>JAIOJX010000028.1:86218000-86818000 GCA_022376925.1 Tragulus kanchil | reverse complement strand
TGTTCTGAGCAGCTGCCCTTGGGTGGAGGGCCTTGGCATTTCAGAGGCATTTGCGTAAAGGCAGCCCTGGGTGGTTTAGAACTGGTTCCCTGGAGCTGGGTTCTCTCTGGGAGGGTGCTGGGTGGTGCCTACCTGACAGAGCCCCCAGTCCCCATGGTCCTGTGTGCAATTAGTGTGGACCTCAGGGACATTCCCGGTGTTTCCCTTGGGTTCCAGGTGTTTCAGGTTTGCGGGTAAGGAAGGCACAGTGTTGAGCTGCTCCCAGGCATTTCACCTCTGCTCTCTCTCTTCCTCTCAAGGCTTCCTCCTGACCTTGGCACTGACTGAATCACTGGCGTTTGCTGCCCAGGAAGCATCTCCCCAGGACTCTCTTCAAGTCTTCCCCTCAGGCACTGCCCCAGGCACCATGGTGACGGCACTCCTCAGCTCAACCAGCTTGGGCTTAATAAAATCTACAGTTACTTAGAAGAGTTTTTAAATGCATCGGTTGTTGTCCTTGTGCATTTTCTCAGTGAACTAAAAGCATACACACTTACCATCATGCAAAGCCCATGGTTTTCTTTGCATGCTCAGGAGGGCTCTTCCTCCTTTAGAAGGCAGGGGACCACCAGTGGTTTTCCAGAGGTCAGTCTCATGAGCGCAGAGGACAAGCAGTTAACATAGCAACCGTACAACCAGCTGATGTTTATGGACAGCACCTTCCCCAACAGGCTCTGTGCTAAGCACCTTATAAGCATCCCCTGATCACCCTCTGAACCCCTGTTCCCTTCTGCCTGTGAATGGCACCAAGATAGCTCTGCCTTGTTTTAGGATTGCTTGTGGATTTATATGTGCTCACCTAGACCCTGTTCATTTTTTGTGTCTCCCCGGTCAAGGAGAGGGTAGACCCTCCTTAACAGAGGTGGGCGGGCCTGAATGAGAAGTCTGCCATTTGTACCTGTGTCTAGTTCATAAATGGAGGCATCAGAAAAGGCATGGATGCTGGTCAGCTCTGCCCACCCTGACCCTGTTCAGTGACCCAAGGCGGCTCACACAGAGCTGCTGGCCTCCTTCTGGTCACACTTCTGACCGCTTCCTAGTACAGAAAGCCAGCAGGCACTCATGGGCCATAAGGCTTCCTTCACACTCCCCCTACAGCCTGTTCTGAGCAGCTGCCCTTGGGTGGAGGGCCTTGGCATTTCAGAGGCATTTGCGTAAAGGCAGCCCTGGGTGGTTTAGAACTGGTTCCCTGGAGCTGGGTTCTCTCTGGGAGGGTGCTGGGTGGTGCCTACCTGACAGAGCCCCCAGTCCCCATGGTCCTGTGTGCAATTAGTGTGGACCTCAGGGACATTCCCGGTGTTTCCCTTGGGTTCCAGGTGTTTCAGGTTTGCGGGTAAGGAAGGCACAGTGTTGAGCTGCTCCCAGGCATTTCACCTCTGCTCTCTCTCTTCCTCTCAAGGCTTCCTCCTGACCTTGGCACTGACTGAATCACTGGCGTTTGCTGCCCAGGAAGCATCTCCCCAGGACTCTCTTCAAGTCTTCCCCTCAGGCACTGCCCCAGGCACCATGGTGACGGCACTCCTCAGCTCAACCAGACACTCCTCTGTGGTGGCCCCAACCCCTTATCCTGATGGACCCTCCTCACAGGCTGCAGCTCCTATGGCAACCACAGCACCCCATCCAGATGGACACCCTCCTACAAGCATCATCTCCACCATCATGGCGACGGCATCCACCCCCGATTCTAAAGGCCCCCTATCCACAGGGCCACTTCCTGCTGTTGTGGCCACCACATCCACCCATTCAGAGGGCCACCCCCCGGGCCAGACTGTGCCCACCGTCCTGCTGACAAAGCCAAGGAAAGACACAAGCCGCGCCCCCACAGCCCCCTCCAGGGCTACCACACGCAGGCCCCCCAGGCCCCCTGGCTCTTCCCGAAAGAGAGCCGGCAGTTCACCACTCCCTGTCCCCCCTGCACCCAGTGGTCATTCTGGAAGGAAGGAAGGCCAGCGGGGAAGAAATCAGAGCTCCACGCATCTGGGGCAGAAGCGGCCCCTGGGGAAAATCTTTCAGATTTACAAAGGCAACTTCACAGGGTCTGTGGAGCCTGGCCCCTCCACCATCACCCCCAGGAGCCCGCTCTGGGGTTCTTCTTCCTCACCACAGCCTCAGACAGTGGCCGCAACCTCAGCGCCCAGCAGGACCTCATGGGTACCACCCACCACCCCCCTAGTGCCTGCGGAGGACAACCCAACCTCGAGAAGGGCAGACCAGGGGGGTGGTCCCACCTTCACCAGCCAAGGAGGGGAGTCGGACACCACAGTAGCTGCAGGCACCTCTGCCAGTCCAAGGCCTGCCCCAGTGCCTTCTCAGCGCCCCCGTGCTGACCCACAGGATGGCCCCAGACACAGTGACTCCTGGCTTGCTGTCACCCCCAGCACCAGCAGACCTCCATCTCCCAACTCTGGGGTCTTCACGGCCACCACGGGGCCCATCCAGGCTGCCTTCGATGCCAGTGTCTCAGCCCCTTCTGAGGGGCTTCCTCAGGGAACACCTTCAGCCCCGCAGGCCCCAGCCCACCCCCCAGGAGCTTCAGAAAGCACTGTTTCCCAATCCGAGGAGGAAGCTGTGGCCACCCCCACCCCCACGGGAACCAGCAGGGTGCCCAGTCCCCTCTCCACAGTGGTGTCCACTGCCACAGGAAACTTCCTCAACCGTCTGGTCCCTGCTGGGACCTGGAGGCCTGGAACAGCAGGGAACATTTCCCACGTGGCCGAAGGGGACAAACCCCAGCAGAGAGCCACCATCTGCCTGAGCAAGATGGACATCGCCTGGGTGATCCTGGCCATCAGTGTGCCCATCTCCTCCTGCTGTAAGTGCCTCACACATTCTCTTCTCCCTTTGCCCACTGCCATGTCAGCATGCCCACCCCATCAATTCTTTGGTCCCCACCAGGTGGGCTTTAGACGTCCCAGAATCCCGGGAGAGAGGGTGGCAGAACAAGAATCACGGGTGATCCTGGTGCCTTAACTCACCAGGCCGTGGCTCAGATGCTCTCTGATCACAACTTCCAGAAGCTGGGGGTCCATCCAACTATACATTTTGCAGGAAAAAAGAACCAAAACCCAAGCTGGGGAGGGGACATGGGATCTTGAGAATTCCAGAGTTCAGGAGAGGCAGGGCTGGCATGTGAGCTTGGGACCCCCCGTCTTCTAGCCCGGGGCTCATGTCATGACACCACCCTGGTTGCTCTCTTCTCCAGCCATGTGACACCAACACCCCTCAGATGAGTGCTGGTGCTTCCAAACTGCCAGCCTCCAAGCAGAGCCCTTGGGCCCTTCCTCCCCACCTCTCTTCCACTGCCCTTCCTGCTCTTCTCCTCATATCCTCCTCCTGTGTTAGGGATGAAGTTTTGATTTTGCAGAGGCTTCTATTAGCCTTAACATAAACAGTTCTTACAGCTAAATTGAGGCATAAGAATTACATAGGAATTCAGCTATTCTGTGTGTCCTCCCCGTTTTGTTTGTCCTTGACTGGAGTGAGCTGGTGCTTTTTGGACTTGTTGTCTTTGCTTCCACCAGTATGTGGGGAAGGGCTCCACCAGGTCACAACAACAACAGGCCACCAGCGCCCCCCTTGCTGAGGACTTCTTATTCAAGAGTCTAGAGGCTTTTTCCTCTCTGAAAAAAGTGAAGTGGAAGTGTTACTCAGTTCTATCTGACTCTTTGTGACCCCCTGGACTGTATAGCACACCAGCTCCTCCATAACATGAGGAAGGACTGGAAGACTGGGGGGCATGGAGGAGGCTATGCAGCCCGGTCTCCCAGGCCTTCCTCATGTCATGGGTCAGTTGAACTCATCTCAGGAGGAGTTTGCCTTTAACATTAACCTGATGTCTGCTTGGCATCGTGTTCTGACAAAATCCTTTTTAATCTGGAGTCTGGATTCTTTCCAGGAGCCACCTCTCCCAGCTCCCTGTCTCCTTCTAGCTGATAAGCAGAGCAGACTTTCCATGTCAGAGGATGGGTGGCCTCTGTCTGCTCAAGGACCCAGTGCAGGAAAAGTGAAAATGTTTACAGGCTGCATATTTCATTCTTTCCTTAAGCAGATTTATCTGTCACTCATGGAAGCACATGGGTACTCTTAAAGTTGTGATGGCCCACTTCTAAAACAGAAGAATGATAATGAGAAAATGTAGCACTGTCATTAATCATTAATAATGGTTATCTTTGAGAAGTAGCCACATTAGAGATGTCTTTCTAATTTTCCATTCTTTCCACGTGTTCAGAGGCTCTAGTTTACAAAGGGAATTCCCATTATTTTTAATCATTCATCCTTAAAACAGACGAGCTAGAGAAATAAAAACAGACAAAGTCAATACACCACACAGGTGGAGAGTAAGTCACCAAGTGAAATGACTTGTGACTCCCAATCACACTTGGGTCAGCCCAGACCTGGTGGCAGAATCCATTTGATTCCACACAGTGTCTCCCAAGTGCTCACTGCATGCCAAGCACTGTTTTAGGCACCAGGGACCCAGAAGTATGTGACACAGCTGCCACCACCCCGCTGCCAGGGCGCTATCCCCACCTGCACCCCCACGAGCCACACCACATGGCAGATCTAAAGAGACTTCTCCAGCCCTTTTGCTATATATGAGTCTGAAATAAGATCAAATCTTACTGCAAAGCAGAAAACCCATGGGCTGCCTAAACTATGCATAGTAACATCAGCCAAGACAGAAGCAAGGACGAGCCTGGAACTGTACTGCGAGAATGCTTCTGGCACTGACGGGAACCTTCCGCTGCTGGGCCGGAGCAGATTAAGGAAGAGTGCCCCTGGGAACGGCAGCCTTTACTTCCTTTGGGGTCTGCCTTGCATCTCCCCACCCTCAGGCAAGGCCCTCACTCAGCAGGGTGGTAGCCTGGCTGCTCCCTCACACGGCTCCCTGTCCTGTGCGACCATCGCAGACCTGTGAATGTCCTGACGAGAGGGGCGTGAGAAGAAGGTACTTGCCCAGCTTAAACGCCGTGCTCTTTGAAAGCTCAGACAAGTAACTATCCAAGTTGTTTTCAGAGCCTGGCCCCACTCGAGTCATCAGGCAGGTGGACCTCCTCCAGGTCTAGGGGCCCCATTGTTCAGGCCTTCCCAGCAGCTACATATATCCTAAAGCACCCTCTCCAGCCCTCAAAGAAGAGTCTCTACAAAGAGCCGACTCATTGGAAAAGCCCTTGATGCTGGGCAAGATTGAGGGCAGGAGGAAAAGGGGACGACAGAGGACAAGATGGTTGGATTGCATTATCAACTCAATGGACATGAGTTTGAGCAAGCTCTGGGAGATGGTGAAGCACCTGGCATTGCTGGCCGCCCCTATAAAACCAGACCCCGTGTTCAGGCTCTAGTTTACAAAGGAATTCCCATTATTTTTAATCATTCATCCTTAAAACAGACGAGCTAGAGAAATAAAAACAGACAAAGTCAATACACCACACAGGTGGAGAGTAAGTCACCAAGTGAAATGACTTGTGACTCCCAATCACACTTGGGTCAGCCCAGACCTGGTGGCAGAATCCATTTGATTCCACACAGTGTCTCCCAAGTGCTCACTGCATGCCAAGCACTGTTTTAGGCACCAGGGACCCAGAAGTATGTGACACAGCTGCCACCACCCCGCTGCCAGGGCGCTATCCCCACCTGCACCCCCACGAGCCACACCACATGGCAGATCTAAAGAGACTTCTCCAGCCCTTTTGCTATATATGAGTCTGAAATAAGATCAAATCTTACTGCAAAGCAGAAAACCCATGGGCTGCCTAAACTATGCATAGTAACATCAGCCAAGACAGAAGCAAGGACGAGCCTGGAACTGTACTGCGAGAATGCTTCTGGCACTGACGGGAACCTTCCGCTGCTGGGCCGGAGCAGATTAAGGAAGAGTGCCCCTGGGAACGGCAGCCTTTACTTCCTTTGGGGTCTGCCTTGCATCTCCCCACCCTCAGGCAAGGCCCTCACTCAGCAGGGTGGTAGCCTGGCTGCTCCCTCACACGGCTCCCTGTCCTGTGCGACCATCGCAGACCTGTGAATGTCCTGACGAGAGGGGCGTGAGAAGAAGGTACTTGCCCAGCTTAAACGCCGTGCTCTTTGAAAGCTCAGACAAGTAACTATCCAAGTTGTTTTCAGAGCCTGGCCCCACTCGAGTCATCAGGCAGGTGGACCTCCTCCAGGTCTAGGGGCCCCATTGTTCAGGCCTTCCCAGCAGCTACATATATCCTAAAGCACCCTCTCCAGCCCTCAAAGAAGAGTCTCTACAAAGAGCCGACTCATTGGAAAAGCCCTTGATGCTGGGCAAGATTGAGGGCAGGAGGAAAAGGGGACGACAGAGGACAAGATGGTTGGATTGCATTATCAACTCAATGGACATGAGTTTGAGCAAGCTCTGGGAGATGGTGAAGCACCTGGCATGCTGCCGTCTATAGGGTCAAGAGCTGGACACAACTGATCTACTGAACAACAATCTCTTTGGCTAGTTTGTCAGATATTTCAGGCAATCTGCATTGATAGCAAAGTACATGCACAGATTTCCTCATCTGGCCTTTCAGAGTCATCCTGGCCCTGGTCCTGCTTTTCTGGGGTTGTTGGGCAGGCCAGCAAGTTCCTGGTTTCTGGTGGAAGCATGGCAAGTCTGCTGCCTGCCCAAGAAGGGCTGTCACCACCTGCACCTGCCCTTCCAGACTGTGAGTGCTTCCAGAGGCAGGAAGGCTTTATGGTGCACCAGGGCTGAGAAACGCCTTGTCTCCTGAGTCGCACTGGAGGCGGCCACACTCAGTTTCACATGTGCCAAGAACTGAAACTGATTGGATCCAGGCCACATTTGGCCAGGCCCTGGGAGCCAAGTGGCTCCTGAGCTGGTCTCTGCTGCCACCATCAGGACGCACAGCCCACCACCTCCTGCTGGAAGCCTTTGCGTGAGGAGCTGAAGCAATCCCGACTGTCCCCCGTCTGGGTTTCCATCTGGCGATCAGTCATGTGACTCTCTTGGTGGTGCTCTCAGGCTCTCTGGCCTGGCCTGCGCAGGCCACATTCACTGTGGAGAATGTCTTCATCCAGCCTCCCTGGAAGGGAGAGGGCTTTCATGGGGTGAAGGCATGAAACAAGGCCCATTTCATGGGTTCATCATCCATCCATGTTGAGCCTTCCCAAGGGAGCAGCCTCTTGCTGACCAGGAACATGAGGGTCCGCGCGCCCCTTACCCGGGGCGTCTGGCCCCCTTCTGGATGCACATGGCTGCATCTGTGCAGCACTCAGAGAGAACGCATCCCTGTGCCAGGTGCCTCGGGGCTGTATCACCAGTTCTGTGACTTAAATCCGAATGTGTCTGTGTACCTTTTACTCACAGACACCCATAACTTTGTAGTTATTGTATTTAACAACAGCAACAAAAATGTCTGGGTCAGAGTTGCTCTTTCCAGTCAGAAGAATAAATTAGGACAGGAAGTAAGTGTGACCAGGTTTGTCTCCTCGGGTTTATGAACCAGTGGAAGGAGGTGGGGAAGCCTTTGGACAAGGCAGGCTTCCCCCGGGGGGCATCCTGGAGGCTGGACAAGTGTCCTGGCCACACTCACAGTCCTTCCCTGTGCTTCCCAACCAGTGCCCCCTGCAGGAACCTTCTGGAGTTTCCTCAGGCATATCTCCATCCATCAAGGCAGAGAGTCAATGAGCCCCCAAGCCTCTTTTCTGCAGGCCCGTGGCCCCTGGGCAGCCTGGCCTCCTTCCACACCCTGAGACCTCCCTTGGCCTCCCCAAGCATCCAGAGTGCAGAAACAACTGCCCACAGCTGGGCTGGCACCACTGGACTAATCCTTCCTTCCAGGGTTTCTGGTTTCTCATCTACCTAATGAGGGGCCAAACTGAGATGACAGAGCTCGCTGCCCTTTCTCACTTGGCTAACTTTACACATGCGCGAATCACTTGAGAGGGAGCCTGCTGTGACAGGAAGCCTTAGCTTGGGAACCAAACACACCTGGATGCAATCCCAGCTCTCCTGCTCGTCGCCCCTGGGACCTGGACAGGTTAACCCTTGGGCCAGTGTTTTCTCACCTGTGAAAACAGGGCTGATGTCCACTGTGTTCGTTCAGGGCCTTCAGGAAGCATATACCAAAACACAATTAGGCCTATGAGAGATTTATTGGGGAAACAGTTGTGAAGTATTGGTGTAAAGGAGCAGGCTGGAGGAGGCAGGGGGAGCCTCAGATTGCAGTGCAGGTGACACTCGAGGAAGGAGAGGGAGACGGAGAACTGGAAAGGAAGAGGCTGTGCTGGCCGTGCAGTCGTAAAGAAGCTTCTGCCAGGTGGCAGGGTCCTCAGGCCCTCAGAGGAGTTCCCTGTCCTACAGGCACAGGCCTGCACCATCAGCCTTGGCTGGGAAATGTGGCTTGGCCCACCCGTTGGGGTGGGTCCCGGGGCAGTGGCCAGGGAAGTCCCTCAACTGTCCCCTGCAGCAGGAGAGCCGCACAGGCACTCCCAGGGCTGCAACCACTGCCCCAAAGGCTGGTTGCACACAGCAGATGCATCTGAGCTCCCATCACAGCATCTACCATGGAGAGACGCCCAGTGAGGACGTGGTCAGAGGTGATGATGTTCGTCCCATTGTTAGAACTTGCTGCACATTCTCCAGTAGCCCATGGAGAGCACACTCAACAGGTGTTTTTAAAGCACCCTCAGGGGCCTGTCAGCTTTTGTTTCCATTTCCCATCACATATTTGGTCCCAGCCCCCGCTTCCAAAAGTGTTGCAGAGTCCCCGGGCTCCATCCTCATGTCAGCGATCCTCCTCTTTCCTGTCATACATCAGACAAGCCACGGCTGATCCCTTACTGACATGCCCGTGAAGTCAGGAGGGCTTGCTTCCCTCTCACTCCAGTCTTAAAACTAGAGAGATTAGGAATTGCTTTGAGAGTCCTGACAGGGTTCCCTTGGGAGAAACAGCAGTAGACACTTTTGGTGATGTGGGAGAGGACACAGCTCACACCCTGAGTGTGCAGAGCGGTGTGGTTTACCCAGTGCTCCCACCTGCTCAGGCATGCCCCTCCATGCTCAGGATGAGCCCTGACAGTGACCGACAACCTCAGGGTGTCAGGGCCTGGGGTCAAGCTCCAACAATTAGCCGGGTCACCAGGATCAATTCTGTGACCCTCTGAACTTCAAGTCGCTTCTTCTGCGAATGGGAGGAGTGCCATCACCTTCCTCTGGCAGCTGTTTTGTGGGTTAAATCAGACTGTTGAGCACCTGGGAATAGAATAGAGATTTCATGAGTCTGGTTGTACTTTTCTTTCTGGGGTGAAAGTTCAGACCCCAAAATAATGAAGGTGCTAACCACAGGTAGGACCTTGGCCTTAAACCACCCCACAGTCATGCAGCCCCATTTTTCTTTCAGGATCTCTCTTTAGGGATGATGTTGGGAGAACGAGAAGGAAACTCCTATCAGTTAAGCATCTATTGTGTGTCAGGCAGTGTGCTCAGCGTTTTGCATTCACGATCCTTAACCCCGCAGGTGTGTAGTGATCAGCATGAAGTGGTGCCTACTGTAAGACCCGACAGAGTCAGACTTGAACTCAGGTCTCTTAGACTCTGAGCCCGGCCTCTGGTATGTGAGTGAAATGGTGTTTGAGAGGCACCAAGAACTCCCTGAAAGGCGTGTAATCAGGCCGGGAGCACTAGCAACATGGGAGGAGAAGGCTAGGAATGAACTCCCCATTCCGACCACTAGCCCTTCTCATGGGGCAGGATCCTGATCCATCCTAAGCCTAGGCCCTGGAGGAGGGACACTGTGGACTCAGAGGTCACCGGACTGGGGCTCAGAGGACCTGGATCCTGCAGCCTGCACACACCCAGGTTAGCAGGAGGTGGGAATGGGCGGAAGGAGGTGAGCCATGCTACCTAGCCCTCTCCCTATGACTTGGGTTTCCCCGACTTGATTCTCCTGGCTGCTTAACCATCCCAGTCCCAGGAGCAGGGTGAAAAGTAGTGACAATGCAGAATAAAAATTCCAGAAAAGAAGAGAGGGGACCAGGGCCTTGCTGGAGACCTGCCACTTGCTGTGACCTATGGCAAGCTGGATTCCAGATCAGAGTCTTCTCTGTAGGACGAGCAGATGTGCCCTAAGTTAGCAGATTTCCACAGTGACTCTGCAGCCTCCCTCCTCACCCCTTCTTCCTTCAACCAGTTGAAGAAGGGGCTCTTTGGAAGGAGGGGAGGAAACCCACAAAGCTTGAAAGAATCTCTACCCATCAGTCAAAAATTTCTTATAGCTCAAGTATTCAGAAATCGGCTATTTTTAAAACTTTTTTGATGGGATCTGGAAGGATGGTAAGCAAAGTAGAGATTTCATGAGTCTGGTTGTACTTTTCTTTCTGGGGTGAAAGTTCAGACCCCAAAATAATGAAGGTGCTAACCACAGGTAGGACCTTGGCCTTAAACCACCCCACAGTCATGCAGCCCCATTTTTCTTTCAGGATCTCTCTTTAGGGATGATGTTGGGAGAACGAGAAGGAAACTCCTATCAGTTAAGCATCTATTGTGTGTCAGGCAGTGTGCTCAGCGTTTTGCATTCACGATCCTTAACCCCGCAGGTGTGTAGTGATCAGCATGAAGTGGTGCCTACTGTAAGACCCGACAGAGTCAGACTTGAACTCAGGTCTCTTAGACTCTGAGCCCGGCCTCTGGTATGTGAGTGAAATGGTGTTTGAGAGGCACCAAGAACTCCCTGAAAGGCGTGTAATCAGGCCGGGAGCACTAGCAACATGGGAGGAGAAGGCTAGGAATGAACTCCCCATTCCGACCACTAGCCCTTCTCATGGGGCAGGATCCTGATCCATCCTAAGCCTAGGCCCTGGAGGAGGGACACTGTGGACTCAGAGGTCACCGGACTGGGGCTCAGAGGACCTGGATCCTGCAGCCTGCACACACCCAGGTTAGCAGGAGGTGGGAATGGGGCGGAAGGAGGTGAGCCATGCTACCTAGCCCTCTCCCTATGACTTGGGTTTCCCCGACTTGATTCTCCTGGCTGCTTAACCATCCCAGTCCCAGGAGCAGGGTGAAAAGTAGTGACAATGCAGAATAAAAATTCCAGAAAAGAAGAGAGGGGACCAGGGCCTTGCTGGAGACCTGCCACTTGCTGTGACCTATGGCAAGCTGGATTCCAGATCAGAGTCTTCTCTGTAGGACGAGCAGATGTGCCCTAAGTTAGCAGATTTCCACAGTGACTCTGCAGCCTCCCTCCTCACCCCTTCTTCCTTCAACCAGTTGAAGAAGGGGCTCTTTGGAAGGAGGGGAGGAAACCCACAAAGCTTGAAAGAATCTCTACCCATCAGTCAAAAATTTCTTATAGCTCAAGTATTCAGAAATCGGCTATTTTTAAAACTTTTTTGATGGGATCTGGAAGGATGGTAAGCAAAGTAGAAGTCTTTGTGATCAAAGCAGTTTGGACGGAATGGAAATTTGCCCAGTCTCTTGACTTTGCCAGGAAGCATTTTCAGGTTGAGATGCCAACAAGATCAGCAGCAAGGAAGATCTACAGAATCCCTCAGCAGCCCGCAAGGCTCTGGGCTCTGGGCCCTGAGGTCTCAGCCTGTGTAGATGCCAGCTTTCGCAGTGCCCCCACACCCTGGCATGCACGGGCCCCCAAAGCCACCAAGCAGTCTGGCTGCTGTGGACAAAGACAGACCTCCACTTCCCCCTGGTGGCCACTGCCATCATTGTACCAGCTTCAGTGGACTGCTCAGCCTGCCCTCCACCCCCAGTGCAGATGGTGGGCTCCACCAGGATGTTGAGTGCAAGCCTGCCTATCCTTGGCCCGGAGTTTCAGCCACCCCATGGGCTCTGGTTATGGTGAGCCTGGGCAAGAGATGTGCAGTCTTCATTTACTGGCTTCTTCCCATGAGGGCTCTTGTCTCCCTGGGCACTGCCTCTCCTGTTCCCCTGTGACCCCGGACAGGCCACCCCACCTCTCTGACCTTAGAAGCCTTCCCTGTCAGCGTGTCCAAGCCACTCTGTTCACACGTGGTTCAGCATCCAAACATGCTCCTTCCTCCCAGGCCCCCGTGGTCCGAGACTGAACAGGCAGGGTGGCGCGCCAAGCTGCGTGGCGGCTGGAGCAGGCCTGTCTGTCCAGCGAGGTTTCCACGTCAGCATCTGACGTGTCTTTGTGAGTCAGAGTCATGGATGGTTGAGAGCATGGACGTTGGAGCCATCCGGATTTGCTCTTGGGCAAGTCACTTCACCCTGAGTCTCCACTTTCCTGTCTGTAAAATGGGGGCCTTCACAGTACCAACCTCATGGAGTTGCATGGAAGATTAAATGAATTCATGTGTCTAGAGTGGCATGCCATAGAACTGTCAGCAGCTATTTGTTTGTGACGATGGTGGTGGTGATAAGACCAGGGCAGCTGGTTTATCAGGGTCTAAGACCTCTGCCTAACGATTTTTCTCGGAGCCTCTGCCTTCTGTGGAAGTCAAGGCCCATTTTGGAAAGTTCTCTGGGCTCTGCCCATCTCTCTGCCACTCTCCTGCTTCAAGAACGCTTCTCATCAGTCCTGAGGTGCAGCTTGGTGCACACATGTCATTCTCTGCAGCAGAGCTCCTGGGAGCCCTCCCAGCCAGAGCACGAGGCCTCTCCTGGAAGCAAACTCCTTGGGTGGCCTGCAGCATGCGTAGGTATCCAAAATTCCATCCACGCCTCTTGCCCCTGGGCCCATGGAGGCAGCCGCTCTCTGGCTTCCCCTCCCGCCTCCCCCACTCCCCCAGGAACACCCCACCCCAGCCATGCTCCCCCAGCCACACACGCAGCTGGTCCCCACCGCAGGCCCCTTGCTGCCCCTTCCACTTGGGACACACTGCCCCTGTCCCAGCCACGGCCAGCTCCTTCCCCGCGTGCCAGTCTCAGCTGTAAGGGAAACCTTCCACGATGGAGCCCCTCCACTGTCTTTCTTACTTCGCCAGTTTTCTTTTCTCTGAACAGTTATCTTGTCCACTGTCTAACCTCCACGCACCCTCCAAACACAGACTAAGAGGAAAGCTTATGAGAGCAGGGTCGTCCTCTCTTGTTCTCTCCCCGTCCCCAGCACCTGGCACAAAGCAGCGCTCCACATTCATAGGTAGCTGTGGAGCTAATGAACAAGGCAATCAATGAACCGCTCAAGTGGCTGGATGTTTGGTCGTCGCAGCCCCACCTGGGTTCCCCACATCCCTCCGCGACGCTGGCCCTGCTCGCCGCCCCCTCTCTAACTCGGACTCGCTCCGCAGCGGTCCTGCTGACGGTGTGCTGCCTGCGGAGGAAGAAGCCGGCCAATCCTGAGAACAGCCTGAGCTACTGGAACAACGCCATCACTATGGACTACTTCAGCAAGCACGCCGTGGAGCTTCCCAGGGAGATCCAGTCCCTGGAAACCTCTGAGGTGAGAGGTCCCAAACCAAAGGTTGCCCTGGGGCATGGAAGATTAAATGAATTCATGTGTCTAGAGTGGCATGCCATAGAACTGTCAGCAGCTATTTGTTTGTGACGATGGTGGTGGTGATAAGACCAGGGCAGCTGGTTTATCAGGGTCTAAGACCTCTGCCTAACGATTTTTCTCGGAGCCTCTGCCTTCTGTGGAAGTCAAGGCCCATTTTGGAAAGTTCTCTGGGCTCTGCCCATCTCTCTGCCACTCTCCTGCTTCAAGAACGCTTCTCATCAGTCCTGAGGTGCAGCTTGGTGCACACATGTCATTCTCTGCAGCAGAGCTCCTGGGAGCCCTCCCAGCCAGAGCACGAGGCCTCTCCTGGAAGCAAACTCCTTGGGTGGCCTGCAGCATGCGTAGGTATCCAAAATTCCATCCACGCCTCTTGCCCCTGGGCCCATGGAGGCAGCCGCTCTCTGGCTCCCCCTCCCGCCTCCCCCCCTCCCCCAGGAACACCCCACCCCAGCCATGCTCCCCCAGCCACACACGCAGCTGGTCCCCACCGCAGGCCCCTTGCTGCCCCTTCCACTTGGGACACACTGCCCCTGTCCCAGCCACGGCCAGCTCCTTCCCCGCGTGCCAGTCTCAGCTGTAAGGGAAACCTTCCACGATGGAGCCCCTCCACTGTCTTTCTTACTTCGCCAGTTTTCTTTTCTCTGAACAGTTATCTTGTCCACTGTCTAACCTCCACGCACCCTCCAAACACAGACTAAGAGGAAAGCTTATGAGAGCAGGGTCGTCCTCTCTTGTTCTCTCCCCGTCCCCAGCACCTGGCACAAAGCAGCGCTCCACATTCATAGGTAGCTGTGGAGCTAATGAACAAGGCAATCAATGAACCGCTCAAGTGGCTGGATGTTTGGTCGTCGCAGCCCCACCTGGGTTCCCCACATCCCTCCGCGACGCTGGCCCTGCTCGCCGCCCCTCCCTCTCTCTAACTCGGACTCGCTCCGCAGCGGTCCTGCTGACGGTGTGCTGCCTGCGGAGGAAGAAGCCGGCCAATCCTGAGAACAGCCTGAGCTACTGGAACAACGCCATCACTATGGACTACTTCAGCAAGCACGCCGTGGAGCTTCCCAGGGAGATCCAGTCCCTGGAAACCTCTGAGGTGAGAGGTCCCAAACCAAAGGTTGCCCTGGGGAGGACTGCCCTGCAGGAGGAGTACCTTCTCGCTCCTGTTCCTCCTGCTCCTGCTCCTCCCTCTCCTCCTCGGAGGGGCACAAAGCGGCAATGTCCTGGGAACTGCAGGGCCTTGCCCTAGACCTGTGGAATTAGCATCTGCATTCACCAGGATCCGCGGGTGTTTTCTGTAGATGTTGATGTTTGAGAGGCACATTTCTTGGAACTTTGGGTTTCTGGGAACAATCCACTACAGTTCATTGAGGACAGTTTGGAGACAGGCACTCAGGACGAGAGCTTGTCCCCAAGGGACCCAGATGTGGTTAAGGTACTGGGCCCCAGCGTCATTCAGATGATACGGGAGGAATAGGATACTAGGTGGGATATGGGGAGAGTCAGAGAGCTGGGGAGCTGTCAAGGCTGGCTTCACAGCAGAAGGACTGGGAGGGTGAGTGTTTGCAGGAAACCCCATCCAGGCCAGTGAGGGAGCTGTGCTTTGAACCCAGGGCTCAGACTCCAGAGACCTTGCTCTTTCCACTCTCTCTGGAGGGTGGAGCAGAGGCCAGGAGAGGTAGATGGGTTAGGCACAGCCTGGCATGGAGTTGAATGGAGTTTGTATATTAGTCTTGGGCAGTGGGGCATCATTGGAAGTTTTGAGCTTTTTGTGACTTAGTTGTAAAAAGACTGCACTGATGGTTATCATCATTGAATGGACAGGAAGGAAAGGAAAGGTGGTTTCATGGATGGATAAATGGACGAGAGGAAAGACAGAAAGACAGATGAGAAATAAGTAAGGGATGCCGTTGAGAAGACCCAGGAGAAGGATGGTGGACTTCTGAGTAAAGGGGTGGGGGAGAGGGCGGGGCTGAGCTAGCTTCTGGAGGAAAGGTCCCCCTCTACCAGCAGACCTCGCAGGGCTGTAATTACACAGCCTCTGGTCTGACATAAGCCGGTTGCCCCTACATGGCTAAGCCCAAGGGGCAGTTCTGGGCACTCACTTACTCCATCTGCCAGCTGTACCTATGCGTACCATCGATGGTCTTTCAACACAGTTCTTCACCATCACCCGATTCCTGGCCTGCCCTGTTCCCTCTCACCTCCACAGCTCCTCCTCAGTCTCCATCATGGACCCCTGTCCTTTCCCCAGCCTCGAGTCATGGGTGGGCCCAGCCTCAGTGCTCCCACTGCTCCTCCTCTCTTTCTGTGAGAAGGTTCCATGAGTTTAAGCCCAACCTCTAACCATGACTACCAAATTCTGCTCTAGTCTGGCCGTCTCCCCTGAGCTCCAGACTTGTGTGCCCAGCTACCGATGCACATGATATTTAATGGGCATCTCAGCGTTAACAGCCTGAAACTGAACTCTTGTTCACACCCCACACCCCCTCTCCCCCAGCCACCCCATAGTCTGACCTTCACGCAGCAGCCAGATGATCTTTTCCAGGCAGGACCTCATGTCAGCCATGGCTCCCAAGCCTCACAGGGCTCCTCCTCACACTTTGAACAGAGTCCAGATTCTTCCTAGCAGGCGGTTCTCGGGCTGGCCCCACCCACCTCCTCTCATCTGCCAGGTCTCCCAGGAGTACAGGTCCCAGTGAGGGAGCTGTGCTTTGAACCCAGGGCTCAGACTCCAGAGACCTTGCTCTTTCCACTCTCTCTGGAGGGTGGAGCAGAGGCCAGGAGAGGTAGATGGGTTAGGCACAGCCTGGCATGGAGTTGAATGGAGTTTGTATATTAGTCTTGGGCAGTGGGGCATCATTGGAAGTTTTGAGCTCTTTGTGACTTAGTTGTAAAAAGACTGCACTGATGGTTATCATCATTGAATGGACAGGAAGGAAAGGAAAGGTGGTTTCATGGATGGATAAATGGACGAGAGGAAAGACAGAAAGACAGATGAGAAATAAGTAAGGGATGCCGTTGAGAAGACCCAGGAGAAGGATGGTGGACTTCTGAGTAAAGGGGTGGGGGAGAGGGCGGGGCTGAGCTAGCTTCTGGAGGAAAGGTCCCCCTCTACCAGCAGACCTCGCAGGGCTGTAATTACACAGCCTCTGGTCTGACATAAGCCGGTTGCCCCTACATGGCTAAGCCCAAGGGGCAGTTCTGGGCACTCACTTACTCCATCTGCCAGCTGTACCTATGCGTACCATCGATGGTCTTTCAACACAGTTCTTCACCATCACCCGATTCCTGGCCTGCCCTGTTCCCTCTCACCTCCACAGCTCCTCCTCAGTCTCCATCATGGACCCCTGTCCTTTCCCCAGCCTCGAGTCATGGGTGGGCCCAGCCTCAGTGCTCCCACTGCTCCTCCTCTCTTTCTGTGAGAAGGTTCCATGAGTTTAAGCCCAACCTCTAACCATGACTACCAAATTCTGCTCTAGTCTGGCCGTCTCCCCTGAGCTCCAGACTTGTGTGCCCAGCTACCGATGCACATGATATTTAATGGGCATCTCAGCGTTAACAGCCTGAAACTGAACTCTTGTTCACACCCCCACACCCCCCTCTCCCCCAGCCACCCCATAGTCTGACCTTCACGCAGCAGCCAGATGATCTTTTCCAGGCAGGACCTCATGTCAGCCATGGCTCCCAAGCCTCACAGGGCTCCTCCTCACACTTTGAACAGAGTCCAGATTCTTCCTAGCAGGCGGTTCTCGGGCTGGCCCCACCCACCTCCTCTCATCTGCCAGGTCTCCCAGGAGTACAGGTCCCAGTCCCTAGAGTGGCTCATCCTGGCACCTGTCTGAAATCCTCTTCTCCCAGCTGCCTCCACTCTCATGTCCTCCAGGCCCTGCCAAAGTGCCACCCCCTCAGGGAGGCTTTCTCTGCCTGTGCCACACAGGTCAGACCCCCAGCCTCCACCCCTACGGGCTCTGTCTCATCCTATGCTGTTTTACTTCAGAGCACTTCTTCCCACTGCACACTGCACCCTTTCTCTATGGACTGGTGTGTACCTGTCTTACCTGTAGAACACATGCTGCCCCAGGGTAAGAGGCTTGTTCATGCTCTATTCTAAGCTCCCAGAACTGTGCCCAGCATGTGGTAGGTACTCGGTAAATGATCATCACATGAGTGAACTTGGCTCACAGTTTACCCATCATCCACCGCAAAGCCTGACACACAGTGGATGCTCAGTAAAAAATTTTAGGTGAAAGACAGAGGGACAGGACTCTCAACAGCATTAAACTTTAGTGTGGCCAGGGCACAGTTTGGTGGCAGGAGTGTTCCTGAGAATTGTTATACAGTGAGTGAAAAAACAAGTAACTGTCTGAGTGCCACTTTGAGTGTGGGCTGCATACCCCTGGATCCTAAACTGCTTATATTCTCTTTACAGTTTGGTAAATGAAAACTAAAGCCAGAGGACAGTGCTGGTGAACACAGCATCCAAACCCCAGGCCACCATGGGACCCATGCCAGAGGCCCTGCCAGGACCTGGGGTCGGGGGCAGCACCAGCAGCACAGAGCTTGGCTGCCTTCAGAATGGGTCTCTCACCCACCTCTCCCAGCCAGCTCACTCCCCTCAGCCGGCTGTATTTCCAGGGACAACCGCTGTCCCCTCCCAGGGGGCAGAGGCCCTGCCCACCCACACAGACATCCAGTCACAGGGCCATGAGCTCACCCCCGGGCCACCAGCTTTGGAGGCTGCCAAGTGCTTCGCCTAAGCAAGTTTCCCTGGCACCCTGCTCCCCTGCTGGGCTGATGAAAACAGCAAAACAGAATCCAGGCTGCATGGGCAGAATTGTGATGCCCAGAAGCGCTTGGAAACTTTTTCATGCTCTCTCTTCTCATGCTCTCTCTTCCTTTTCCCTCTTCTCCTTTTTTTTCTTTCCTGCCTTAATTATTTTCTACATAACTTTTTCTTTTTTATATACAGAGTAATTTCCTCCATGCAATTTGCCCTTGCATTCATGCGAGAATTGTGAAACCACAAGCAGATCTCAGGCTCCAAACTTCTCATCTGCAGCTCAATCCCAGAGCCCAGTAGAAAAAGAGGATTTCTGTCCCCTCACTGACACACTGCCCTGGTCTTAAAGCTGGTCCCATGTCCACCCCTGAGATGGAATGAGGAAATTCCCATCTTACAACAAATGACCTTTCTTCCTTTTATTACTCATAAATAATACATGCTTTTTATTAATGTTTATTGGAGTATAGTGCCATGAAAAAAATTGCATGTTTTGTTTAAAAATAAAGTTCAGAGTATTAATTATGGCATCTTAAAGTGAAGCCATTTCTAAGCTGGTCTGACCTAAACCAGGCTTGTCACGGAGTCTTTGCCCTGAAGTAGCCTGTATGCTCTGAGGTGTCCGTTTTATAGAACTGGAACCAACTATGACTTTTTCTCTCTCTCAGTGTCAACCTCTGGGCCTGAGTCTGAAAACAGCTATTTTATGGCCCCCAAGTGCTTATAGTCCTCAGTAGCTGAGGGCAAAGCCACTCAGAGGACCTGAGCAGATTAGCTGTTTCTGGGCTTTCCCTCTCCTGGGGCTGTGTAGAGACTGAATTTTTCACTCGCCTACTGTACACAGTGATTCAGGTCCATTCAGCTCAGCACACCCAGTGCCACAAGAAACAGGCTGAGAAATCTGCCCAGGCTCTGGGAGAATTCAGGAGGATGGCACTAGCTCTGTGGGATCTGGCAAGTGGGTCACAGGAGGAAAAAGAGGTGGGCAAGTGCAGGATGTGTTCAGGAAAGGAAAGTGGTGAGGCCTCCTGGAGGTCTGTGGAGAAGAAGAGGCCAAAGGGGAGTCTGGGGCCCAAGTGGACCGGGCTCTGCCCACCGGGGCAGTGGGCCATGTGCTGTGTCTGTCGTGTGTGACACGACCCCAGGCAGCCAAAGATGGAGGTGACTCAGGAAGCAGGAACTCTTACAGAAACTGCTGTAGGAATCTGAACATAGGAGCAGCTGGGTCTCTGAACCCTAGCATCAGCAGTGAGGATGATGAGAAATGGTTGGGATGAGGGGTGAGGTGGGCAGAAGGGATTAAGAAGTACAGTTATGTAATAACTAAGTCTTACAGATATAATGTCCAGTGTAAGGAATGTGATCAATAATATTGTAATAACTTGAGGACGCATGGTTATTAGGCTTATCATGGTGGTCACTTCATAATATCTGTAAATATCAAATCACTATTCATGCGCCTGAAACTCACGTGACCTTGTATGTAGTTCAATAACTTTTTTCATGTTTACCAAGTGGAAGTAAAGGTCCCAGTGGGTGTGCAAGAATGGCCGCTGGTGACCCCTCCCCGGCTCACGGTGTTGCCTCCCTCTGTCCCCAGGACCAGCTCTCAGAGCCCCGCTCCCCAGCCAACGGTGACTACAGAGACACCGGGATGGTCCTCGTGAACCCCTTCTGCCAAGAAACACTGTTTGTGGGGAAAAGATCAGGTGTCAGAGATCTAACTGCAGTGGCCCTTGCTTTGCCGGTCCCTACCTTCCATCTCTAAATTATCAGTATACAAATATATATTATAAATATAACCTTTGTGTAACCCTGACTTGAGGAGAAACATTTTCAGCTTTTTTTTTTCCTAAGAATTGTCAACATCTTTTTTACAAGTGTGGTTTAAAAAAAAGAAAACTTGACAGAACAATCCGTGGCTTTATAAAATAAAGGTATTTCTAAGCAAAGCAGTTGCATTGGTTGCTTCTCTTAATAACTGTCCTTGTACGTGGGGTCCCAGCATCCCCAGGCAGGTGAGAGAAGAGACTGACAAGAAACAGGCTGGTGAGGCTTTGGGGGCACTAGCTCTGTGGGATCTGGCAAGTGGGTCACAGGAGGAAAAAGAGGTGGGCAAGTGCAGGATGTGTTCAGGAAAGGAAAGTGGTGAGGCCTCCTGGAGGTCTGTGGAGAAGAAGAGGCCAAAGGGGAGTCTGGGGCCCAAGTGGACCGGGCTCTGCCCACCGGGGCAGTGGGCCATGTGCTGTGTCTGTCGTGTGTGACACGACCCCAGGCAGCCAAAGATGGAGGTGACTCAGGAAGCAGGAACTCTTACAGAAACTGCTGTAGGAATCTGAACATAGGAGCAGCTGGGTCTCTGAACCCTAGCATCAGCAGTGAGGATGATGAGAAATGGTTGGGATGAGGGGTGAGGTGGGCAGAAGGGATTAAGAAGTACAGTTATGTAATAACTAAGTCTTACAGATATAATGTCCAGTGTAAGGAATGTGATCAATAATATTGTAATAACTTGAGGACGCATGGTTATTAGGCTTATCATGGTGGTCACTTCATAATATCTGTAAATATCAAATCACTATTCATGCGCCTGAAACTCACGTGACCTTGTATGTAGTTCAATAACTTTTTTCATGTTTACCAAGTGGAAGTAAAGGTCCCAGTGGGTGTGCAAGAATGGCCGCTGGTGACCCCTCCCCGGCTCACGGTGTTGCCTCCCTCTGTCCCCAGGACCAGCTCTCAGAGCCCCGCTCCCCAGCCAACGGTGACTACAGAGACACCGGGATGGTCCTCGTGAACCCCTTCTGCCAAGAAACACTGTTTGTGGGAAACGATCAGGTGTCAGAGATCTAACTGCAGTGGCCCTTGCTTTGCCGGTCCCTACCTTCCATCTCTAAATTATCAGTATACAAATATATATTATAAATATAACCTTTGTGTAACCCTGACTTGAGGAGAAACATTTTCAGCTTTTTTTTTTCCTAAGAATTGTCAACATCTTTTTTACAAGTGTGGTTTAAAAAAAAGAAAACTTGACAGAACAATCCGTGGCTTTATAAAATAAAGGTATTTCTAAGCAAAGCAGTTGCATTGGTTGCTTCTCTTAATAACTGTCCTTGTACGTGGGGGTCCCAGCATCCCCAGGCAGGTGAGAGAAGAGACTGATCTGTACACCTGGATGTGAAAATGGCCAAGTGCACAACCTCTGAGGCTTCTTCCAGCTCTGGTTCCTTTTGGTCCAACGTGGAGGACCCCATCCCTGCCCCAAGGTCCACACCTCAGAGGCAGGGAACTGGACACCTAGAAGGACACTGGTAGACAAGGAAGAGGCAGAACCTCGTCATCACTGGTGCCCAGAGCCTCGCAACAGCGTGGCTGACTGTCCAGGGTAATTCCAGGCAGGGAGTCCCCACTGTGCTAACAGCAGGACTGCTTTCCCGGCAGCAGGAGGCTCCACTCCAAGCTTATCCCCACCTCCTCCCACCACCCACAAATGCTTAGACACGGTGCCTTTCTCTTGAGAGAGTCTGTACGTGGATCCCAGCCCCGGAGCCTTGAAATGCTTACCCTTCTTTAAGGATCCAATGTTTTGGGATTCATCTTGGTTTTCTCAAAAGACCATCTCACCTCTGGGGAATGTGTTCGTGGAAGAAGCCTTGGAGTGTGGAGCTGCAGTTTTCTGAACCTTTGTCCCAGAGTCTTGAAATAGCAAGATTGACAAAGCAGATGGATCAGGAAGACATCACGGTATCTGTGCTGGGCGCTGCAGACCTGCCTGGGGATTGCTGGGGTCATCTCCCCTCAGGACTCTCTCCATCGGTGGTTGCCTCCCGGTCCCTGCCCCCCAACCTGGACACACAGTCAACAAGGCTCAGACCCCTGGAGATATGAGAGGGGCTTCCAGAGATGACTGCTTCTCCATTTTTTTTCCCTAATAGATAGTGGCTGCAAGAGAAGATAACTGCTTTGACACTTCCTTTCTCTAAATGAAAAAAAATAGTTTGATAGTATATTTTGAATATAGATGTTCTTATAGTCCAATTGGGACCTGAACTTGAATGTTGAGTTATATATTCGTGTTATTGCTGTGGTCTTTCTATCATAACTTTTTTCTTTTCTCCTACATTTTTCTTTTAAAAAATGGCCTTTAAAAGTGTGTGTTCTCAATGTCATATGAATGTACTTAACATGAGTTTGGTGATTGTCTCTCTTCAAAGACTCTTCAACCCCCAAGGAAGTGGGTTATGTGTTGCTCTGAGATTCATTTCCCAGCGTGTTGCTGTCTGATTGTTCAACCTTATCATAATATTTCTGTCAGTGATTGCATTTAAAGTATCAATGTGTGTGTGTGTGTATATAGAGAAAGAAATCTGTTTGTAAAGTAAAATTTATATATAATATATGTAACCAGAGATACATATGTTATATATACATATGTGAGATGTACGACTTATTTTTCCTTATCCACAGAATTCTGCTACCATGTATATATAAATAAACTTATTTTATTAGCCAGAGGATTCAGTTGCTAATACATCTTGCATTCTTTTCATTTTTAAGTACCTTTTAAGTCCTCCTTAAGTACCAACACCATGTGTCCATCTGTACTTTAATAGCAAGCTGGATTTTTATCAATGTGATGAGCTAATAGCCATTTATCATTTGATAAACCAAATTCTTTAGAACGTACTTGGAATTTCTCCCGCAAAAGTCACGTGTCTATAGGTGTTTGGAGATCTTGAGGTCAGGATACATCCCTCCTCATTTGCCCCCCTCCCTCCAGACCATATTGTAAACATCTTCAGTCAGAGAAGTCTGAAGTTAACTCACCACTGAGTGTCACCATTCCATAGAGTTATGGTGCCTAAACATGGCACCTTGGCAAACAATTTCAGTGACTTGAGCCCTCCATTTATCCTTGAACGATGCCTCCTGGAATTTCTGCAGCTCTGGCGGCCCATCAGCATCACCCGTTTAGGAGGATATTACTATAACACGGACTAGGGGGAGCTATGAGCCTTCAGGGTGCAGCAGAGGTGGTGTTTGCAGCAAGAAAGCCTCATCTAAATAAGCAAGGAGCACTGCCAGCTTTTACCTGATCAAATTGGTTTCTTAACCTGATCATTATGCAGCCAACACTGATGCCCTCCATGCCATTTCAAATAGAAAAAAGTAGAAAGGAAAAAAAGGAAGGAGCACATATACCATTCCAGTAAGTGACCAAGGTTTTTAACTCTGCATGTGTGACCTTGGACAGGTACTTTGTTTTCTGGGGGTTGGGAGACAGAGGGGTCCTAGATAAGTCACTGGACAGGAAGTCAGATGAAGATGTCTAGCCCCAAGTCTACCCCTTCCTGGAAAGGGAGCCTCTGGTGAGTCACTGCTGCTCTTAGGATCCTCATCACACAAGGGAGAACAGGCAGTCATAAGACAAGTGATGAGATTCTTGGAGGTGTGCATTGTGCAGTCCTGATGGCAGTGCATGTCAGCCTTGATCCTACTTCCAAAAGTCACGCTGCGTACTCAACAAAGTAAGCATAGAAACTGCACAGCACTGGATGCGTTCAGCACACCCCTTCCCCTTCTCTCCTCAAGGTGCATCTCCACATTGCAGAATCTGGCTTTTGGTTACTTCATTTCCCTAGAATTAAATGCAGTGGGTTTTAGGTCCATGTTTTTATCCTGGAAGCTACAAGAAACTTTCAGATACTGTGGGCATGAATTAAAGCCCAGAGGGCATCATCCAGTACTAGGCTGGCTCTCTCTTAAAGATCTTCACCAAAAAAAAAACAAAAGATCTTAACCAGAAAACCTCTTCTTCTATTTACTAGTTTTCTAGCAAATGAGGGAACAGAGGCAGAAGGAACATTTAAAGCACGTACGGCCAACCCGTGTGGGATCTGAATTTGCCCACAGTCCCTTGTCTGGTGCATTAGCAAGTTATAGCCCAGGCAGTGCATGGAAAATAAGGTGCAGAGACGTGAAGAAATCTAGCCAAGGTCAAGCGACTGATGAATGCAGTGCTCGGAGGCAGAAAGGTGCAAGACAGGGACCTGAATCTGCTGCAGGAATTGAGGGATCCTGAAGGAAGCAACAGGTTTAGTGTGTTTCTCTTGAGTCCTTGGGGCTGCCTCCTGCCAGGCTGGTTTATAGCCATCTTCAGGCACATGTCCACAGTCACACATACAGCACATGTAAGGCTGGAGAGCCCTGAAGTCAGTCCTGAAGCACCTGAAGTCTGTCCTGGCTCAGCTAGTAGCTCTGCTTGGGATCTAAGGGTGCTGAGCTTCTGTTTCTCATCTGTGAAGTAGGAGGGGTCCTAGATAAGTCACTGGACAGGAAGTCAGATGAAGATGTCTAGCCCCAAGTCTACCCCTTCCTGGAAAGGGAGCCTCTGGTGAGTCACTGCTGCTCTTAGGATCCTCATCACACAAGGGAGAACAGGCAGTCATAAGACAAGTGATGAGATTCTTGGAGGTGTGCATTGTGCAGTCCTGATGGCAGTGCATGTCAGCCTTGATCCTACTTCCAAAAGTCACGCTGCGTACTCAACAAAGTAAGCATAGAAACTGCACAGCACTGGATGCGTTCAGCACACCCCTTCCCCTTCTCTCCTCAAGGTGCATCTCCACATTGCAGAATCTGGCTTTTGGTTACTTCATTTCCCTAGAATTAAATGCAGTGGGTTTTAGGTCCATGTTTTTATCCTGGAAGCTACAAGAAACTTTCAGATACTGTGGGCATGAATTAAAGCCCAGAGGGCATCATCCAGTACTAGGCTGGCTCTCTCTTAAAGATCTTCACCAAAAAAAAAAAAACAAAAGATCTTAACCAGAAAACCTCTTCTTCTATTTACTAGTTTTCTAGCAAATGAGGGAACAGAGGCAGAAGGAACATTTAAAGCACGTACGGCCAACCCGTGTGGGATCTGAATTTGCCCACAGTCCCTTGTCTGGTGCATTAGCAAGTTATAGCCCAGGCAGTGCATGGAAAATAAGGTGCAGAGACGTGAAGAAATCTAGCCAAGGTCAAGCGACTGATGAATGCAGTGCTCGGAGGCAGAAAGGTGCAAGACAGGGACCTGAATCTGCTGCAGGAATTGAGGGATCCTGAAGGAAGCAACAGGTTTAGTGTGTTTCTCTTGAGTCCTTGGGGCTGCCTCCTGCCAGGCTGGTTTATAGCCATCTTCAGGCACATGTCCACAGTCACACATACAGCACATGTAAGGCTGGAGAGCCCTGAAGTCAGTCCTGAAGCACCTGAAGTCTGTCCTGGCTCAGCTAGTAGCTCTGCTTGGGATCTAAGGGTGCTGAGCTTCTGTTTTCTCATCTGTGAAGTAGGACTGCTGGGTGCCTGCCTTGCCGTCTCAGGTAGTGAAATACACAAGCCCAAATGAGCCATCCCTACAGCCTTCCCTGATCTGATCTCCCCACCTCCCACAGAAAAATCTAGGAGGTCAGGCACATGATCCTGCGGAAAATGCCTGAGCGCCTCTCTGCACACAGCCCTGGGCGGGCCCTTTCCCTTTCAGCTTGGTGAATGGTGGAAACTCATGGAAAACAGCAGACAAAGCAGCCTTGGCACAGGGAAGCTTCCAGAGAGGCCCAGTCACGGGGACGCTGGAGCTGGAAACCAAAAGCCACGGGGCTCTGTAAACCCACTAGGCACAGCAGAGGCAGAAGCGGAGATGAGCGCGCGGCGAGTGGTGGTGGACCCGCCCGCGGGGGCCAGCTCCAGCATGCCCCTGCAGAGACACAAGACGTCCTTCAGGGCGGTCCAGTCACCATCCTCCCTGGATGGCCTTCCGGCCTCCAGGACCATTGCCGTGGGTGGTCTTGTCCGAACACCCAGGGTCTATGTAGGCATGGCACCCAGCGGGTCCACAGGTGGTCTGGGTGCCCGTGTGACCCGCAGGGCCCTGGGCATCAGCAGCGTCTTCCTACAGGGCCTGAGAAGCTCAGGCCTGCCCACAGCACCTGCTCCTGGCCTGGAGAGGGACCTCGGTGCCGTCGAGGACCTGGGGGGTTGCCTGGTGGAATACATGGCCAAGGTGCACGCTCTTGAGAAAGTCAGCCAGGAGTTGGAGGCACAGCTGCGCGTGCATCTGGAGAGCAAAGCCACGCGCTCAGAGAGTTGGGGCGCCCTCCGTGCCTCATGGGCCAGCAGCTGCCAACAGGTGAGTACCCAGGAGGGTGTTGATCATTGCCTGCTGCACCATCTCTGGGGGTTATTAAAAAGAGCAAGGGTGCTGAGGTGGGGGCAGGCAAGTGAGGGTCTGAGGCTGGAGAGACTGACCATAGCCCCTTATGCTTCCGTGCTAAAAACACTGATGGCAATGATAGCAAGAATAACAGGGCCACCATTTACCAAGATGCCCCTGGGGCCAACCCCATGCCCTCTGCAGACACTGTCTCTTCTAGGGTGTCAAAGCAATGCTGTTCAGAGGCTCATTCATTGGTTGCACTTTTACACAAGAAAACTGAGGCACAAAGAAGTTGTGTGCCCAAAATCACGCCACTGGTTGGGAAATGGAGCTGAGATTTGAACCTAAATTGTACTAGTTTCAAAGCCTGCATTTCTCCCATCAGCCTAGGCTGACTCTGTTGCCTTTGTGTTAAGAAAGGATTTTCACAGTCATCATCAAGTGGAATACCATCAAATGGCTGTGGTGTTAAAAACGATGGCTAAATGGAGGTCAGTTCTCTTTCCATCTATAAAGCTGTCCTATAGAAATCTAAGCCATGCGGGAAAGTAATTGACAAGTTTAGTACCCACTGTAGTAAAAGTAAAAAGAAACAGATGAGGTTCATGTTACTGTATTTTATTTAACTCAGTATTTTTTCAATGTTGTTCCAACATGTAACCAATATAAAAAGTATTAATGAGCTAACTTACATTCAGACAGCACTTCTGCAGTGATGGAATGTCCTGTCTCTGTACTGTCTAGTCTGGGAGCCAACAGCCACCTCTGGCTATTGAGAACTCGACACGTGGCTGATGAGACTGAGAAACTGACATTTTCCTTCTATTTCATTTTCATTCCTTTACATTTAAACAGCCACATGTGGTCAGTGGCTACCTTACTGGCTAGGGCAGGGCACAGAGGTTTCCTCTCTGTCCCTCACTTGGTCAGAACCTGCTCTCCCGGGTGACTCTGCAGGGCACCGAGCTCATTTGGGGACCTACATGGCCAAGGCCCAGGCAGCTTGGAGGCACAGCTGCGTGCATCTGGAGAGCAAAGCCACGCGCTCAGAGAGTTGGGGCGCCCTCCGTGCCTCATGGGCCAGCAGCTGCCAACAGGTGAGTACCCAGGAGGGTGTTGATCATTGCCTGCTGCACCATCTCTGGGGGTTATTAAAAAGAGCAAGGGTGCTGAGGTGGGGGCAGGCAAGTGAGGGTCTGAGGCTGGAGAGACTGACCATAGCCCCTTATGCTTCCGTGCTAAAAACACTGATGGCAATGATAGCAAGAATAACAGGGCCACCATTTACCAAGATGCCCCTGGGGCCAACCCCATGCCCTCTGCAGACACTGTCTCTTCTAGGGTGTCAAAGCAATGCTGTTCAGAGGCTCATTCATTGGTTGCACTTTTACACAAGAAAACTGAGGCACAAAGAAGTTGTGTGCCCAAAATCACGCCACTGGTTGGGAAATGGAGCTGAGATTTGAACCTAAATTGTACTAGTTTCAAAGCCTGCATTTCTCCCATCAGCCTAGGCTGACTCTGTTGCCTTTGTGTTAAGAAAGGATTTTCACAGTCATCATCAAGTGGAATACCATCAAATGGCTGTGGTGTTAAAAACGATGGCTAAATGGAGGTCAGTTCTCTTTCCATCTATAAAGCTGTCCTATAGAAATCTAAGCCATGCGGGAAAGTAATTGACAAGTTTAGTACCCACTGTAGTAAAAGAAAAAAGAAACAGAGGGGGTTCATGTGACTGTATTTTATTTAACTCAGTATTTTTTCAATGTTGTTCCAACATGTAACCAATATAAAAAGTATTAATGAGCTAACTTACATTCAGACAGCACTTCTGCAGTGATGGAATGTCCTGTCTCTGTACTGTCTAGTCTGGGAGCCAACAGCCACCTCTGGCTATTGAGAACTCGACACGTGGCTGATGAGACTGAGAAACTGACATTTTCCTTCTATTTCATTTTCATTCCTTTACATTTAAACAGCCACATGTGGTCAGTGGCTACCTTACTGGCTAGGGCAGGGCACAGAGGTTTCCTCTCTGTCCCTCACTTGGTCAGAACCTGCTCTCCCGGGTGACTCTGCAGGGCACCGAGCTCATCCGTCACGTCTGCCTGCAGCCTGTGGTTCGGACACTGGGCCTGCAGCCAGCTTTGCACATTTCATCTGTCTCTTTGTTGGTGGCTAGCTTCTCTCCTCTCCTCCTCCAACAAATGCTGGCCTTGGCATCCCTCTGAGCTAAATCAGCCTCTAACGCCGCCAGGAACTGCCAGCTCAAAATGCTTGCACCCTGGGGCCCAGCACACAGCCCCCAGGGGAGCTGTGGACCTTCATTCATGTGTGGCTGGCTGATGCTGGGATGACACACTCAGGGGCTCCCCATTTGCCCCTTCTGCCTCCCACTTAACCCCAGGATGCTTCTCCACCATCAGCGGGTGCCCAGCCGATGGCACAGTACACATGACACCCAACACTGTCCTCTTAGCGGTTCCCCAGAGCGGCTACTCCGCTCACATCCATCTGGGCTGTGAAGAGAGCCGTCTCAGCAGCCTAGGGCCTTGAAGCCGGCAAATCTCAGGCAGCCATTCCTCCAGGCTTCTCTGCAACAGTAATGATTCCAAATATTTGTGTCCTGTAAGCCACGAGAATGCTCCTATTCCAATATTTCAGGTATTGGAATATTCCAATATTTCAGCATCTGCCAGATAATTTCTTGCACTCAGATGCCACACAGACTTTTCATGAGAAGTCAGATATCCCAATTCCTAAGTTAAAAAGCATAGCCACAAAACTTAGTCCATGTTCAACAGAGATTGTCTTGGTCTGGCTCCAGAGGCTTGAGCAGCTTGCCCATCTTCTTTGAGTCTCAGCTTATTTATCTGTAAAATGGGATAATAATGGGTATTCCAGCAAGTCCATAGATAAATAAGTTGCATACTTCTGTTACATTAGACAGCATTGCATGTGAATGTCCTGTCTCTGTACTGTCTAGTCTGGGAGCCAACAGCCACCTCTGGCTATTGAGAACTCGACACGTGGCTGATGAGACTGAGAAACTGACATTTTCCTTCTATTTCATTTTCATTCCTTTACATTTAAACAGCCACATGTGGTCAGTGGCTACCTTACTGGCTAGGGCAGGGCACAGAGGTTTCCTCTCTGTCCCTCACTTGGTCAGAACCTGCTCTCCCGGGTGACTCTGCAGGGCACCGAGCTCATCCGTCACGTCTGCCTGCAGCCTGTGGTTCGGACACTGGGCCTGCAGCCAGCTTTGCACATTTCATCTGTCTCTTTGTTGGTGGCTAGCTTCTCTCCTCTCCTCCTCCAACAAATGCTGGCCTTGGCATCCCTCTGAGCTAAATCAGCCTCTAACGCCGCCAGGAACTGCCAGCTCAAAATGCTTGCACCCTGGGGCCCAGCACACAGCCCCCAGGGGAGCTGTGGACCTTCATTCATGTGTGGCTGGCTGATGCTGGGATGACACACTCAGGGGCTCCCCATTTGCCCCTTCTGCCTCCCACTTAACCCCAGGATGCTTCTCCACCATCAGCGGGTGCCCAGCCGATGGCACAGTACACATGACACCCAACACTGTCCTCTTAGCGGTTCCCCAGAGCGGCTACTCCGCTCACATCCATCTGGGCTGTGAAGAGAGCCGTCTCAGCAGCCTAGGGCCTTGAAGCCGGCAAATCTCAGGCAGCCATTCCTCCAGGCTTCTCTGCAACAGTAATGATTCCAAATATTTGTGTCCTGTAAGCCACGAGAATGCTCCTATTCCAATATTTCAGGTATTGGAATATTCCAATATTTCAGCATCTGCCAGATAATTTCTTGCACTCAGATGCCACACAGACTTTTCATGAGAAGTCAGATATCCCAATTCCTAAGTTAAAAAGCATAGCCACAAAACTTAGTCCATGTTCAACAGAGATTGTCTTGGTCTGGCTCCAGAGGCTTGAGCAGCTTGCCCATCTTCTTTGAGTCTCAGTTTATTTATCTGTAAAATGGGATAATAATGGGTATTCCAGCAAGTCCATAGATAAATAAGTTGCATAGGTCCTGCCCGCAAGTAGACTACAAAGCAGAAAAGTGCCTAGTGAGAGCATTTCAGGTAAAATGCAGGCTGTACACCAGGGCACTTAGCCCCCAAGTAGAAGTCATTTTCCTTTTAAGTGACTTTATATTCTAGCTATGAATACAGAGTTCTCTTGTTCCTCCTTTAGAAAACATGGACTTGAAGATACAGTTAGACCAACCTGTAAAATGGAGTTATTTCTATACTGCATGGCCCAGTCCTCTAGCCAGGTCTAGCTCTGTTCCATCAAAAAAGAACAAAAGAAAATCCTACATATTTGAGATAGACACTTGATTTTTCCTCAATTGCCATTGCAAAATGGACCCATGTGGGTTATCTGCCTCCAGGCCTCCACATTCAGCTCTGAGATGGCTTTGCTGACACTCTCTCCACCCTGTTTTCTCCACCAAATCTCCAGAATGATCTTTTGTCCACATGCCATCCATAATGCAGATTCTGCGTTGTCTCTGCCCAGACCCTCTGGGCTCCTCCTCACTGACAGGACACAATCCACAGCCCTGAGCTCAGTCCTCAGGGCCCTTCCAAGCCACTTCCATCCCAGCCATACGTGTCAAGACACCAGGCCCTCGGCCTGGCTGCTCCTCTGAGCTGCCTTCTGTGGTCTCGGAACAGCCTGCACACACATCCACTGCAGGGGTTGCCATGTTGCCCTGTGTCATTTGCGTGTCTAGGATGCTCACACGCCAGGCTTACTTAACCACATGAAAAAGGTATAAGCTGGAGGTCAGGGGAACCTGAATTTCAGTGCTGGCTCTGCTACTAACAGCTGGATGGCTTTGAGTCAATTACTTAAATTCTCTGAGCTTGTTTTCTCATTTGAAATTTGGACGTCACTTGATCTACTATGCGGGGCTGTTAGGGGGTTAACAATGTCATGTACTTGGCAAAATCAGCAGCTAACAGCCTAGAGAAGTAGTTTCACTCCTGGCACTGCAGATACCTAGATCCACATCCACGATCAGCGCCTAACAGTGAGCGGGACCTCCGTTTAAACCCTGACGCTGCCCTTCACATGGACCAACCACTCATTCACTCCACATCTCCTTTCCTCCATCTTTGAAATGGACGGACTCCTCACCAGTGGAAATAGTCCATGAACTGAAATAAGATACAAGGGGCTGCAGGGACTGTGAAAGGCTGTGCCCCTGCAGCACGAAGTCCTCAGAGCCCCGTCCCCTGGGGTCTGGGCACAGGGCTTGGGCTTGCTGCTGGGGCCATGGCCCCCTTAAGAGCCTTAGAAGGACCCTTTCCCTACTGCGAGTGTCCTCATCACCCAAAGGCCTCGGGAGACAGTTTCCCCCTAAGCCTTATATGTCCCCAAACGGCAGGCCTAGCTTCTGGGCACTGAGAAATGACACCTTTCCCCTTGGGGAGTGGGGCCCACCGCCTCCCTGGGTGCTGGTCAAGGAGCCTTAGCTCCACCCACCTGCCAGTCCCCACAGAGCTCAGGAGGGACCTGCCCTTCAGGCACTCTTCCCCCTCCTGGGCTAGAGATCAGCCTGTTACACCTCCATTTATTTCAGAATGTGTTGCCTTCTCTTCACGGGACTCAGAGGCAGCCACAGGAGCTGAATGCTCCTGGGTTCCTCTGCCCTCACTTGGATTTCTTGGCCTGGAACTTCCTGCCTTCCTGTCCAAACACCTCCCCCCAGCATTCCCAACCCTTCACAGTACCCCCTTACCCTCTCCCTTCCATCCCAGCCATACGTGCCCCCTTTTGGGGCAACACTGACATCCACTGCAGGGGTTGCCATGTTGCCCTGTGTCATTTGCGTGTCTAGGATGCTCACACGCCAGGCTTACTTAACCACATGAAAAAGGTATAAGCTGGAGGTCAGGGGAACCTGAATTTCAGTGCTGGCTCTGCTACTAACAGCTGGATGGCTTTGAGTCAATTACTTAAATTCTCTGAGCTTGTTTTCTCATTTGAAATTTGGACGTCACTTGATCTACTATGCGGGGCTGTTAGGGGGTTAACAATGTCATGTACTTGGCAAAATCAGCAGCTAACAGCCTAGAGAAGTAGTTTCACTCCTGGCACTGCAGATACCTAGATCCACATCCACGATCAGCGCCTAACAGTGAGCGGGACCTCCGTTTAAACCCTGACGCTGCCCTTCACATGGACCAACCACTCATTCACTCCACATCTCCTTTCCTCCATCTTTGAAATGGACGGACTCCTCACCAGTGGAAATAGTCCATGAACTGAAATAAGATACAAGGGGCTGCAGGGACTGTGAAAGGCTGTGCCCCTGCAGCACGAAGTCCTCAGAGCCCCGTCCCCTGGGGTCTGGGCACAGGGCTTGGGCTTGCTGCTGGGGCCATGGCCCCCTTAAGAGCCTTAGAAGGACCCTTTCCCTACTGCGAGTGTCCTCATCACCCAAAGGCCTCGGGAGACAGTTTCCCCCTAAGCCTTATATGTCCCCAAACGGCAGGCCTAGCTTCTGGGCACTGAGAAATGACACCTTTCCCCTTGGGGAGTGGGGCCCACCGCCTCCCTGGGTGCTGGTCAAGGAGCCTTAGCTCCACCCACCTGCCAGTCCCCACAGAGCTCAGGAGGGACCTGCCCTTCAGGCACTCTTCCCCCTCCTGGGCTAGAGATCAGCCTGTTACACCTCCATTTATTTCAGAATGTGTTGCCTTCTCTTCACGGGACTCAGAGGCAGCCACAGGAGCTGAATGCTCCTGGGTTCCTCTGCCCTCACTTGGATTTCTTGGCCTGGAACTTCCTGCCTTCCTGTCCAAACACCTACCCCCAGCATTCCCAACCCTTCACAGTACCCCCTTACCCTCTCCCTTGGAAGCCCACTTTCTTCCATCTGCAACCATGTCCTTCCCCTCAAGCACCCAGCAGAACCCCTCCTCATCCTTCCAGACCAGTTCATTGGCATCTCCACAGAGAAGCCCTCCCTGATCTTCTCTGGCACCTCAGGACCAGCAACGTGTCTGAGGCCTGGGATCAAGTTCTCAGTAACTGAGTCCTCAAGGGGATGAATGGTGGAGAGAAGTGTCACCTCCTCCCTAGCCTGGGCCACAAACTGAACCCAACAAAGACCCACCCAAAAGCCACCCAAAAGGAAGTCCATTTCAGTGGCACTTTCTCAGACCCGGCTACAGGAACAGTGGGACGTTCAGAGCAAGTTGTCCTTGTGGGCAAAGCCCTAGCATGGAAAGTGACCCAGCACATGGGCTCAGGGGTTCAGAGCACAGCAGCCAGGAGAGCAGCCGGGAGAGGTCACCTGCATCCCCCCTCACCAGGTGAGTTTACCAGCTTTGGAAGAACTAGGGTCAGAGTCAGCACCAGCTCCACAGGGGCAGGCCCAGCCCAGCCGTCTTGAGCCTGAACTCTAAAAGGCCCCAAAGTTGGGGTTTAGGGCTCAGTAGCTGCCATATGAACTTTCACTAGCTGCATCCTTGATGTGTGCTTTGTAAGTGAAGCCCAACAGCCCAATGAAGTGTGTCAGGGATGTGGAGCCTCAGCTCAAACTTGGAGTCTTGGCTCACCTGTCTCTCCGGGGCACTCAGGTCCTGCGACCCCTGGAAAACCAAGGCCTCTCCTGACCTCCTTTCTTTACCCCACCCTAAACAAAGGCCTGGTCACAGGGGCAGGGAGGGGCAGGGTGGCATCTCAGTGGGGCAGATCTGGGACTGGCAGCACCACGGTGCATTCAGCAGGTAGCTGACAAGAGAAGAGTGAGCCGCTTGCCCACCCTTAATCCAGGAGCCTACAGAGTAGCACTGAGGTTCAGTACTCTTGGGGGTCCCCTGTCCTCCATGGGTTAGGGTTGCCAGTCTGTGTAAAGGGGGATGTCTGGCTGGGCTTCCCTGCCACTGGCCAAGACCTGACACATCAGTCCAGTGGTTGACAGCAAGGGTAACCCCATAGTAGTGAACCTCACAACACCCCAAATCAGTGCATGAACCCCTGGGTGCCTGTACTGTCCCTTGACTATCCCTGTACTCGAAGAACTACAAGATCAAACAACAAAACTTATCATCAAAGCTCAAGAGAAAAGCCAGAAAGAAAGGAAAAATTTAAGACCTTTAAAGGCACACTTTTTCCTGCTTTTTGAACAAGGAGCTGTGTATTTTCATTTTGTGCTTGGATTCACAAATTATGAAGCCAGTCTGAGTTAGAGTTAAATATATATGAAGCTTCTTTTCATGTCTGAGCCTCTCTCTCAGTGATTCAGCTGTGTTACAACCTCTCAGTTACTCTTACCTAGCAGTAAAACAGATGGAAGGACCCCCAGGTAGTGGCCACAGAGGCCAAGGAGGACCTGGGCACCAGCTCAAGTGGAAGCTGATCCTTTCCCTCTCTGACTTTGCTGAGTGCTCTGACTTTTCTTGCGCATGGTATAACACCGATAATAAGCTCTGGTGGCAACATCAGGCCCTTTCATCCTCAAACAGGCCAAAGGCAAGCTTGGAATTAGGCAGCTTCCCTGCTTCAGAACTGCGCATAAAGGAACAGCGTGGGGAGAGTGGAGCCGCCACAGCGTCAAAGCACAGGAGCTAGCAGAAGCCAGGGCCACGGAGATGCTGCCCAGGGGAAAAAAGGGGCATGTGGAGGCTTAAGTCTCCACTGAAATTAGTGGTCTCCATGGAGAAAACAGGGGCTTATATCTCCAATGGCAAGGGCTGTCAGCTGAAGGAAAGGAGGAGGCACAATTATTGAAAGGCAAAAGGATTTGAATTTGAAATGACCTGATTTGAATATCCTCTCCACTCTCACAGCCCTTCTTTCTGTCCCTTGCAAAAGAAGAGCCCATACCCTGTGGACCTACCTATTTGGGAAATTACCAGAAACAGGGACTCTAGATCCAGGCCCAGATCTCTCCTCATAGCACCTGTGCTCCTAGCAGTTTTAGAAAAGATCCCCACCCTTAATCCAGGAGCCTACAGAGTAGCACTGAGGTTCAGTACTCTTGGGGGTCCCCTGTCCTCCATGGGTTAGGGTTGCCAGTCTGTGTAAAGGGGGATGTCTGGCTGGGCTTCCCTGCCACTGGCCAAGACCTGACACATCAGTCCAGTGGTTGACAGCAAGGGTAACCCCATAGTAGTGAACCTCACAACACCCCAAATCAGTGCATGAACCCCTGGGTGCCTGTACTGTCCCTTGACTATCCCTGTACTCGAAGAACTACAAGATCAAACAACAAAACTTATCATCAAAGCTCAAGAGAAAAGCCAGAAAGAAAGGAAAAATTTAAGACCTTTAAAGGCACACTTTTTCCTGCTTTTTGAACAAGGAGCTGTGTATTTTCATTTTGTGCTTGGATTCACAAATTATGAAGCCAGTCTGAGTTAGAGTTAAATATATATGAAGCTTCTTTTCATGTCTGAGCCTCTCTCTCAGTGATTCAGCTGTGTTACAACCTCTCAGTTACTCTTACCTAGCAGTAAAACAGATGGAAGGACCCCCAGGTAGTGGCCACAGAGGCCAAGGAGGACCTGGGCACCAGCTCAAGTGGAAGCTGATCCTTTCCCTCTCTGACTTTGCTGAGTGCTCTGACTTTTCTTGCGCATGGTATAACACCGATAATAAGCTCTGGTGGCAACATCAGGCCCTTTCATCCTCAAACAGGCCAAAGGCAAGCTTGGAATTAGGCAGCTTCCCTGCTTCAGAACTGCGCATAAAGGAACAGCGTGGAGAGAGTGGAGCCGCCACAGCGTCAAAGCACAGGGAGCTAGCAGAAGCCAGGGCCACGGAGATGCTGCCCAGGGAAGAAAGGGGCATGTGGAGGCTTAAGTCTCCACTGAAATTAGTGGTCTCCATGGAGAAAACAGGGGCTTATATCTCCAATGGCAAGGGCTGTCAGCTGAAGGAAAGGAGGAGGCACAATTATTGAAAGGCAAAAGGATTTGAATTTGAAATGACCTGATTTGAATATCCTCTCCACTCTCACAGCCCTTCTTTCTGTCCCTTGCAAAAGAAGAGCCCATACCCTGGGGACCTACCTATTTGGGGAAATTACCAGAAACAGGGACTCTAGATCCAGGCCCAGATCTCTCCTCATAGCACCTGTGCTCCTAGCAGTTTTTTAGAAAAAGATATGAGAAGAATCCTCCCCAGTGAATAAAATGAAAGGCCACAGGGTCATTGCTGTGATTCACAATCTTGGTGTCCCTGAAAGGTGGAGGAAGAAGCTGAACAGTTTTAGAACCTTTAAAAGCTTGAATACATATACAAAAGACAAGCCACTCAGTCTGTTTCTCAATAAATACAATTTCTGTAGCGAGAGCAGGCCAGTAAGGTAGTCACTGTTAGTGACTCTATAAGGGACACTGAAGTATCATTAGAAATGTAACTGAACAGCGAGAGATACATTGGGAGTTACTCTGAGAGAGAGGGATGTAAGACCAAAAAAAATTCTTGGACGGAACAAAGGAGGGGAAGGAGGCTTGAGATTCTTGGTTGAGTAATATAGGCGATCAGTAAGCTGCGTTCTTAAAAAAAAAAAGTTGTTTTTGATTTTGGGGGGCTCTTCTACATAGAATGTCTGAGAGAGAGCAGAATTACTAAAGAAAATAAGAGACTGAGTCCTCTCACTCAAGGTCTCTGTGCCCTTCCCACACGCCAAGCTCAGCCACTCTTAATTCTTTTAAAATCTGTTAAAACGTGAGGTCCACGCTGAGGAAGGGGCAGAGGAGTCTAGACAATGAAAAAGGGGGTGTCCTACCAAGACTGGGGCTTATGAAGTCAGGGAGCCCCGAGGACCCGCAGACTCGGAGGCAAGTTCTTCCTTGATTGCTCTACATCTCCGTTCCTCGTCTGGATAGCGAGGATGTTAGGACTTTCCTCTAAGGAGAAAACACCGGTGGTGTTCCTGCAAAAAAAACATACATTTTCCGTCTCTAGGGATAAAACTCTAAAAATTATACTCCAATGGCAAGGGCTGTCAGCTGAAGGAAAGGAGGAGGCACAATTATTGAAAGGCAAAAGGATTTGAATTTGAAATGACCTGATTTGAATATCCTCTCCACTCTCACAGCCCTTCTTTCTGTCCCTTGCAAAAGAAGAGCCCATACCCTGGGGACCTACCTATTTGGGGAAATTACCAGAAACAGGGACTCTAGATCCAGGCCCAGATCTCTCCTCATAGCACCTGTGCTCCTAGCAGTTTTTTAGAAAAAGATATGAGAAGAATCCTCCCCAGTGAATAAAATGAAAGGCCACAGGGTCATTGCTGTGATTCACAATCTTGGTGTCCCTGAAAGGTGGAGGAAGAAGCTGAACAGTTTTAGAACCTTTAAAAGCTTGAATACATATACAAAAGACAAGCCACTCAGTCTGTTTCTCAATAAATACAATTTCTGTAGCGAGAGCAGGCCAGTAAGGTAGTCACTGTTAGTGACTCTATAAGGGACACTGAAGTATCATTAGAAATGTAACTGAACAGCGAGAGATACATTGGGAGTTACTCTGAGAGAGAGGGATGTGTAAGACCAAAAAAAATTCTTGGACGGAACAAAGGAGGGGAAGGAGGCTTGAGATTCTTGGTTGAGTAATATAGGCGATCAGTAAGCTGCGTTCTTAAAAAAAAAAAGTTGTTTTTGATTTTGGGGGGCTCTTCTACATAGAATGTCTGAGAGAGAGCAGAATTACTAAAGAAAATAAGAGACTGAGTCCTCTCACTCAAGGTCTCTGTGCCCTTCCCACACGCCAAGCTCAGCCACTCTTAATTCTTTTAAAATCTGTTAAAACGTGAGGTCCACGCTGAGGAAGGGGCAGAGGAGTCTAGACAATGAAAAAGGGGGTGTCCTACCAAGACTGGGGCTTATGAAGTCAGGGAGCCCCGAGGACCCGCAGACTCGGAGGCAAGTTCTTCCTTGATTGCTCTACATCTCCGTTCCTCGTCTGGATAACGAGGATGTTAGGACTTTCTTGAATGATAAATTGTCTCTAAGGAGAAAACACCGGTGGTGTTCCTGCAGAAATTAAAAAGAAAGGGATGCATACTATCTCTACTACTAGGTATCATTGGGGCAGAGGAACAGTCAATGCAATCAGAAAGCAATTAAAGAGCACCAAGAACTGGAACAAAAGAGGGAACATGTACTTAGGATAACAAAAATACAATGAAATGTTCTTAAATGAATTTAACAAAAAATGTCCAAAATCTTTATGAGACCACAATAAAATCCTCCTGCAAGACCCAAATGGAAAGAAATACCATGCACTGAAATATAAAGACTAAGTAGCATGAAGATACCAGTTCTCCCTATTAATTTACACACTAAATGCAATCCTAATTTTAAAAACACTGTTGTTGCTTTTTTAGAAATAGATGGGTTTATTAAACATTTCATTTGTAAGAGCAAAACGGTAAGAAGAGTCAAGAAGAAAGACTAAAAACAGAAGAGCAAGGGGAAGGGAAAGCTCTCTCAGATAATAAAACATACTAGAAAGTCTTGACTGTTAAAGTACATGAAGGATAGAAAGGCCAACAGAACATAAGACAAATTTTAAAACTGAGCCCCACTGCTCATTGCTATTGATAAAAGTAGCCTTTAAAGGCAGTGGAAGACTTTTCAGTAAGTGGTATTCAGGAAACTCGATAGTCATAATTCCTTACGACATGTGGCTTTAAGAAGGGCATTTTGCTCCCATGCCTCCTCCCAAAACCCTGGGGACCAGTCTTGATTTGTTTTTCATCATTTGATATTCTCAGTGCATGCTGTGACTTCCCCTTCCCCAAACAAGAGACTCCACTGCGTGTTCTAAGACAGTACGGGGTGGTAAGATGTGGGGTTGTGAATGGGGATGGACAAAGCTTGCCCCTCAGTTAACAGGGTCTTACAGGAGGCTCTGTATGCCCATGGGTTGCGCTGAGGAAGGGGCAGAGGAGTCTAGAAAAGGGGTGTCCTACCAAGACTGGGGCTTATGAAGTCAGGGAGCCCCGAGGACCCGCAGACTCGAGGCAAGTTCTTCCTTGATTGCTCTACATCTCCGTTCCTCGTCTGGATAACGAGGATGTTAGGACTTTCTTGAATGATAAATTGTCTCTAAGGAGAAAACACCGGTGGTGTTCCTGCAGAAATTAAAAAGAAAGGGATGCATACTATCTCTACTACTAGGTATCATTGGGGCAGAGGAACAGTCAATGCAATCAGAAAGCAATTAAAGAGCACCAAGAACTGGAACAAAAGAGGGAACATGTACTTAGGATAACAAAAATACAATGAAATGTTCTTAAATGAATTTAACAAAAAATGTCCAAAATCTTTATGAGACCACAATAAAATCCTCCTGCAAGACCCAAATGGAAAGAAATACCATGCACTGAAATATAAAGACTAAGTAGCATGAAGATACCAGTTCTCCCTATTAATTTACACACTAAATGCAATCCTAATTTTAAAAACACTGTTGTTGCTTTTTTAGAAATAGATGGGTTTATTAAACATTTCATTTGTAAGAGCAAAACGGTAAGAAGAGTCAAGAAGAAAGACTAAAAACAGAAGAGCAAGGGGAAGGGAAAGCTCTCTCAGATAATAAAACATACTAGAAAGTCTTGACTGTTAAAGTACATGAAGGATAGAAAGGCCAACAGAACATAAGACAAATTTTAAAACTGAGCCCCACTGCTCATTGCTATTGATAAAAGTAGCCTTTAAAGGCAGTGGAAGACTTTTCAGTAAGTGGTATTCAGGAAACTCGATAGTCATAATTCCTTACGACATGTGGCTTTAAGAAGGGCATTTTGCTCCCATGCCTCCTCCCAAAACCCTGGGGACCAGTCTTGATTTGTTTTTCATCATTTGATATTCTCAGTGCATGCTGTGACTTCCCCTTCCCCAAACAAGAGACTCCACTGCGTGTTCTAAGACAGTACGGGGTGGTAAGATGTGGGGGGTGTGTGAATGGGGGGATGGACAAAGCTTGCCCCCTCAGTTAACAGGGTCTTACAGGAGGCTCTGTATGCCCAGGGTACCAACCAGATCTCCAGATTCCAGCCAGAAGAAATGCACCAGGCTGGACCTTCATCTCTCATAGACAGGGCAGCCCAGGCAGCCAGTGGTGGGCTGAGCTTCCAGGGCCGGTGGGTTTAAATTGGCACTGTAGTCCAAGACAGCTCTGAGCAGGTTTGGAACCAGGTCCCCTGGAGGAGTCAGAGGGGACTCTGTGGGTGCTGGGTATTCCAGAGTTGCTGCTGGCAGAAGGACCTGTGTGGCCCCAGCAGGGAAGGAGGACTCACTCAACTATTACGGCCCCTGGGTTGGGAAGGAAAGGAGCTAGAGCTGGGGTGTCAACCTGAGATCAGGGCTTCTCCACAGGGCCCCTGCTCCAGCAGCCTCAGTCCTTTTCCTTGCCAGGTGCTATCTCTTCCCTGTGAAGGCCACTGCCCAGGCCCCCAGTCTGCCCCCTAGTAGCCAGAGCCTGGCTTGTGTCCCCCAGTGCCTCCTTGTGCATAGACTTCCCTCTGCCCACCCCTTCTGCAGCCTATGTCCCCCTCTCCCAGCGGAGTTTCTCAACCCCATCCCAGCCCTTAGTTAGTGGAGGACCCCTCCCTCTAAGGCTGGCATAAATAACCAATAATGCATAGCGCAGCATAGTTTTCCGCAATGGCGTGAGGGCGACTGGCTCCCTGAATCTGCCCACAGCGGCCTGTGCTGTGTTGTGTGCTGGGTCAAGGTTCTGCAGTGAACCCTCCAGCGTACTGACTCCTCTAAGCCTTCTCTTTGCATAGTCACGTAGCTCCTGACCCCACCTCCTTCCTGTGTCTCACATGAGTTTTATACTCTAATATTTATATGGCTTTTTCTTTGAAAATTAAAGGCAGTGGAAGACTTTTCAGTAAGTGGTATTCAGGAAACTCGATAGTCATAATTCCTTACGACATGTGGCTTTAAGAAGGGCATTTTGCTCCCATGCCTCCTCCCAAAACCCTGGGGACCAGTCTTGATTTGTTTTTCATCATTTGATATTCTCAGTGCATGCTGTGACTTCCCCTTCCCCAAACAAGAGACTCCACTGCGTGTTCTAAGACAGTACGGGGTGGTAAGATGTGGGGGGTGTGTGAATGGGGGGATGGACAAAGCTTGCCCCCTCAGTTAACAGGGTCTTACAGGAGGCTCTGTATGCCCAGGGTACCAACCAGATCTCCAGATTCCAGCCAGAAGAAATGCACCAGGCTGGACCTTCATCTCTCATAGACAGGGCAGCCCAGGCAGCCAGTGGTGGGCTGAGCTTCCAGGGCCGTGGGTTTAAATTGGCACTGTAGTCCAAGACAGCTCTGAGCAGGTTTGGAACCAGGTCCCCTGGAGGAGTCAGAGGGGACTCTGTGGGTGCTGGGTATTCCAGAGTTGCTGCTGGCAGAAGGACCTGTGTGGCCCCAGCAGGGAAGGAGGACTCACTCAACTATTACGGCCCCTGGGTTGGGAAGGAAAGGAGCTAGAGCTGGGGTGTCAACCTGAGATCAGGGCTTCTCCACAGGGCCCCTGCTCCAGCAGCCTCAGTCCTTTTCCTTGCCAGGTGCTATCTCTTCCCTGTGAAGGCCACTGCCCAGGCCCCCAGTCTGCCCCCTAGTAGCCAGAGCCTGGCTTGTGTCCCCCAGTGCCTCCTTGTGCATAGACTTCCCTCTGCCCACCCCTTCTGCAGCCTATGTCCCCCTCTCCCAGCGGAGTTTCTCAACCCCATCCCAGCCCTTAGTTAGTGGAGGACCCCTCCCTCTAAGGCTGGCATAAATAACCAATAATGCATAGCGCAGCATAGTTTTCCGCAATGGCGTGAGGGCGACTGGCTCCCTGAATCTGCCCACAGCGGCCTGTGCTGTGTTGTGTGCTGGGTCAAGGTTCTGCAGTGAACCCCTCCAGCGTACTGACTCCTCTAAGCCTTCTCTTTGCATAGTCACGTAGCTCCTGACCCCACCTCCTTCCTGTGTCTCACATGAGTTTTATACTCTAATATTTATATGGCTTTTTTTCTTTGAAAAATTAAAATATTATTTTCTAATAATAAAAAAGGATCCACTCCTCATTGTACTCAAGGATCAGTTCCAACGATCCAATGGAAAAGAAAAAGCCATACAAGGCTGGATTCCTTATAACGTGGCTGTGGGGGGCACTTTTTCTTACTATAATCCAAAATCTAACATTTAAAAAAATATTGATAAATTTGATCAACAAATATATTTAATTTTATATTGCCAAATAACACCATAAGCATAACTGGAAAAAAGACAAACTACAAAAGAAGTATTTGCAACTTAGAATATAAAGAGTTAATGTCTCTATTCTATATACCACATTTAAAATTTGAGGTTTAGGGCTTCCCTGGTGGTCCAGTGGGTAAAAACACTGCCTTGCAGTGCAAGGGCCGCAGGTTTGATCCCTGGCCTGGGACGATCCTCATTGGTGGGCAGGCAGGAACTATCTACTCATAGAGGATAATCCAGGAGAGAAACAGAAGGCACCAGAGAAAGGAAATTAGAGTGCCCAGAAGAAGAGAAGTCAGAATGAGGAGAAGAATCCAAAGGGTGAAAATAAATCCATCCCTTGACTACTACCTTCTGGAGGCAAATGTCAGCAGACAGGAACACAAGGATTGTGAAAAGCTCCTAGTGAAGGGTGGCCAAAGGAATTTTTATAAATAGTGGCACAAATCACCCCCAACAATAAATCAACACAAGCCACTGAATATACCTTTCCCCTTGAGGGAAAAAACCAAAAGGAAGAAGGAATGCAACCCTAAATCCTGTGAAAAGGAGACATCCTTTTCAAATGGAACAAGACAAGAGAAAAAAAAATGAAAAGACAGAAATATAGCACAAATGAAGGAACAAGGTAGAAATGCTTAAGACCAATTAATCAAAGAGGAAATAAGTAAACTACCTGGAAAAAGAATTCAGAATAATGATAGTAAAGATGTTCTAAAGACTTGAAAATAAAAGGGAGAAAATAAGAAATAATTACCAAGGACATAGAAGAAATAAAGAATAAGCAAACAAAAATAAATAAATACATAAAAGAATAAGCAAACAGAGATGAATAATACAATTACTGAAATTAAAAATACTTTAATACTTTAAAAGGAATCAATAGTGGAATAACAGAGCAGAAGAATGCATAAGTGAGCTATAAGATAGACTAGTGGAAACAACTGCTGAAGAGCAGAATAAAGGAAAAAGAATAAAAAGAATTGAGAATGGCTTCTGAGACCATTGGGACAATATTAAATGCACTAACATTCGAATAATTGGGTTCCCAGAGGAAGAAGAGAAAAACAAAGGCACTGAGAACATTTTTGAAGAGATTACAGTTGAAAACTTTGCCAACATGGAAAAGAAAATAGTCAATCAAGTCAAAATGGCCAGTATTAAAAAACCTACAGATAATAAATGCTGGAGAGGGTGAGAAGAAAAGGGAACCCTCTTGTACCGTTGGTGGGAATGTAAGCTGATACAGCCAATATGGAAGATGGTATGGAGATTTCTTTTTAAAAAATAGGACTAAAATTACCATATGACTTGACAGTCCCACTACTAGGAAATCAAAATTGAAAAAAGACACATGTACCCCAATGTTCATTGCAGCACTGTTTACAATAGCTAGAACTTGGAAGCAACCTAGATGTCTATCAACAGATGAATGTATAAAGCAATGGTACAGATATACAGTGAAATATTACTCAGCCATACAAAAGGAACACATCTGAGTCAGTTCTAACAAGATGGATGAACCTAGAGCCTGTTATACAGAGTGAAATTAGTACAAAAGAGAAAGATAAATATTGTATACTAATGCATATATGTGGAATCTAGAAAGTGGGTGCTGGTGAATCTATTTGAAGGACAGCAATGGAGAAACAACATAGAGAGCAGACTTATGGACACTGAAAGCAAAGGGAAAGGTAGAGTATCATGAAAAGTCACAAATAAAAATAATGCTTAAGACCAATTAATCAAAGAGGAAATAAGTAAACTACCTGGAAAAAGAATTCAGAATAATGATAGTAAAGATGTTCTAAAGACTTGAAAATAAAAGGGAGAAAATAAGAAATAATTACCAAGGACATAGAAGAAATAAAGAATAAGCAAACAAAAATAAATAAATACATAAAAGAATAAGCAAACAGAGATGAATAATACAATTACTGAAATTAAAAATACTTTAATACTTTAAAAGGAATCAATAGTGGAATAACAGAGCAGAAGAATGCATAAGTGAGCTATAAGATAGACTAGTGGAAACAACTGCTGAAGAGCAGAATAAAGGAAAAAGAATAAAAAGAATTGAGAATGGCTTCTGAGACCATTGGGACAATATTAAATGCACTAACATTCGAATAATTGGGTTCCCAGAGGAAGAAGAGAAAAACAAAGGCACTGAGAACATTTTTGAAGAGATTACAGTTGAAAACTTTGCCAACATGGAAAAGAAAATAGTCAATCAAGTCAAAATGGCCAGTATTAAAAAACCTACAGATAATAAATGCTGGAGAGGGTGAGAAGAAAAGGGAACCCTCTTGTACCGTTGGTGGGAATGTAAGCTGATACAGCCAATATGGAAGATGGTATGGAGATTTCTTTTTAAAAAATAGGACTAAAATTACCATATGACTTGACAGTCCCACTACTAGGAAATCAAAATTGAAAAAAGACACATGTACCCCAATGTTCATTGCAGCACTGTTTACAATAGCTAGAACTTGGAAGCAACCTAGATGTCTATCAACAGATGAATGTATAAAGCAATGGTACAGATATACAGTGAAATATTACTCAGCCATACAAAAGGAACACATCTGAGTCAGTTCTAACAAGATGGATGAACCTAGAGCCTGTTATACAGAGTGAAATTAGTACAAAAGAGAAAGATAAATATTGTATACTAATGCATATATGTGGAATCTAGAAAGTGGGTGCTGGTGAATCTATTTGAAGGACAGCAATGGAGAAACAACATAGAGAGCAGACTTATGGACACTGAAAGCAGGGAGGAGAGGGAGAGATGTACGGATAGAGTATCATGGAAACCTACAGCAAAACAGACAGCCAATGGGAATTTGCCATATAATCCAGGGAACCCAATCAGGGGCTCTGTAACAATCTGGAGGGGTGGCATAGAGAGGGGGACAGGAGGGAGGTTCAAGACAGAGGGAACATATGCAGACCTATGGCTGATCCATGTTGATAATTGACAGAAAACCACAAAATTTTGTAAAGCAATTATCCTTCAAATTTTAAAAAAAGGTTTAAAAAAGGTATCAGTACTCATTTTTAAATAGGCTGTAGATATGATAGACAGTTGACAAAAAAACTTTAACCATATAAAAGGATGTGCAACTTTACTCGTAATGATAAAATACAAAAACTAAAACAAAAACCTACCTAAGATACCGTTTACATCTATCAGATTGGCAAAACTCTACAAATATGTCAATCTGCTTTGTTGGTGAAGCTCTATACTGTTCTGTGCTCACTCAGTCCTGTCTGACTCTTTTTGACACCATGGACTGTAGCCCACCAGGCTCCTCTGTTCATGAGATTTTTCCAGGCAAGAATACTGGAGTGAGTTGCCATGCCCTCCTCCAGGCAATTTTCCTGACCCAGAGATAACCCAAGTATCCTGCATGGACAGGCAGATTCTTTACCACTGAGCCACCTGGGAAGCTTTGAGAACATCCACACAATACTGATGGAAATAGAAAATATTGCAATCACTTGTGAAGAAGAATTTGGCAATATCTAGACAAATTTATATGCATTTATGTATTTATGAACTTGATCCAGCAATTCCACTTCTAAGAATCTCTCCCAATGACACACTGACAAAAACATGAAGAAGTATGCATAAGGCTATTTATTTCAATCCTATGAATAATGGCAAAAGACTGGAAGCAACTCAAATGCCTATCAATATGGAACTAGTTGAATAAGCAATGAATGATATATCCACAAAAAGAATGAAAAATAGCTCTGTAACTATTATGGAATGATAATCTCCAGGATATATTATTGGGTTGAAAAGCAAGGTGAAGAGAATATGTACATTATTTACCACTTATGTAAGAAAGAGGAAAAGATATGAGTACAGGCATAAATATTTGCTTATAATTGAAACAATAAGAATAAAATATATTCCTATGTTTTTCTAAGTTATCATTCCTAAATGATCACTTATAGGAAGAGGGTAGATGAAAAAGGAGTAGATACTCAAGGTTTTTAATTTATCTTGTTATGTGGAGATGACTTTGAAACTATGCAAGTATTTTACAGAATTATAAAACAAATTTAAATCTTAAAAGGAAGACTCTAAAAATCAAAAAGAAAAGGAAACAAATGAATCCAACTATGTATCAAATTTATCACACAGAGAAGAACTACTCCAAGTGACTTAAAATCACAATAATTTGACTTTATATCCCTAGTGGGTATGCAGAAGAGTACTGAAAAAAGAATTTTAAATCACTTTAGTAATCATGTTGTCAGTGGTAGGTCAACATAAAATAAATATATACCCATTTCCTAGCTCTGGTCAGTGAACAGACCTTGAAATTATGGCCAACCCAGGGGGAACTGAGCATTTTTAACCTCAGATTTTGGTCTCTAACCACCATCTTTCACTAAAAGAATGGATGCTCCTGAGAGAAATGGCTGGATCCAGGTTTAGGGGCAATGAGTCTGTAAAACCACGGAAACTATATAGAACTACTAGAGTCACATTAAAAGACTTGGTCACCACTGAGCCACCTGGGAAGCTTTGAGAACATCCACACAATACTGATGGAAATAGAAAATATTGCAATCACTTGTGAAGAAGAATTTGGCAATATCTAGACAAATTTATATGCATTTATGTATTTATGAACTTGATCCAGCAATTCCACTTCTAAGAATCTCTCCCAATGACACACTGACAAAACATGAAGAAGTATGCATAAGGCTATTTATTTCAATCCTATGAATAATGGCAAAAGACTGGAAGCAACTCAAATGCCTATCAATATGGAACTAGTTGAATAAGCAATGAATGATATATCCACAAAAAGAATGAAAAATAGCTCTGTAACTATTATGGAATGATAATCTCCAGGATATATTATTGGGTTGAAAAGCAAGGTGAAGAGAATATGTACATTATTTACCACTTATGTAAGAAAGAGGAAAAGATATGAGTACAGGCATAAATATTTGCTTATAATTGAAACAATAAGAATAAAATATATTCCTATGTTTTTCTAAGTTATCATTCCTAAATGATCACTTATAGGAAGAGGGTAGATGAAAAAGGAGTAGATACTCAAGGTTTTTAATTTATCTTGTTATGTGGAGATGACTTTGAAACTATGCAAGTATTTTACAGAATTATAAAACAAATTTAAATCTTAAAAGGAAGACTCTAAAAATCAAAAAGAAAAGGAAACAAATGAATCCAACTATGTATCAAATTTATCACACAGAGAAGAACTACTCCAAGTGACTTAAAATCACAATAATTTGACTTTATATCCCTAGTGGGTATGCAGAAGAGTACTGAAAAAAGAATTTTAAATCACTTTAGTAATCATGTTGTCAGTGGTAGGTCAACATAAAATAAATATATACCCATTTCCTAGCTCTGGTCAGTGAACAGACCTTGAAATTATGGCCAACCCAGGGGGAACTGAGCATTTTTAACCTCAGATTTTGGTCTCTAACCACCATCTTTCACTAAAAGAATGGATGCTCCTGAGAGAAATGGCTGGATCCAGGTTTAGGGGCAATGAGTCTGTAAAACCACGGAAACTATATAGAACTACTAGAGTCACATTAAAAGACTTGGTCACCAAACTCCCACTAATCAAAGATGGCACACTCATCTAGAGCCAGGAATCTTAGAGCGTGAAGTCAAGTGGATCTTAGGAAGCATTACTAAAAACAAAGATAGTGGAGATGATGGAATTCCAGCTGAGCTATTTCACATCCTAAAAGATGATTCTGTTAAAGCACTACATTCTGCATGTGAAATGCCAGTCTGGATGAAGCACAAAACGGAATAAAAATTGCTGGGAGAAATATCAATAACCTCAGGTATGCAGATGACATCACCTTTATGGCAGAAAGTGGAGAGAAACTAAAGAACCTCTTGATGAAAGTGAAAGAGGAGGGTGAAAGAGCTGGCCTAAAACTCAACATTCAAAAAACTAAGATTATGGCATCCAGTCCCATCACTTCGTGGCAAATGGACAAACAATGGAAACAGTGACAGAACTTACTTTCTTGGGCTCCAAAATCACTGCGGATGGTGACTGCAACTATGAAATTAAAAGACACTTGCTCCTTAGATGAAAAGCCATAACAAACCTAGACAGCATAATAAAAAGCAGAGACATCAATTTGCCAACAAAAGTCCATACAGTCAAAGCTATGGTTTTCCTGGTAGTCATGTATGGATGTGACAATAAAGAAGGCTGAGCGCTGAAGAACTGATTTCTTTGAACTGTGGTGTTGGGGAAGACTCTTGAGAGTCTCTTGGACAGCAAGGAGATCAACCAGTCAATCCTAAAGGAAATCAACTCTGAATATTCACTGGAAGGACTGATGCTGAAGCCGAGGCTCCAATACTTTGCCCACCTGATGCAAAGAGATGACTCACTGGAAAAGAGCCCGATGTTGGGGAAAACAGAAGGGAAAAGGAGACAGGGATGACAGAGGATGAGATGCTTGGACAAGGGACAAGAGTTTGAGTGGGCTATGGGTGACAGTGAAGGACAGGGAAGGCTGACATGCTGCAGTGCATGGGATTGCAAAGACTCAGATGTGACTGAGTGACAGAACTGAACTGAAGCATCAATAGGAATATTAACTATAATTGATTGAAACACATCAAATATGTTTAAATCTATGAACTCAGTGTTATATTTCTCCCATCCAAAATCTGCTAATTAGTTATATTGGAGCTTGCTGGAGAACCAACTCAGTTTTTTGAAAACTGATAGATAATGAGAAAGAGCCAGGCATTTTTCCTCACTTTCCTATAAGAACTGCAGACACATCATGATTACAATAAAATAAAAAATGAAGAAGATGGGAAGCATCTTTTGTAGAAGTATTACAATTAAAACAAATAAAAATGTAATTATTAATTCTATTTATATTTATCATAAAAGTAATTCTTAAAACAGTATTTGAATATCACCTCTTTGCAGCCATAATAAAATATCAGATTAGACAATAACAATCACCAAATAGCTACTAATGTCACAAAAAGAGACCAGCAGACTTGCACCTCCTGGTGGAGCACACACCACCACCTATGAGGCAATCTTTCCAAAAAAAGAAAGAAAGAAAAAAAAAGAAAATTGCAAGTGATTATTAAGAAAAATCTCAAGAAGAGAAAATACAGAGGTCAGATGAACATGTTAATTGACATCATGGGGATGAAATCAGCAAATCCAGATGATGGGAAACTACATGGTTAAACAGTTAATGTTTTCAACAAGCAAAAATTTCAAGGGGAAAAAAAGAGAGATGGAGTTAGGGATCTACAAGCTTAAAGAGATAAAAATTGACATGGATTAAAGAACTGAATTTTGGGGACTGATGCTAAAGGGGGCTCTTGAGCGTCTCTTGGACAGCAAGGAGATCAACCAGTCAATCCTAAAGGAAATCAACTCTGAATATTCACTGGAAGGACTGATGCTGAAGCCGAGGCTCCAATACTTTGCCCACCTGATGCAAAGAGATGACTCACTGGAAAAGAGCCCGATGTTGGGGAAAACAGAAGGGAAAAGGAGACAGGGATGACAGAGGATGAGATGCTTGGACAAGGGACAAGAGTTTGAGTGGGCTATGGGTGACAGTGAAGGACAGGGAAGGCTGACATGCTGCAGTGCATGGGATTGCAAAGACTCAGATGTGACTGAGTGACAGAACTGAACTGAAGCATCAATAGGAATATTAACTATAATTGATTGAAACACATCAAATATGTTTAAATCTATGAACTCAGTGTTATATTTCTCCCATCCAAAATCTGCTAATTAGTTATATTGGAGCTTGCTGGAGAACCAACTCAGTTTTTTGAAAACTGATAGATAATGAGAAAGAGCCAGGCATTTTTCCTCACTTTCCTATAAGAACTGCAGACACATCATGATTACAATAAAAAAAAAAAAATGAAGAAGATGGGAAGCATCTTTTTGTAGAAGTATTACAATTAAAACAAATAAAAATGTAATTATTAATTCTATTTATATTTATCATAAAAGTAATTCTTAAAACAGTATTTGAATATCACCTCTTTGCAGCCATAATAAAATATCAGATTAGACAATAACAATCACCAAATAGCTACTAATGTCACAAAAAGAGACCAGCAGACTTGCACCTCCTGGTGGAGCACACACCACCACCTATGAGGCAATCTTTCCAAAAAAAGAAAGAAAGAAAAAAAAAGAAAATTGCAAGTGATTATTAAGAAAAATCTCAAGAAGAGAAAATACAGAGGTCAGATGAACATGTTAATTGACATCATGGGGATGAAATCAGCAAATCCAGATGATGGGAAACTACATGGTTAAACAGTTAATGTTTTCAACAAGCAAAAATTTCAAGGGGAAAAAAAGAGAGATGGAGTTAGGGATCTACAAGCTTAAAGAGATAAAAATTGACATGGATTGAAATGGATTTTAATTAGACCACTATTCAAAGAAACTGTTAAAAATTACATCAAAAAATTGAGGAAAGAAGAACTGGACATTTGATGATATTGAAGAATTATATTTACCTTTTAGGTTTTATGTTATTTTTAGATTTGTAGAAGTTATGAGGTTTTCAAATGCATGTTTATAATCTAGCAATACCATAGTGAAATATCTGAAGAAGAAATAATGCGATATCCAGGATTTGTTTAAAATAATCTAAAACAGGATGGAAATGTCAGGGGATATTAGTTTTTTTAAAAAGTCTATGTGTTTATAATCATGAATCTGGTGATAAGTATATGGGGGTCCATTATACATTCTTTTTATATATGTTTGAATTTTTCATAATAAAAATGAATGGTCCATAGATATTAAACGAAATAATGTGTGTAAGCCCAATTAAAGTTTGTAGAATTTTTTTTTTAAACCTTTATTTTACTTTTAACTTTTACAGAGTTTTGTTGTTCACAGACATGCATGTTCTCAGATTAGTCACATGTATATCCCCCCCTTCCCTCCCCTCCAGACCATCACACAGCACCCCTGAAGGATCCCCTTTTCTCACAGAGCAATGACTAGAGCTATTTTCTTCACTTATGATAGTACAGGCCTTCATGCTACTTCCTTTACGCCTCTCACCCACTGTTCCTTCTCCACAATGTCCATATGTCCACTGTCCATGTCTGTCTTTCTGTCGCTTCACTGCATGTTTCACTGTCCATTTTAACAATCACCAAATAGCTACTAATGTCACAAAAAGAGACCAGCAGACTTGCACCTCCTGGTGGAGCACACACCACCACCTATGAGGCAATCTTTCCAAAAAAAGAAAGAAAGAAAAAAAAAGAAAATTGCAAGTGATTATTAAGAAAAATCTCAAGAAGAGAAAATACAGAGGTCAGATGAACATGTTAATTGACATCATGGGGATGAAATCAGCAAATCCAGATGATGGGAAACTACATGGTTAAACAGTTAATGTTTTCAACAAGCAAAAATTTCAAGGGGAAAAAAAGAGAGATGGAGTTAGGGATCTACAAGCTTAAAGAGATAAAAATTGACATGGATTGAAATGGATTTTAATTAGACCACTATTCAAAGAAACTGTTAAAAATTACATCAAAAAATTGAGGAAAGAAGAACTGGACATTTGATGATATTGAAGAATTATATTTACCTTTTAGGTTTTATGTTATTTTTAGATTTGTAGAAGTTATGAGGTTTTCAAATGCATGTTTATAATCTAGCAATACCATAGTGAAATATCTGAAGAAGAAATAATGCGATATCCAGGATTTGTTTAAAATAATCTAAAACAGGATGGAAATGTCAGGGGATATTAGTTTTTTTAAAAAGTCTATGTGTTTATAATCATGAATCTGGTGATAAGTATATGGGGGTCCATTATACATTCTTTTTATATATGTTTGAATTTTTCATAATAAAAATGAATGGTCCATAGATATTAAACGAAATAATGTGTGTAAGCCCAATTAAAGTTTGTAGAATTTTTTTTTTAAACCTTTATTTTACTTTTAACTTTTACAGAGTTTTGTTGTTCACAGACATGCATGTTCTCAGATTAGTCACATGTATATCCCCCCCTTCCCTCCCCTCCAGACCATCACACAGCACCCCTGAAGGATCCCCTTTTCTCACAGAGCAATGACTAGAGCTATTTTCTTCACTTATGATAGTACAGGCCTTCATGCTACTTCCCTTACGCCTCTCACCCACTGTTCCTTCTCCACAATGTCCATATGTCCACTGTCCATGTCTGTCTTTCTGTCGCTTCACTGCATGTGCCATCATCACCATCCTACTAGATTCCATATATATGTGTTAATATACTGTATTTGTCCTTCTCTTTCTGACTGACTTCACTTTTGAGGATACGTTCTAGATCCAGCCACCTCATGAGGGCTGATTCTTCTGCATTTCTCTTTACAGCTGTGTAGTATTCCATTGTATATATGTACCAGAGCTTTTGGATCCATTCGTTCGTCGATGGGCATCTAGGTTCCTTCCATGTTCTAGCTATTGTATAGAGACCTGCAATGAACATTGGGGTACAGGTGCTTCTTTCAGTTTTGATTTCATCAGGGTATAAGCCTAAGAGTGGGATTGCTGGGTCATATGGTGCTTCTATTTTTAGTTTTTTAAGAAATCTCCAGACTGTCTTCCATAGAGGCTGGATCAATTTACACTCCCACCAGCAATGCAGGAGTGTTCCCTTTTCTCCGCAGCCTCTCCAGCATTTATTGTCTGTCGATTTGTGGATGATGGCCATTCTGACGGGTGTGAGGTGATATCTCATTGTAGTTTTGATTTGCATTTCTCTAATTATTAGTGAAGTTGAGCATCGTTTCATGTGTTTTTGGGCCATCTGTATGTCATCGTTGGAGAGGTGTCTGTTTAGGTCCTTTTCCCATTTTTTGATTGGGATGTTCGTTTTTCCAGTGCTGAGTTGTCTGAGTTGCTTGTAGATTTTGGAGATTAATTCTTTGTCTGTTGTTTCATTTGCTATGATTTTCTCCCACTCTGTGGGTTGTCTGTTCAGCTTTTTTGTAATTTCTTTAGCTGTACAAAAGCTTTTAAGTTTCATTAGGTCCCACATGTTCATTTGTCTTTTTAGTTCCACTATTCTAGTAGGTGGGTCAGAGAAGATCTTGCTTTGATTGATGTCCTTGAGGGTTTTGCCTATATTCTCCTCGAAGAGTTTGATGGTTTCTGGCCTTACATTTAAGTCTTTAATCCATTTTGAGTTGATCTTTGTGTATGGTGTCAGGGTATGTTCCAACTTCATTTTCTTGCATGTAGCTGTCCAATTTTCCCAGCACCATTTGTTGAAGAGGCTGTCTTTGTCCCATTTTATATGTTCGCCTCCTTTGTCAAAAATAAGGTACCCATAGGTGCGTGGCTTTATCTCTGGGTTCTCGATCTTGTTCCATTGGTCGATGTTTCTGTTTTTGTGCCAGTACCATACTGTCTTGAGGACTGTTGCTTTGTAGTAGAGTCTGAAGTTGGGGAGGCTGATCCCCCCAGCTCCATTCTTCTTCCTGAGGATTGCTTTGGCTATTCGAGGTCTTTTGTGTTTCCATATGAACTGTGTTATTCGTTGGTCTAGTTCTGTGAAGAATGTTATTGGAAGTTTGATAGGGATCGCATTGAATCTATAGATGACATTTGGTAGTATGGTCATTTTCACAATATTGATTCTCCCGACCCAGGAACACGGAATATTTCTCCATCTGTTTAACTCTTCTTTAATGTCTCTCATGGGTGTCTTGTAATTTTCTGTGTACAGTTCTTTTGTTTCTTTGGGTAGGTTTATTCCTAGATATTTGATTCTTTTGGTTGCGATGGTGAAGGGGATTGCCTCTTTGATTTCATTTTCTGATTTTTCATTGTTTCTGTATAGGAATGCCAGTGATTTCTGTATATTGATTTTGTCTGTTTCGATGGGTTTTTGGGGAGGTGATATCTCATTGTGGGTTTTTTTTTTAAGTGAAGTTGAGCATCGTTTCATGTGTTTTTGGGCCATCTGTATGTCATCGTTGGAGAGGTGTCTGTTTAGGTCCTTTTCCCATTTTTTGATTGGGATGTTCGTTTTTCCAGTGCTGAGTTGTCTGAGTTGCTTGTAGATTTTGGAGATTAATTCTTTGTCTGTTGTTTCATTTGCTATGATTTTCTCCCACTCTGTGGGTTGTCTGTTCAGCTTTTTTGTAATTTCTTTAGCTGTACAAAAGCTTTTAAGTTTCATTAGGTCCCACATGTTCATTTGTCTTTTTAGTTCCACTATTCTAGTAGGTGGGTCAGAGAAGATCTTGCTTTGATTGATGTCCTTGAGGGTTTTGCCTATATTCTCCTCGAAGAGTTTGATGGTTTCTGGCCTTACATTTAAGTCTTTAATCCATTTTGAGTTGATCTTTGTGTATGGTGTCAGGGTATGTTCCAACTTCATTTTCTTGCATGTAGCTGTCCAATTTTCCCAGCACCATTTGTTGAAGAGGCTGTCTTTGTCCCATTTTATATGTTCGCCTCCTTTGTCAAAAATAAGGTACCCATAGGTGCGTGGGTTTATCTCTGGGTTCTCGATCTTGTTCCATTTGTTGATGTTTCTGTTTTGTGCCAGTACCATACTGTCTTGATGACTGTTGCTTTGTAGTAGAGTCTGAAGTTGGGGAGGCTGATCCCCCCAGCTCCATTCTTCTTCCTGAGGATTGCTTTGGCTATTCGAGGTCTTTTGTGTTTCCATATGAACTGTGTTATTCGTTGGTCTAGTTCTGTGAAGAATGTTATTGGAAGTTTGATAGGGATCGCATTGAATCTATAGATGACATTTGGTAGTATGGTCATTTTCACAATATTGATTCTCCCGACCCAGGAACACGGAATATTTCTCCATCTGTTTAACTCTTCTTTAATGTCTCTCATGGGTGTCTTGTAATTTTCTGTGTACAGTTCTTTTGTTTCTTTGGGTAGGTTTATTCCTAGATATTTGATTCTTTTGGTTGCGATGGTGAAGGGGATTGCCTCTTTGATTTCATTTTCTGATTTTTCATTGTTTCTGTATAGGAATGCCAGTGATTTCTGTATATTGATTTTGTATCCTGCAACTTTGCTGAATTCGCTGATTAACTCTAGTAGTTTTGTAATAGTGTCTTTGGGATTTTCTATGTATAATATCATGTCATCTGCAAATAGAGAGAGTTTGACTTCTTCTTTTCCAATCTGGATTCCTTTGATTTCTTTCTCTTCTCTTATTGCTATTGCTAGAACTTCCAGGACTATGTTGAATAGTAGTGGTGAAAGTGGACACCCTTGTCTTGTTCCTGATCTTAGAGGGAATGCTTTGAGTTTTTCACCATTGAGGATAATGTTCACTGTGGGCTTCTCATATATGGCTTTCACTATGTTAAGATAAGTTCCTTCTATGCCCATTTTTTGAAGAGTTTTTATCATAAATGGATGCTGTACTTTGTCAAAGGATTTTTCTGCATCTATTGAGATGATAATGTGATTTTTGTCTTTCAATTTGTTGATATGGTGTATCACATTGATTGATTTGCGGATGTTGAAGAATCCTTGCATGCCTGGGATGAACCCAACTTGATCGTGATGAATGAGCTTTTTGATGTGTTGCTGAATTCTGTTTGCTAGGATTTTGTTGAGGATTTTGGCATCTAGATTCATCAGTGAAATTGGCCTATAATTTTCTTTTTTTGTGATGTCTTTGCCTGGCTTTGGTATCAGGGTGATGGTGGCCTCGTAGAATGTGTTTGGAAGTGTTCCTTCCTGGGCAATTTTTTGGAAGAGTTTTAGAAGGACAGGCATTAGCTCTTCTTTAAATGTTTGGTAGAATTCACTTGTGAAACCATCTGGTCCTGGGCTTTTATTTTTGGGTAGATTTTTGATCACAAGGTCGATTTCTGAGCTTGTGATTGGCTTGTTCATAGTTTCTATTTCTTCCTGATTGAGTCTTGGGAGATTAATCTTCTCTAAAAAACTGTCCATTTCTTCCAGGTTGTCCAGTTTGTTGCCATAGAGTTGTTCATAATAGTCTCTTATAATCTTTTGGTTGCGATGGTGAAGGGGATTGCCTCTTTGATTTCATTTTCTGATTTTTCATTGTTTCTGTATAGGAATGCCAGTGATTTCTGTATATTGATTTTGTATCCTGCAACTTTGCTGAATTCGCTGATTAACTCTAGTAGTTTTGTAATAGTGTCTTTGGGATTTTCTATGTATAATATCATGTCATCTGCAAATAGAGAGAGTTTGACTTCTTCTTTTCCAATCTGGATTCCTTTGATTTCTTTCTCTTCTCTTATTGCTATTGCTAGAACTTCCAGGACTATGTTGAATAGTAGTGGTGAAAGTGGACACCGTTGTCTTGTTCCTGATCTTAGAGGGAATGCTTTGAGTTTTTCACCATTGAGGATAATGTTCACTGTGGGCTTCTCATATATGGCTTTCACTATGTTAAGATAAGTTCCTTCTATGCCCATTTTTTGAAGAGTTTTTATCATAAATGGATGCTGTACTTTGTCAAAGGATTTTTCTGCATCTATTGAGATGATAATGTGATTTTTGTCTTTCAATTTGTTGATATGGTGTATCACATTGATTGATTTGCGGATGTTGAAGAATCCTTGCATGCCTGGGATGAACCCAACTTGATCGTGATGAATGAGCTTTTTGATGTGTTGCTGAATTCTGTTTGCTAGGATTTTGTTGAGGATTTTGGCATCTAGATTCATCAGTGAAATTGGCCTATAATTTTCTTTTTTTGTGATGTCTTTGCCTGGCTTTGGTATCAGGGTGATGGTGGCCTCGTAGAATGTGTTTGGAAGTGTTCCTTCCTGGGCAATTGTTTGGAAGAGTTTTAGAAGGACAGGCATTAGCTCTTCTTTAAATGTTTGGTAGAATTCACTTGTGAAACCATCTGGTCCTGGGCTTTTATTTTTGGGTAGATTTTTGATCACAAGGTCGATTTCTGAGCTTGTGATTGGCTTGTTCATAGTTTCTATTTCTTCCTGATTGAGTCTTGGGAGATTAATCTTCTCTAAAAAACTGTCCATTTCTTCCAGGTTGTCCAGTTTGTTGCCATAGAGTTGTTCATAATAGTCTCTTATAATCCTTTGGATTTCTGCATTATCCGTTGTAATCTCTCCTTTTTCATTTTTGATTTTGGTGATCTGGTTCTTCTCTCTCTTTTTCTTGATGAGTCTGGCCAGTGGTGTGTCGATTTTATTTACCTTTTTGAAGAACCAGCTTTTTGTTTTATTTATCTTTACTATTGTTTCTTTCATTTCTTTCTCATTTATTTCTGCTCTGATCTTTATGATTTCTCTTCTTCTGCTGGCTTTGGGGTGTTTTTGTTCTTCTTTCTCCAGTTGTTTTAAGCGTAAGGTAAGGTCGTCTGTTTGAGATTTTCCTAGTTTCTTGAGGTGGGATTGTAATGCTATAAACTTCCCTCTTAGAACTGCTTTTGCAGTATCCCACAGGTTTTGCACTGTCGTGTGTTCATTGTCATTTTCTTCTAGGAATTTTTTTATTTCTCCTTTGATTTCCTCAATGATCAGTTGGTTTTTTAGGTATGTGTTGTTTAATCTCCATGTGTTTGTGTTTTTAGCGGTTTTTTTCCTGTAGTTGATCTCTCGTCTCATTGCATTGTGGTCCGAGAAGATGGTTGATATAATTTCAGTTTTCTTGAATTGATTGAGGATTGATTTGTGGCCCAAGATGTGGTCTATCCTGGAGAATGTTCCGTGAGCACTTGAGAAGAAAGTGTATTCTTCTGCTTTTGGATGGAACGTCCTAAAGATATCAATGAGGTCCATCTTTTCTAGTGTGGCATTTAAGGCTTGTGTTTCTTTATTAATTTTCTGTTTGGATGATCTGTCCATTGGTGTGAGAGGAGTGTTAAAGTCTCCTACTATGATTGTGTTGCTGTCAATGTCTTCTTTTGTGTCTGAAAGTATTTGTCTTAGGTATTGGGGTGCTCCTGTGTTGGGAGCATAGATATATTTTTGTTTTTTGATGGCCTATTGGGGTAGAATCTTCTCTAAGAAACTGTCCATTTCTTCCAGGTTGTCCAGTTTGTTGCCATAGAGTTGTTCATAATAGTCTCTTATAATCCTTTGGATTTCTGCATTATCCGTTGTAATCTCTCCTTTTTCATTTTTGATTTTGGTGATCTGGTTCTTCTCTCTCTTTTTCTTGATGAGTCTGGCCAGTGGTGTGTCGATTTTATTGACTTTTTCGAAGAACCAGCTTTTTGTTTTATTTATCTTTACTATTGTTTCTTTTGTTTCTTTTTCATTTATTTCTGCTCTGATCTTTATGATTTCCCTTCTTCTGCTGGCTTTGGGGTGTTTTTGTTCTTCTTTCTCCAGTTGTTTTAAGCGTAAGGTAAGGTCGTCTGTTTGAGATTTTCCTAGTTTCTTGAGGTGGGATTGTAATGCTATAAACTTCCCTCTTAGAACTGCTTTTGCAGTATCCCACAGGTTTTGCACTGTCGTGTGTTCATTGTCATTTTCTTCTAGGAATTTTTTTATTTCTCCTTTGATTTCCTCAATGATCAGTTGGTTTTTTAGGTATGTGTTGTTTAATCTCCATGTGTTTGTGTTTTTAGCGGTTTTTTTCCTGTAGTTGATCTCTCGTCTCATTGCATTGTGGTCCGAGAAGATGGTTGATATAATTTCAGTTTTCTTGAATTGATTGAGGATTGATTTGTGGCCCAAGATGTGGTCTATCCTGGAGAATGTTCCGTGAGCACTTGAGAAGAAAGTGTATTCTTCTGCTTTTGGATGGAACGTCCTAAAGATATCAATGAGGTTCATCTTTTCTAGTGTGGTATTTAAGGCTTGTGTTTCTTTATTAATTTTCTGTTTGGATGATCTGTCCATTGGTGTGAGAGGAGTGTTAAAGTCTCCTACTATGATTGTGTTGCTGTCAATGTCTTCTTTTGTGTCTGAAAGTATTTGTCTTAGGTATTGGGGTGCTCCTGTGTTGGGAGCATAGATATTTATGATTGTTATGTCTTCTTCTTGGATGGATCCCTTAATCATGATGTAGTGACCTGCCTTGTCTCTTAGAATCTTCTTTACTTTAAAATCTATTTTATCTGATATGAGGATTGCTACTCCAGCTTTCTTTTGATTTCCATTTGCATGGAATATCTTTTTCCAGCCTCTCACTTTCAGTCTATGAGTGTCTCTAGGTCTGAAATGAGTTTCCTGGATGCAGCATATGTATGGGTCGTGTTTTTGGATCCATTCAGCCACTCTGTGTCTTTTGGTTGGGGCGTTTAGTCCATTGACATTCAAAGTAATTATTGATACAAATGATCCTATTGTCATCTTCTTAGATGTTATGATGGGTTTGTTTCGTTGATCTTCTCCTTTTATACTTGTTGTCTATATAAGTCCCTTTAACATTTGTTGTAAGGCTGGTTTGGTGTGACTAAATTCTTTTAATTTTTGCTTGTCTGTAAAGCTTTTGATTTCTCCATCAATTTTGAAGGAGATCCTTGCAGGGTAGAGGATTCTTGGTTGCAGATTATTCTCTTTCAGCCGTTTAAATGTGTCCTGCCATTCCCTTCTGGCCTGCAGAGTTTCTGTTGAGAGATCAGCTGTTAAACATATGGGCTTTCCCTTGTATGTCACTAGTTGCTTTTCCCTTGCTGCTTTGAGAATTCTATCTTTGTGTTTAATTTGTGTTAACTTCATTAATATGTGTCTTGGTGTGTTTCTTCTCGGATTGATTCTGTTAGGTACTCTTTGTGCTTCTTGGACTTGATTGACTATTTCTTTTCCCATGTTGGGGAAATTTTCAACTATAATCTCTTCAAAAATTTTCTCATAGCCTTTCTTTTTTTCTTCTTCTTCTGGAACCCCTATAATTCGAATATTGGTGCATTTGATATTATCCCAGAGGTCTCTGAGACTGTCCTCTGCTCTTTTCATTCTTTGAGCTAGAGTCTGTTTTTCAGCAGTTACTTCCACCATTTTATCTTCCAGCTCACTTATCCGGTCTTCTGTCTCAGATACTCTGCTCTTGATTCCTTCTACAGTGTTTTGCAGTTCAGCAATTGAGTTGTCTCTGTTACTTTTTTGGTAAGTTCTTATATTTCTTTATTCATTGTGTTAGTTGTGTCTTGCAATTTCTCTAACATTCTGTTTTCAGTGTCTTTGATCATCTTTACTTTAAAATCTATTTTGTCTGATATGAGGATTGCTACTCCAGCTTTCTTTTGATTTCCATTTGCATGGAATATCTTTTTCCAGCCTCTCACTTTCAGTCTATGAGTGTCTCTACGTCTGAAGTGAGTTTCCTGGATGCAGCATATGTATGGGTCGTGTTTTGGATCCATTCAGCCACTCTGTGTCTTTTGGTTGGGGCGTTTAGTCCATTGACATTCAAAGTAATTATTGATACAAATGATCCTATTGTCATCTTCTTAGATGTTATGATGGGTTTGTTTCGTTGATCTTCTCCTTTTATACTTGTTGTCTATATAAGTCCCTTTAACATTTGTTGTAAGGCTGGTTTGGTGTGACTAAATTCTTTTAATTTTTGCTTGTCTGTAAAGCTTTTGATTTCTCCATCAATTTTGAAGGAGATCCTTGCAGGGTAGAGGATTCTTGGTTGCAGATTATTCTCTTTCAGCCGTTTAAATGTGTCCTGCCATTCCCTTCTGGCCTGCAGAGTTTCTGTTGAGAGATCAGCTGTTAAACATATGGGCTTTCCCTTGTATGTCACTAGTTGCTTTTCCCTTGCTGCTTTGAGAATTCTATCTTTGTGTTTAATTTGTGTTAACTTCATTAATATGTGTCTTGGTGTGTTTCTTCTCGGATTGATTCTGTTAGGTACTCTTTGTGCTTCTTGGACTTGATTGACTATTTCTTTTCCCATGTTGGGGAAATTTTCAACTATAATCTCTTCAAAAATTTTCTCATAGCCTTTCTTTTTTTCTTCTTCTTCTGGAACCCCTATAATTCGAATATTGGTGCATTTGATATTATCCCAGAGGTCTCTGAGACTGTCCTCTGCTCTTTTCATTCTTTGAGCTAGAGTCTGTTTTTCAGCAGTTACTTCCACCATTTTATCTTCCAGCTCACTTATCCGGTCTTCTGTCTCAGATACTCTGCTCTTGATTCCTTCTACAGTGTTTTGCAGTTCAGCAATTGAGTTGTCTCTGTTACTTTTTTGGTAAGTTCTTATATTTCTTTATTCATTGTGTTAGTTGTGTCTTGCAATTTCTCTAACATTCTGTTTTCAGTGTCTTTGATCATCTTTACTATCATTCTTCTGAAATCACTTTCAGAAAGTTTGTCCAAATTCTCTTCATTAATTTGATCTTGTGTGTTTGTTGATTGTTCCTTCACTTGTGTGGTATTTCTCTGCCGTTTCATTGTTATTATTAATTTTTTAAAACTGATTCTGTTTGGTATTTCCTTTTCCCAGACTTTGAGTTACATCTGTTGGTGTTTGTTGTTTGGATGGGGCTTCTATTCTGGGTGATGCTGGTGATTGGGTGATGTCAGGACTTGTATACAAGTGATTACCTTTGCTGGCGTTCTCACTTGTATACTGCTCTTTAGTGTTATCGTTCTCTAGTATTGTAGTTTTGGAGTCAGTGCACCCTCCAAACCCCGGGGCTTGTTGCCTGACCAGGGAATGAAGATTTCACGGCTGGTTTGTTATGCATTAAATGATATTAAAACATATATATGCAAATGAGAAACAGAAGGTATACCTTTGACAAATGGCAATTTAAAAATTATGCAAGTACTATCTAGTGTATTGAATTATACACATGAACATATACAGCTATAACATAACCCAAGCATTCCAATCAAAAATACAGTACAATACGTTAGCACGGCGAATAGAGAAATCCAAGAATGATATCCACAAGTTAATAAGCAAACTAAGTAGAGTACCAATTGGAGAATAATGCTAGAGCAGGATCCCCGTTGGGGATAAGGCAGTGAGGACAGAACAGACTAAGAAATATAGTGGGGAAAGGGAAAAAGAGAAAGGGAGGATAGAAGAGAAATATAGAATAATATTGCAAAGTTAAATATAGGAGATAAAGATTTGTATGTATTAGAATTTAGTGCTATAGGAAAGGAGCTTAAAGCAAAATAGAGGAGGTATAATTCGAATATTGGTGCATTTGATATTATCCCAGAGGTCTCTGAGACTGTCCTCTGCTCTTTTCATTCTTTGAGCTAGAGTCTGTTTTTCAGCAGTTACTTCCACCATTTTATCTTCCAGCTCACTTATCCGGTCTTCTGTCTCAGATACTCTGCTCTTGATTCCTTCTACAGTGTTTTGCAGTTCAGCAATTGAGTTGTCTCTGTTACTTTTTTGGTAAGTTCTTATATTTCTTTATTCATTGTGTTAGTTGTGTCTTGCAATTTCTCTAACATTCTGTTTTCAGTGTCTTTGATCATCTTTACTATCATTCTTCTGAAATCACTTTCAGAAAGTTTGTCCAAATTCTCTTCATTAATTTGATCTTGTGTGTTTGTTGATTGTTCCTTCACTTGTGTGGTATTTCTCTGCCGTTTCATTGTTATTATTAATTTTTTAAAACTGATTCTGTTTGGTATTTCCTTTTCCCAGACTTTGAGTTACATCTGTTGGTGTTTGTTGTTTGGATGGGGCTTCTATTCTGGGTGATGCTGGTGATTGGGTGATGTCAGGACTTGTATACAAGTGATTACCTTTGCTGGCGTTCTCACTTGTATACTGCTCTTTAGTGTTATGCGTTCTCTAGTATTGTAGTTTTGGAGTCAGTGCACCCTCCAAACCCCGGGGCTTGTTGCCTGACCAGGGAATGAAGATTTCACGGCTGGTTTGTTATGCATTAAATGATATTAAAACATATATATGCAAATGAGAAACAGAAGGTATACCTTTGACAAATGGCAATTTAAAAATTATGCAAGTACTATCTAGTGTATTGAATTATACACATGAACATATACAGCTATAACATAACCCAAGCATTCCAATCAAAAATACAGTACAATACGTTAGCACGGCGAATAGAGAAATCCAAGAATGATATCCACAAGTTAATAAGCAAACTAAGTAGAGTACCAATTGGAGAATAATGCTAGAGCAGGATCCCCGTTGGGGATAAGGCAGTGAGGACAGAACAGACTAAGAAATATAGTGGGGAAAGGGAAAAAGAGAAAGGGAGGATAGAAGAGAAATATAGAATAATATTGCAAAGTTAAATATAGGGAGATAAAGATTTGTATGTATTAGAATTTAGTGCTATAGGAAAGGAGCTTCAGAGAAAGCAAAGAATTATAGAGGAGGTAGTAGTACAAATGAAAAAATTATTAAAAATTAAAAGATCTAAATTTTATAGAAAAATATAGAAAAACAAAGCAAAAATAATAAAAACAAACAAAACCCCACAGAACCTTAAGAGGCCAATGGGGAACCAGAAGTTTATACCAAAATAAAATGTGTGGTTTAAAAGGAAAAAAAAAAAAAATTTATGTAAACTTGAATATATTCAGTCTTACTGATAAGATTAGTAGCTTCAATAGAATTCAGTGAAGGAAATGAACACACCCACTCTCTCTCTCACATACACCCCCAAGAAAAGAAAAAAAAAAAAAAAGCGGTGGGTGCACTGAGTGGGATTGGAAAAAAGAGAAAAAAATAAAAATTGAAACAAAGTAATACAATACAAAAAATGAAATTTTAAAGTCCAGCAGTAACTCCAGCTTCAGACAAAACGTGAAAATAGTGTTTATGTTCTTCTGTCTCTTGCTGACTATTCAGGAATTATCAGTCTTTTTCTTGCCTCTGGCAGTGGTTGGATCTGAAGACCTCTTTGACTGCTTGTTTTGGCCTATTCCAGAATTAAAAGGCCCGCCCAGGCTGGCCCTGGGAGTTTCTTAATCCAAATCCCTTTTCTTGCTGGGTGGAGCTAAGTTCCCTCCCTGTAGCTTGACCAGCAGCCCTGCAGTTTGACCAGCAGCCAAACTACAGTAGGGAAAATGGTGTCTGTCTCACAGAGGATTTATTCCCCCACGCTCTATGGGAAGCACTTCCACAGTGACCCCGACCCTGCTGCAGGCCACCGTCAACCCCCGCCACCGCGGGAGACGTCAGGTTACTCAGAGGTGAGTCTGGCTCAGTCACATGCAGGATCGCTATTCCTCTCTCCCTGATCACAGTGCGCAGAGACTTTCCAGTCCCCCTCGGCGGCTCTGTGATCGGGTTAATGGTAACCTCCTCCAAAGGGAACTGAGTGCCGCCCTTCCGAGGCCTGCTCAAGGGCACTTCTAGCTCAAGGGGCACCTGGACCCTCCAAAGCAGGTCTGGCTCAGTCCCTTGTGGGTGTTAGTGCTCCTCACCGGGTTTTGATCTGCAACAGGCTTTGCGGCTTTGGCCCGCCCAGCCTCTCCGGCGGGTATGAGGTTTGACTTTTAAAAGTGCGATTGCACCCCTCCTACCGTCTTGATGCGGCTTCTCCTTTGTTCTTCGATGTGGGGTGTCCTCTCTGTGATCAGATCCAACCTCCTTTCTTCGATGGTTTCCCAGGAACTCGTCGCAATTCAGGCGATTTTGCAGGAGAGATGAGTGCACGTCCTTCTACGCCGCCATCTTAGCTCCACCCCCCAAGTTTGTAGAATTGAATAAACAAAAGGGTAGAGACTTAAAGTGGATGCTAATGACTGTGTTTACATGAGAGGTTCAAACCACAGACGCTGCAAGAGTTTAGAGGAGAGTTGTGTACTGACCAGCTCTCAGAGCTATCTTAGGAAATGGAGACAATATCTGAGACCCAAAGAATCTGACAGAAGGTGACTCTTTAAGCTGGGAATCAAGACCGGCCATGAGACGTGACCAACTGCAGGGTAATCTGCACTTGGAGCTGACCCCCCAACTATCAAAGGGAATGTGTGTATTGGACACTTGTTAAAATCAGAAAGACAGGTTTTATTAATATTCATACTGCCTCAGTAGGGGAGAAAAACTTCAGAATAGAAGTGAGCTCAACTCCACTGACATAAAAGACAGAAGACTTTTTAAACACTGATATGCTAAGGGAGAGCACTGGAGGAGGCTGAGGGAGGGTCTAGGTGATTCGGCCATTGGCGCTTATCCAGAGAAGAAGCACACATCTCGTGTCTTTATGACAAGAGCAAACTGGAGCAAGTAGCCCCCAAAGTTAGCATTATACCCTCCCACAAGAACTGGGAGAGTGGGAGCTACTTCCCCAAATGTTTGCACTTCACAGAGATGGTTCCCAGGCCCTAGAGGAAAGATTCTGGGTTGTAGGAGATTCATCTCTCAAAAAAGTAGAGAAAAGATTTACAATTCCATGTTTCCCCAAGTAATTGTCTAAGAAAAGATACAGCAGGGGCCTCTTGTCAGATGGGAACAGTAAACTCTCCTGGAAGCTTGAGCTTTCTCAGGAAGACATTTTAAGAGATGTTCCTGGGGTCATCCTGGGGACATGCTCTGGTGCAGATGGAAGCCATGCTAGCGTTTTGTCAGATCCCCTAGCTGGAGGGCGGTTGGGGACAGAGAGAGTCATGCAGTGTGCATGTCTCACCTCCAGGCGCCAAGTTCTCCAGTCTTGTGCTCTGCTCGCTATTCCAAGAGCGGGTGCAGCACAGCACACAAAAGGCAGCCCAGGATGAACATGGCAGTGAGGGCTGAGTACGTAACCAGGCAGCCTCAGGGTTTCAAATCAGAACCCTGAAAACAGCCCAATACTGGAAACAGCCCAAATGCCCCATAATGCTAAATAATGCAGCAGACTCATCTGAAATTATAAGAAACAAGGAAACTTGTTAAGTACTGATGGGGGAACTTATATATATAGAGAGAGAGAGTTGGTTTTTTTTTTTAATGAAAAGGCACACTGTAAAACCTGTTACAATATGCTACTGCTTGTATTTAATAAAAAAGAAAGAAAGAGAGGAAGGAAGAAAAAGAAAGAATGAGAGAGGGGGGAAGGGAGGTAAAAAAGAAGGAAGCTGGGAGGGCAGCCCCTCCCTTCAAGCATACACAAAGTGGTGGCAATGGATGCTTCTACTGTGGGGCCAGGTGGCTGGAGACAGAGGTAGGAGCCGACTTACTTTGGATTCTTGCATGGTTAGAATGTTTTATCTTAAAAGAAAATGAAGTTATAAATGAAACTCCTGCCAATGACTTGGGGCTAGTTCCAACCAGTTGAAGCCCAGACAGCCTCACAGAAGCACCAACCCAGGTCGGGGGGAAGAGGACCCTTCTCAACATCCTCTGGCCTACACTTGCCAGAAGAACTAAATCAAAACTTAATCCAGACAAGCGCCAAGGACAAATGCGGTGCCTCTTCCTAGGGAGTTATTGAAAGAATGGCTGAACCCAGCAGAACGTAATCCAGGGTATCTTCACTCCGCCAAAGGGTTTATGCTGATCCACCAGAGTTGAGGACTCAGTTTAGGAAAATAAAGCCTAGTTTATCGTCGTCTGGTTGGGGAAAAGCACATAAAGACTTATTCATCTGGCTGTAAATGAGCTGGTAGAGCGGAGTGTCACAAATGCATTACCTCGCAGAAATGAGAACTTACGTCCGCCATTATCAGTAAGTGGCGCAAAGCAGTGAGCAGAGTGAAAAACTCCATCACAAAACCGACTTGCTGTTGGAAAACAACGGGTAATTTTTATTATTTATTTCAGGCACCAGTGAGCAACCATCTAAATAATTCTTAGGGGAAACACTACAGCATTGATAGAGAAGTCAAGTCAGAAAACATACCCCCACGCCCACAGCAGACGCAGGGCAAAATTACCCCTGAGGCTGGTCCCCTAGCCCTGCACCAGAGGCCCCGCCCCTGGCACCCGCCCCGCCCTCTCTCACCCTCCCTGGCTGCCAGAGTGCATTCAGGCCTCAATCCCAGCCTTTAATTGTGTCACTTCATCCTCTCCAATCCCTCTCAGGAAGGGGCTCACTGCCCTCTGCTCCCAACTAACTCCAAGGAGGAAGGTTATCTGATAAATGAACTGGCTGTTACTTGGGGAGGGATGTGCCTCTTAACTTACGAGCACTGGGGGTTTGTGTGCTTCATAAAGGCAGAAAGGCTCTTTGCCCAAGGGTGACTGTGAGGTATGAAAGAGACAAGAGAGGCAAGTTCCTCACCTGCCTCCAGGAGCACAGAGTGAAGTGCTCCTGGTGGGGTTTCCGCACCTGCAGGCACCCGGGAACTTGGAGCCCCCAGCACCAGCCAGGACAGGCATTTGTTGCAGGGGACACCCCTGGGCAACCCCCACTTCCAAGAGCGGGCATAGCTGCCCTGGGAGTTCTATAGGATTCCCTCCAGAGACTCGTGCTCTCTGATGAGACGCAGGGAGATCATCTGTGCACTGTGACTAGGCACCGCTCAGGTGGGCCCCTCGTGTCATGTGACACCTGCAAATATTAGCAGGAACTTTTGCTCATTGTCTCAGTGGGTTTTCCCAACAGTGTCCGTGTCACCCAGGAAGATGGATACATGCCCACTTGATCAGTCTGCTGGGGCTGCCATAGCAAACTATCACAGACTGGGTGATACTGCGTGGCTTAAACTACAGAGACTAATTTTCTCGCAGCACAACAGGCTGAAGTCTGAGGTCAAGGCATCTGCAGGATTGTTCCCTCTGAAGCCTCACTCCTTGCCGTAGGGGTGGCCATCTTCCTCCTGTATCTTCACATGGTCTTCCTTTTACACCTGTGTCCAGATTTCCTCTTCTTATGAGCACACCCCTTATATTAGACTTCGGCCACCTCCTTTTAACTTAATACTCCTATAAAAGCCCTCTCTCTAAATGCAGTCACATTCTGAGGTACTGGGGATTAGGACTCAATATGCAAATGGGAAAGAGGGACACAATTCAGACCATCACACCCACTTTATAGACAAAGAAACTGAGGCCCATGGAGATTAAGTTCCTTACTGACAAGTTAGTGTCCCAGCCAAGACCAACAATTGCCTGAAGTCCCGCCCAAAACTTATAAAAAGCCTCCTGTTAAACTCATTTAAAATACCCCAGGGACTTCCCCCCCCCCCCCCGCCGTGGTCCAGTGGTTAGGATGTTGCCTTCCAATGCAGGGAGTACAGGTTCAATCCCTGGTCAGGGAACTAAGATCCCACATGCCTTGTGGCCAAAAAACCAAAACGTAAGACAGAAATAATATTGTAACAAATTCAAGAAAGACCTTTTTTAAAGGAGAAAAATTAAAGACTGCAGACCCTGCAGAGTAGAAGGGTCAGGGATTCCCTGAGTGGCCACTGTTTAGTAAGATGGAGTCATAGTGAATGAAGGCCACTGTCTAAGAAGAGATTAGACTCTGGGATGCGACTCCTTTATCTCTGCTTTTCTGCCTCTTCTAATTTGGGAGGCACTGCCAGAAACAGTGATTGATCCTTACCCAAGCTCACTCTAACTGGAACAAACTGCTTTAGTGAGAATGCGCTGTGACTAGGCACCGCTCAGGTGGGCCCCTCGTGTCATGTGACACCTGCAAATATTAGCAGGAACTTTTGCTCATTGTCTCAGTGGGTTTTCCCAACAGTGTCCGTGTCACCCAGGAAGATGGATACATGCCCACTTGATCAGTCTGCTGGGGCTGCCATAGCAAACTATCACAGACTGGGTGATACTGCGTGGCTTAAACTACAGAGACTAATTTTCTGCAGCACAACAGGCTGAAGTCTGAGGTCAAGGCATCTGCAGGATTGTTCCTCTGAAGCCTCACTCCTTGCCGTAGGGGTGGCCATCTTCCTCCTGTATCTTCACATGGTCTTCCTTTTACACCTGTGTCCAGATTTCCTCTTCTTATGAGCACACCCCTTATATTAGACTTCGGCCACCTCCTTTTAACTTAATACTCCTATAAAAGCCCTCTCTCTAAATGCAGTCACATTCTGAGGTACTGGGGATTAGGACTCAATATGCAAATGGGAAAGAGGGACACAATTCAGACCATCACACCCACTTTATAGACAAAGAAACTGAGGCCCATGGAGATTAAGTTCCTTACTGACAAGTTAGTGTCCCAGCCAAGACCAACAATTGCCTGAAGTCCCCCAAAACTTATAAAAGCCTCCTTTTAAACCCATTTAAAATCCCCCGGGGACTCCCCCCCCCCCCCCGCCGTGGTCCAGTGGTTAGGATGTTGCCTTCCAATGCAGGGAGTACAGGTTCAATCCCTGGTCAGGGAACTAAGATCCCACATGCCTTGTGGCCAAAAAACCAAAACGTAAGACAGAAATAATATTGTAACAAATTCAAGAAAGACCTTTTTTAAAGGAGAAAAATTAAAGACTGCAGACCCTGCAGAGTAGAAGGGTCAGGGATTCCCTGAGTGGCCACTGTTTAGTAAGATGGAGTCATAGTGAATGAAGGCCACTGTCTAAGAAGAGATTAGACTCTGGGATGCGACTCCTTTATCTCTGCTTTTCTGCCTCTTCTAATTTGGGAGGCACTGCCAGAAACAGTGATTGATCCTTACCCAAGCTCACTCTAACTGGAACAAACTGCTTTAGTGAGAATGCGTGAGGCTGGGGCCTTCCAGCTGTCAGGCCACTCAGGACTGGTATTTGAAAGTTTAATAGCTTGGCTGTCAGGAATGGGAATGGGTGGCCCCCCAGGGATTTCTATTTTTCTTTTCAGTGATTTTTTAAAGCTTAGAAAACTGCTGAGCCGTTGGCCCTTGAGGCAGACCCTCCTTATCTGAGTGGAGTTGAGCAGGTCTCCACCATCAGTGGTGGGAGCTGTGGAGGGGAAGAGAGGAAGGGTGCTCCCTGGAAACTGTGTTCCCACCTCAGAGGATCCCACAGACCACTGGAGCTGCAGTCCCCTGCAGGGGTGATCGCCCCCACCACACCTAGATCCAGGAGGCTCCTTGAAGAGCTGAGGGTTCTTCCTGGGAGGTCAGAGCCCACGCCTAGAGGGAGGCACCCCCAGTGCTGACCCCCAAGGGCCTGGGTCTCGGAGTGAGGCACCTGTTACAGCCAGGCTGACAACCAAGACCACACTCTAAGGGGACAAAATCAGGTTATCCCTTGCTGAAGCAGGAGAGAAACACTCTGGGGGGAATGCAGAACATCTCAGGAAGGGGGATAGGAAGGAGGCTGGTTGAGAGGCTTGGACTTGTCCTGGGTAATTCGGGTGAAGTTATGAGTAAGGACTTGTTCGGCATATGATGCTTTCAGGAACCAGGTTCTTGGATGACTGGATGGCTTACAGTCTGGACCAGTAGACAGGAGGGCCACAGTCCCTCACGGTGCTGGCCTGTTGAGTTTATATAGTTGTAGTGCATGGTCTCTGCCTCTCAGTTCTGATGCAATCATGGCATGACCTTGTCTCTGTCTCCTACCACCAGGATCACAGAGTGAACTGTCTGGTGGCCTTTAAAGGAGAAAATTAAAGATGCAGACCCTGCAGAGTAGAAGGGTCAGGGATTCCCTGAGTGGCCACTGTTTAGTAAGATGGAGTCATAGTGAATGAAGGCCACTGTCTAAGAAGAGATTAGACTCTGGGATGCGACTCCTTTATCTCTGCTTTTCTGCCTCTTCTAATTTGGGAGGCACTGCCAGAAACAGTGATTGATCCTTACCCAAGCTCACTCTAACTGGAACAAACTGCTTTAGTGAGAATGCGTGAGGCTGGGGCCTTCCAGCTGTCAGGCCACTCAGGACTGGTATTTGAAAGTTTAATAGCTTGGCTGTCAGGAATGGGAATGGGTGGCCCCCCAGGGATTTCTATTTTTCTTTTTCAGTGATTTTTTAAAGCTTAGAAAACTGCTGAGCCGTTGGCCCTTGAGGCAGACCCTCCTTATCTGAGTGGAGTTGAGCAGGTCTCCACCATCAGTGGTGGGAGCTGTGGAGGGGAAGAGAGGAAGGGTGCTCCCTGGAAACTGTGTTCCCACCTCAGAGGATCCCACAGACCACTGGAGCTGCAGTCCCCTGCAGGGGTGATCGCCCCCACCACACCTAGATCCAGGAGGCTCCTTGAAGAGCTGAGGGTTCTTCCTGGGAGGTCAGAGCCCACGCCTAGAGGGAGGCACCCCCAGTGCTGACCCCAAGGGCCTGGGTCTCGGAGTGAGGCACCTGTTACAGCCAGGCTGACAACCAAGACCACACTCTAAGGGGACAAAATCAGGTTATCCCTTGCTGAAGCAGGAGAGAAACACTCTGGGGGGAATGCAGAACATCTCAGGAAGGGGGATAGGAAGGAGGCTGGTTGAGAGGCTTGGACTTGTCCTGGGTAATTCGGGTGAAGTTATGAGTAAGGACTTGTTCGGCATATGATGCTTTCAGGAACCAGGTTCTTGGATGACTGGATGGCTTACAGTCTGGACCAGTAGACAGGAGGGCCACAGTCCCTCACGGTGCTGGCCTGTTGAGTTTATATAGTTGTAGTGCATGGTCTCTGCCTCTCAGTTCTGATGCAATCATGGCATGACCTTGTCTCTGTCTCCTACCACCAGGATCACAGAGTGAACTGTCTGGTGGCCACTGATCCTCTGAAAGTTCGTATACAGGTGATAGTACCATGGACCAGCTGCTAGCTGCAGCTACCTGCTGTCAGGGCACCCAGACTAGACTTCCTGAACCCTCTGACCTCAGTCGGGGGAGGGAGGGCTTGCAGACAGAGCTGGAGAGTGGAGGTCTCCACCTCACACGTGGCTACGTGGGGCCCTCCAGGCCAGGCTGAGACATGTCTTCTTGGGGAGGTAGGACTCTGACCTAAGAAATGCTGGGCCCCACAATCGCCTTCTCTCCCCAGTAGCCAGTCATGTACCTCCTGTAAATGAGGTAGGACAGAGTGACAGAGCCCAGGTCTGCTGTGCCCTTCCCTGATGGGAGGAGAAGGTTCTTATCTAAATTAATTGAGGGGGGGGATGACCCTATTTCATAGAATTGTGAGTCTTCTAGGAGATAATGCAGGGGAAGTAGAAGCTTCCAGAAGGCAGAAACGAGACCTCTTTTCTCCCTGGTCTTTCTCTGGCACCCTGGACAGGGTCAGCAGGCATGGTTCCTCTGGAGGCTGGAGGGAGGATCTGTTCCAGGTTTTCTTCTGCCTTCTGGTGGTAGCCTGCTATCGTTGACCTTCCTGGGCTTATAGGTGTATCATTCCAGTCTCTACCTACCTTCTCCCTGTATGTCTGTGTCCAGTATTCCCTCTTATAAGGACACGAAGTCACATTGGCCTAGGATCCACCCTAATGACCTTATCTTAACAAACACCTGTAAAAATCTTATATTGCCAAATAAGGTTGCATTTACAGGTATTCAATGGGGGTTAGGACTTTTGGGTAGTACACAGTTCAACCCACAATGGTAGCTCTTATTTTTATCACATTATGGTCCTGATTTCCAACATTTTATCAACATTTGTCTCTCAAACGTCATTTAAAAGTTCTAGAAATGCTAAAATTTCTGCAGCTACTCCCTCACTTCCTTATGCACTTGTAATCAGATCCGAAATCCTATAGAACCACACATGATACAGAGAGCTCAAGAGAGTACTATTTATATAACAGAAACATGATAAACGCCACTAAGTTTCTGTGTGATCGTGGACAAGATTCCACACCTGTAAACCTCAAATGTTAAGTGAGATTGGTTTTAACTGGTATCTTGCAGACACACAAGGAATAAGCCAGATTCCTTTCATAACTCACTTTACCAAGGAACAAGACCTACCTTGCGGGCCCAGACTAGACTTCCTGAACCCTCTGACCTCAGTCGGGGGAGGGAGGGCTTGCAGACAGAGCTGGAGAGTGGAGGTCTCCACCTCACACGTGGCTACGTGGGGCCCTCCAGGCCAGGCTGAGACATGTCTTCTTGGGGAGGTAGGACTCTGACCTAAGAAATGCTGGGCCCCACAATCGCCTTCTCTCCCCAGTAGCCAGTCATGTACCTCCTGTAAATGAGGTAGGACAGAGTGACAGAGCCCAGGTCTGCTGTGCCCTTCCCTGATGGGAGGAGAAGGTTCTTATCTAAATTAATTGAGGGGGGGGATGACCCTATTTCATAGAATTGTGAGTCTTCTAGGAGATAATGCAGGGGAAGTAGAAGCTTCCAGAAGGCAGAAACGAGACCTCTTTTCTCCCTGGTCTTTCTCTGGCACCCTGGACAGGGTCAGCAGGCATGGTTCCTCTGGAGGCTGGAGGGAGGATCTGTTCCAGGTTTTCTTCTGCCTTCTGGTGGTAGCCTGCTATCGTTGACCTTCCTGGGCTTATAGGTGTATCATTCCAGTCTCTACCTACCTTCTCCCTGTATGTCTGTGTCCAGTATTCCCTCTTATAAGGACACGAAGTCACATTGGCCTAGGATCCACCCTAATGACCTTATCTTAACAAACACCTGTAAAAATCTTATATTGCCAAATAAGGTTGCATTTACAGGTATTCAATGGGGGTTAGGACTTTTGGGTAGTACACAGTTCAACCCACAATGGTAGCTCTTATTTTTATCACATTATGGTCCTGATTTCCAACATTTTATCAACATTTGTCTCTCAAACGTCATTTAAAAGTTCTAGAAATGCTAAAATTTCTGCAGCTACTCCCTCACTTCCTTATGCACTTGTAATCAGATCCGAAATCCTATAGAACCACACATGATACAGAGAGCTCAAGAGAGTACTATTTATATAACAGAAACATGATAAACGCCACTAAGTTTCTGTGTGATCGTGGACAAGATTCCACACCTGTAAACCTCAAATGTTAAGTGAGATTGGTTTTAACTGGTATCTTGCAGACACACAAGGAATAAGCCAGATTCCCTTTCATAACTCACTTTACCACCCTCTCCATGGACACAATGACCTCGGGTACAGATGACTCCCATGTCTGTCTTCCCTTCAGGCTGTTCACTGGCTGTGCCCTGTGGCAAACCCTTTTCACTCTGAGGTTCCTCCCCTACAGCATGAGAGGGTGGAATTCTCTGATCTCCCGAGACTTGGTCCTAGACTTTCTGTCATGGTTCCTCCTTATCCCTAAGCTGTGGAGGACACCTAAGAGAAGGAGCCACACTCCCATGAACCCGGTTCTCTCGTATTTCACGGCTCTGCTAGTTGGCCAGCTGGGATAGGAATGTTCAGTAGATGTTGGACACCTGCTTCATTTTCAAGGGTCAAGTGGTGGCCCTGTGCCCCAGTATTGATGAAGCAGTTTTATTGACCGCCCCCACCCCAGCACCTGCCAGAATATAGCACAGGTCTTGCTAACTGGCAGGGAAGGGAGAAAGTGGCTTGCTGAGAAAGCACAGAGCCCACGCCTGATCCAAGATCACAAAAGCCCAGATGAAATGTAATCAACAGACACCCGGAATTTCCAGCCTGAACATCCCTCAGCATCGTGCCTGACCTAACGGTGGTGCCAGACAGGGAACATCTTCCTATTCTCAGACAGACTAGCCTCGTGTCCCTGCAGCCCACTGCTGCCATTCATCCCCAGGGCAGAGGCATCGTCCAGTTGGCCCTGAATCTAACCCCAGTGCACAGACAGAGCAGGGGAGGGAGCACAGGAGGAAGACAAACGGACACAGCGCATCACAGCAGTTCCTGGCACAAGCCACAGAGTCTGAAAGAACTCCAAACTGTGACTTTGCCAATGACTGGACTTGTGATGTAAAACAGATTCCTTGGCCTCTCTGAATTTCAATATTCTCATCTGTAAAGTAAAATGTGAATAATAGCTATATTGTTCAGGATTGTTATGGGAATTAATTCACTGAGAGCGTCTAGCATAATGTCGGGCCAGACATGTGCTCCATAAACTGTGGTAGTAATTTACGTAATTGTTTGTAGTGCTGAAAATGAGAGTAACTGCTTGGATTGCAAGGCCCTCCCATTACCATCTGCTCAGTCAACTCTGCAGTACTACAATTAGCAGCTGCACGGGGTCAATCAGAGATAGACCCTTAGCGTCTGAAAAGCATCTCACTTTGTGGTAGAGCTCCAACAGCAGCTTCCAGGCCAAATCAGAGTGGCCGGGACTCCCTTGGAGGTGGGGGAGTCCCAGGCCGCGGTCTTTGACTAGATTCTCTTGGCAGGTGGCGCCACCTTCTGGCTTATCTAGGAACTGTCTTGTATTCCTACTCACCCAGCTGCAAAATGCGATTTGTGCCATGTTCTGGAGGCCTGTAATCATCCCTTCACTCCTGGAGCCACCCTGATCCAGAGAGGCGAGACACGCACTTTATGCCGCCTCTCAGTCACTCCCTTCATGCTGGCATTTCCATGACAGCTCCCAATTTCCTGAGGATTATAAATCAACCATAAAATTGCTCTTTGCCCTGAGACTTTGCATACTATTAAAGTCTGTTCTTAGCTCTCTTTGTGGCGGGAGAAACCACTCGCTCCTTTTCTCTTTCAGTTGCATTCTCTGTGGCTTTGGCTTTTAGGTGCGAGCTTGAGTTGGAAGTAGGGGTCCTGAGTCCCGCTTGGTCTCAGCTCACCAAAGACTTTGCCTGGGTCCCCAGCCTCTCCACCTTTATCTTCTCCTCTACAAAAGGACAGACGTAATTACACCTGCCATCATGGCCCCAACTCTTTTGAAACTGAAGGAGAATAACCCAAGTGGGAAAAGGTCCTTGGCAGTGTCACAGAGTCGGCTGCAGCTCCTCAGCCTGTGGGTACAATTAGTGTCACACATAAGGACAGAATCTTAGTGAAAATGGCCTACGCTGGCCCCAGCCCTCCCTCAGCGGCAGGCTCCGTAGTGTAACCTTTGTCATGGTGGCTGCTGTGGAGCTGACACAGAATGCATTTTTATTCTGTTCATTCACCGGGCATTGACGGGCCTGCCCTGCACCAGGCACTATGGAATTCAGATATTAAAGAGTCAGAATTGTTGGCCTCCAGGACCTGGAGAGCCAAGAGGGAAGAGGAGTACATAAATGAACCGGCACACCGTCGAGAGCCTTCTGTGTGCCAAAGCACAGTACTGAGTGTATGATGTGTGTTAGCTCTGTGTTAAATGGGAGGGACTCACAAGGACCCGTTACAGAAGCAGATTTAGTTTGAAAGGCCCCTCTTCCATGGTCCCTTTCCATGTATTCAGTGGTCGATAAATACTGTCTTCTGCCCCTTGTTGAAAGCATAGATGATCTCAGGATTTTTCTGATCACTTACAAGTAATTAAAAATCCCATGCACATTTTAAGTCACAAAACACTGTCTCAATCCAGTAAACAACATGACGGGTCAATATATTATTCAACCCATGGACCCACGTTCTCCGCCTCCTGGGTGCGGCCCATGCCCCCTCGCCGCTGCAGTTTCTAATGCAGCCAGTGTGTGAGCAGGAAGGGTGTACAGGACAGGAAGGCTCTGCCTCAAGAGACACTGTTGTAAGGTGGCTTCAGGTGTGGCATCTGGCTGGAGTTCAGACCAGGTCTCTTCTCCTGAGGACACTTTTCTTAGCTCTTCTGAGACGCCCCTCCCCCTCTGCAGGGCCAACTGAGCGGGTCCCCCGCAGCATCCCCCACGCCCAAAGGTGCCCCCTTGCAGAGCCTCTAGTGGAGCCCGCGTTGCCACACCTGTCACAGCGTCTGGCTTTGTTGCCAGGGTGGGTGCACCTTCGGGCGTGGAAAGAGGAACAAGCAGCTTCCCTGTGTGGGCTCGGACGTTTTAACAGTCTACTACACATGCGCGTCTTTTAGTCATCTTGCTACTATGAGGAGAAAGTTTCCTTATCCCCATTCTACCAACAGGGACTTTTAGAGCATCACTCATCTTCAGGTGACTAAGACAGGATTTGAAATCCTGTCTCTCCTGTCATGGCCCACAGTTCTCCCACGAGGCCTTGCTGTGGTCACTAAAGAAGAGTGGAGGGACCAGCTGTTACACTCTCTGTGCATTGGTTCTTCAGCTAGCATGATCTCCGAGAGCCCTTTGCATAAAACTGCATCATGAAATGTCTGAGCTGAGGTTTCCTGCAAGCTGATGGTGGAGAAGTCTGCAGAGCTTCACCCTCCAGAGACCGCCCAACAGCTCAGTGCTCCACTTCCTGCCCTAACGCCCCATGTATCCTGCACCTTAAACAGTGTGGGGAGAGAGAAACCCCACTTAACTGGTGCTGGCCTTCTGCTCCCTCCATGAGGATGTGCCCTCTACTGAGCACAAGATGGAAGGTGTGAATTTGCTTCCTCTTCACACAGTCTCAGTTCCCACTGCCCCTCCTGCTGAGAGGGTTATGCTATGCTGAGCGGAATGAGGAATGCAGTGTTTCAAGAGGAAACTTTCCAAACAGCATAACTTCTCTTCTAAGTCAACTATCTCATCTGAAGAAACCCCCTGTCTGTGCTGGATGTATTGGCTGTGGGTCCCCCAAAAGGCACCTTCCTGAAGGATTTGCAAGGATAATCTGGGCTGTGCAATGGCCCTGCTCTCCCAGCACTTGCCTTGGCACCATCTGCAGGAATCAGTGCACAGCAGGGCACAATACCCAGCATGTTCTCTGCTATCTCCCTAGATCCTCAAAGCCTCTCTCTGGAGTCAGAACTGATGTAATACCTCCTGTTACAGATGGGGAAACTCAAGCTCAGAGGTGAGAAATACATGCCTGGTGAAAGCCAGAGCCAGGACTGGAGCCTTGATTTCCTATTCCAAGTCTGATACTCTGAGCTTTGTCCTCTCTTTCTTGCTGATGCCCTTCCCTAATTCCCTCCCTACTGAATCCCATTCCTGAACACGGAGTCAAAGCCCACTTCCTGCCCCTCAGTCAGCCCCAGGGATGGGAGGTGGGGTGGGATCTCAGGCAGAGGAAGAGTGAGGATTCTTCTATAATTCTTTCAGTAGACTATTAGCCACATCCACCCTGCCAATCAATCGAGCTGTCCATGCTACTGAAGCTATATGTCCATGTAACAGAGAAGGGTTGGTCCCCATTCACTAAATTAGCCTGAGTTTGCAGACCCAGGCTCTGACCCAAAGGGCATTCTCCCACGGGGCCTTGCTGTGGTCACTAAAGAAGAGTGGAGGGACCAGCTGTTACACTCTCTGTGCATTGGTTCTTCAGCTAGCATGATCTCCGAGAGCCCTTTGCATAAAACTGCATCATGAAATGTCTGAGCTGAGGTTTCCTGCAAGCTGATGGTGGAGAAGTCTGCAGAGCTTCACCCTCCAGAGACCGCCCAACAGCTCAGTGCTCCACTTCCTGCCCTAACGCCCCATGTATCCTGCACCTTAAACAGTGTGGGGAGAGAGAAACCCCACTTAACTGGTGCTGGCCTTCTGCTCCCTCCATGAGGATGTGCCCTCTACTGAGCACAAGATGGAAGGTGTGAATTTGCTTCCTCTTCACACAGTCTCAGTTCCCACTGCCCCTCCTGCTGAGAGGGTTATGCTATGCTGAGCGGAATGAGGAATGCAGTGTTTCAAGAGGAAACTTTCCAAACAGCATAACTTCTCTTCTAAGTCAACTATCTCATCTGAAGAAACCCCCTGTCTGTGCTGGATGTATTGGCTGTGGGTCCCCCAAAAGGCACCTTCCTGAAGGATTTGCAAGGATAATCTGGGCTGTGCAATGGCCCTGCTCTCCCAGCACTTGCCTTGGCACCATCTGCAGGAATCAGTGCACAGCAGGGCACAATACCCAGCATGTTCTCTGCTATCTCCCTAGATCCTCAAAGCCTCTCTCTGGAGTCAGAACTGATGTAATACCTCCTGTTACAGATGGGGAAACTCAAGCTCAGAGGTGAGAAATACATGCCTGGTGAAAGCCAGAGCCAGGACTGGAGCCTTGATTTCCTATTCCAAGTCTGATACTCTGAGCTTTGTCCTCTCTTTCTTGCTGATGCCCTTCCCTAATTCCCTCCCTACTGAATCCCATTCCTGAACACGGAGTCAAAGCCCACTTCCTGCCCCTCAGTCAGCCCCAGGGATGGGAGGTGGGGTGGGATCTCAGGCAGAGGAAGAGTGAGGATTCTTCTATAATTCTTTCAGTAGACTATTAGCCACATCCACCCTGCCAATCAATCGAGCTGTCCATGCTACTGAAGCTATATGTCCATGTAACAGAGAAGGGTTGGTCCCCATTCACTAAATTAGCCTGAGTTTGCAGACCCAGGCTCTGACCCACTCAGGGGCAAAGGACATTAATTCCTGATTGTCCTTAAGTTTCAGTGGAGAGGACAAGGCTAATATTTACTGAGCACTTACTTTATATCAGAATTTATTCTGAGGCCCTTGGATATCTTAACCCATTTGACCTCACAAAAGCTCTATGTGGTTCATACTTTTATAACCCCCTTTTTAAAGATGAGGAAACTCATAGATATAGAAAACAAGCTTATGGTTGCCAAAGATAGGAAGGGGGAGGGATAAATTAGAAATTTGGGATTAACATATATATTTATTACTGAATATAAAGCAGATAACCAACAAGAACCTATGAAATAGCACAAGAAATTCTACTCAGTATTTTGTAAGAACCAATAAGGGAAAAGAATCTGAAAAAGAATTTACATGTAAAAGAATATATATATATATATATATATATACCTGAAAGACTGTGCTGTCTGCCTGAAACTAATACATTGTAAATCTTCTACAATAAAATATAAAATTAAAAAATAAAATACAGATGAGGAAACTGAGGCACAGAGCAGTTAAGTAGCTTTTGCAAGGTCACACTGCTAGGAGGTTCTAGAGACAAGACTTTTGACTTGGGTAGTTTGATTCCAGAGCCTATGAACTCAACAACCCTCTAGACAAATGACAGCTTGAGGCATCCTGACCCCAGAAAGTTTCTGTGATAAGAACACTTGTCTTAGATTCCCTAGGCAGAGTCCAAGTCTAGGACTCTTTAGCAGGTGGCATATTACGGAGATGTCCTTGGAAGAAACAAGCAAGCACATCGTCTCAGCTTCAGGCAAACTCAGGAGGGGAAGTTCCACTCAAAGTTGTCCCAACCTCAAGTGAGGGAGCTGGGCTTCTGCAGCCCATGCCTGTCAGTCATTCCTGAAGGACTAGTCCAGGGAACTAAAAAAAAAAAAAAAAGCGGGGGGGGGGCTCTGCTGGCCTGAGGGCCCTGCTCCAAAAGGAATCCCAGGTTTGACTGTGGGGAGGGAAAGCACAGGGAACCCACAGATGCAGATAATGGTGGGAAAAGCAATCCAAGGGCCACGGCCTAGTGCTGACAGAGTCTGCACCAGCAGCCACTCCTGAAATAGGGAAGAACTTGCAATTCAGTGCAAGCCTCAACAAGTTCCCCGTGTATTTCAGAGCAACACAGATTCCTCTGATGATGTCAAGTGCCCAGGAAATTCCTGAATCTGAAGTTCTGCTAGAGGACAAGGCTAATATTTACTGAGCACTTACTTTATATCAGAATTTATTCTGAGGCCCTTGGATATCTTAACCCATTTGACCTCACAAAAGCTCTATGTGGTTCATACTTTTATAACCCCCTTTTTAAAGATGAGGAAACTCATAGATATAGAAAACAAGCTTATGGTTGCCAAAGATAGGAAGGGGGAGGGATAAATTAGAAATTTGGGATTAACATATATATTTATTACTGAATATAAAGCAGATAACCAACAAGAACCTATGAAATAGCACAAGAAATTCTACTCAGTATTTTGTAAGAACCAATAAGGGAAAAGAATCTGAAAAAGAATTTACATGTAAAAGAATATATATATATATATATATATATACCTGAAAGACTGTGCTGTCTGCCTGAAACTAATACATTGTAAATCTTCTACAATAAAATATAAAATTAAAAAATAAAATACAGATGAGGAAACTGAGGCACAGAGCAGTTAAGTAGCTTTTGCAAGGTCACACTGCTAGGAGGTTCTAGAGACAAGACTTTTGACTTGGGTAGTTTGATTCCAGAGCCTATGAACTCAACAACCCTCTAGACAAATGACAGCTTGAGGCATCCTGACCCCAGAAAGTTTCTGTGATAAGAACACTTGTCTTAGATTCCCTAGGCAGAGTCCAAGTCTAGGACTCTTTAGCAGGTGGCATATTACGGAGATGTCCTTGGAAGAAACAAGCAAGCACATCGTCTCAGCTTCAGGCAAACTCAGGAGGGGAAGTTCCACTCAAAGTTGTCCCAACCTCAAGTGAGGGAGCTGGGCTTCTGCAGCCCATGCCTGTCAGTCATTCCTGAAGGACTAGTCCAGGGAACTAAAAAAAAAAAAAAAAGCGGGGGGGGGGCTCTGCTGGCCTGAGGGCCCTGCTCCAAAAGGAATCCCAGGTTTGACTGTGGGGAGGGAAAGCACAGGGAACCCACAGATGCAGATAATGGTGGGAAAAGCAATCCAAGGGCCACGGCCTAGTGCTGACAGAGTCTGCACCAGCAGCCACTCCTGAAATAGGGAAGAACTTGCAATTCAGTGCAAGCCTCAACAAGTTCCCCGTGTATTTCAGAGCAACACAGATTCCTCTGATGATGTCAAGTGCCCAGGAAATGAATCTTGTCAAAGGGAAGTAGAAGATAACTGTTAATAGTTCTGCTGGGCCGCCTCTGGGTAAGCACAAAGTGCCTCTTGGAGAACCCATGTGGCCATGACCGTGTCCATGTGGCTGGCCCGTGCCTCCATAGCCACCTGCCCAGCCTCACCCACACGGGCTAGGCTGCTCCACCCCACTCTCTCATGCCAAACCCACCCAGAGAACCCACTCCATCTTCATCCCTACTGCCCAGAGGCCCCTTCTGGAGCTCTAGAGGTCCTGCTACCCTGCATGTAGTCATCTCCCACCCCTGACCTGCCTTCTCCACCAGTCGTACCAGCTACTCTTGCTCTTCATGCTGGGAGCCTGGGCATACCAGCCACTGCACTGACTTTCTTTCCCTTGTTGTGTGATGTTGTCTCATTCTTCTTAATAATAAAGTATGTCAAATATATAAAATGGATACTCAACATCCACAACTGTCCACCTTAATGTTATTTGCTACAGACCTTTTTTAAAAAGCACATAATCAAAGATTTCAGATATAGATGAAACCCTATTTGTATTCTGTCCTGATTTATTCTTCCCACCAAGGTAGTTCCAATTTTACTATATATGTATATAAATTCTTTAGAGGATTGTTTTGCACAATTTTAAACTTTATACTCAGTTGTATTACATTATGCATTAGGGTTTTCCAGAGAAACAACCAACAGGATGTTTCAAGAGAGAGATTTATTTTAAGGAATTGATTCACACCATAATAAGGCTGGAAGTCCAAAATTGAGAGGTCAGGAGGAAAGAACTTTTGTTCCAGTTCAAGTCCAAAAGCATCTACTGGTAGAATCCCTTCTTTTTCATTCTTTTCCTATTTATATCTTCAAATTGACTGAGGCTCTCTCACATTGTGGGAGGGAAAGCACAGGGAACCCACAGATGCAGATAATGGTGGGAAAAGCAATCCAAGGGCCACGGCCTAGTGCTGACAGAGTCTGCACCAGCAGCCACTCCTGAAATAGGGAAGAACTTGCAATTCAGTGCAAGCCTCAACAAGTTCCCCGTGTATTTCAGAGCAACACAGATTCCTCTGATGATGTCAAGTGCCCAGGAAATGAATCTTGTCAAAGGGAAGTAGAAGATAACTGTTAATAGTTCTGCTGGGCCGCCTCTGGGTAAGCACAAAGTGCCTCTTGGAGAACCCATGTGGCCATGACCGTGTCCATGTGGCTGGCCCGTGCCTCCATAGCCACCTGCCCAGCCTCACCCACACGGGCTAGGCTGCTCCACCCCACTCTCTCATGCCAAACCCACCCAGAGAACCCACTCCATCTTCATCCCTACTGCCCAGAGGCCCCTTCTGGAGCTCTAGAGGTCCTGCTACCCTGCATGTAGTCATCTCCCACCCCTGACCTGCCTTCTCCACCAGTCGTACCAGCTACTCTTGCTCTTCATGCTGGGAGCCTGGGCATACCAGCCACTGCACTGACTTTCTTTCCCTTGTTGTGTGATGTTGTCTCATTCTTCTTAATAATAAAGTATGTCAAATATATAAAATGGATACTCAACATCCACAACTGTCCACCTTAATGTTATTTGCTACAGACCTTTTTTAAAAAGCACATAATCAAAGATTTCAGATATAGATGAAACCCTATTTGTATTCTGTCCTGATTTATTCTTCCCACCAAGGTAGTTCCAATTTTACTATATATGTATATAAATTCTTTAGAGGATTGTTTTGCACAATTTTAAACTTTATACTCAGTTGTATTACATTATGCATTAGGGTTTTCCAGAGAAACAACCAACAGGATGTTTCAAGAGAGAGATTTATTTTAAGGAATTGATTCACACCATAATAAGGCTGGAAGTCCAAAATTGAGAGGTCAGGAGGAAAGAACTTTTGTTCCAGTTCAAGTCCAAAAGCATCTACTGGTAGAATCCCTTCTTTTTCATTCTTTTCCTATTTATATCTTCAAATTGACTGAGGCTCTCTCACATTGTGGAAGTCAGTCCACTTTACTCAAAGTCACCAATTCAAATGTGAATCTCATCCAGAGTAATGTTTGACCAAATCTCTGGGCACCATGTTAGTTAGTCATCAGTCCTGTCCAACCTTATGTACTGTAGCCTACAGGCTCCCCTGTCCACGGAATTTTCCAGGCAATAATACTGGAGTGAGTAGCCATTCCCTTCTCCAGGGGATCTTTCTGACCCAAAGATTAAACCTGAATCTCTGGTATTGCAGATAGATTCTTTGCCAGTTGAGTCATCTGGGTGCCATGTGTTGTTGTTGCTGAGTCACTAAGCTATGTCTGACTTTTGGGGATCCCATGGACTGCAGCACACCAGGCCTCTCTGTCTTCCACTATCTTCTGGAGTTTGCTTAGACTCATGTCCTTTGACTCAGTGATGTCATCTAACCATCTCATGCTCTGTCACCCTCTTCTCTACCCCTGCCCCCAGTCTTTCCAACCATCAGGGTCTTTTTCCAATAACCTAGCCCTTCACATCAGATGTCCAAAGTGTTGGAGCTTCAGCTTCAGCATCAGTCCTTCCAATCAATACTCAGGGGTTAGGGTTGACTGGTTTGATCTCCTTGCTATCCAAAGAACTCTCAAGAGTCTTCTCCAACACCACAGTTCAAAAGCATCAGTTCTTCAGCACTCAGTCTTCTTTATGGTCCAACTGTCACATTCATACATGACTATTGCAAAAACCAATTTTGACTCTACAGACCTTTGTTGGCAAAGTGATGCCTCTGTTGTTTAACACTCTATCTAGGTTTGTCATAGCTTTTCTTCCAAAGAGCAAGTGTCTTTTAATTTTGTGGTTGCAGTCACCATCCACAGTGATTTTGGAGCCCAAGAAAATAAAATCTGCCATTGTTTCCATTTTTCCCCATTTATTTGCCATGAAGTGATGGGACCAGTGGCCATGATCGTCTTTTCTAAATGTTGAGTTTTAAGCCAGCTTTTTCACTGTCCTCTCTGACCTTCATCAAGAGACTCTTTAGTTCCTCTTTGCTTTTTTTCCATTAGGGTGGAATCATCTGCATATCTGAGTTTGTTGATATTTCTTACAGCAATCCTAATTCCACCTTGTGAATCATCCAGTCCAGCATTTCACACGATGTACTCTGTACTGAAGTTAAATAAGCAGGGTGACAATATACATCCTTAACTTACTCCTTTCCCAATTTTGAACCAGTCCAGTTCTAACTGTTGCTTCTTGTCCTGCATACAGGATTCTCAGGAGGCAGGTAAGATGGTCAGGTATTACCATCTTTTTAAGAATTTCCCACAGTTTGTTGTGGTCCACACAGTCAAAGGCTTTAGTGTAGTTAATGAAGCAGAAGTAGATGTTTTTCTGGAATCCCCTTGTTTTCCTGCGATCCACCAGATGCTGGCAATTTGATCTCTGGTTCCTCTACCTTTGCTAAATCCAACTTGTATATCTGGAAGTTCTCAGTTCATGTACTGCTAAAGCCTAGCTTGAAGGATTTTGAGCATTACCTTGTTAACATGTGAAATGAACCAATTATACAGTAGTTTGAACATTTGGGGCATTGCCTTTCCTTGAAATTGGAATGAAAATTAGAATTTTCCAGTCTTGTGACCACTGCTGAGTCTTCCAAATTTGCTGACATATTGAGTACAGCATTTTAAAAGCATCATCTTTGAGGATTTTCAATAGCTTAGCTGGAATTTCATCACCTCCACTAGCTTTTTTAGTAAAGCTTCCTAAGGTCCACTTGACTTCACACTCCACGATGTCTGGCTTGAGGTGAGTGACCACACCATTTTGATTATCTAGGTTGTCAAGACCTTCTTTGTATAGTTCTCCTGTGTATCCTTGCCACCTCTTCTGCCTCTGTTAGGTCCTTGGCATTTCTGTCCTTTATTGTGCCCATCTTTGCATGACATGGCCCAGCCCAACTGACACATAAAATTAACTGTTACTTGCTATTTCCTTAAGCAACTTGCTTTTTTAACTCATTTTGATTTTAAGATATATCCATGTTGATACATGTAGCATTTTATTGTATTTATATCATAGGTTATGAATTTTTGTGTTGATGGACAGAGACTGTTTTTGGTTCACTCTCATAAACAGGAGAGACATAAACTTCATGGACACAGGGGAGAGTCTTTCTAGGTCTGAAGTGGGAAAACTATAGTCAGGCCAAATCCAACCTGGCATCTGTTTTTGTAAATGAAGTCTGACTAGAACACAGTCACACCCGTTCATGTGCTATTTGTATATTCGTTGCTTTCACACTCCCAGGCAGAGTTGCAAAGTTGTAACAAAGATAGTAAAACCTAAAGTAGATCCTCCCTGGCTTGCTAGAGAAAGGGCTTCTGGAAATTCCCTGGTGGCCCAGTGGTTATGACTCTCCACTCTTCCTGCTGAAAACCTGGGTTCAATCCCTGGTCAGGGAACTAACATCCCACAAGATGCTCAGCACAGCCAAAGAAAAAGAAAGAAAGAAAGGGTTTCCTACCTGGCTCCAGGTCGATACCTAGGAGTAGCACACACTCTGACCATCATCAGCTTTTATGTGGCCTCGCCAAATGCCTCTCCACAGTGCTCACACAAATTTACCCTCCTGGACACAGTATATGAGACCCCCTTCTTCATATTCTCAACTTCCAAGGGTTTGCCACCCTGATGCTCATGAACTGACTGTTCATCAACTATTTAATATTCAACAAACATCTATTAAGGGATCATTGTGTACCTGGTACTACCAAGATAAAGCTGTTCCCTTTGACAAGAGAAAAAACTGAGCTATTCAGTGTTAGAAACACAATTCAAACATGGTGGTGAGGCAAGATGCTTGTATGTGGGTGCTGCAGGCATGCCCTGGAGAGGGTAGCACCGTGAAAAACAATCAAATAGCTGAGTGTTCTGCAGGCCTGAGGATGCTCAACTGAGAAATAAAACAACAATTTGGCTCTCTGCCCACAGTTTCTGACAATCGGGGCATTTCCATCATAATTCTTAGCAAAAAGGACCTGTATTTCACACAGGCATCAGTAGAGCTGTTTAGTAATTAAATTGACTTTCTGTCTTCTCTTTTGACCTTAGAATATAAAATATCTGCATATATAAGAGAAAGAGTGAGTGTGAGAAAGAAACTGTCTATAATTGATACAGCAAGACAGCAGCTTTGTTATTTAAAGTTACCAAGAAAGCCAATAAATAAAGGAAAAGGGAAGTCAAGTGTGAGATAGCTAAATCTTCATTTGTCTGCCAGGAAGTCAATAAATAATGCCTATGGCTGAGAACTCAAACAATCAAGAAATCTGTTGAATTATGGGGCAAACTCTGAATAGACAAACAGCTGGGGACTAGGACACGAGGAGAGAAAAATGAGGGGCAGGGGCTCCTTTTTCTTTACAAGCCTTCATAAGCATTTCTTTTTAGTACTGTTTAACCTTTTTTAACTAAGTATTGCTTTGTTCATTTGTAAATTGAAATACAAGTACAAATGAAAGCTTCTAGAATAATTACAGATGAAGTGATAGATGTGTAATAATCTCAGAGACAAGGAGCAGAGGCTAGTGGAAATAAAGATTTCTTTTTTTCCATTAGTCATGAGATTTTAACTGTTGAAGTAAGGAGATGCATCTCTCCCTACCTTTATATGTAGTTTTTGTAGTTGAAATTTTCCATAATAAAAAGGTTATTAAAAAGAAAAAAGGAATTGGCTTCCTTGGTGGTCCAATGAGTAGAGAATTCACCCTGCAGTACAAATGACACCAGTTCGATCCCTGGCCCAGGAAGATCCCACATATTGAGGAAAAGTTGGGCTGGTGTGTCCAGTTATGAGCCTGCGTTCTGGAGCACATATGCCCATAATCAGTGCTCTGCAATGAGAGAGGCCACTGTGATAAGAGGCCCACACATGCCAAAGAATAAAGGTGAATGAAAAATAAACAATGACTTAGAGCCAAAAGAGAAAAAAGGGGCAATGAGGGATGAGTCAGACGGATGACAGTTAAATTCAGCTGGGCCATCTAGTCCTGTAGGCAAGTTCCTGAACTCTCCAGGCCTCAGTTTCCCCATCTGGAGGCTGGGTGACCCAGTTTGGTCTTGGCACACAGAGGGAGCAGTGTGAGTCAAGGTCTGGAAACTGAGAAGGCCTGCATCTGTTCAGAAAAAATATCAGCCCATAGCAGTGGAGAGAAGAGATAAAGCCAGAGTTGAAGAGCAGGGTCAAGTTGTCAGGGTTTATTTAAGGACACACCCCTGAATAAATTCAAATTTACTCTTATTAAGTTCAGTTCAGTAGAAAGGGGAATGGGAGGGCTTCCCTGGTGGTCCAGTGGGTAAGGATACCACCTTGCAGTGCAGGGGGCGCCGGTTCGATCCCTGGCCTGGAAAGATCCCATGTGCCATGGAGTGGCTGGACCGATGTGTCCAATCATCGAGCTGGAGCTCTGGAGTGCATGCGCCCAGAGCCAGTGCTCTGCAACAACAGAGGCCACCACGATGGGAGGCCCACACGGGCCAAAGAACAAAGATGGATGAAAATGGACAAATGAAAGACCAATAGAAGTAGCCCGCCTGCTCCCCTCCCTCCCCACCCCACCCCCACCAAAATAAATAAATAAATAAATATTTTTTTAAAAAGAAAGAAAGAAAAAGAAAGGGGAATGGGAAGTTGGAAAGCATTTGGTTCAAATCTAGAAAGTGGAGAGAGACAGATGTCACAGAGGAGACCAGCTGACTGCCCAAACAGAGCCTCCTAGGGTCACTGTATCTCGATGTACTTGGTGCTCAAAACTCAGATTTCATTGGGGCATCTGTAGAAAATCAGGCCCTAAAGGGCCAGCTCGTGACAAAGAATTTCTTTGACATGTATACCCAGGATTACACACTGATATGTGATGGCAGTTAAACTCTGCCGAAAGCAAGCCCAGGGTAACTGAAACAGGATGTTGGGGCCGGGGAATACAGGAGGTCTCTGGGGAGAGTGAAGATAAGGGAACTCTGTCCTCCTCATGACAGAGGACAACCTCTAGGGACCAGGTGCTCCCGATCACCCAGCATGGTGCACACCAGCACCCGCAGGTTGTGGCCTCTCACTCCACCCTTCTCCAACCTCTCCCACTAAGACCTCTTCCTTCAGGTGGAGTGCAGTGTGATGATGAGGTCAAAGCTCACGTGCCGGCTGCCATCTGGAGGCTGGGTGACCCAGTTTGGTCTTGGCACACAGAGGGAGCAGTGTGAGTCAAGGTCTGGAAACTGAGAAGGCCTGCATCTGTTCAGAAAAAATATCAGCCCATAGCAGTGGAGAGAAGAGATAAAGCCAGAGTTGAAGAGCAGGGTCAAGTTGTCAGGGTTTATTTAAGGACACACCCCTGAATAAATTCAAATTTACTCTTATTAAGTTCAGTTCAGTAGAAAGGGGAATGGGAGGGCTTCCCTGGTGGTCCAGTGGGTAAGGATACCACCTTGCAGTGCAGGGGGCGCCGGTTCGATCCCTGGCCTGGAAAGATCCCATGTGCCATGGAGTGGCTGGACCGATGTGTCCAATCATCGAGCTGGAGCTCTGGAGTGCATGCGCCCAGAGCCAGTGCTCTGCAACAACAGAGGCCACCACGATGGGAGGCCCACACGGGCCAAAGAACAAAGATGGATGAAAATGGACAAATGAAAGACCAATAGAAGTAGCCCGCCTGCTCCCCTCCCTCCCCACCCCACCCCCACCAAAATAAATAAATAAATAAATATTTTTTTAAAAAGAAAGAAAGAAAAAGAAAGGGGAATGGGAAGTTGGAAAGCATTTGGTTCAAATCTAGAAAGTGGAGAGAGACAGATGTCACAGAGGGAGACCAGCTGACTGCCCAAACAGAGCCTCCTAGGGTCACTGTATCTCGATGTACTTGGTGCTCAAAACTCAGATTTCATTGGGGCATCTGTAGAAAATCAGGCCCTAAAGGGCCAGCTCGTGACAAAGAATTTCTTTGACATGTATACCCAGGATTACACACTGATATGTGATGGCAGTTAAACTCTGCCGAAAGCAAGCCCAGGGTAACTGAAACAGGATGTTGGGGCCGGGGAATACAGGAGGTCTCTGGGGAGAGTGAAGATAAGGGAACTCTGTCCTCCTCATGACAGAGGACAACCTCTAGGGACCAGGTGCTCCCGATCACCCAGCATGGTGCACACCAGCACCCGCAGGTTGTGGCCTCTCACTCCACCCTTCTCCAACCTCTCCCACTAAGACCTCTTCCTTCAGGTGGAGTGCAGTGTGATGATGAGGTCAAAGCTCACGTGCAGTACAGACTAAGGAGGGGCCCCCATTTCCAGGAAGACCAACGTTAGCCCCTGCTGTCTCTTCTTCTGCCTGGATGCCCAGTGGCTATGACTGTGCTTGGGGTGAGCTATCTGGGAGGTGATACCTTCTCCACTACCTGATTACCTGTCCCCTAACTCCTGCAGGTGCAACCTTAACTCATTCTGCAGGCTTCGTATTTTCCACCTACAGGTAACAATATCAGGTTGAACCATAAAAGAGATGATTAGGACTCAAGCCAAGCAGGATAAGGGATGGGGATGGAGTGAAGCCCATCCATGTAGGAAATTGTTATGTTTTGATTTGGGCTTAAAGGGAGGTGCTGAAGATGATTCTCAGGTTGGAACTTGGTACAAGTCTGGGTGTCCCTTGAGGGACTCCCTGTCTGGTTGTCCCTGAAGAAGCAGCACTATTTCTGGTTCATTTAATCAACTGTATATCCTGTGCCAGACACCGTGCTGGAGATGGAAGAACAGCAGGACAGAACAGCTGTGCCTGGCTTCAAGGAGTTTATATTCTGGCAGCAAATAAACAGACACCAACTAATAAACCAAGAAACAAAAATCAGTAATAATTATAAGCTGTGATAAGTGTTTTAAAGAAAGCAAATAAGGCAGAGAAAAGCAGAGCAGAAGGAGGTCCTCCTGCCTTAGGCAAGGTGACCACGAGAATGGAGCCACCCACGCAAATAGGGGAGAGTGGTCCAGACAGAGAAGTGAGACCACCTGCTGAGGCCTCAAGGTTTCCTGGAGGCCCATGTGGTCCCTGGAGGCCTGACACCAGCAGGGCGGAAGCTGTGAGCAGTGGGAAGATTGACACACATGCAGGGCCTTGAGGGCTGCTGTCAGGAGTCTGGGTTTTATTCTAACCAGCAGAAAGATGGCAGAAGAGTTTTTATGGATTTAATCAGAGCAACATGATCTGATGTGAAAAGCTGAAGAAACTCTCCCTGGAGGCAGGATGAAGAACTGAAGGGGCGAGAAGGGACCGGGGTGCTCCCGATCACCCAGCATGGTGCACACCAGCACCCGCAGGTTGTGGCCTCTCACTCCACCCTTCTCCAACCTCTCCCACTAAGACCTCTTCCTTCAGGTGGAGTGCAGTGTGATGATGAGGTCAAAGCTCACGTGCAGTACAGACTAAGGAGGGGCCCCCATTTCCAGGAAGACCAACGTTAGCCCCTGCTGTCTCTTCTTCTGCCTGGATGCCCAGTGGCTATGACTGTGCTTGGGGTGAGCTATCTGGGAGGTGATACCTTCTCCACTACCTGATTACCTGTCCCCTAACTCCCTGCAGGTGCAACCTTAACTCATTCTGCAGGCTTCGTATTTTCCACCTACAGGTAACAATATCAGGTTGAACCATAAAAGAGATGATTAGGACTCAAGCCAAGCAGGATAAGGGATGGGGATGGAGTGAAGCCCATCCATGTAGGAAATTGTTATGTTTTGATTTGGGCTTAAAGGGAGGTGCTGAAGATGATTCTCAGGTTGGAACTTGGTACAAGTCTGGGTGTCCCTTGAGGGACTCCCCTGTCTGGTTGTCCCTGAAGAAGCAGCACTATTTCTGGTTCATTTAATCAACTGTATATCCTGTGCCAGACACCGTGCTGGAGATGGAAGAACAGCAGGACAGAACAGCTGTGCCTGGCTTCAAGGAGTTTATATTCTGGCAGCAAATAAACAGACACCAACTAATAAACCAAGAAACAAAAATCAGTAATAATTATAAGCTGTGATAAGTGTTTTAAAGAAAGCAAATAAGGCAGAGAAAAGCAGAGCAGAAGGAGGTCCTCCTGCCTTAGGCAAGGTGACCACGAGAATGGAGCCACCCACGCAAATAGGGGAGAGTGGTCCAGACAGAGAAGTGAGACCACCTGCTGAGGCCTCAAGGTTTCCTGGAGGCCCATGTGGTCCCTGGAGGCCTGACACCAGCAGGGCGGAAGCTGTGAGCAGTGGGAAGATTGACACACATGCAGGGCCTTGAGGGCTGCTGTCAGGAGTCTGGGTTTTATTCTAACCAGCAGAAAGATGGCAGAAGAGTTTTTATGGATTTAATCAGAGCAACATGATCTGATGTGAAAAGCTGAAGAAACTCTCCCTGGAGGCAGGATGAAGAACTTAAGGAGGAGAAAACAGACAAATTAGGAAGACATTGCCTTGGGTTGGGAGAGCATGGTGGGGTGTGCGCCAGGGTGACAGTGGAGAGATGAATGTGGATGGGTTTGAGGTACACTGGGGCAGGAGAGGGCATGAAACTGACTAACCTTGGTGTCAGATTAAATGTGGCAGATGAGAGAAAGTGTGATGTCAAAAGTCCAGTCTCCGGGTAGATGTTGGTGCTGTTTATTGGCATGGAGAAGTCAATGGGGTTCAGTATTTCAGGAAATAATTCCATTTTGGTCATGATAAGTTGGTTAAGCCAAGTGGAGAAGATGTCAAAGAGAGAATGATACACAAGCCTGGAACAGAAAGTAATGTACTGGGCTAGAGACATAATACAGAATTCATCAGCATACATATTTCAATCCATGCAAATGAATCAGATCACTTACGACTACAAAGAACAAACTTCAAGACCCTTCAATCCTGAGAAACCCTAACATTTAGAGGTCAGACAAGGGGAAAAAAACTTCATGAAGGAAAAATTCAAAAGCTGGCCAACAAGTAGAAGGAAGAGTTGGGGAGTGGTTCATAGAAACCAAGAGAGAAAAATATGTCTTGTGACCAATGCAGTGGGTAGGTCAGGATGAGTACAGAGAAGCATCTCTTTGGTTTGATGATATGGTGGCCTTCACCATCTTGGTGAACATACAGTAAGTGGTGTATAAGGCCAGATGATGATGTCTTCTTCCTTTATTGCTGAAAACAAATCCGTTGCTATTGTTCAGTCACTAAGTCGTGTCTGATTCTTTACAACCCCATGGACGCCAGGTTGCTCTGTCTTCCACTGTCTCCCAGAGTTTGTTCAAATTCATGTCCATTGAGTTTGTGACACTGTCTAACCTGCTCATCCTCTGCCACCTCCTTATCCTTTTACTTTCAGTTTTTCTCTGAATCAGGTTCTTTTCTAATAAGTAAAAACTTCTCATCAGGTGGCTGAAGTATTGGAGCTTCAGCTTCTGCAACAGTCCTTCCAATGAATGCTCCAGGTTGATTTCCTTTAGGATAGACTGGTTTGGTCTCATTGCAATCAAGGGACTCTCAAGAGTCTTCTGTAACACCACAATTTGAAAGCATCAATTCTTTAGTTCTCAGCCTTCTTTATGGTCCAACTCACATCCATAAATGACTACTGGAAAAACCTAGCTTTGACTCTATACACCTTCATCAGCAAAGTGATGTCTCTTGTTTCTTAATAACACTACCTAGGTTTGTCATAGCTTTCCTTCCAGGGGGCAAGGTCTTTTAATTTCATGGCTGCAGTCACTGTTCACAGTGATTTTGGAGCCCAAGAAAATAAAATCTGTAACTGCTTTCACTTTTCCCCCTTCTATTTGCCATGAAGTGATGAGACTGGATGCCACAATCTTAGTTTTTTAATGCTAATTTCCAAGTCACATTTTTCGCTCTCCTCTTTCACCCTCTTCAAGAGGCTCTTCTCTTTGTTTTCTGCCAGTGAGTGGTATCATCCATGCATCTGAGGCTGTTGTTATTTCTCCAAGCAACCTTGACTCTAGCTTGTGATCCAGCCTGGCATTTCACATGATGTAATCTGCACAGAAGCTAAACAAGCAGGGTGGCAACATACAGCCTTGACATACTCCTTTCCCAATTTTGAACCAGTCCATTGTTCCATGTCCATTTCTAACTGTTGATTCTTGATTTGCATCCTGGATTCTCAGGAGGTCAATGAACATTTATCCTTAACCTGAAAGGCAAACATATGTGAAACATGTTTCCAGTGCTCTCACATCTGCCAGTGCACCAGATGAGTCTCAGTTCCCAGGACCTAGTCTTACCACCTCCTCCTCTTCCTGCAGTTCTGGCTGCTGGGATGTCAGCATCAGTAACTCCAAATAAAGCATTCATTATACCCTTAGGCCCAAATGATAACCCTTTTGAAAATGCTGCTTGTCCTTGCCCTTTCTGAAACACAATGATGGTCAAATCCCTCACCTGATCCACTTCGCTTACATCAGCTCAGTTAACTCTCACAACTACCCCAGGAGGTAGAGCATGGCATTATCCACATTTTATGGGTGAGGAAACTGAAGCTTAGAGTCTTTTATCCCAGCAACTGGCCCAAATTGGTAAGGGAAGAGCTGGGGTCAAGAAAACATCAACATGTTCGTTTGTCTACTTTTATATTATGCGGAGAGTTGGGGACATGATCCAGCACTGGGGCATGTGGGGAGGGGGTGGACTTAGATGCAGGATGATAACCCAAGGGAGGCAGCAAGGGCCCAGTAACTCTGGTTAAAAGCCTAGGGTTCATCCTTAATTCCTCTTCCTAACACTTCCTATGACTGCTCCATCCCCACCATCTCTACCTCCTCTCTAGTCAAAGCGCCATCACTTCTCCTGGGTGACAGCAGGAGTTCCCCCATGCTGAGCCCTCAGCATGGCCCCCTGGGCTCTAAGCCTCCCTTCTCATAGGGGGTCAGAGGGTCCACTTACCAAGCAGGTCGCCCCTATGCCTGTTCACAACCTTCCAGTGACTTCCCAGCAGATGCATCTCCTTTCCACTCTTCCTAAAGCCTTTACTCCATGATCTGACCTCTGCCTGTCCTTCTAACCACATCCCCTACCATACCTGCTGACTCCCCCAAACCAGTGCAGAGCCTGGCACAGAGGAAATCATGATCAGGCGCTGGACATATGAAGGCAGGAATGAGTGAGTGAAGAAAGCAGCGTCACAGAGGCAGCCATGTTCAAGATGAGCACTCAAGAGTGGAAGGGTTTCTCAGATGACCAGCGTCAGGGGCGTCTGGTGGAAGAGGTGTTCTAGGAAGAGACCACAGTGTGGGCCAGGAGAGCAAGGAGGACCAGGAGCAGGCTGGACGTGGCCTGAGCAGGACTGGAGGCAGGTCTGTGCAAAGCAGAGACTCTCCAAGTCAAGTATACATCATAATTCCCCAGAAAGCCAGTCAAAACACAGATTGTTAGGACACACTCCAGAGATTCTGATTCACTTATGGGAGGCAGGGTCTGAGAATTTGCATTCCTCACAAGTTTCAGGTGGTGCTGGTCCAGGGAGCACACTTTGAGAACCACTGGGGTAAAGTCTGCCAAGGAAGCTTCCACGTGGAGGCACAGAGGAAGACGGGTCCAGGGATGTCAGATGAGACAACTGGAGGCCACTCCTGGAGCAGCTGGAGTCCACACAGCCACTGGGCAGCCCCCTCCCTACACCATCCCTCACCGAACACACCCCTGCCCACCATGGACGCCATTTGCCCACTGTCAATCCCAGCAACTCTCAGTCAAGGCATTTGAGGCTTTGAAGGTGACTTTTGCTTTTGCTTCTAGCAAAACAAATGGGTCCTAATCCCTCAAAACTAGCTAGTCTCACATAGCAATTCACCCTAGTGCTGCTATTATAGCGTTTCTTTTTAACAGGAGACCTGATGTTATGTGACCTTGATGGTAGGTGTCCTAGCTATTTGGGCAGTCAGACAGACAGAAGGAAAAGATGTCACCTCCTGGTGTCCCCAGCATACCATGTGCAAGCTGCCAGCTTGCCCTCCCTTAAGTCTGCCTTTGAGTGCAACTGTTTCATTAGTTTATGTTCTCCTGGTAGAAAAGTGGACCGGCACGGTCCCAGGGTCATGGGTAAGTATACTTGCATTCCTAGCGTCAGTCAGGTACAGTACGTCTTAGCTTTTGGTATTATTATTGCCTTTTCCCTGGAAAAAAAAGGTGATTGGGGAAGTGATGCTAATTTGCATGCACTTCAGCCATAAATCCATGTACGTCTCTTGCAGTTCTAGATACAAATAACCTCTGCTCTCTAGGGTCTGACAGCAAGGTGTGCAGTCTCACAAGCCCTCTGGGCCTTCCGAGTCAGACCACAGATCTGTCTCAGCTTTTCTCACCTCACAGAGCTCAGGAATGAAAACTCAGGAACTTGGAGTGGGAGATGGCTTGGTCTGATTGTTAGCGTCTTCACACCCAGTAGGGAAGATGTCTCTTGGTCTTTATGATGGGGCCCAAATAGGAACCAGAGTCCTGACTGTTCTATGTTACAGTAAAGACGGAAAACAGCCCTCCACAACAGTCTCTCTTGATTCTAACGTGTCTTTTGGTTTCCAAAACAGATGACAAAGATATGCACACTTTCAAGTCACATTAACCTGGTTTGCCCATCTGATTCTGCCACATTCCAGCTCTGCTACTGGGGCAATTAACATATGCCTTGGCATCCTCATCTGTAAAATGAGTGTGTGGATATCAGCATGGGGCGAGGGCTGGGCGGGGTGTGAGCATTTAGTGAAGTTATGAATGTATTGAGTGGGAAGGGCACAATGAGTGAGCTGAGATCTGTGTAACAGCTGGCTGTCCAGTACATCTCCATTAAAAGGCTCTGCTGTATAGCGTTTGCCAGTCTCCCTAGTGGAGCAACTCTCACCCCATGGACTCAGGCTACCAACACACACGCAGAGCTGGGAAGAGATTCATGTAGAATGCTGTTACACAATCTTCCCACATGTCTACTGAAGAAAAATGTACAACCTAAAAGTCAAGAAGTTTATTTGGGGCCATTCTCAGGGCTATAGCCCAGAAGACAAGCCTCTTGGATAGCTCTGAGGAACTACTTGGAAGTGGTAAGGCAAGAGGCAGGAGTCTTCTGTTGGAAAACAATGCGTAGTCAAACATCAAAACAGTACTGTTAATCATAAGAAACCGACATCTCATTTTAGTGCTTTTCCATATAAAGGAGATGCAGTCTGCACTCATTGAAATTGTTCCTTCACTATGCATCGTAACTATCTAGGGCCTGTATCCAAAGCACCGAAGGCTTCCTGTTTTTCTCCATCCTGGGTTGTGCCATGGGGGTAGGGGGCAGCTGCAGTGGTTCGTGGCTTGGTCCTTTTAGAACTATTAATAGAATGGCAGGCAAAATTCTTTGTTTGCTGGAACAGCAAGCAATGTTCCCTGTCCACACATCACTATAGATACACTAGAAACAAGTAACCTCAAAAGCAGAGATGAGAGTTAAACATCGTAAAAGCATTAGGAACTGATGCATATCCACTACCTTTGTATTTTGAGTATTTACTACTTTTGTATCTAATATAATTTATTTAATTGTAAGTTCACATAATTAAAAATTTCATGATAACTGTGTTTAACAGCCCGCTCACGAAACTCCTGAAATAGTTAACAGTCTGTGCTGGCCAGTCCAGTACAGGCCAACTCTGGCACGTGGGTGGGGAACACAAGTGCACGGGCAGTAAGGCTGACTTCCCTCGAGTCCTCCATCCCCAGGAAGGTGGCTTTCCCAATATAGAGACAAATATGGCCCCTGTCCCACTGCAGGCGCCATGCTTAATTTTGGCCTCAGCCACCATCCCAGTCCTCAGCTTGTGCTAAACCTCAGCCCAGTCCCAGCCCGGGACCCTTCCCCTGGCCCTTTCCTGGCTGGAGAGGCTGAGCTACCACTGACACCCAGAGGACGTGGCCTTGCAGGGTGGAGGGGCCACAGGAGAACAGAGGAAGGCTCTCTGTGACTGAACCATGGCTGGAGGTCTATTTTAGGATCCTGTCTATGGAGACACAGAAGCACAGCCAGCAAACTGAGCTTTGGCAAGTTGGGCCCTATAATTAGCCTCTTCCTGAGGTTTGAATAAACCTCTGGTTGTCACTAAACAACAGTGAAAGAAGGAAGGCCCTCAGCTTCCCTGAGCCCAGTGCTGCCCAGCCTCCTCTGACAGAACCATCCCATCTGCTGGGCAGCATCCAAAGGGTTCCAGGCCGCCACCTGTCCTCATCCCAGTGAGGAGAAGCAAGGACAAAGCCTGGGGCCTCATCTCCCATCAGTTGGCACCTCCTACCGACTCCTACGCGCGGCTCCTGGCAGTCTCTTACTTATGGAGAGCCAGCCGTCGAATGGGCAGACGTCACCGATTTCCACAAGCCACGCTCCTGCCGTAAGGCAGCACATGCAAGCACTAGTGTGTTTATTCTGGCCATCCAGACATAGGTGACTGCATCCTCAGGCATCTTTCTGCTTTTCCAAAATTGTGAGCCTCTGAATATGATACACACATACCACCTCCCAAGTCCCAGAGTTGGGTTTTGTTTTTACATTTTTCTGTCCACCCTTTAGGTCCCAAGTTTTAAAAACAGACCCAAAATGGTGCTGTACCCAGGAGAACAGTTTAAGCCTCAAGCTTCCTCACTTGCACACCCCATTTTGTATTAGTCATTTTTTAAATATTTAGTTATTTATGGTTTTGATAGGTCTTTATTGCTGCACAAAGGCTCCAGTAGTTACAGCTCACAGGCCCTAGAGCATGTACGCTTCAGTAGTTGCAGAAGCTTAGTTTCCCTGCAGCATGTGGGAGCTTCCCAGGCCAGGGATCAGACCTGGTCACTCGGATTGGCAGTATCATTGGACCATCAGGGAAGCTGTGCATTAGTCATATTTTTATTCCTTTTCTTAAAGGTGGTCTTCCAAATTGTACAAGCTGAAGGCCCAATCTGCTCACAACCAACCCTGCATAGCCACATAGTCTAGAGCACTTCTGGAACCATCTTTTCTGCATCAGGGGTTTTTGAGCCCACAGTCTGGACACTTGCTATGACTCGAGGTCCTGTGCTAGTGTGGAATATTTTCCAGGAGCACAATTGTGAGAAAGTGAGCAAAGTGATTCTCCTGATTCAAATTCATCCTCTGCAAGATGGCATCACTGAGCATCTAAAGACAAGGGAAGGGGCTCCTGATGTGGGGGTGGCAGTGTGTGAAGAGGATGAAGAGAAGGCTGGGTCAGAGCCGCCAGAGTCAGTCCTCAGAGACCTCACATAGCCAGAGCCCTCGAATGAACTATATTCAATGGCATAACTGTTTTCATGTTTTCTGTATTCTTGATGCTCTGGTAGCTGGAGCCTCATTGACAGGCAGACACTGTACCTTCACAGCGCTAACAAATCCTAGAGGTAGAAACCACTTACCGGGGAGAATGTCTTTGAGATTCAAATAGGCCCATCCTGAGTCAGTACCCCAACCTGCCTCCCCTTGCTGGCTCTCGCCCTCCAGAAGGCAATATTCCTCTGCTTTGACCACCCAGGGCTAGGTACCAGATAACTGGGAGCCACCACTATAGCCCAGAGACCACTGAAATTATTCAAATTAGCCAATTCCCACTGCTTACTCTTCCATGCCCATCCCTTTCCATGAAAACCACAACAAAGCCTTTCCTCATGCTTTCCCATCAACCCTTCATACTTGACTAACCCTGGTGCTTCTCCACGTGGGCTTGGCTGACTGCCCCTCCTCTTGTGAACTGTAGCAAATAATCATGTCAATGTCAGTTGTCTCCTGATCTGCTGGTCTCACTATACCAGGATAAATCCAGGGTACATCTTAAAACACCCTTCTTGGGGTCTTCCAGAAAAAATGGCCTCCAGATCTGGGACAGAGGAAGGCTGGGAATGGGTCACCCGTGGTCAGGCCATTCATTCATGCAGATGTTGATGGAAGGGCCACCACAAGCCAGAGCTTGAGAACAAAGCAGTGGACAAGGGGATGACCCTAGGAAGGGCTGCTTCAGCCCAGTGAGATGAGGGCTTTGCTGGGAAAACAGGGAGCACAGGGCTGGACCAAGTCCCAGCTCCAGGTAGAAAGAATGGTACACTTCTGATCCTGTAGGATCATCCTGTGTGGTCTGTCCACTGCACTGAATTTCCAAATAGCAATCTCGTCTTCTCTCTGCTCCAGACCTGCCCTGACACACACTGGGGAGTTGGCAATTGGGGTCTCCCTCTGCCCATTCTTGTTCATCTCACTTCAGTCTCTGACTGCTGGTGCTGGAAAGAACTTGCAACTCATTTACTTTTAAGAGCAAATGACTGATAAAAGCTTAAAACAATGATCTGCATCCTTTTATTTTTTTCAATTTCATGCATTTTTAATTATTTTTATTTTGTTTTTACAGAGTTTTGTTGTTTACAGATATATATAATCCCCAATCCATCATAGGTACATCCTTGACCCTTCCACCTGAGTCCCCTCCCACTCCCCCTTTATTAAACATAATGGCAGACACTGTACCTTCACAGCGCTTCCAGAGGTAGAAACCACTTACCGGGGAGAATGTCTTTGAGATTCAAATAGGCCCATCCTGAGTCAGTACCCCAACCTGCCTCCCCTTGCTGGCTCTCGCCCTCCAGAAGGCAATATTCCTCTGCTTTGACCACCCAGGGCTAGGTACCAGATAACTGGGAGCCACCACTATAGCCCAGAGACCACTGAAATTATTCAAATTAGCCAATTCCACTGCTTACTCTTCCATGCCCATCCCTTTCCATGAAAACCACAACAAAGCCTTTCCTCATGCTTTCCCATCAACCCTTCATACTTGACTAACCCTGGTGCTTCTCCACGTGGGCTTGGCTGACTGCCCCTCCTCTTGTGAACTGTAGCAAATAATCATGTCAATGTCAGTTGTCTCCTGATCTGCTGGTCTCACTATACCAGGATAAATCCAGGGTACATCTTAAAACACCCTTCTTGGGGTCTTCCAGAAAAAATGGCCTCCAGATCTGGGACAGAGGAAGGCTGGGAATGGGTCACCCGTGGTCAGGCCATTCATTCATGCAGATGTTGATGGAAGGGCCACCACAAGCCAGAGCTTGAGAACAAAGCAGTGGACAAGGGGATGACCCTAGGAAGGGCTGCTTCAGCCCAGTGAGATGAGGGCTTTGCTGGGAAAACAGGGAGCACAGGGCTGGACCAAGTCCCAGCTCCAGGTAGAAAGAATGGTACACTTCTGATCCTGTAGGATCATCCTGTGTGGTCTGTCCACTGCACTGAATTTCCAAATAGCAATCTCGTCTTCTCTCTGCTCCAGACCTGCCCTGACACACACTGGGGAGTTGGCAATTGGGGTCTCCCTCTGCCCATTCTTGTTCATCTCACTTCAGTCTCTGACTGCTGGTGCTGGAAAGAACTTGCAACTCATTTACTTTTAAGAGCAAATGACTGATAAAAGCTTAAAACAATGATCTGCATCCTTTTATTTTTTTCAATTTCATGCATTTTTAATTATTTTTATTTTGTTTTTACAGAGTTTTGTTGTTTACAGATATATATAATCCCCAATCCATCATAGGTACATCCTTGACCCTTCCACCTGAGTCCCCTCCCACTCCCCCTTTATTAAACATAATTTGCATATAGTAAAATGCACAAATTGTAAAGGCACAGCTTAACAAATTTTTACCTATAATGTATCAGTGTAATTACCAGATCCAGATATGGAACATCTTTTTCTTTACATTTTGTTTATTTTGGGCCGCACTGGGTCTTCACTGCTATGTGCAGGCTTTCTCTAGTTGCAGTGAGTGGGGACCACTCTTTGTTGTATTGCACAGGCTTCTCATTGTGGTGGTTTCTCTTGTTGCAGAGCACAGGTTCCAGGTGCTCTGGTTTTGGTAATTGCAACACGTGGGCTCAGTAGTTGTGGCATGTGGGCCAGTACAGGCCCAGTAGTTGTGGTGCATGGGCTTAGTTACTCCGTGGCATGCGGAATCTTCCCAGATCAGGGATTAAACTAGTATCCCCTGTATTGGCAGGTAGATTATTTACCACTGTGCCACCAGGGAAGTCCCTGGAACATGTTCATCACTCCAGAAAGTTTGTTTATTAAGGGAAAATTAACAGAAGAAAGCTTTGAAACATGTTCCTTCCTGTTGACACATATTCAAAGAATATCTGGAAGAAATACTAAATTAAAAGACAGACTTATTCAACTATTGTCATCAAATCAGTTACAATGAAATATAGTCACGATCTTGAATACAAGGGAAAAGAAAAAGAAGCTTCCCAATGTTATAATTATTGTTGACAAAGACAATGAAAATCTTAAATTACAGTCCATTTTCTGTAATTTTATTTTTTTATTGATTTATTTTACTTTTGCAGAGTTTTGTTGTTTACTGCCACGCATAAACGTGAATCAGCCACAGGTATACACATGGTCTACACTGGTATACACATGTCCCCTCCCACCTGAACATCACCCCCCCGCCATCTCCCTCCCTATCCCAACCCTCTAGGCTGCCACAGAGCCCCTGTGTAAGTTCCCTTAGTCTTAGATCAGGTTTACATAGATTGTCTATTTCACATAACGTAAAGTAAGTTTCCGTGTCACTCTATCCATGCATCTCGCCCACTCCCCTCTCCCCACAATGTCCATGAGTCAATGTCTGTTTCTCTATTGCTGCTCTGCATATACATTTATCAGTACCATCTTTCTAGCTTTTATATATATATGTTAGTGTGCTATAGCTGTCTCTCTTTTTCTGACTTACTTCACTCTATATAATAGGCTCTAGGCTCATCCACCTTATTAGGACTGACTCAAATACATTTCTTTTAATGGCTAAGTAATATTCCATTGTACATATGTACCACAGCTTTATCCTTTCATCTGTTGATGTACATCTAAGTTGTTCCATGTTCTAGCTATTGTAAACAATGAACAATGGGGTACATGTGTCTCTTTCAATTTTGATTTCCTCACAGTATATGCCTAGTAGTGGGATTGCTGGGTCATACGGTGGTTCTATTCCTAGTTTTTTAAGAAATCTCCAGACTGTCTTCCATAGTGGCTGTATCAACTTACATTCCCACCAACAGTACAAGAGGGTTGCCTTTTCTCTACACCCTCTCCAGCATTTATTATCTGTGGATTTTTTGATGATGGCCATTCTGACTGGTGTAAGATGATATCTCATTGTAGTTTTGATTTGCATTTCTCTAATAATAAGCAAGGTTGAGCATCGTTTCATGTGCTTTTGGGCCATGTTTTTTGGTATTCTTTGAAAAGATGTCTGTTTAGGTCCTTTTCCCTTTTTTAAAATTTATTTTTATTTTATTTTTAAAAAATTTTTATAGAGTTTTGTTATTCACAGACATGTATGTTCCCAGATCAGTCATATGCATATCCCTGGCCCCCTCCCCACTCCCAGTCCCCCCATTCCCGACCCTCCCGGCCATCCCACCCTGTTCCTGAAGGATCTCCTATTCCCACAATGCAATGACAACAGCTATCTTTTTCACATATGATAGCATAGGTTTCCATGTTACTCCCTCTATGCCTCCCACCCACTGTTCATACCCCACACTGTCCATATGTCTATTCTGTATGTCTGTTTTTCCATCGCTTCACTGAGTGTGTTATCATTACCATCCTACTAGATTCCACGTATATGTGTTAGTATACAGCACTTGTCTTTCTCTTTTTGACTTACTTCACTTTTTATGATACGTTCTAGATCCAGACACCTCATTAGGGCTGATTCTTCTGCATTTCTTTTTACAGCTAAGTAATATTCCATTGTACATATGTACCACAGCTTTATCCTTTCATCTGTTGATGTACATCTAAGTTGTTCCATGTTCTAGCTATTGTAAACAATGAACAATGGGGTACATGTGTCTCTTTCAATTTTGATTTCCTCACAGTATATGCCTAGTAGTGGGATTGCTGGGTCATACGGTGGTTCTATTCCTAGTTTTTTAAGAAATCTCCAGACTGTCTTCCATAGTGGCTGTATCAACTTACATTCCCACCAACAGTACAAGAGGGTTGCCTTTTCTCTACACCCTCTCCAGCATTTATTATCTGTGGATTTTTTGATGATGGCCATTCTGACTGGTGTAAGATGATATCTCATTGTAGTTTTGATTTGCATTTCTCTAATAATAAGCAAGGTTGAGCATCGTTTCATGTGCTTTTGGGCCATGTTTTTTGGTATTCTTTGAAAAGATGTCTGTTTAGGTCCTTTTCCCTTTTTTAAAATTTATTTTTATTTTATTTTTAAAAAATTTTTATAGAGTTTTGTTATTCACAGACATGTATGTTCCCAGATCAGTCATATGCATATCCCTGGCCCCCTCCCCCCTCCCCGTCCCCCCATTCCCGACCCTCCCGGCCATCCCACCCTGTTCCTGAAGGATCTCCTATTCCCACAATGCAATGACAACAGCTATCTTTTTCACATATGATAGCATAGGTTTCCATGTTACTCCCTCTATGCCTCCCACCCACTGTTCATACCCCACACTGTCCATATGTCTATTCTGTATGTCTGTTTTTCCATCGCTTCACTGAGTGTGTTATCATTACCATCCTACTAGATTCCACGTATATGTGTTAGTATACAGCACTTGTCTTTCTCTTTTTGACTTACTTCACTTTTTATGATACGTTCTAGATCCAGACACCTCATTAGGGCTGATTCTTCTGCATTTCTTTTTACAGCTGAGTAGTATTCCATTGTATATATGTACCAGAGTTTTTGTATCCACTCGTTCGTCGATGGGCATCTAGGTTGCTTCCATGTTCTGGCTATTGTATGAGAGCTGCAATGAACATTGGGGTACAGGTGCTTCTTTCAGTTTTTATTTCATCAGGGTATAAGCCTAAGAGTGGGGTTGCTGGATCATATGGTGCTTCTATTTTTAGTTTTTAAAGAATCTCCATACTGTCCTCCATAGTAGCTGTACCAATTTACATTCCCACCAGCAATGCAAGAGGGTTCCCTTTTCTCCGCAACCTCTCCAGCATTTATTGTCTGTTGATTTGTTGATGATGGCCATTCTGACGGGTGTGACATGATATCTCATTGTAATTTTGATTTGCATTTCTCTAATAATAAACGAGGTTGAGCATCATTTCATGTGTTTTTTGGCCATCTGTATGTCATCGTTGGAGAGGTGTCTGTTTAGATCTTTTTCCCATTTTTTGATTGGATTGTTCATTTTTCCAGTGCTGAGTTGTCTGAGTTGCTTGTAGATTTTGGAGATTAATTCTTTGTCTGTTGTTTCATTTGCTACGATTTTCTCCCATTCTGTGGGTTGTCTGTTCACATTTTTTGTAATTTCTTTAGCTGTACAAAAGCTTTTAAGTTTCATTAGGTCCCACATGTTCATTTTTCTTTTGAATTACACTATTCTACTAGGTGGGTCATAGAAGATCTTGCTTTGGCTTATGTCCTTGAGTGTTTTGCCTATATTCTCCTCTAAGAGTTTGATGGTTTCTGGTCTTACATTTAGGTCTTTAATCCATTTTGAGCTGATCTTAGTGTATGGTGTCAGGGAATGTTCCAACTTCATTTTTTTGCATGTAGCTGTCCAATTTCCCAGCACCACTTGTTGAAGAGGCTGTCTTTGTCCCATTTTATAGTTTCTCCTCCTTTGTCAAAACTAAGGTACCCATAGGTGCGTGGGTTGATCTCTGGGTTCTCAATCTTGTTCCATTGGTCTGTATTTCTGTTTTTGTGCCAGTACCATACTGTCTTGATGACTGTTGCTTTGTAGTATAATCTGAAGTTAGAGAGGCTGATCTCTCCAGCTCCATTTTTCTTTCTCAGGATTGCTTTGGCTATCCGGAGTCTTCTGTGTTTCCACATGAAATGTGTTATTCTTTGGTCTAGTTCTGTGAAGAATGTCATTGGTAGTTTGATAGGGATCACACTGAATCTGTAGATGATATTTGGTAGTATGGTCATTTTCACAATATTTTTTGATTGAGTTGTTTGTGGGTTTTTTGTTGTTGAATTGTCAGAGCTGCTTGTATATTTTAGAAATTAATTCTTTGTCAGTTGTTTCATTTGTTTTATTTTCTCCTATTCTGAGGGTTGTCTTTTCACCTTGTTTATAGTTTGTTTTTTTTTTTTTTTTGCCGTGCAAAAACTTTTAAGTTTAATTAGGTCCCACTTGTTTATTTTTGTCTTTACTTCCATTACTCTAGGAGGCAGGTCATAGAAGATCTTGCTTTGATTTATGTCATTGAGTGTTCTGCCTACATTTTCCTATAAGAGTTTTATGGTGTCTGATCTTACATTTAGGTCTTTAATCCATTTTGAGTTTATTTTTGTGTATGGTGTTAGGAAGTGTTCCAACTTCATTCTTTTTCATGTAGCTGTTGAGTTTTCCCAGCATCACTTATTGAAAAGGCTCTCTTTGCCCCATTGTATAGTCTTTCCTCCTTTGTCAAAAATAAGGTACCCATAGGTGCATGGATTTATCTCTGGATTCTCTATCTTGTTCCATTGATCTATATTTCTGTTTTTGTGCCAGTGCCATAATGTCTTGATGACTGTTGCTCTGTGGTATAGTCTGAAGCTGGGAAGGTTGATCCTCCAGCTCCATTCTTCTTTCTCAAGACTGTTTTGGCTATCCAGGGCCTTTTGTGTTTCCATGTAAATTGTGATTTTTTTTTTTTTTGGTCCTAGTTCTGTGAGATAGGGATTGCATTGAATCTGTAGATGATATTTGGTAGCATGATCATTTTTATGATATTGATTCTTCCAACCCAGGAACATGGAAAATCTCTCCATCCATTTATGTCATCTTTGATTTCTTTCATCAGTTTTTTTTAATTTTCTGTGCACAGTTCTTTTGTCGCCTTAGGTAGGTTTATTCCTAGATATTTTATTCTTTTTGTTGAACTGGTGAGTGGGATTGCTTACTTTATTTCTTTTTCTGATTTTTCATTGTTTGTGTATAGGAATGCATGAAATTTCTGTGTGTTGATTTTGGACTTTGCTAAATTCACTGATTAGCTCTACTAATTTTCTGGTAGTATCTTTAGGATTTTCTAATTATATTATCGTGTCCTCAGCAAACAGTGAGAGTTTTGCTTCTTATTTATTTTTCTTCTCTAATTTCTGTAGCTAGAACTTCCAAGACTATGTTTTTTTGGTTTTTTTGTTTGTTTGTTTGTTTTGTTTGTTTGTTTTTTTATCTTTTGGGGGGTAGGGAAGGAGGGGGACGGGCGGGCCACTTCTATTGGTCTTTCATTTCTCCATTTTCATCCATCTTTGTTCTTTGGCTCATGTGGGCCTCCCATCGCGGTTGCCTCTGTTGTCACAGAGCACCGGCTCTGTGCGCATGCGCTCCAGAGCTCCGGTTTGGTAATTGGACACATCAGTACAGCCGCTCCGCTGTACGTGGGATCTTCCCAGGCCAGGGATCGTACTGGCACCGCTTGCACTGCAAGGCAGTGTCCTTACCCACTGGACCACCAGGGAAGCCCCAAGACTATGTTGAATAATAGTGGTGTGAGTGGACACCTCTGTCTTGTTTCTGATCTTAGAGGGAATGCTTTCAATTTTTTACCATTGCGAATGTCTGTCGTGGGCTTATCATGTATGGCTTTCATTATGTTGAAGTAGCTTCCTTCTATGCACACTTTTTGAAGAGTTTTTATCATAAATGGATTTTGTCAAAGGTTTTTTCTGCATCTATTGAGATTATCTTTCAGTCTGTTAATATGGTGTATCACATTGATTGATTCATGAATATTGAAGATTCCTTGCATGCCTGGAATAAACAGTACTTGATCATGGCATATGAACTTTTTGATGTGTTGTTGAATTCTGTTTGCTAGAATTCTGTTGAGGATATTTGCATCTACATCTGTCAGTGATATTTGTCTATAATTTTAATTTTCTGTGCACAGTTCTTTTGTCGCCTTAGGTAGGTTTATTCCTAGATATTTTATTCTTTTTGTTGAACTGGTGAGTGGGATTGCTTACTTTATTTCTTTTTCTGATTTTTCATTGTTTGTGTATAGGAATGCATGAAATTTCTGTGTGTTGATTTTGGACTTTGCTAAATTCACTGATTAGCTCTACTAATTTTCTGGTAGTATCTTTAGGATTTTCTAATTATATTATCGTGTCCTCAGCAAACAGTGAGAGTTTTGCTTCTTATTTATTTTTCTTCTCTAATTTCTGTAGCTAGAACTTCCAAGACTATGTTTTTTTGGTTTTTTTGTTTGTTTGTTTGTTTTGTTTGTTTGTTTTTTTATCTTTTGGGGGGTAGGGAAGGAGGGGGACGGGCGGGCCACTTCTATTGGTCTTTCATTTCTCCATTTTCATCCATCTTTGTTCTTTGGCTCATGTGGGCCTCCCATCGCGGTTGCCTCTGTTGTCACAGAGCACCGGCTCTGTGCGCATGCGCTCCAGAGCTCCGGTTTGGTAATTGGACACATCAGTACAGCCGCTCCGCTGTACGTGGGATCTTCCCAGGCCAGGGATCGTACTGGCACCGCTTGCACTGCAAGGCAGTGTCCTTACCCACTGGACCACCAGGGAAGCCCCAAGACTATGTTGAATAATAGTGGTGTGAGTGGACACCTCTGTCTTGTTTCTGATCTTAGAGGGAATGCTTTCAATTTTTTACCATTGCGAATGTCTGTCGTGGGCTTATCATGTATGGCTTTCATTATGTTGAAGTAGCTTCCTTCTATGCACACTTTTTGAAGAGTTTTTATCATAAATGGATTTTGTCAAAGGTTTTTTCTGCATCTATTGAGATTATCTTTCAGTCTGTTAATATGGTGTATCACATTGATTGATTCATGAATATTGAAGATTCCTTGCATGCCTGGAATAAACAGTACTTGATCATGGCATATGAACTTTTTGATGTGTTGTTGAATTCTGTTTGCTAGAATTCTGTTGAGGATATTTGCATCTACATCTGTCAGTGATATTTGTCTATAATTTTCATTTTTTTGTGTTGCCTTTGCCTGGTTTTGGTATCAGGGCGACGGTGACCTCATAGAATGAATTTGGAAGTGCTCCTCCCTGTGCAGTTTTTTGAAAGAGTTTTAGAAGGATAAACATTAGCACTTCTCTAAATGTTTGATAGAATTCACCAGTGAAGCCATCTGGCCCTGGGCTTTTATTTGAGGGAAGATTTTTGATTAGTTAAGTTTTAATAAAATTAAATGTTCCCCTTCTGCAGTCACTTTTACCACATTTTGAGTGCTCAGTAGCCATGTGGGGCCACTGTGTTGGACTGCACAGTGTAGAGCAGTTCCATCATCACAGAAAGTTCTGTTGGACAGCACTGGTCTGGAGATTTCATTGGCTTGTCAAAGGCATCCATGACCAGAAAGTGTTAACGGACACTAAGTAAAGCCAGTGAAAACTTCATTTAAGGAGCCAAACTTTTCTCTAGCAAATCAAAAGCTCATCATTATGATAAAGGCTATGGACAAGTCTGCCTTGAGTAATCTTTTTCATCCGAACTCCAACTCTAAAAGCCTTTAAAGCACATCCAGATTTCATATCTTAGTGTCTATCTTCTACCCTCTTTTTTAGAAAGACACTGAATTCTAAAAATACTTGCCATGAGAAAGGTACTCTCAGCACCCCAAAGCTGCTGTTCCCAGCATAAGGCCCATTGTGACATGGGAAGACATAGCAGTGACCTTGTCCTTTGGTGTGTGGTTCTAGGTGGGTGAGGCAGTCCTGGAAAATGCACGGCTCATGCTCCAGACGGAGAATATCCAGGCGGGCGCGGACGACTTTAAGGAGAGGTAATGCTCTGAAGCAGAGGGGACTGTCCCTCCACATCCAGCATACCTGGGCCCCTCGGGTAATGTGTGTGCAGCAGGCACCTCAGCTTTATGGAAGACTGAGCAGGATGACAGTGGTCCAAGAAGAATCCAGAGTCAAAGACTGTCCAGGTCAAACCCTCCTTGTTGACACAAATAGGTCCCAAGACCTCAGAGATTTTGCCAGTGTCACTGGGTATAGAACAGGGGTCTCAACACCCAGGGTGCATTAGAATCATGTGAGAGGCTGATGGAAAGCACAGATGGCTGTCCCCACCTTCAAAGCTTCTGATTCAACAGGTCTCTGATTCAATCTGTGGGACATAAAATTTACATTTCTAACAAGATCCAATGATGCTGATTTTCCAATCCGGGGACCACACTTTGAGAACTACTGGTTTGGAGCAATACTTCTCAATTCCAGCTACATTGGAGAATTACCTGTGTGCTTGAAAGTGCCATTGCACAAGCTACACAGACTAATTAAAACAGAATGCCACAGGTGGGGCCAGGCCTTTGTACCTAAAGTTCCCCAGGCTTTCTTGATATCTATCCAGTGTAAGAACTATCTATTTGGATACAGTATTCCTAAAATGTAGCTGATGAAGATCATTTTAAGTGGTACAAAGATAAACATTTTATTTTTAATAATCATTGATATTTATAGTTACCTTCTGTTTATGACCCATGTAACTGTCTTTCCACTATAGTACCACCATTTATAGTAGCAATTTCAAGTTTATTTACTATAAAGAGCTTTTAAAGTTAATTGATTTAAGGCCTACTCTTTAGGGAGACAAATTTGAGGAACAATAAAAGGTAAACGATGATAAAAGGAGATACACATTTAGGGCAAAATCACAAAAGTGAGTACACTTTGCAAAAGGCTAGCCTAATAGAGAAGCAAAATGAAGATGCCCTTTTATGAATGAACACAGTGATTTTGAGACTATTTTGTTAGGAAGGTGTCCTGGGAATTGAGCTGGGTGAGTCATGGGATTTCTGTTCCCTAAATTGGCAAAGATGAAAAAGAAAGGCATATAGTTGGGAGTCTATGGAGAAGACTGGGACCCCATGGCCATTCTTTTTTTTTTTTTTTTAACATTTATTTATTTATTTATTTTGGCGGGGGTGTGGAGGGAGGGGGGTGGACAGGACACTTCCACTGGTCTTTCATTTGTCTAGTTTCATCCGTCTTTTGTTCTTTGGCCTGCGTGGGCCTCCCATCGCGGTGGCCTCTGTTGTCGCAGAGCACCGGCTCTGGGCACATGCACTCCAGAGCTCTGGCTCGGTAATTGGACACATTGGTCCAGCCGCTCCACAGCACGTGGGATCTTCCCAGTCCAGGGATCAAACTGGCACCCTTTGCACTGCAAGGCAGTGTCCTTACCCACTGGACCACCAGGGAAGCCTCCCATGGCCATTCTTATCTTAGTAATAAGAAGGGTGTTATGTTGAAAAAGGGAATATCCTCCATCTCCCCAGATCTCTGAGACCAAACTCCTCTATCTGCTAAAAGACCTCCATTAGTGGTCACTTTGGAGTCAGTGAGACTCTCAACCAGCCAGAGTTGCCATCTTGTCCAGAAATCATAGACAAGGCCACAGGCACACAAAGAAGTGAAGCCATTGCCCAGTCACTGACAGTTCATTGCTCAGTTAAAGACAAATACCAGTAGACATTGAACAATTCACACTAAATTTAAGGTAGAATTTAATTAAGTATGACTAAGACAGGATCTGACTGAAATGTCTTTCACTCATTCATTCATTTACTCCTTTTGGCATTCATCCATTCATAGATACCTTTGTCCCACCAATCAACAGAATAGAATTAAACTCACTGAAAGCAGGGATTTGGTCTATTTTGTGCCCCATTTTATCACCAGTACCTAAAACAGAGGGCACAATACAGATGCTCAACAAACATTTGTTAAATGAATGAATGAATTCAACAAATGTTTAAATGTCTGTTTGTCCCATGCCAGGTGCTGGGAATGAAGTGAATCAGGCATGGCTCCTGGCCTCAATAAGCCCACAGTGTAGTGTCAAAGACAGAGGACTGAGCAGACAGTGGAGTTACTGAAATGATATGCCATCACTGAGATGAGCCCAAATAAAGGAGAGCTGGTAAAAGAGGTGATGCCTGATTTGGATCCTGAACTCACATAGAAGTTGGCCGAGCAAATAAAGGAGACATGACTTTCCAGCAAGTGCCAGGGTGAGAGGACATGAGAAGACATGATGTGTTAGTGGAATTCCAAGCAGCTTGAGAGATTTGGGCATGTAGAGTAAATGATCCTGGAGGACCACATCAGCCTTTCCAAAGGGCTCAGAAATTATCTGAGAGCAGAGGAGACCCACAGAAGGGGTTTGAGCAGTGGTCCATCATGACCAGACTTAAGCTTTAAAGGAAGCTGTGCAGTGGTGGAGAGCAGAGGTGGGGAAATGAGTAGAAAAGTGTGGGAATGAAGAGTCTGGATTGGGAGCAATGGTTGGAAAGTCAATTATCAGATTGTTGAGGAGCCTGAAGATGATTCTTAAGATGTCTGAGCAGAGGAGTGACCCAGGGTAGTTAATCACAGTCACTCTGAGGGCAAAACTGTGAGTCTGGAAAGACAACTGGAAGTAGGAGTGGCTCAGGACCAGCCTAGGATGGTAGCAGTGGGCAGACTTGGGGGATGGGTTGAAGAACTAACTAGCTAGATTTGAGGATAATCTACTTGGTCAGAAAAGAGAAGGTTCAAGGTAAGTTCCAGGCTTGGAACTTGGGTTATTTAGAAGACTGGTGATTCTTTGGATGAAATAGAAAACTGGGGAGGGAGAGCCAATCGAAAATTTAGCACTCAATAATGAGTTTGGGTTTGAGAAAGCTGAGTTGAGATGATGGTGAAACAGCCAAGCAGAAATGATGAGATGCCATAAACAACGTTGTGTCAGGGAGGCCTGCAGATCTGCAGGTCAAGTCAAGACAGCTCTGGGTGCCATGAGCACTCAGGGGCTCTAACTGAAGCATCACTCAGAGTAGGGTAGTAAAAAGGCTAAAAGCAGCCTTGAGGGATATCACAGAGGTATTTCAAATCCTGAGAGGACTTCCAAAGAAATGGTCTGTAGAAGACCAAAATCTCTAGTAATTCTAAATGGATCATGTGCTTGAAGGGACCAGGATCCCTGGATAGATGAACAAAACAGGACCACAGAGGCACGAGGGCGATTCTCCCAGCTTGGGTCAAAATGGATCAGTCCCAATTGTATGAGTGGGTCTCCACTTCAGCTGCAAGGAAAGGATTTGTCTCCAAAAGGAGTAAATGTTAATAAGAATACAGTCTTTAAAACATATGGGTAGTAAATCTAATCCCATATGTAGAGCAGAGAAAAATGCTTCAGAAAACATCCCTTGAGTGTTGATTCAAAGATATATACCCAGCTCTGAGGGAAATCTCTGGTGGCATGTCACAGGACTCTGTCCTCAGTCTCCTCATTTACTATTTTTTTTTAAGTTTTTTTTTTTTTTTTAATTTTAGCCTCTTTTATAAGTCCTTCATTTATTTTGTTTCATCCATCTTAATTCTTTGGCCTGTGTGGGCCTCCCATCGCAGTGGCCTCTCTTGTTGCTGAGCACAAGCTCTGGTTGCATGTGCTCCAGAGCACTGGCTCATAATTGGACACATTGGTCCAGCCGTTCCATGGCATGTGGGATCTTCCTGTGCCAGGGATCGAACTGGTGCCCCTTGCTCTGCAAGGCAGACTCTTTACCCACTGGACTACCAGGGAAGCCCTCATTTACTATTTTTAACTACAAGGTGTGTGAAACCAGATGTGGCAAAGTGACCAACAATCCAAAGCCAGAAGGGGTGGTGAGGAGTAGACTGACAGAATTACAATCCTGGTCCCAACGTATCAGAACAATGGACCAATGAAATTAAAAGAGGATAAACACAAACTCTTATTTTGAAGTTCGAATGCTAGGCACACCTAGAGAAGACAGGGAAACTGGGTTTAAGCAGCTCTTGTGAAAAATGTTCAGGGGTTCTTCTTGATTAAGTCAGCAACAAATACAGCTGGTCAAACCAAGATGAACAAACATACAAACAAAAACTCACAATGAAAATCTTAGGGTTTGTGATGAATAGAATTAAAGGATTCAAACAAAGGAGTGGACAGTCACACAGGACTCTGAACTGATCAGGCAACATCTGGAGTTTTGCAGTTTGTTCTCTGTGTTACGTTTTAAGAAGGATATAGACCAATGAGAGTATTTCTAATCATTCCACAAAGATATCTTAAACCTTGTTCTGGAAAACAGAATTGAAAGAGTTATAGAGGGGCTTCCCTTGTGGCTCAGTGGATAAGAACCCGTCTGCCAATGCAGGAGACAGAGGTTCGATCCCTGACCCAGGAAGATCCCACATACCACAGAGCAGCTAAACCCACACATCAACAAAGACCCAGCACAGCCAAAAATAAATAAATTAACAAAAAAAAAAGAGTCATAGACCCTGCCCTCGATAATGATGAATATGACATGAAGAGTGGGGGAAGGAAGTGGGAATGTTTCACCTGAAGAAGAAAGGTTGTGGAAGGGTGGAGGGCATGGAGACCAGAAATGAGAGAATAAGTGAGTGTCTCTAAATGTTTGAGGATTGCCAGTGATAGGTTTAGACTGACGTCAGGTGTTCCAGAGGGTGGAACTCAGACTCTTACAGGAATGAAAGCTAAAGCTCTTAAGGAAGCAGCCTGCAATAGTTAGAATCATCCAAAACTAGCTTGGCGGTCTTAGGCAATGATGAAGTCCCATCACTGAAAGTTTTGATGCAGAGCCTATATGATCACCTATCAAGAACACCATCAAGGGATTGTAACCCAGCAGGAGCTTCAGTAGTTGAATGCTAAATTTCCTTAAAATTCTAAAACCTGAAGATGCTCTCTGGAATGAGAGGTGTGAGATTCCTCCCTTCTGTGGATGAAGGTAATGTGTGAAACATGACTCAGTGAAAGGCCATGGAAGGAAGGAGTGATGCTGGGAGAAACTGGCCAAGATGTTGAGTAGCTGTTAGAAAAAAAGACCTGTGCAAACCAGAGATTGAAATGACTCAGAGGTGATGGTTTCACACTTATATCTGTGCGTGTATGTGTGTCTGTGTCTTATTGCATGTGTGTGAGTCACTCAGTTGTGTTCAACTCTTTATGACCCCATGAACTGTAGCCCATCTGGCTCTTCTATCCATGAAATTCTCCAGACAAGAATACCGGTGTGGGTAGCCATTGCCTTTTCCAGGAGATCTTCCCAACCTAGAGATAAAACCCTGGTCTCCTGCATTGCAGGCGGTTTCCTTAACCAACTGAGTCACCAGGGAAGCCCCGTGTTCACATGTAAATCCAAGTTTCTAGTTTCTGTAGAAGAGAAAGGCATATGCCTTCTGATGCTGCATAATGGGGAGGAGACAGGCATGAGTGTCCCTCTGGGCGAAGCATGTATGTCCTTAAGCACGTCAATCCCCGTCTCTCACTCTGGTCCATACCTGGCCTTTATCCCTCATCTGCATACCCTTTTGGCCCATGAAGGCATCTGGGTTTGCAGCCACAGTCCTGAAACTTTACATGGGCTCTTTGGAGAGAAGAACTGTGTTCTTATTTGGGGATCATTAGCACATAGACTGGTAATTAGATGCTCAGTAATGCTTGTCAAAGGATCCTCAGGTTAAAAGGATGAAAAATCAGTCATGTTGATAACCCTGGCCTCCTTACCTGGATCCTGTCTCTTGCAAAAGCCTTCCCTAGAGCTCTATATTTCCAGGGCTCCGTGAGGCTGGAGGTACCTTATTAATCCAAGGGCCCTGTTTTCAGAAGCTGGCTGCAACCATTTTCATTTTAACAAGTCAACCTGTAGCAGTTGCATTAACAGTGCCCTCAAACCCACTGAAACAGTCACTGATAATATTCATTGCCTAACTATTCCATCATTGGCCTGTTGGTCACATTTATTATCTGATTGTTTTTCTTTGGGGTTACCCACCTCTGCTGATTGGCTTCTTTTACCTGCAGGTATGAGAATGAGCAGCCGTTTAGAAAAGCAGCAGAAGATGAAATTAACTCTCTGTATAAAGTCATTGATGAAGCAAATTCAACAAAAATGGACCTGGAGAATCAAATAGAAAGCCTGAAAGAAGAACTCGGTTTTCTGTCCAGGAGCTATGAAGAGGTAGGTAGGGCCTGGGCTTTCTACAGGACCAGAGGTCCTCACCTGTCTATCTAAGCTTCACAACACTGGTGACAACAGCTTTTCCATGTCACTTGCCCTGGGCTACAGGCAAAAGGTCAGAAAAATATTTTCAGATTCTTCTAGGGGGTGAGGTTACCCTGAGTCTCAAACTCAAATTGCTTCAGGGACCAGGTGGGTACATAAATGGGGAGGCAGAAGGTCCAGGCAGTAGTGAGTGGCAGAATGTGTGTTGAATTGGAGGGACCATTCCCCTGAGCTTTCTAGCTCAGACCCTTTTCCAACACTGTACAGAACAAACAAAATAACAGAGTAGATCCAGGCTGCGGTCTAGTCATACTCAATAATAAGATTAGGTCAGAGTTTATTCAGTGACAGGACTAAAGGACCCTCCAATGGTGATGTGGCCCAGTGTCCTGCAGAACCACACTGATTCTAAACTGCCTCACACCTGTCACTGATCCAAGGTCTAAAATGCTTGCAGTTGAAAAAGTGGAAACCCACTTAACCATACTTACACTGGGAAGTTCCTCCTTTTGTCCAACCTTAAGCTAACCACTTCCTCCTGTTCTTAGCTCTGTCTGTTACCACTCTCCAAAGGTAATGCTTTTTAAAAACTTCACAGTTAACTTTAACTTCCAACCTACTCTGATTTGATGAAATTCATACATTTCATCTTGCTGTTATTGCTTATTCTGTGTTGTGATTTATTTTGAGTTTTACTTTGAGTGGGCCTGGGCTTGTGAAGACCAGTCTAAGAGATGCAACCTGGGGCAAAGAGAGCGTGGTGCCCATGCTGAATAGGACCAAGGGCTTTGTCTGTCTCTGAAGCCCCGTGATTGGCAGCGGCAGACTGAGAAGCCAAATACTGTTTGCAGAGCTAAGTTTCAGTTGCTAGAGCCCCCTGTCTTTTCCTTCTGCTCTTGAACTCATCGAGGTATTTACTGTCGTTTTCAGGATGTGAAAATGCTGTACAAACAGCTGGCAGGCTCTGAGCTGGAACAATTGGATGTTCCTATTGGCACTGGACTGGATGACATCCTTGAGACCATCAGAATTCACTGGGAGAGAGATGTTGAAAAGAACCGGGTGGAGGCGGGAGCCTTGCTCCAAGCTAAGGTGAGAAGCAGGACGAGCACCCTTACTCTGCCCTGTGCAGAAGGAGGCCAAGCAAAGATGAATAGCAGCCAAAATGTGAAACAGAGAAACCCTTTCAATCTCATTAGACAGAAAAAATGCAATTTAAAGCAATAATTTTTTGTTTACCTGTCTAAATACAGAAGATGCTTAAAACGGTAGTATTCATTGCTGGCAAGCATGTAGGTGCTCTCCTGAGCTGTTGGGAAAGACAAACCTCAAAAGAAAGGGTTTGATGATATGTAACAAGGGTCTTAAAAGGCCCCTACCTATCAGTTGAACCATCTACATCCCATCCTAAAAAAATAATTGAAAATACAGATAAAGTTTATATCTACACATACCCACTGAAGCATTTATTAATACAAAGGTGAAAAACTTGGGAGGAAAAATGGATAAATGTTTAATAACAGGAGAAAGACTAAGCCACAACCTAATCATGCAATAAAATATCAGAAATGATGTTTATGAAGCACTTACAAAAATATGGAAACTGCTCAGGCAATAAAGTAAAATAGGGGCATAAAGAGTACAGAATTATATGTACCAGGGACCAGCAAACTTCTCTGTAAAGGACAAAATAGGCAATACTGAGGCTGCCTGGGCCAGATGCCCTCTGTTGCAGTATTCAGCTCTGCCACTGCAGTGTGAAAGCGGCTGTGGTCAGAAGATCACCAGTGAGCATGACTGTGTTCAAATCAAACTTTATTTACAGAAATAGGAGGTGGGTGGGCTCCATCTGGTCCTTGGACTACAGTCATCAATACCTGCTATATACAGCAGGTAAAGCATTTAAACACAGAAACTAAGCACGAAGAAAAGGTCAGAAAGCAGTTTCTTGTACTTCTATTATACCTTAATAAAGCTGTAAAGAAAAGGTCTCCCTTTAAAAAACCTCAGAATGAAAACACTATAATGTAAAGGTATTGGCATTAGCAGTGGTTGTCTTTAAGTGGGGTACCCATTTCACGATATAGTGTTTTTTTCTTTCCTGTTTTTGAGTATTTCTCAAGCTTTTCTTAAATAGTATGAATTATATTCATGGACGGAAAGCATCTTTTATTAAATGTCATAAATAAGAAAGGAATTAACCAGAAAATAGAAGGCACAGGGTTTGTTCTTCCCTTCTCCATCTCCCACCAGTTCATGACTCTGGAATTCTGAGGCTGAGAGTGAACGAGCCGAAGAGGGAGGGAAGCAGGAAGGAAGTGGGAAAAATAAGATAGAATCTGAAAGAAGGCAAGAGGGTTACTCTGAGGTCTTGGTGACCACTGACTATGTCTCAATCCTGACTGCACAGCAAAATTATTTCAGAGCACTTTCAAAAACACCTGGGTCCAAGACCAATTAAATAAAGAAGAGGAGAGGGACTTCCTGGTTTTTAAGTTCACCAGTGATTCTAGTATAGAGCCAAAGTTGGGAACCACAAAAGTTGATCAAAGCTGCCAAAATGCAACCAGAAAGGCCTTTTCTTTTTTTTTTTTTAAACCTTTATTTTACTTTTAACTTTTACAGAGTTTTGTTGTTTACAGATACGTATGTTCCCAGGTTACTCATATGTATATCCCCCGCTTCCCACCCCTCCCAACCATCACACAGCACCCCTGAAGGATCCCCTTTTCTCATAGAGCAATGACTAGAGTTATTTTCTCCACTACAGGCCTTCATGCTACTTCCTTTACGCCTCCCACCTTCTGTTCCTTCCCCACAATGTCCATATGTCCACTGTCCATGTCTGTCTTTCCGTCGCTTCACTGCGTGTGCCATCATCACCATCCTACTAGATTCCATTTACATGTGTTAATATACTGTATTTGTCTTTCTCTTTCTGTCTGACTTTACTTTTGATGATACGTTCTAGATCCAGCCACCACCTTAGGGCTGATTCTTCTGCATTTCTCTTTACAGCTGAGTAGTATTCCATTGTATGTATGTGCCAGAAATTTTGTATCCATTCATTCGTCGATGGGCATATAGGTTCCTTCCATGTTCTAGCTATTGTATAGAGAGCTGCAATGAACATTGGGGTACAGGTGCTTCTTTCAGATTTGATTTCATCAGGGTATAAGCCTAAGAGTGGGATTGCTGGGTCATAGGGTGCTTCTATTTTTAGTTTTTTAAGAAATCTCCAGACTGTCTTCCATAGAGGCTGTATCAATTTACACTCCCACCAGCAATGCAGGAGTGTTCCCTTTTCTCCACAGCCTCTCCAGCATTTATTGTCTGTCGATTTGTGGATGATGGCCATTCTGATGGGTGTGAGGTGATATCTCATTGTAGTTTTGATTTGCATTTCTCTAATTATTAGTGAAGTTGAGCATCATTTCATGTGCTTTTGGGCCATCTGTATGTCATCATTGGAGAAGCATCTGTTTAGGTCCTTTTCCCATTTTTTGATTGTGTTGTTCGTTTTTCCGGTGCTGAGTTGTCTGAGTTGCTTGTAGATTTTGGAGATTAATTCTTTGTCTGTTGTTTCATTTGCTATGATTTTCTCCCACTCTGTGGGTTGTCTGTTCAGCTTTTTTGTAATTTCTTTAGCTGTACAAATGCTTTTAAGTTTCATTAGGTCCCACATGTTCATTTGTCTTTTTAGTTCCACTATTCTAGTAGGTGGGTCAGAGAAGATCTTGCTTTGATTGATGTCCTTGAGGGTTTTGCCTATATTCTCCTCTAAGAGTTTGATGGTTTCTGGCCTTACATTTAAGTCTTTAATTCATTTTGAGTTGATCTTTGTGCATGGTGTCAGGGTATGTTCCAACTTCATTTTTTTGCATGTAGCTGTCCAATTTTCCCAGCACCATTTGTTGAAGAGGCTGTCTTTGTCCCATTTTATATGTTCACCTCCTTTGTCAAAAATAAGGTACCCATAGGTGCGTGGCTGTATCTGTGGGTTCTCGATCTTGTTCCATTTGTTGATATTTCTGTTTTTGTGCCAGTAACATACTGTCTTGAGGACTGTTGCTTTGTAGTAGAGTCTGAAGTTGGGGAGGCTGATCCCTCCAGCTCCATTCTTCTTACTCAGGATTGAGAAAGGCCTTTTCTGTTCTTTCCTCTCAGCCCTCCTCAACCCCTGCCCCCCCACCCCACATCAACAGGAAACTTCTCCACAGGGTCTTCACAAGTCTGGAATCCCCAGTTCTCCAGTCCAGAAAACAGCTTTGGGGTAGGTGCTTCTATTTTTAGGTTTAAGAGTGGGATTGCTGGGTCATAGGGTGCTTCTATTTTTAGTTTTTTAAGAAATCTCCAGACTGTCTTCCATAGAGGCTGTATCAATTTACACTCCCACCAGCAATGCAGGAGTGTTCCCTTTTCTCCACAGCCTCTCCAGCATTTATTGTCTGTCGATTTGTGGATGATGGCCATTCTGATGGGTGTGAGGTGATATCTCATTGTAGTTTTGATTTGCATTTCTCTAATTATTAGTGAAGTTGAGCATCATTTCATGTGCTTTTGGGCCATCTGTATGTCATCATTGGAGAAGCATCTGTTTAGGTCCTTTTCCCATTTTTTGATTGTGTTGTTCGTTTTTCCGGTGCTGAGTTGTCTGAGTTGCTTGTAGATTTTGGAGATTAATTCTTTGTCTGTTGTTTCATTTGCTATGATTTTCTCCCACTCTGTGGGTTGTCTGTTCAGCTTTTTTGTAATTTCTTTAGCTGTACAAATGCTTTTAAGTTTCATTAGGTCCCACATGTTCATTTGTCTTTTTAGTTCCACTATTCTAGTAGGTGGGTCAGAGAAGATCTTGCTTTGATTGATGTCCTTGAGGGTTTTGCCTATATTCTCCTCTAAGAGTTTGATGGTTTCTGGCCTTACATTTAAGTCTTTAATTCATTTTGAGTTGATCTTTGTGCATGGTGTCAGGGTATGTTCCAACTTCATTTTTTTGCATGTAGCTGTCCAATTTTCCCAGCACCATTTGTTGAAGAGGCTGTCTTTGTCCCATTTTATATGTTCACCTCCTTTGTCAAAAATAAGGTACCCATAGGTGCGTGGCTGTATCTGTGGGTTCTCGATCTTGTTCCATTTGTTGATATTTCTGTTTTTGTGCCAGTAACATACTGTCTTGAGGACTGTTGCTTTGTAGTAGAGTCTGAAGTTGGGGAGGCTGATCCCTCCAGCTCCATTCTTCTTACTCAGGATTGAGAAAGGCCTTTTCTGTTCTTTCCTCTCAGCCCTCCTCAACCCCTGCCCCCCCACCCCACATCAACAGGAAACTTCTCCACAGGGTCTTCACAAGTCTGGAATCCCCAGTGTTCTCCAGTCCAGAAAACAGCTTCCACTTTCCAGTTCTCTATCCTTACCTCTTTCCAATTCCTTGGGCCAGCTCATTACAGACAATTTTCACAGCAAACAGTGCCTTGTAACTCCACTGAAGTACATCCCCCGCAACCATGAGAGGCAAAACAACACAGAGAGAAAGTGAAACCAAAGTATAGATTTGGTTTGGGTCCATTGCTTCTTAGGGCACTCATGAACATTTGCAATTGATGACCCTAGAGACCATCAGTCCCATCCCCTCATTTTAGAGGTGAGGAAATTAAGACCCAGAGAGGGCAGCTGGGTCCTGCCCTCCCACAGCTGGTTGCAGCGCCCCTGTTGAGCTCCCTTGACTCTGGGTTCAGGGACCTTTTCTCTGCACTGGGCTCTCACTTCTCTTTGGCTCTGTTCCCAAAGCTAAATCGCAGTGACCAGCAGTTTGCAAACTTGCTTCTGTCCCAACACCACCAGGGTCTGCACCACACCATAGTGATTATCTCTCTGGGAAAGAGTGGGGGATCATTGTAATTAACAGAAATAGATTGTGCATAGCATAAAAAAAGAAAAAATAACTCTTCATTATCATTCACCCCTCACCCTCTTAAAAATCATCATCAGCCCAAGAGTCATTCAAACATTAACTCTGAACAGATTCATTAGTGTGTGTGTGTGTGTGTGTGTGTGTGTGTGTTTAATAGAGTAATCTGAAAGCTCCATCTCAGAGAAAACAGTATCTGTTTCAGTTTGGCCAGTGCTGTCTGGGCCTCTTGCAGAGAGGTGGAGCTCAGAAAATATTTGCAGAATGAGTGAATTCCTATAATCACCCACAACAATCAGAACTGACAGCCAGAAATCCTCCAATAAATACTTTTGTCAGTTGCCGTCATGCCCTCCGGGGTTGACTTTTGTCCAGCCTGAACATCTCCTGTCGGTTTCTTGGCGGCGAAGCATAAATGCGAAATAGCTTAGCACACAGTGCTTTCAAAATCTTTTGCAGAAAGAATACAGACATGTATTTAATTACCTCTCAGTCCAGAGAGGCTAAAAATTAATTGACATGATTAATTTGTCTTCATTTACGTTCCCCCAGAAACTGATCCTGAGACAAATATTGAAGTGTAGGTAGTTTCTTTGGAAGTTGCAGGGAGCAGGGAAATGAACCAATGAAGAATGCGTTATCCAGTCAGCTCCCACTGTGGAAGACTGGAGCAGTCCCAGAGTGGGTCTGGGGACAGTAAAGAATATAAGACAGGTGAGGAAGCTGGGGTATTAATGCCTTCTCCTGTCAGCCATCTGACATCTGCTAGCAGAGTGACCTCTCAAAGACTTCAGAGAGAGCTCCCAGGTGCAGAATCTGGCAGTGGGAAGGAAGTTGGGGAGAACTAACATGTGACCTGAGGAGTCAAGGCAGATGTTATCAGCACCTGCTACCACTTTCCTGCCAATTCTTAATCAGTAAAAGCTTGTACAGAGGTTCCAACCGGGTTCTCTCTAGTCACAGTGTTATAGATGTTGGGAACCTCAGTGACCCACTTTTTTTGTTCTTTATTTATTTGTATTTGAAGGATAATTACAATATTGTGCTGGTTTCTACCATACCTCAACATGAATCAGCCATAGGTATACATATGTCCCCTCCTTCTTGAGCCTCCCTTCCACTTCCTACCCCATCCTGCCCCTCTAGGTTGTCAGAGCCCCAGTTTGACTTCCATGAGTCATACAGCAAATTTCGCTATCTATTTTACATATGGTAGTGTATGTGTTTCCAGGCTACTCTCTCCATTCATCCTACCAGTCTCCCATCCTGTGTCCATAAGTCTGTTCTCTCTGTCTGCATCCCTATTTGCATCTCTGAAAATAGGTTCATCAGTACCACCCTTCTAGGTTCCACATATATACATTAATATATGATATTTGGCTTCCTTTTTATAACTTAACTTCACTCTGTATAATAGCCTCTAGGTTCATGCACCTCTTTATGACTGACTCAAATGTGTTCCTTTTTATGGATGAGTAATAGTCCATAGTATTCTTTATTCATTCATCTGTCAATGGACATCATATTGCTTCCATGTTCTAGCTATTGTAAATAGTGCTGCAATGAACACTGGGAACACTGGGGTCTTTTTCAGCTGTGGTTTTCTCAGGGTATATGCCCAGTAGTGGGATTGCTGGTCATATGGTAGTTCCATTCCTAGTATTTTAGAGGAATCTCCATATTGTCTTCCATAGTGGCTGTATCAATTTACATTCCCACAGTGGTCCAGTTCAGGGAGCTTCTTGAGTTTCAGGATTCAGTGGCTGGGGGATCAGGTTGGTCCAGAGAATTTCCAGAGTGTTTTAAAGTCTAGCCCTTCCTTTGCTGTTTGATGTGGTTACCCAACTCAGAGTATTTGGGGATACTTTACCTCTCAAAGACTTCAGAGAGCTCCCAGGTGCAGAATCTGGCAGTGGGAAGGAAGTTGGGGAGAACTAACATGTGACCTGAGGAGTCAAGGCAGATGTTATCAGCACCTGCTACCACTTTCCTGCCAATTCTTAATCAGTAAAAGCTTGTACAGAGGTTCCAACCGGGTTCTCTCTAGTCACAGTGTTATAGATGTTGGGAACCTCAGTGACCCACTTTTTTTGTTCTTTATTTATTTGTATTTGAAGGATAATTACAATATTGTGCTGGTTTCTACCATACCTCAACATGAATCAGCCATAGGTATACATATGTCCCCTCCTTCTTGAGCCTCCCTTCCACTTCCTACCCCATCCTGCCCCTCTAGGTTGTCAGAGCCCCAGTTTGACTTCCATGAGTCATACAGCAAATTTCGCTATCTATTTTACATATGGTAGTGTATGTGTTTCCAGGCTACTCTCTCCATTCATCCTACCAGTCTCCCATCCTGTGTCCATAAGTCTGTTCTCTCTGTCTGCATCCCTATTTGCATCTCTGAAAATAGGTTCATCAGTACCACCCTTCTAGGTTCCACATATATACATTAATATATGATATTTGGCTTCCTTTTTATAACTTAACTTCACTCTGTATAATAGCCTCTAGGTTCATGCACCTCTTTATGACTGACTCAAATGTGTTCCTTTTTATGGATGAGTAATAGTCCATAGTATTCTTTATTCATTCATCTGTCAATGGACATCATATTGCTTCCATGTTCTAGCTATTGTAAATAGTGCTGCAATGAACACTGGGAACACTGGGGTCTTTTTCAGCTGTGGTTTTCTCAGGGTATATGCCCAGTAGTGGGATTGCTGGTCATATGGTAGTTCCATTCCTAGTATTTTAGAGGAATCTCCATATTGTCTTCCATAGTGGCTGTATCAATTTACATTCCCACAGTGGTCCAGTTCAGGGAGCTTCTTGAGTTTCAGGATTCAGTGGCTGGGGGATCAGGTTGGTCCAGAGAATTTCCAGAGTGTTTTAAAGTCTAGCCCTTCCTTTGCTGTTTGATGTGGTTACCCAACTCAGAGTATTTGGGGATACTTTGAGAACTTCCAACAGCATGCTCTACCACCCTCCAGACCACCAGGTTAGTCATAGAACACACTCCCCAGTCTGCAACTGACAGACCTTAAAAACACCACCGCGAGAAATACTACAGCGTCACTATCATTCACATGTTTCCTAGATTCATGTGCTGAGACTTTCTACTCTGTAGAATGACAAATCTTAAAGAGTCCTAAGGAAAAGTATGTTCTATCCTGAGCTTAGCTAAGTTAAGATCTCACAATGCCCTTCTTCCTAAAACTTTTGCAGGACTTACGGGTGCATTGGAGTCATCTGTCAGTCATTCTTAGAAGACTCAAAGAATTCAAAAATAAAACTGATAACCATATGAGACCATTTGTGCTAGCTAGGCCTCTGACATCCCTTCCACTCATTCAGTTCTCACAACAGCCTCAAAAGAAGGAACTGTTTTTATTCCCATTTCACAGCTGTGTTTTCTGCAACCAGGAAAGAGAAAAGGAAGGCAGACAGAAAGGGTTAGGAAGGAAAGGAGCTAGGAGCGTCTAGTTTCCTGGCAGCCTGGCTGGCTCTACTGTTTTTCTTTCACAGGTGCAAGCACGTCATGTCTCATATAATCAACAGAAAAATGGTGTTCTGACTAGTCAAAAAGACACTTTCAAGAATATAGTCTTAAATGTCAATTATAGTCTTTCATGGGCTTCCCCAGTGGCTCAGTGGTAAAGAATCTACCTGCAATGCAGGAGATGAGGATTCAATCCCTGGGTTGGGAGGATCCTCTGGAGAAATGGCAACCCACTCCATTTGCTGGATTCCTGCAATGGTTTGCCTGTTTTTCTCAAGCACTGGGAACACTGGGGTCTTTTCAGCTGTGGTTTTCTCAGGGTATATGCCCAGTAGTGGGATTGCTGGTCATATGGTAGTTCCATTCCTAGTATTTTAGAGGAATCTCCATATTGTCTTCCATAGTGGCTGTATCAATTTACATTCCCACAGTGGTCCAGTTCAGGGAGCTTCTTGAGTTTCAGGATTCAGTGGCTGGGGGATCAGGTTGGTCCAGAGAATTTCCAGAGTGTTTTAAAGTCTAGCCCTTCCTTTGCTGTTTGATGTGGTTACCCAACTCAGAGTATTTGGGGATACTTTGAGAACTTCCAACAGCATGCTCTACCACCCTCCAGACCACCAGGTTAGTCATAGAACACACTCCCCAGTCTGCAACTGACAGACCTTAAAAACACCACCGCGAGAAATACTACAGCGTCACTATCATTCACATGTTTCCTAGATTCATGTGCTGAGACTTTCTACTCTGTAGAATGACAAATCTTAAAGAGTCCTAAGGAAAAGTATGTTCTATCCTGAGCTTAGCTAAGTTAAGATCTCACAATGCCCTTCTTCCTAAAACTTTTGCAGGACTTACGGGTGCATTGGAGTCATCTGTCAGTCATTCTTAGAAGACTCAAAGAATTCAAAAATAAAACTGATAACCATATGAGACCATTTGTGCTAGCTAGGCCTCTGACATCCCTTCCACTCATTCAGTTCTCACAACAGCCTCAAAAGAAGGAACTGTTTTATTCCCATTTCACAGCTGTGTTTTCTGCAACCAGGAAAGAGAAAGGAAGGCAGACAGAAAGGGTTAGGAAGGAAAGGAGCTAGGAGCGTCTAGTTTCCTGGCAGCCTGGCTGGCTCTACTGTTTTTCTTTCACAGGTGCAAGCACGTCATGTCTCATATAATCAACAGAAAAATGGTGTTCTGACTAGTCAAAAAGACACTTTCAAGAATATAGTCTTAAATGTCAATTATAGTCTTTCATGGGCTTCCCCAGTGGCTCAGTGGTAAAGAATCTACCTGCAATGCAGGAGATGAGGATTCAATCCCTGGGTTGGGAGGATCCTCTGGAGAAAGGCATGGCAACCCACTCCAGTATTCTTGCCTGGAGAATCCCCATGGACAGAGGAGCCTGGAGGGCTACACTCCATAGACTTGCAAAGTCAGACACGACTGAAGCAACTGAGCACACACACACATATAGTCTTTTATGCCAGTGTCAGTTCATCGTGATACATATAAGCCCACGTTTCTTCCACCTGACTTTTTCCTTACAGTGTGCAGTCCTCCTGGATATGGGGCCACCTTGCAGACTAAGGGCTCCCAAAGTTTCTGTATCAGGCTGCTTTAGGGTTTGCAAGGTTGACCTTAACCACTTCAGTTTGCCCTTGATGGAATTGCAGGCCCTCCCCCAATTCCCAGAAGCTGCATCTCTGACCCTTGTTCATTGCAATAGCCAAAGGTTTCTTTAATGGTGGGGGTCATGGCGGGCGGGTGGGCTCTGATGAATCTCAGGGACTCCACGACAAATAGATTTCTCCCATGCTCCCAGACCTGACAGTAGGCCACACTTGGATCAGTTTCAGGTATTTGTGGTTAGAAACTTTATCTGTGCTGTAACCATCATGCCTCAGACAGTCAGGATGACAGATTGTAGAGATGGTTAAGCATGAACAGTGGTGAACAGATGGAGATGAATTGTGAGGTTTCTGGTTGTTGATAACTTAGAGCTGAAGAAGACACTGAGACTGCCTGGAGCAGCGCCCTCTGATGGAAATGTCCACAGTCAGGACAGTCTGTAACCTGTGTGGCCGTCCAGTGAGGCATCTGAGCCACATGCAGTTATTGAGCACCCAATAAGAAACTGAGCTCTTGATTTATTTAATTTTTATGAGTTCTTACATAAATTGCTATGTGTTGGTTAGTGGCTAGCATAGATCTAGATCTACCCATGAGAAACTAGAAGCCTTGGGTAACCTGTCACCATGTCATCTGTATTCACAAATGATAGCTTGCCCTTGAGAGTGGATATTTTATACAGGCTGCTGTGTCTGTATTTGCTTGCTTTTACCTGGAAGTGTCAGCATTTTCTAGGATATATGAAATTGGAGTAAATGTATTTCTGGCACTTCATGGTCACCTGCTCTTGGCTGCAAGATGGCCTGATATAGTCCTGCCATGAAAGTCAACTGGGAGAGTTCCTCTGAGAGAGCCGAGCCGAGAGTGTTTGTAATCTAGGGGGTCCCTGCGTGCCGATGAGTTGACCATAATCTCGGTGTCTCTTCCGAGAAATAAACTCTCACAGCAAGCACTGAGGAGGAGTTACTTAGCATTTCTAAGCCTCATAATATGTCACAGATTGAACTATGAAAAGAGCTTCAGCTTATCTTTATTTCTTTTTTATTTACACATTTTAATATCTAATACCTTCAGATGGTTCAAAATTCAAAATGTACAAATTGATTAACAGTGAATGTGTCATGCCACCCACATCCCAGCATATATAAGAAAATATGCACATATTTTCTCCATTTCTAGACAAATAGTAGTATCCAGAACATACTGCTTTTTATCTACACTATATCGTACCACAGAGAGCAGCAAACTCTGGCCCACAAGCTAAATCTGACTTGATCCATGTTTTTCCTCAGATAAAGTTTTATTGGAACATAGCCAATCATTTACATATTATCTACAGCTCCATTTGGACTACACCAGCAGAGTTGACTAGTTGCAACAGAGACCATATGGCCTGCCAAGCCTAAAACATTTACTATCTGGTCCTCTACAGAAAACGTTGCCAACCCTTGTTCCAGCTAACTGGTATCCCAGTGTTTATTTAACCTGCAGCCTGCTTATGAATGGTAGCTTCCAATCTTTTGCAATAATATTTATTAATGACTAGTCACTAACCTTGTATGTCCCTCATTTCCCAATATAGAAATGTATCTGTTGGATAAACTTACAGACGTGAAATTGCTAAGGCAAAAATTATGTGCATCAGTAATTTTGATAAGTATTGCCAAACCACCCTCCATAAAGGTAATAACAATTCTCATCAGAATTGTTTGAGAGTATCCGTTCTCTGTACCCTCGTTGAGACTTTTGAGCTCTCATGCTGTGATCACTTTGTGATCTTTGGCAATATTATAGATAAAATGGTTTTCCAGTGTTCTTTTATTTTGCACTTGTCATGTTATGAGGAAGATGGAACATCTTTTTATGTGCTGAATTTCATCTACATTTGCTCTTGTGTACCCTATGAGATCATATCTTTTGCCCATTTTTATTAGGTCTTAAGAGTCTTTACTGCTGATCTGAACATTAGAGAAAAAATTAGTCCTCTCTCCATGATATAAGTTGCAAGTATCTTCCCAGTTGTCATTTGTCTTTTTTTTTTTTTTCGCCACACTGCATGATTGTGAGATCCTAGTTTCCTGACCAGAGATGAACCAGGCCTTGCCAAGGGAAGCACAGAGACCTAACCACTGGGCAATCAGGAAACTGTCTGTCACTAATCTTTTTATGACTTTATGGTAGTTCCAGCTAGCTTTCAAAAGTTGGTGTTAGTCCATAAGGAAGGGTTAGTGTAGGAGGCAGGAGCCAGGATTTGATTCCTGTAGCTGTGTGCTGCAGTGGTGTGACCCAGTTGGTGTGGCTTGGGGCAGGGGTGGGGAGTCAGAGTAGGAAAAATGAAGAGACTGTCTTTGTCCGTTCTTTATCTGACTACCCAGCACAGCCACAGTCATGGTAGAGGGTGCGCCCAGGTCCTCATTCATGTTGTTTTCAACCCCACGAATGGTCAGTTGAATCTATACAGAGATCACTCACCATTGCAACCTTGTCCTCACACCTTCTACCAAGGAATCTTCACTCACTCACTCATTCACTTTGTTTGTCAAGCACCAACCAGGTGACAGGCCCTGTACTTGGAGCTGTGGACACAAAGTCCCTGGCTTCAATTCTTTCCCATCCCTGGTGCCTGATTCTGCTGATCTCAAAGCTGTATTAAATATTTCTTAATAGTAGCTCTTTCCTAAGAAAAGCAAAGAGATCTTACTCCTAAACTAAGATCTACAAAGACAAGACAACACAAATCCCTGAGACATTAACGTAGTATGACTCATACTCAACATTCGGTCTCCTGGCAGAAATAGAGCAGCAGCAATCCTTCTTAAGAATGGGGTAATAACAATTCTCATCAGAATTGTTTGAGAGTATCCGTTCTCTGTACCCTCGTTGAGACTTTTGAGCTCTCATGCTGTGATCACTTTGTGATCTTTGGCAATATTATAGATAAAATGGTTTTCCAGTGTTCTTTTATTTTGCACTTGTCATGTTATGAGGAAGATGGAACATCTTTTATGTGCTGAATTTCATCTACATTTGCTCTTGTGTACCCTATGAGATCATATCTTTTGCCCATTTTTATTAGGTCTTAAGAGTCTTTACTGCTGATCTGAACATTAGAGAAAAAATTAGTCCTCTCTCCATGATATAAGTTGCAAGTATCTTCCCAGTTGTCATTTGTCTTTTTTTTTTTTTTCGCCACACTGCATGATTGTGAGATCCTAGTTTCCTGACCAGAGATGAACCAGGCCTTGCCAAGGGAAGCACAGAGACCTAACCACTGGGCAATCAGGAAACTGTCTGTCACTAATCTTTTTATGACTTTATGGTAGTTCCAGCTAGCTTTCAAAAGTTGGTGTTAGTCCATAAGGAAGGGTTAGTGTAGGAGGCAGGAGCCAGGATTTGATTCCTGTAGCTGTGTGCTGCAGTGGTGTGACCCAGTTGGTGTGGCTTGGGGCAGGGGTGGGGAGTCAGAGTAGGAAAAATGAAGAGACTGTCTTTGTCCGTTCTTTATCTGACTACCCAGCACAGCCACAGTCATGGTAGAGGGTGCGCCCAGGTCCTCATTCATGTTGTTTTCAACCCCACGAATGGTCAGTTGAATCTATACAGAGATCACTCACCATTGCAACCTTGTCCTCACACCTTCTACCAAGGAATCTTCACTCACTCACTCATTCACTTTGTTTGTCAAGCACCAACCAGGTGACAGGCCCTGTACTTGGAGCTGTGGACACAAAGTCCCTGGCTTCAATTCTTTCCCATCCCTGGTGCCTGATTCTGCTGATCTCAAAGCTGTATTAAATATTTCTTAATAGTAGCTCTTTCCTAAGAAAAGCAAAGAGATCTTACTCCTAAACTAAGATCTACAAAGACAAGACAACACAAATCCCTGAGACATTAACGTAGTATGACTCATACTCAACATTCGGTCTCCTGGCAGAAATAGAGCAGCAGCAATCCTTCTTAAGAATGGGGTGATCTCCATGAACCAGAACAAAAATGCTACCCATTTCGACTTCTTCAATAATTGCTTTAGGAAGAACAGTCTATTTTTCTCCTTGGAGTCCTCCTCCTGGTTGAACTTCTTCTGCCTCTTTTATCAGAGGGTGTGCTTACTCATGACCAAGAAGACAGGGGGCCTGCCAGACACGTGCTCCCATGTGTTTCCTTTGGTAGCTTCAGCTGAGGCGGGGAATTGGTCCTGTACCCTAAAGACAGCACCTTCAGCAGCCAAGCAGCTCTTGTGTAAATTTCAAGGAGAGGCTTGTCTCAGCCTAGCCAGGCCAGCTCTTCTGCCAATGTTGATGTTTCACTGAGTGAGACATGCACTTCTTTAATTCCCACTAAGGCGAAACAACGTTCGGCTGGGTGGCATCCAGCCTTCTCCTGAATAAATCCTACATTTGGCTGGGGTAGCTGCCTGGAAAAAGCTATCCTCTGCTAAATAGCATTTATGTGATCCTGAGTGACTGTGAAGTGCCATATAATCATAATAATGACAGCCAATCCTCGTAATGAAGAAGAGATTTGATTTCATTCCATTCCTTATAGATCTTCTTCTACTGCAGTCCCAATCCCATGCCAGGGACACGTTGATGACCTTAAATAAAGGTCATTGGGTATATTCTAGGGGTAAAAATCATGTTAGGTGCCTGGAGTGGAGGTTTAGGGGTGAGTAAGAAGTTGTTCCTGCACACAAGGTGCTACAATCTATTGTGCAGTTGGCTGGGGAGCAGATGGGAAGCAGTGGACAGAAAGAGCACTCATCTTTAAGGCAGAGTGAGCCAAGTCAGGAAAGTAGGCATTTATTAAGGGTTCACCAAGTGCCTGACAGTGCCCAGAGCACATGGAAGGCCTGCTCTTATTTCATCCTGTACTCTACTAAAGCTGTATTAAATATTTCTTAATAGTAGCTCTTTCCTAAGAAAAGCAAAGAGATCTTACTCCTAAACTAAGATCTACAAAGACAAGACAACACAAATCCCTGAGACATTAACGTAGTATGACTCATACTCAACATTCGGTCTCCTGGCAGAAATAGAGCAGCAGCAATCCTTCTTAAGAATGGGGTGATCTCCATGAACCAGAACAAAAATGCTACCCATTTCGACTTCTTCAATAATTGCTTTAGGAAGAACAGTCTATTTTTCTCCTTGGAGTCCTCCTCCTGGTTGAACTTCTTCTGCCTCTTTTATCAGAGGGTGTGCTTACTCATGACCAAGAAGACAGGGGGCCTGCCAGACACGTGCTCCCATGTGTTTCCTTTGGTAGCTTCAGCTGAGGCGGGGAATTGGTCCTGTACCCTAAAGACAGCACCTTCAGCAGCCAAGCAGCTCTTGTGTAAATTTCAAGGAGAGGCTTGTCTCAGCCTAGCCAGGCCAGCTCTTCTGCCAATGTTGATGTTTCACTGAGTGAGACATGCACTTCTTTTTAATTCCCACTAAGGCGAAACAACGTTCGGCTGGGTGGCATCCAGCCTTCTCCTGAATAAATCCTACATTTGGCTGGGGTAGCTGCCTGGAAAAAGCTATCCTCTGCTAAATAGCATTTATGTGATCCTGAGTGACTGTGAAGTGCCATATAATCATAATAATGACAGCCAATCCTCGTAATGAAGAAGAGATTTGATTTCATTCCATTCCTTATAGATCTTCTTCTACTGCAGTCCCAATCCCATGCCAGGGACACGTTGATGACCTTAAATAAAGGTCATTGGGTATATTCTAGGGGTAAAAATCATGTTAGGTGCCTGGAGTGGAGGTTTAGGGGTGAGTAAGAAGTTGTTCCTGCACACAAGGTGCTACAATCTATTGTGCAGTTGGCTGGGGAGCAGATGGGAAGCAGTGGACAGAAAGAGCACTCATCTTTAAGGCAGAGTGAGCCAAGTCAGGAAAGTAGGCATTTATTAAGGGTTCACCAAGTGCCTGACAGTGCCCAGAGCACATGGAAGGCCTGCTCTTATTTCATCTTCCCCACTCGAGATAACTACTATGGTTTTGTCTGTTTTACAGAAAAGGAAAATGAGGCACAGAGAGGTAGATAAATGACCCATGATCACACAGTTAGGAGATGGCAGATCTGGGATTCAAACCACATGTTCTGACTATAGAACCGACACTCTTCACTGCTAGGCTGATCCAGATAGATCACGTGGAGTTGGCAGGGGTACCAGGATACCTTTATTCATCCTCTGTTTTGAAGATGAGCACAAGTGACATCGTGTGCAAGGCTGGGAGGGCTTTGTCTTGAGAGACCAAAAGATTATGCCAGCCTTCTGTCAGGATCTTTCCAGACCAAAGTTCTATGTCTTCCCTGGGGATGTGAAAATGGAAGTGGTAGTTGCTCATTCATTTCTGACTCATTGCTCCCCATAGACTGTAGCCTGCCAGGCATAAGATTCCTCTGTGGTGCGGGGTCAAGAACCCCTGTGTCTCTGAGGAGCCCACTGCCTTTCCTTTCTCCTTAAAAGTGACCATAATGAGGTCAGTGTGATCCTGTGAGACCTGAGACGCTTAAGAGGAAGGCTGTGAGCTGTGCTCTGTGGCAGCATGATGCTCTCACAAACCTGTCCCCTAGCTGCAAAACTCAGAGAGCTTGTGACACTCTGGAGCCCGCACAACTACTGCTCAGGGAAAGGCAGACTGCACATGTCCACCCCTGAACGCTCAGCCTGGACACGTGAGAACACACCCGCATCACTGCTCTGCCCACTCCGCCTCTACCTAAACTCTCACTCTCCCCTCACACCGCACAGTGGTGAGTTTTTTCCAAGTGTCAAGGGTGTTTGGGAGGAATGCAGTGCTAATCAGCCAGTGGGTGGGGGTGTGGAGATGGTTCTTTTCCCCTCCATTTGGAGAGCATCCAATTCTTCATTCTGACTTCCTCAACAGTCTGCTGCTCTTTTTCTTTCACATCCATCCTTCATGTGCAATACCATGCCAATTTGTAAATATTAACTTGAAAATGTTTACTGTATTTCAAAATGCCACCATGCCCTCTTTTCCCAGAAACACAGCTGGGGTGCAAACTTTGGTAACCTGGCTCCTGCACAGGGGAGCCAAGGTTTCAAGCTGGTTTGCAAGCCTGGGGACCAGCACATTTGAATCTCAGCTCACATTGCAATAACAGCACTAAACAGCAGATCTCGGTCCCTTCTGGTGCTCAGGGCCTAGAAACACACACCTGCTGTTTGGTGTGTGAGGAGAAATCTGCAGACATTGGGTCAATGTAAAACTAGAAAGCCGTTAGAGAAGAAATCACGTGGAGTTGGCAGGGGTGGAACCAATCCGGAAGATGGTAGTTGCAAGGCTGGGAGGGCTTTGTCTTGAGAGACCAAAAGATTATGCCAGCCTTCTGTCAGGATCTTTCCAGACCAAAGTTCTATGTCTTCCCTGGGGAGGTGAAAATGGAAGTGGTAGTTGCTCATTCATTTCTGACTCATTGCTCCCCATAGACTGTAGCCTGCCAGGCATAAGATTCCTCTGTGGTGCGGGTCAAGAACCCCTGTGTCTCTGAGGAGCCCACTGCCTTTCCTTTCTCCTTAAAAGTGACCATAATGAGGTCAGTGTGATCCTGTGAGACCTGAGACGCTTAAGAGGAAGGCTGTGAGCTGTGCTCTGTGGCAGCATGATGCTCGCACAAACCTGTCCCGTAGTTGCAGAACTCAGAAAGCTTGTGACACTCAGGAACACGCACAAGTACTGCGCAGGGAAAGGCAGACTGCACATGTCCACCCCTGAACGCTCAGCCTGGACACGTGAGAACACACCCGCATCACTGCTCTGCCCACTCCGCCTCTACCTAAACTCTCACTCTCCCCTCACACCGCACAGTGGTGAGTTTTTTCCAAGTGTCAAGGGTGTTTGGGAGGAATGCAGTGCTAATCAGCCAGTGGGTGGGGGTGTGGAGATGGTTCTTTTCCCCTCCATTTGGAGAGCATCCAATTCTTCATTCTGACTTCCTCAACAGTCTGCTGCTCTTTTTCTTTCACATCCATCCTTCATGTGCAATACCATGCCAATTTGTAAATATTAACTTGAAAATGTTTACTGTATTTCAAAATGCCACCATGCCCTCTTTTCCCAGAAACACAGCTGGGGTGCAAACTTTGGTAACCTGGCTCCTGCACAGGGGAGCCAAGGTTTCAAGCTGGTTTGCAAGCCTGGGGACCAGCACATTTGAATCTCAGCTCACATTGCAATAACAGCACTAAACAGCAGATCTCGGTCCCTTCTGGTGCTCAGGGCCTAGAAACACACACCTGCTGTTTGGTGTGTGAGGAGAAATCTGCAGACATTGGGTCAATGTAAAACTAGAAAGCCGTTAGAGAAGAAAGTGTTATACTTGTAGGTGAGTTAAAACAATTGACCATCCCCAGATGAAGGTCAAGTATCATTTGTCAAGGCTGTTGTTGTTATTCAGCTGCTAAGTTATGTCCAACTCTTTGCAACCCTGTGGACAGCAGCACAGCAGGTTTCCCTCTCCTTCACCTCTCCTAAAGCTAGCTCAAACTCATGTCCATTGACTCAGTGATGCCATCCAACCATCTTACCCTCTGTTGCCCCCTTCTCCTCTTGAGAAGGTTGGGGATGTGATGTAAAACAGTATTGAAATCTACAGTGATCAAATTAGTTCTTTTTCTTTCTATCTTAATTAAAAAATGGTACAAAGAAGTTTCCATTTAGTGCTGGGAATTCACTAACACTTCTCCTATATTTATTAATTCCACCTTTCAACAAAGGGAAAGACAGCTTTGAGACTCAGCAACATGGAAAGCAACATTTGCTTGAATACAACACAATGAAAGTGAAAGTTGCTGAGTCGTGTCCAACTCTTTGCAGCCCATGGACGAGCCTTGGAGTTCTCCAGGCAAGAACACTGGAGTGGGGTAGCCTTTCCCTTCTCCAAGGGATCTTCCCAACCCAGGGATTGAACCCAGGTTTCCCACATTGCAGGCCAATTCTTTACCATCTGAGTCACCAGGGAACCCTTGTTTTAATTTTACTGATTTTTCAATTATCTTTTATCTATGGCAAGTAATACGGTTTTATCAGTTTCTGTAACAATCTACAACTTTGTTCTCATGGACCAAGCATCATGTAGAAGTTTTAAATTCAGATTCTTGGGCCCACTCAGATCTCCTGAATTAGAATCTGTAAACCATGCCCTCTTTTCCCAGAACACAGCTAAACACTGGCTCCTGCACAGGAGCCAAGGTTTCAAGCTGGTTTGCAAGCCTGGGGACCAGCACATTTGAATCTCAGCTCACATTGCAATAACAGCACTAAACAGCAGATCTCGGTCCCTTCTGGTGCTCAGGGCCTAGAAACACACACCTGCTGTTTGGTGTGTGAGGAGAAATCTGCAGACATTGGGTCAATGTAAAACTAGAAAGCCGTTAGAGAAGAAAGTGTTATACTTGTAGGTGAGTTAAAACAATTGACCATCCCCAGATGAAGGTCAAGTATCATTTGTCAAGGCTGTTGTTGTTATTCAGCTGCTAAGTTATGTCCAACTCTTTGCAACCCTGTGGACAGCAGCACAGCAGGTTTCCCTCTCCTTCACCTCTCCTAAAGCTAGCTCAAACTCATGTCCATTGACTCAGTGATGCCATCCAACCATCTTACCCTCTGTTGCCCCCTTCTCCTCTTGAGAAGGTTGGGGATGTGATGTAAAACAGTATTGAAATCTACAGTGATCAAATTAGTTCTTTTTCTTTCTATCTTAATTAAAAAATGGTACAAAGAAGTTTCCATTTAGTGCTGGGAATTCACTAACACTTCTCCTATATTTATTAATTCCACCTTTCAACAAAGGGAAAGACAGCTTTGAGACTCAGCAACATGGAAAGCAACATTTGCTTGAATACAACACAATGAAAGTGAAAGTTGCTGAGTCGTGTCCAACTCTTTGCAGCCCATGGACGAGCCTTGGAGTTCTCCAGGCAAGAACACTGGAGTGGGGTAGCCTTTCCCTTCTCCAAGGGATCTTCCCAACCCAGGGATTGAACCCAGGTTTCCCACATTGCAGGCCAATTCTTTACCATCTGAGTCACCAGGGAACCCTTGTTTTAATTTTACTGATTTTTCAATTATCTTTTATCTATGGCAAGTAATACGGTTTTATCAGTTTCTGTAACAATCTACAACTTTGTTCTCATGGACCAAGCATCATGTAGAAGTTTTAAATTCAGATTCTTGGGCCCCACTCAGGATCTCCTGAATTAGAATCTGCATTTTCATAAGGTCAACCAGATGATGCTGATACATGTTAAATTTTGAAAACTTAACTGCAGATAACATTTTTAAAAAACACTTATTTACAAATAAAAAGTGAATTGGTTCAAACAAAAACAGTTTGAATACACGTGACAGACCATGCTAGCTGTCCAAGAATATTTGGGAAGCATCTCAATATAGCATTTTGCTATCAAAACTGAGACATGAGGATTCATCTCTCCAGAGACCAGTGTGTACCACTGCCCCTCAGAGTGCATCATCTGGGTGGAGCAGAGGGGCAGTTCATTCCTTGGCCAGAAACTTTACCCCAGACCAGCCCACCTAGCCACTGAAACATGCCTCCGTGGAACTGGACTTTCCCTTGTGCCCAGCTCTTACTCGTGCTGTGCTGGTGACGTTTCACAACTGCTCTCTGCAGGGAAATGTAAACACCGGTATTTATGTGCCAGTCAAATTCATACCGTGACTTAGAGGTAACGTAAAAGTTTCTGTTGATTTTTTTAATATAATTTTAGAAATAACAAATTTTAAGATAAAATACTTTGCTTTTCGTATTGGTGACTTACTGTTTCTTACAAAATCTGCCAACCATTTTTATAATTCTGTCATTAACAGGGGTGTCACAAAATCAAATTACAGAAAAATGCTTGATTATTAATATCTAATTAAACAAAAAGTCACTCCCATCAATGATGAATGAGGATAACTCTGCCATGAATTTTGGTTGATATTTTCATTGACTTTAATGAGTTTCTTTATCAGTACTACGAGTGACTTCTTTGTGAATCACATAATAATTTTCAAATACTGGAAGAATAGTCCCTCTAATTTTTGTTGCATTCACAATGCAGTATCTACAGACATGACCCACTTTTAAGTTTAATCTGCATTATTAACATTTTCTGCAGCCCTTTTGTAAGCCTGCACAATCAACAAAACAATAATTCAACCCCTGACTTGTAGCGCTTGCCAATTTCCATGGTGTAAGTACCCTCACCAGGGCTGATTTCAAACTACTGTGTTGCTCAGTCGTGTCTGACTCCTTGTGACCCCATGGACTATAGCCCTCAAGGCTCCTCTGTCCATGGAATTTTCCAGACAAAAATACCAATTGAATTGCCATTTCCAACTCCAGGGAACCTTCCCGATAGGATCAAACCTGTGTCTCTTGTGTCTCCTGCATTGGCAGGTGGATTCTTTACCACTGAGCCACTTGGGAAGCCCATTAGTTATCATTAGGAGTATTCAATTCACCGTGGTTTTTACAAACTCATTCATTGGCTACTATTTCTTGTTATGTATAGAACATACAGAGCCTATATTTTCACTCTTTGAGGTTCTAAAATGAGCTTCCTGGGTGGAGCAGAGGGCAGTTCATTCCTTGGCCAGAAACTTTACCCCAGACCAGCCCACCTAGCCACTGAAACATGCCTCCGTGGAACTGGACTTTCCCTTGTGCCCAGCTCTTACTCGTGCTGTGCTGGTGACGTTTCACAACTGCTCTCTGCAGGGAAATGTAAACACCGGTATTTATGTGCCAGTCAAATTCATACCGTGACTTAGAGGTAACGTAAAAGTTTCTGTTGATTTTTTTAATATAATTTTAGAAATAACAAATTTTAAGATAAAATACTTTGCTTTTCGTATTGGTGACTTACTGTTTCTTACAAAATCTGCCAACCATTTTTATAATTCTGTCATTAACAGGGGTGTCACAAAATCAAATTACAGAAAAATGCTTGATTATTAATATCTAATTAAACAAAAAGTCACTCCCATCAATGATGAATGAGGATAACTCTGCCATGAATTTTGGTTGATATTTTCATTGACTTTAATGAGTTTCTTTATCAGTACTACGAGTGACTTCTTTGTGAATCACATAATAATTTTCAAATACTGGAAGAATAGTCCCTCTAATTTTTGTTGCATTCACAATGCAGTATCTACAGACATGACCCACTTTTAAGTTTAATCTGCATTATTAACATTTTCTGCAGCCCTTTTGTAAGCCTGCACAATCAACAAAACAATAATTCAACCCCTGACTTGTAGCGCTTGCCAATTTCCATGGTGTAAGTACCCTCACCAGGGCTGATTTCAAACTACTGTGTTGCTCAGTCGTGTCTGACTCCTTGTGACCCCATGGACTATAGCCCTCAAGGCTCCTCTGTCCATGGAATTTTCCAGACAAAAATACCAATTGAATTGCCATTTCCAACTCCAGGGAACCTTCCCGATAGGATCAAACCTGTGTCTCTTGTGTCTCCTGCATTGGCAGGTGGATTCTTTACCACTGAGCCACTTGGGAAGCCCATTAGTTATCATTAGGAGTATTCAATTCACCGTGGTTTTTACAAACTCATTCATTGGCTACTATTTCTTGTTATGTATAGAAAACATACAGAGCCTATATTTTCACTCTTTTGAGGTTCTAAAATGAGCTTCCCTGGGTAGTTCAGCTGATAAAGAATTCGCCTGTAACGTGGGAGGCCTGGGTTTGATCCCTGGGTTGGGAAGATCCCCTGGAGGAGGACAGTGTTCTTGCCTGGAGATCCCCATGGACAGAGGAGCCTGGAGGGCTACAGTCCATGGGGAAACAAAGAGTTGGACACAGCTGAGCAATTAAGCACAACACAGCTCAAGGTTCTAAAATCCTCCACATACATAACCTGATGGGAGCCTCACAGTGATCCCAGGAGGCAGTCATTATATGATTATCATTATACAGAGTCCTCTGAAGGTTCAGACTAGAACTCAGAGAGAGACTGAATAATGGCCCAGGGACATACAGTCATGGGGCCCATGTTTAATTGACATTTTTGTTGAGCTCTTTATAGCCCTCAAGCATCAAGAATTGGCAGAACTGCTACTGAGAGGTCAGACTTTTGACTTGGGATTTATTATTCAGTCAACTAGGTTGGACTCTGTGTGCATAATTCTGTGAATAAGTATTCATATGTGGTAAAGATGGCAAACTTAGAAAGTCAGTAACCTAGGAGAGAAAGCAGTTCATTTTCTCCTGCGTCACTGGCTCAGAGACATTTAATCAGACTGCACTGAATAAACCTGAGAGCTCTGGTGTTTTCCCTTTTCTTCAGCAAAGAGGAGTAACAATGGCCTGCTCTCTTGAATGTAGGAGGAATCAGAATATGTCCGTCTTGATCTTGGGAGAAGGTTCAAAACACAGACCTTTCCCTTATATTCACAGTGGTGGTCAGACAGATTTTTACAGGAAAACAGGGACTATCTGGTCAATTGGTTCACTCCTTGTTGGAGGAAGGTATAGAGCAATAGGAGCGCTGGAGGGAGTTCATATTTCCAAAGCTTATCATGGTTACAAATGCCTACTTTTAAAAAATCCCTCTCAGTGACCACTTAGCCCTGGATTCTTTATTAATTAATAAATTTGGGGGATTTCAGTGGATCCTGCTTGCTGTGTATGGGCTTTCTCTAGTTGTGGCAAGTTGGGGCTACTCTTTGTGGCAGTGTGCCACTTTCTCTCTGCAGAGGCATCTCCTGTAGCTAAGCATGGGCTCTAGGCACGCAGAATTCAGTAGGTGCAGCACGTAGGCTCAGTAGTTGTGGCCTGAAGCCCCTAGAGCACAGGGGCTCCAGTAGTTATGGTGAACAGGTTGGTTGCTCCTCAGTATGTGGGATCTTCCTGGACCAGGAATCAAATCTGTGTCCCCTGCATTGGCAGGCAGATTCTTAATCAGTGAGCCACCAGGGAAGTCCAAAATTGCCTACATTTTTGACTCAGCAGTTCCACTACAGGAATTTATCCCTCAGAGATCCCCACAGGTACGGGAAATGGTGCATTGCATCATTGTTCATAACAGGCCAAGACTGGAAACAAGGTAAGTGTCCATCAGTGGGAAATTTCCAAATAATCATAGTACTTCCAAGCAAGGCAATACCATGCAACCCTTAAAAAGAATGTAATTAATCTACATTTACTGATATAGAATCATTTCTAAAACTGTATTAAGTACTACAGCAAGAAGGGATGCTCATATGCATGTGTTTATAAATAAATGCAATATTTCTGGTAGGAGATATAAGAAACTAGAAACAGAATGAAGTAATTAAGGTACAGGAAGAAAAGGAGAATTTCCTACTATATATCCTTTAGAAAATCTTCTGTATTTTATTCTATTTGCATGCATTACATGTTCAAACTAATTAAGTGTTGGAATTTAATCAGACTGCACTGAATAAACCTGAGAGCTCTGGTGTTTTCCCTTTTCTTCAGCAAAGAGGAGTAACAATGGCCTGCTCTCTTGAATGTAGGAGGAATCAGAATATGTCCGTCTTGATCTTGGGAGAAGGTTCAAAACACAGACCTTTCCCTTATATTCACAGTGGTGGTCAGACAGATTTTTACAGGAAAACAGGGACTATCTGGTCAATTGGTTCACTCCTTGTTGGAGGAAGGTATAGAGCAATAGGAGCGCTGGGGGAGTTCATATTTCCAAAGCTTATCATGGTTACAAATGCCTACTTTTAAAAAATCCCTCTCAGTGACCACTTAGCCCTGGATTCTTTATTAATTAATAAATTTGGGGGATTTCAGTGGATCCTGCTTGCTGTGTATGGGCTTTCTCTAGTTGTGGCAAGTTGGGGCTACTCTTTGTGGCAGTGTGCCACTTTCTCTCTGCAGAGGCATCTCCTGTAGCTAAGCATGGGCTCTAGGCACGCAGAATTCAGTAGGTGCAGCACGTAGGCTCAGTAGTTGTGGCCTGAAGCCCCTAGAGCACAGGGCTCCAGTAGTTATGGTGAACAGGTTGGTTGCTCCTCAGTATGTGGGATCTTCCTGGACCAGGAATCAAATCTGTGTCCCCTGCATTGGCAGGCAGATTCTTAATCAGTGAGCCACCAGGGAAGTCCAAAATTGCCTACATTTTTGACTCAGCAGTTCCACTACAGGAATTTATCCCTCAGAGATCCCCACAGGTACGGGAAATGGTGCATTGCATCATTGTTCATAACAGGCCAAGACTGGAAACAAGGTAAGTGTCCATCAGTGGGAAATTTCCAAATAATCATAGTACTTCCAAGCAAGGCAATACCATGCAACCCTTAAAAAGAATGTAATTAATCTACATTTACTGATATAGAATCATTTCTAAAACTGTATTAAGTACTACAGCAAGAAGGGATGCTCATATGCATGTGTTTATAAATAAATGCAATATTTCTGGTAGGAGATATAAGAAACTAGAAACAGAATGAAGTAATTAAGGTACAGGAAGAAAAGGAGAATTTCCTACTATATATCCTTTAGAAAATCTTCTGTATTTTATTCTATTTGCATGCATTACATGTTCAAACTAATTAAGTGTTGGAATTCAACTTTGTGTGGGCATCTATTTAAAAAGGGGGTGGGGGGGGTGATTTGTAAATCAAATGGCTATTTCCAAAAGAGTAAGAGGGAACAAAGTGTTCAGGCTGTGGCTCCCTCTGCTCACCCCTGACTCTCCACAGCAACAGGCGGAGGTGGCCCGCAGGGCCCAGACCCAGGAAGAGAAGCTGGCTGCTGCCCTCAGGGTGGAGTTGCACAACACTTCCTGCCAAATTCAGAGCCTGCAGGCTGAGACGGAATCCTTACGGGCTCTGGTGAGTAGGACAGGAGCAGCCCTGGCCTTTCCTGTGTCAAGCTTAAATCTTGACAGTCTAATTGTAGTCAAATGGGTTTCCCATCTCACAGTACGTGAGTTTTGAGGCCTTCAAAGGATCGTATGATGCCAGATGACAAGTGTAGTAGATACAGTTATTGTCCCAGATCTTACCAGCAAATAATAATCAGACCAGACACCAATCTAGATTTCTTTCTACTAATCATATTTTGCCACCTGTAGACATACTTAGGATGGATATGTCTAATATCCTGTGGGATTAGGAAGCTTTAAATAAGATAATATGGTAGCCCCTGCTTAACAGTAGCCATGATTCAAGATGACATCATGACCAGGAATCTTCCATTTCAGTCACAATGGTCAAAAGAGAACACATAAACTTGTTTCATCAAGATTCAGTTCAAGTTAGAAAGATATTTATTTGTTTCTTATGTGTTATGTAAAAAGTCAGATGCTAAATTACAGAACTACATAATTAGAACTACTGAAAAATGTTAAACAGAGAGGCATACCATTTTTTAAAGGTGTTTGTTTTTTAGCCCTATGGTTTGCAGGGCTTGGTATATGAGAAGATGAAAAGAAAGTTTCAGTTTGGTGGGGAGATGAGGCACTTAGTATAACCATAATACAAGCACTGTCATCTAGGCAACACACACACACACATCCCTGCTCTGGACCAGCTCCTATCTTGTCACTGGGGTTATAGAGACCAGCTTCTTTTTTTTGGTCTCTTTTATTGTTTTATTTATTTATTTTCATCCATCTTTATTCTTTGGCCTGTGTGGGCCTCCCATTGCAGTGGCCTCTCTCATTGCCGAGCACCGGCTCTGGCCACATGCACTCCAGAGCACTGGGTCGTAATTGGATACACTGGTCCAGTTGTTCCATGCCATGTGGGATCTTCCCAGTCCAGGGATTGAACCGGTGCCCCTTGCACTGCAAGGCAGACTCTCTACCCACTGGACCACCAGGGAAGCCCCTAGAGACCAGCTTCTTGCTCTCAAAGAACTCAGCATCTGCTACAGGAGACACTCCCCTAAGAAGCTCAGCCTTCTTCAAGGGCCTGCATATGCTTAGGCAGCTGTGAACCCCAGGAAAAGGACCCCTAACCCAGCCTAGTGGTGGCAGGCACAAGAAGTTTCCTAGGAAAGGTGACCCCTGAGCTTGGACATGGCGTGAATAGGAGTCAGCCAGAAAGAGGGGACAAAGCCCAGGTTTAGGCTTTAGATATCATATGGCTTTAGACATCATATGGTGGCTGCTGTTGAGAGATGCATGTGCAGAGGAGGAGATACAGGCAGGGAGACGAGCTGGGAGGCCATGGAGGTTCCCCCAGCTGAGAGGTGATAGGGATCCATGCAGGCTATTGGTAGCTGTAGCAGAGAGGGCACTAATGGGAAAATATTTCAGAATACACAAAGAACCTCTTGGTGAGGGTGAAGGAGGAGAGTAAAAAAGAGAAGCCAGCTTAAAACTAAATATTAAAAAAACTAAGATCATGTCATTCAACCCCATTATTTCATGGCAAACAGAAGGGAAAAAGGTGAAAGCAGTGACAGATTTGCTCTTCTTGGGCTCTAAGATCACTGCAGATGGTGATTGCAGCCATTAAATCAGAAGACAATTGCTTTTTGGCACAAAGCTAGGACAAACCTACACAGTGTGTTGAAAAGCAGAGACATTACACTGTCGACAAAGGTCTGTATAGCGAAGGCCATGGTCTTCCTGGTGGTCCTGTATGGTTGTAAGAGCTGGACTGTAAAGAAGGCAGAGCATCAAAAAATTGATGCTTTCAAACTGTTGTGCTGGAGAAGATTCCTGAGAATCCCTTGAAATGCAATGAAATCAAACCAGTCAATCTTAAAGGAAATCAACCCTGAATACTCATTGGAGGACTGATGCTGAAGCTGAAGCTCCAGTAGTTGGGTCACCTGATATGAACAGCTGACTCATTGGAAAAGTCCCTGATGCTAGAAAGATTGAGGGCAGAAGGAGAAGAGGATGAGATGACTGGATGGTATCATCGACTCAATGGACATGAGTTTGAGCAAACTCCAGGAGATGGTGAAGGACAGGGAAGCCTGGTGTATTATAGTCCATGGGGTTGCAAAAAGTTGGACATGACTGGGCGACTGAACAATACAAGGGGCAAGATAGGTGATTGAATGTGACAGAGAAGTAAGATCAGGGGCATATCTTTCCCTGGTTTCTAGCTCCTGTGAGCTCACCAGCTGGAGCATGGGAGAGAAGCGGGGGGCCACAGGTTTGGAAGGAAGCCAGTGGCCTCATTTTGAACACCTTGATTTGAGGTGCCCACAGCTTGTGTATACTTCCAGGAAGAACCTCGGTAGTGACTGCGTGGGGGGTCAGGGAAGTCTGTAGTGGATGCATCAACACAGGAGTCATCCACAGAGATGACCAAGTCGTGAGTGTGGTAGAGACCAACCAGCACAGCACAGACCAGAGAGAGATGGGTGGGGTGGGGTGAAGAGGCAGCCATGCGGACAGGAACTAGCAGAAGGTGCTACCAAAACACTGAGGAAAGTCATGCTGAGTGTGTAGAGGGCAGAGACATTGTTCTGACTGTGGGGATCTTGGAAGAGTGCAGGAGGAGACAGCATCCCAGTGGGACGGTGGGTGGGGGTTCACAGAGGAAGGAAGGAAGGTCGCCTGGTGAGGGTGAACAGTCAGGAGCAAAACAGCCTGGAGGCGGTTCAGGGAGAAGACTGCTAGATTTCTTTGAAGAGACACCTGCAGACTACCTCCTGTGTCTCTGCGTGTGTGTATTTCTCTCTCACTTCGTGTCTCTCATTCTCTCACTCATTTCCCTCTCATTTTCCCTCACTATTCTGTCTCATTGACCCTCCCTTCCGGTCTCTCCTCTCTTCTTCCTTTACTCCCTCCCCACCTCCACCCTCGCAGGAAGCGTCAGTGAAGTAGACAAAACAAGATTCTATCCTCCCCAGGAGGACTCACTACTTCCCCACTGAGGCACCTAAGGCCTTCAAGGCCATAGTTCTGGGAGAAATGGACTGACCTGGCCGAAACCAGCCCCTCCCACTTCTCTGAAGCTCTCAGTAGTTGGGTCACCTGATATGAACAGCTGACTCATTGGAAAAGTCCCTGATGCTAGAAAGATTGAGGGCAGAAGGAGAAGAGGATGAGATGACTGGATGGTATCATCGACTCAATGGACATGAGTTTGAGCAAACTCCAGGAGATGGTGAAGGACAGGGAAGCCTGGTGTATTATAGTCCATGGGGTTGCAAAAAGTTGGACATGACTGGGCGACTGAACAATACAAGGGGCAAGATAGGTGATTGAATGTGACAGAGAAGTAAGATCAGGGGCATATCTTTCCCTGGTTTCTAGCTCCTGTGAGCTCACCAGCTGGAGCATGGGAGAGAGCGGGGGCCACAGGTTTGGAAGGAAGCCAGTGGCCTCATTTTGAACACCTTGATTTGAGGTGCCCACAGCTTGTGTATACTTCCAGGAAGAACCTCGGTAGTGACTGCGTGGGGGGTCAGGGAAGTCTGTAGTGGATGCATCAACACAGGAGTCATCCACAGAGATGACCAAGTCGTGAGTGTGGTAGAGACCAACCAGCACAGCACAGACCAGAGAGAGATGGGTGGGGTGGGGTGAAGAGGCAGCCATGCGGACAGGAACTAGCAGAAGGTGCTACCAAAACACTGAGGAAAGTCATGCTGAGTGTGTAGAGGGCAGAGACATTGTTCTGACTGTGGGGATCTTGGAAGAGTGCAGGAGGAGACAGCATCCCAGTGGGACGGTGGGTGGGGGTTCACAGAGGAAGGAAGGAAGGTCGCCTGGTGAGGGTGAACAGTCAGGAGCAAAACAGCCTGGAGGCGGTTCAGGGAGAAGACTGCTAGATTTCTTTGAAGAGACACCTGCAGACTACCTCCTGTGTCTCTGCGTGTGTGTATTTCTCTCTCACTTCGTGTCTCTCATTCTCTCACTCATTTCCCTCTCATTTTCCCTCACTATTCTGTCTCATTGACCCTCCCTTCCGGTCTCTCCTCTCTTCTTCCTTTACTCCCTCCCCACCTCCACCCTCGCAGGAAGCGTCAGTGAAGTAGACAAAACAAGATTCTATCCTCCCCAGGAGGACTCACTACTTCCCCACTGAGGCACCTAAGGCCTTCAAGGCCATAGTTCTGGGAGAAATGGACTGACCTGGCCGAAACCAGCCCCTCCCACTTCTCTGCCCACCTCCCTCTTCCTGGGCTCTATCCCTCGGGCCTCAGGTTTGGCCCGTGTTCCCTCTCTTGTAGAAAAGAGGCCTGGAGAACACCTTGCACGACGCCAAGCACTGGCACGACATCGAGCTGCAGAACCTGGGCGCCGTGGTCAGCAGGCTGGAGGCGGAGCTCAGGGAGATGCGCGCGGAGGCGGAGCAGCAGCTGCAAGCCAGGGAGCACCTGCTGGCGCACAAATGCCAGCTGCAACGGGACGTGGCGTCCTACCACGCGCTGCTGGACCGTGAGGAGAGCGGGTGCGTCTCTGCTCGACTTTGTTAGGAAAGGAGTATATACTTACAGGTTTCGATTAAACATTTTCTCAGCCACCATAGAAGTAATTCATGTAAAAAGTAGAAATCACCTCCCAAACTTCTCAACACCTACCCCAACTCCCACAGCCTGACTGGGTCATCCCAGGATTTTTCCATACATGCTAACACTCGGATTTGTCTTCCCCGGTGGCTCAGTGGTAAAGAATCCACCTGACAAGTGCAAGACAAGCGTTCTGGGTGGGGAAGATCCCCTGGAGAAGGAAATGGCTATCCACTCCAGAATTCTTGCCTTGGAAATCCCATGGACAGAAGAAACTTGTGGGTTATAGTCCATGGGGTTGCAAACAGTCAGACACGACTTAGTGACTAAACAACAACACAAATATGTGGATAAATATATAGTATGTACTTTTGTGCATATATATGTATGTGTATATGTCTGTATGCGTTCATAGGTACAGACATACACCTTTAGACACACCTGTATGTGTTCACACATACCTTGTACTACATGGTAGATGTTAGCAATGCTTTCTGCTGCATATAATAAGTCCTATTTAATGGAGCCATAAGTCAACACTCCTGAAACTTTAATATGCACTCAAAACATGCCAAGTCTGGGCATCTTCTTAAAATGCAGATTCTGCTTCTGTAAGTCTGGGACAGGACCTGAGACTCTGCATTTCTAGCAGCAGTCTCAGGTGATGCCTGTACTGCTGGTTCATGGATGACACTTTGAGGAGCAAGGGAATAAACCATGTATACCCAAGAGTTTCTGAAATGAGGTAGGCTAGGCTGCTCGTGATGTCATCCAGGTCCCCAGCTCATTTCATCCCTCTGATATACCATCCTTGTCTTCCACTTTGTCACCATGATTACCAAATGCCTACCACAGCTCCAGGCATCATAACTTCATGCATGGAAAGAAGGGGTGGGAAGAGAAGACAGTAGAAAGGCTCTTCCCTGCACAACTCATTTCTTTTTTTAATGAAGGGAAAACGTTTTGGAAGGCTTCCAATCAACTTTCCCTTCTATCTCATTAACCAGAGCCTGCTCACATGACTAGACCTACCTGCAAGGGATGCTAGGAAAGAAAGTCTTAGCTTTTCCACCCTCCATATTGGACAGAAGTGAGAGGCTGGGAATGGCATATGTACGTCAATGTACATATATATGTGTGTGTGTGGTATACATATATATATATATATATATACATGTACATATACATGCAAATATGCAGTCTGTTTTTAATCAGTAAGGATTCCTGGAGCACGGGTATGTGTCTTGGGGCATAGCTTCCTTGCCAGCTCTTTAAGGAAATTCAACCTTTTCTTTTCTCATAATTCTATATCTTCACATTGCCCTACAAGGTCCATTCTTTGACATACATTGAATGAGAAATAGAATAGCCAGTCTAAGAGACAACTTGTTGGTTATGTAGTACAACCATTCATGTTTCCAGAGAGAATAAGAAGGATAGAGCAGAAAAAGATTTTCTGATGATCACACAGGGAGGAAACAGCAGAGCTGGACTGGATCCCAGGTGTCTTGGCTCTCCACTATGCCCTGTACCAGCTCCTTTATAGAAGGCAAGAGGACCAGGAAGCAACTCCACAGTCACTCCTTTCAAATGAAAAACATCATCCAGCTCCTTTCCAACTGTCTTTTTAATGGAGATGTTTGTAACAAAGCTAATTTTTTCAGGTGCCTATGAATATCTGAATACAGAAAAGTAACAAAATAGGTTGAATTTACTTCAAGAATTCCATCCAGTGAGTGCCTGCCATGTGCCAGCACAGTCTCAAACTCCATATTATCTTCCTTTCTCCTCAAAACCCTATATCATTTATCTCAATATTGACAGGGAACATTTGCCCAAATCATTTGCCCAAGGTCACACAGCTAATAACCACAGAGGTATGATTTGAAACCCAAACTGTCTTGTTTCAAAAAGGCCAAATTCTTTCTGTGAGACATCTACCTTTCCTATAATCTTTTTGTGAAATCTTTTTGCTAATTTTCATCATCCATGGTGTCTCTCACTTAAATGTGTTTTGGGAATTTTGTTTGTTTCAGCTAATGGAAAAATACCCTCTTCTCACGAAGAAAATGCTGCCTTCCTCGCCAAGTGACCAACGAAGTTCCCTAAGGAGTCCCGACCCCCAGCCTCCTACACCTTCAACTCTCATCTCCCCTCACCCTTCCCACCCCCCACCCAGAGCTGGATTCCCTGCTGGATTCCCAATTGACTCGGGTTGAGCTGAAAAGCTTCCTGGAAGTGGAGAGGGTCCTGCAGCCTTAATTCAAATAGCCTGTAGCTTGAGCAACCTCCTTTACCCCTCTCAAATAAACGCTTTGTGTGTGGCTTCCAGTCTGCCCACCTTGTTCAGCCCACTATCAGGTGGAGATGGTATCACTTTACCTACCTAGTCTTTCCTCATGGGTCATTCTTAAAGGCTTCTGGAAGGGTCCTTGAGCATGATGCCATCTTCCTCATCAGTCAAGGGTTAGCTGCTCTTGGGTTTATCAACATAAGTGTGCTTCTTGGGTGAGAGTTTTCAGCATACAGGATGGCCACCATTAGGGACAAAAACAATGGTCATGCTAGAGGAGGGGTCTACGTGTAGCATTGTCACAGGCATTACAGAGCATTCGGGTGTTTTTAATGCACTCTGCATGAGTAGTTATGCACAGACACACGCATTTCACCTCTCAAATAGCTTAAAGGGAACTTCAGTTTAAATCCGTAGCTGAGGAATGAGGTTGTGGTTGTGGCTGCCTGCACTTGCAGTCTCAGAACATTCTCCCAGGGTCCTTCCCCAACTGAGGCCCAAACCAGACAAATATAGTTCATGAATCTGCCACCTACCCATTCGAGACTCCTCTGCTTTCTGATTAAAACTGAAACCACCACCTGTGTCCCAGCGCAGGCTCTTAGTGCCTCCAAAACCACACACACACGCACACACACTAACAGAGCCCAGAATTAATTTCTTTTTTTTTTTTTTTTTTTACTGTAAACATATTTGGTATAATTTATTGATCATCATCCAGTTGCTCCAAAAGGGTCCTTCTGCGCTTTTCCAATTCCCCTTCACTCAGTTTAATTTCTTAAGTGTTTTGGGAATTTTGTTTGTTTCAGCTAATGGAAAAATACCCTCTTCTCACGAAGAAAATGCTGCCTTCCTCGCCAAGTGACCAACGAAGTTCCCTAAGGAGTCCCGACCCCCAGCCTCCTACACCTTCAACTCTCATCTCCCCTCACCCTTCCCACCCCCCACCCAGAGCTGGATTCCCTGCTGGATTCCCAATTGACTCGGGTTGAGCTGAAAAGCTTCCTGGAAGTGGAGAGGGTCCTGCAGCCTTAATTCAAATAGCCTGTAGCTTGAGCAACCTCCTTTACCCCTCTCAAATAAACGCTTTGTGTGTGGCTTCCAGTCTGCCCACCTTGTTCAGCCCACTATCAGGTGGAGATGGTATCACTTTACCTACCTAGTCTTTCCTCATGGGTCATTCTTAAAGGCTTCTGGAAGGGTCCTTGAGCATGATGCCATCTTCCTCATCAGTCAAGGGTTAGCTGCTCTTGGGTTTATCAACATAAGTGTGCTTCTTGGGTGAGAGTTTTCAGCATACAGGATGGCCACCATTAGGGACAAAAACAATGGTCATGCTAGAGGAGGGGTCTACGTGTAGCATTGTCACAGGCATTACAGAGCATTCGGGTGTTTTTAATGCACTCTGCATGAGTAGTTATGCACAGACACACGCATTTCACCTCTCAAATAGCTTAAAGGGAACTTCAGTTTAAATCCGTAGCTGAGGAATGAGGTTGTGGTTGTGGCTGCCTGCACTTGCAGTCTCAGAACATTCTCCCAGGGTCCTTCCCCAACTGAGGCCCAAACCAGACAAATATAGTTCATGAATCTGCCACCTACCCATTCGAGACTCCTCTGCTTTCTGATTAAAACTGAAACCACCACCTGTGTCCCAGCGCAGGCTCTTAGTGCCTCCAAAACCACACACACACGCACACACACTAACAGAGCCCAGAATTAATTTCTTTTTTTTTTTTTTTTTTTACTGTAAACATATTTGGTATAATTTATTGATCATCATCCAGTTGCTCCAAAAGGGTCCTTCTGCGCTTTTCCAATTCCCCTTCACTCAGTTTAATTTCTTAAGTCTTCCCCCGAGCTTCTGTTGGAACACCTGTCATACAGAATTACAGACCAAAATATCCAAGCTGAAAAAAAAAAATAACCCTCCAAGCTGAGTCCCTGTCCTCACATAAGCTGCACATTCAGACAAGATGATGTATCCAATATGGGCACGTTCGAAGACCCCCTCCTTCAGTTCCTGGGCCTCCTAATAGCCAAGGCCGACATAAATAAATGGAATCTTATTTAGCTTTAAGAAAGCTAGAAAGAGAAGTGAGGCAAGACATGGGGGTCACCTGGTTGAAATCATTCCAACTTGTTCCCCTTTTTGGCTTCCAGGACCAAAGGAATTATATTAGTAAGTCATGTGGGCAGGACAGTTTGCACAGCACCTTTGTGTGCTTCTCTTTGTTGTCTGAGGCTAGAAATAGCCAGGACACCACCTATGGCTGCATTTCAGTGAAGCATCAATCTCCTCCATAGCTGCACACCCATGGGTGCCCATGACTGAACCTTAGGTAACCAGGGCCTCCCCAGAAGAGTGTACAACTGTCTATACAGAATGCCCATACACTGAGTTCTGTTTCTTTTCTTTCTTACTTGTTACGATGAATTTTTGTTCCCCGACCAAGACCAAAATCCCTAACCTACACACAACTGGAAGGCTCCAGAAGGCCAGCCAGAAGGAAGTACTGTGCCAGAAGGAATGGCTGTGCATTTCCCAGAACCTGGAAGCTGTCAGCCATGGAAGGAAGGGGAGAATGGATTTGCACACCCTCCTGAGCTTCCATCAGACAGCACACTGCCAGCCGCATGCAGTCTCCTCGGCTCTGTAATCTCAAAGAGCAGCTGCCGTAAATCATTAAGCTAATCATCCTTTGGCAAGGAGAGCACAGCAGACTGGTGCTTCCAGTTCTCAGCATGGCTTCTTGCTGTTTCTAATGAGGCTTCATTAACAGGTAAGAAAAGGCACTGCTTGCCCTGCTGACTTCACTGAGGCCTCATTTAACTCGGACTTCCTCTCACAACATCCGGTACAATTACACTCTGGCAGCAGTTCACTGACAGGTGGCAGGGAGGCTGTCGCTTGGGCTGGTCTCAAGGATGGAGCACTTGTTCTGGGGCAGACTAGAGAAGGACTTCTGATGGACTCCTCCAAAAGCACAGCTGGGCTCTATTCCCAGACCAGGTAACTCCACTGGCCTCTGGCCAGGCTCCTGGAACACAGTGTAAACTCCCACTGAGATTCCTAGAACATCCACTGGATTTCAGGCCAAGGGCCTTAGGTCTCTCTTTCATTATCATCTATCACACTTCCAAGCATCTACTGGTACCCAGACATTTTGCTGAACTTGGGGGATCCCAATATAAAGAAGACACAGTTTCTGTCGTGGTGTGTTTACAATCTCGTTGAGGAATTCATGCTGTTGTTTGTTGTTTGGTCACTAAATGTCCACATAAAAAGAGAAACAAAGCAATGCAGGTAGAGCACACATTACAATTTGCACGTCTTTTGTACAAATGCCAGGACACCACCTATGGCTGCATTTCAGTGAAGCATCAATCTCCTCCATAGCTGCACACCCATGGGTGCCCATGACTGAACCTTAGGTAACCAGGGCCTCCCCAGAAGAGTGTACAACTGTCTATACAGAATGCCCATACACTGAGTTCTGTTTCTTTTCTTTCTTACTTGTTACGATGAATTTTTGTTCCCCGACCAAGACCAAAATCCCTAACCTACACACAACTGGAAGGCTCCAGAAGGCCAGCCAGAAGGAAGTACTGTGCCAGAAGGAATGGCTGTGCATTTCCCAGAACCTGGAAGCTGTCAGCCATGGAAGGAAGGGGAGAATGGATTTGCACACCCTCCTGAGCTTCCATCAGACAGCACACTGCCAGCCGCATGCAGTCTCCTCGGCTCTGTAATCTCAAAGAGCAGCTGCCGTAAATCATTAAGCTAATCATCCTTTGGCAAGGAGAGCACAGCAGACTGGTGCTTCCAGTTCTCAGCATGGCTTCTTGCTGTTTCTAATGAGGCTTCATTAACAGGTAAGAAAAGGCACTGCTTGCCCTGCTGACTTCACTGAGGCCTCATTTAACTCGGACTTCCTCTCACAACATCCGGTACAATTACACTCTGGCAGCAGTTCACTGACAGGTGGCAGGGAGGCTGTCGCTTGGGCTGGTCTCAAGGATGGAGCACTTGTTCTGGGGCAGACTAGAGAAGGACTTCTGATGGACTCCTCCAAAAGCACAGCTGGGCTCTATTCCCAGACCAGGTAACTCCACTGGCCTCTGGCCAGGCTCCTGGAACACAGTGTAAACTCCCACTGAGATTCCTAGAACATCCACTGGATTTCAGGCCAAGGGCCTTAGGTCTCTCTTTCATTATCATCTATCACACTTCCAAGCATCTACTGGTACCCAGACATTTTGCTGAACTTGGGGGATCCCAATATAAAGAAGACACAGTTTCTGTCGTGGTGTGTTTACAATCTCGTTGAGGAATTCATGCTGTTGTTTGTTGTTTGGTCACTAAATGTCCACATAAAAAGAGAAACAAAGCAATGCAGGTAGAGCAACACATTACAATTTGCACGACCCCTTAATGTAGTTCAGTTTATCATAGAAAACATGAACACAGACATTTATATTTGACCTCTGTTGGTTTCGGTAAGATGATTCAGCAGAAATCGTTAAGCACCATGCTGGTCTCTGATTATTCAAATACCACACAAATACTTTTTTCCAGATTTATTGAGATAAAACTGACATATAAAACCATCTAGGTTTAAAGTATATGTCATAATGATTTGATATTTTGTGAATGATTACAATAAGTTAACATCCATTATATAGATAGCAAAAATATTTTTCTTCTTTGTGAAGAGAACCCTTAGAATTCACCCTGTTAATAACTTTCATCTATACCATATAGCGGTGCTAACTATAGTCATCATGTTGTGTGTTACATCCCTAGTGTTTATTTATCATATAACCAGAAACTTATTCCTTTAGACCACCTTCATCCAGTTGCCCCTCCCCGATCCCCTACCTCTGGTAACCACAAATCTGATCTCTTTTTCCATGAGTTGCTTTTTTTATAAAGATTCCACATATAAGTGAGATCATACAGTATCTTTCTGTGTCTGACATTTCACTTAGTGTGATGCATTCAAATTGCATCCATGTTGTCAGAAATGCAAAACTTCTTTCTTTCTAATGGCTGAATGGGCTTCCTTGTTGGCTCAGCAGTAAAAAAAAAAAAAAAAAAAAAATCCACCTGCCAAAGAAGGAGATATGGGTTCAATCCCTGGGTCAGGAAGATTCCCTAGAGAAGAAAATGGCAACTTACTCCAGTATTCTTACCTGGGAAATTCCATGGACAGAAGAGCATGGTGGACTACAGTCCTTAGGGATCCAAGAGTTGAACACAATTTAGCAGCTAAACAACAACAATGGCTGAATAATATTCCTGTGTGTGTGTGTGTGTGTGTGTGTGTGTGTGTGCATGTAAAATCTCACAACTTCATTATCCATTCCTCTATCGATGGGCACTTAGGTTGTTTTCCTACCTTGTCTTTTCTAAATCACACTGCTCTGAACCTGCAGTGAGAGTGCAGGTATCTCTTTAACATCATATTTTTATTTCTTTGGATATAGTTTAAGAAATGAAAATGCTGGATGATGTGATAGTTTTATTTTTAATTTTTTGAGGAATCTCCATACTGTTTTCCATAGTGATGGTACAAATTCAAAATCATAAAAGGGTTCCCTTTTCTCCATATCCTCTCCACTATTTGTTATCTCTTGTCTTTCTCTCTCTCTCTTGTCTTTTTAATAGGTGTGAGGAATTCCAAATGCAATTGGAATTTTGATAAGGACTGCATTAAATTTCTAGATGGCTTTGAGTAGAATAGACATTTTAGCAACATTAATTCTTCCAGTCCATGAACACAGAATACCTTTCCACTTATTTGTGTCTTCTTTGATTTCTTTCATCAATGCCTTACAGTTTTCATCATAGAGATATTTCCCCTCCCTGATTAAATTTATTCCTAACTATTTGTTTTTGATGCTATTGTGCTACAGATATCGTTCCATAAACACATCATTTTTTTTTGTTTTGAGAAATTGTAAAAGAGGATGGTGCCTCTTTGGGGCTATTCTAGCATCTTCTCTGGGATTGCCAGTCCTAGTGAATAAAATACAAGATGCCTAGGTGAATCTGAATTTCAAATGAATAATTTTTAATAGAAATATGTCCCACATAATACATGAAACATACTTCTAGTAAAAAATTATCTGGCAACCATAATCACATTTGACAAAAGCACTCCACACTTCATATTCACCACATAGTATCTGACCTCAAATAATACATGAAGGTTTGTCCAGCATTTCTAGCTTGGATATTCCAATATAGAAGAAGGGGAAGAGGTGACCCAGGTCATATCCTTGGCCAGTCTTGATTGAAAACTCAGTCTCCTAACACAACAGCACAGCAGTTCCAATCATGTTGAAGAACTTAATCTGCCCGTTGAATGATGAAATAAAGCAAACTGTTTTCTCTACTGAAGCGACTGGCTTAATTAGATCATATAGACTGATTATTTTGAACAATAGGATGAGCAGGAACTGGAGTAGATCCCAGCACAGATGTGCTGTATTGCAGAGTCAACAGAAAACTCAATTTCATAAAAGTTATACTTTACTCATATTTTTATTTCTTTGGATATAGTTTAAGAAATGAAAATGCTGGATGATGTGATAGTTTTATTTTTAATTTTTTGAGGAATCTCCATACTGTTTTCCATAGTGATGGTACAAATTCAAAATCATAAAAGGGTTCCCTTTTCTCCATATCCTCTCCACTATTTGTTATCTCTTGTCTTTCTCTCTCTCTCTTGTCTTTTTAATAGGTGTGAGGAATTCCAAATGCAATTGGAATTTTGATAAGGACTGCATTAAATTTCTAGATGGCTTTGAGTAGAATAGACATTTTAGCAACATTAATTCTTCCAGTCCATGAACACAGAATACCTTTCCACTTATTTGTGTCTTCTTTGATTTCTTTCATCAATGCCTTACAGTTTTCATCATAGAGATATTTCCCCTCCCTGATTAAATTTATTCCTAACTATTTGTTTTTGATGCTATTGTGCTACAGATATCGTTCCATAAACACATCATTTTTTTTTGTTTTGAGAAATTGTAAAAGAGGATGGTGCCTCTTTGGGGCTATTCTAGCATCTTCTCTGGGATTGCCAGTCCTAGTGAATAAAATACAAGATGCCTAGGTGAATCTGAATTTCAAATGAATAATTTTTAATAGAAATATGTCCCACATAATACATGAAACATACTTCTAGTAAAAAATTATCTGGCAACCATAATCACATTTGACAAAAGCACTCCACACTTCATATTCACCACATAGTATCTGACCTCAAATAATACATGAAGGTTTGTCCAGCATTTCTAGCTTGGATATTCCAATATAGAAGAAGGGGAAGAGGTGACCCAGGTCATATCCTTGGCCAGTCTTGATTGAAAACTCAGTCTCCTAACACAACAGCACAGCAGTTCCAATCATGTTGAAGAACTTAATCTGCCCGTTGAATGATGAAATAAAGCAAACTGTTTTCTCTACTGAAGCGACTGGCTTAATTAGATCATATAGACTGATTATTTTGAACAATAGGATGAGCAGGAACTGGAGTAGATCCCAGCATAGATGTGCTGTATTGCAGAGTCAACAGAAAACTCAATTGTCCCTGTCAAGCATAAAAGAAAATACTCCATTTTCTCCAGCTCCTCTTGAGAGCAAAAGTAATTCATATCACTGGGAGTCAAGCTTTCCATGCAGTACTAGGACTGAACACAACAGTCATGTTAAGAACTTACCTGGTAGTCCAGTAGTTGAGGACCCACCTGTCAATGCAGGGGACTCCAGTTCAGTCCCTGCTCCAGGAAGATTCCACATGCCACGGGGCAACTAAGCCAGTTGAGCCTGTTCCCCACAACAAGAGAAGTCACTGCAATAGGAAGAACATGCACAGCAACTAGAGAGTAGCCCCCGCTTGCCAGCTGTTCACAGCATTGAAGACTCAGTGCAACCAAATTAATTAATTAATTAATTTTTTAAAAAGTCATGTTGAATTTTAGGGGAAAAGGCTTTACAAACTGAGTAAGAAACAAACTATCTAATTCTTTGGACAAATCATAGGTACTTTGTCCTCTGCAGTTAAATTTCTTATTGAGGGCCTGGAGAGGAAAAATGTATGAATGAGGTTCATAGTTTTAAACTCAAAAACCTACTTAACAAACCTGACCAGATAACTGAGACATGTTGTTGCCAACTACCTTCATAATTATCAGTAATGTTATAAGTACTTTGGGAGGAAATCAATGGTAGGGGTGGGATTGGAATCAATAGACCAGCGGTAGATTCAACACACCATCATTTAGATACTGGTGACCAAGAGAAAAGATGTTAGAGAAACATGTAAGTTAAGAAGTCGTCCTGAGGGGCTTCCCCTGGTGGTGCAGTGGATAAGGACACCGCCTTGTAGTGCAAGGGGCGCTGGTTCGATCCCTGGCCTGGGAAGATCCCACGTGCCACAGAGCGGCTGGACCCATGTGTCCAATTACCGAGCCGGAGCTCTGGAGCGCATGCGCCCAGAGCCAGAGCTCTGCAGCGACAGACGCCACCGCGATGGGAGGCCCACAGGAGCCAAAGAACAAAGACAGATGAAAATGGAGAAATGAAAGACCAGCAGAAGTGGCCCGCCCGCTCCCCTCCCTCCCCAACCCGACCCCCGCCCAAAATAAATAAATAAATAAATCTTAAAAAAAAAAAAAAAAAAAAAAATGAAGTCGTCCTGAGAAAGTGAAGGAGTTTTTTTCTTTACACTTTATATTGTGAATTCATTCTTAGCAGTTTACCTGAGCAACCATCATGTTCAGCAGTGGAAACTCAGTCCAAGAATAAAATCCTCTTCCTCAAAAACCTTTCATGCAGCCCTGTTACCTGTCACTGAGCATATGAAGATAGACAAAATATGGACCTACTTTCAAATCATCTATATCAGCACTATTCAACAGAAATGGAATGCAGGACTCCACTGGTGGTATAGTGAATAGGAATCCACCTGCCAATGCAGGAAACATGGGTTTGATCCCTGATCTGGGAAGATCCCACCTGCTGCGGGGCAAGTAAACCTGTGTGCCACAATTACTGAGCCCATGTACCTAGAGCCTATGCTCTGCAACAAGAGAGGTCACCTCAGTGAGAAACTCATGTCCCACAACTAGAGAAATCCCATGTGCAGCAATGAAGATCCAACACAACCAAAAATAAATAAATACATTTTTAAAATAAATATACCCTTTAAAAAGAAATGGATTGCAAGGCACATGTGTCATTTTAAAATTTCTAATAGTCACATTCTTAAAAGGGAGTAGGGAACTGATGAAACTAATTTTAATGACATTTTTAAAATCTCATTATATCCAAAATCCTATCATTTCAGCACATAATTAATGTTTAATAATTATTCATTAGAAAATTTTACATTCTTTTTTGGGTACTGAATCTCCTAATCTGGCTTATACTTTACCCCTCTTGTCCATCTTGATTTGGATACTGAATTTTCATCAGAAAAGCTTGATCTGTATTTAGGATCAAATTTTATTTCATAAAATTTATAGTTTGGAATAACCCAAGTTATTCCAAAAGTTTCTTCAATAACTGAACTGAGAACCAAAAAGCTGTTTTCCGCCTATGTTTACAGCTATATTGACCATTTATATTCACCTTTTTTCAGAAGAACTCATGTAACTTTGAAGCAAAAGCATGTCAATTTCAAAACCATACCTGTCCACGTTAAGTAAATCCACTCACTCTTGTGTCTAATTAATATCATATTTAAAAAGGATAAATTAAAAATCAATTCTAAATCTATAAATATCAAGACATGAAATATTTTGAAATTTTCTTATAAGTTTTGCAGGATAAATATTCTATAAAGCTTCCCTTTTTTGGTGGGGGGGGGGTGGGGCACTTCTATTGGTCTTTTATTTATTTCCATGTTTGCTCTTTGGCCTGTGTGGGCCTCCCATTGCAGTGGCCTCTCTTGTTGCAGAGTATTGGCTCTGGGCACATGCGCTCCAGAGCTCCAGGTAGGTAGTTGGACACATCGGTCCAGCTGCTCTGTGGCACATAAGATCTTCCCAGGCCAGGGATTGAACTGGTGCCCTTTGCACTGCGAGGCAGTGTTCTTACCCACTGGACCACCAGGGAAGACCTAAAGCTTCCATTTTTAATTAAAATTAAATAGCATTTCAAATTCAGTTCCTTAACTGCACTATCCATATCTTAAGAGCCCAACAGACACATGTGGCTTGTGGCTATTACATTGCATAGTGTAGATTAAAGTTGAATAGAGATGGGTGGGATGTACCATGGGCTCAACCACCTTGCAAAACCAGCTAAGGGCCTATTTGCAAGCTTATTTGTGAGAAGTCCTACTTTAACTTCCCCAAATATGTCTGAAGTGCTTGGCAGACAGGTATCCCTGAGTATCCTTAGTGAGTACAAACTTAGTGACTGCCATTCTAGCAGTTTTGCAGGTTTCCTCCAGGTAATCCTTCTCCATCACACTGCTTCTCATAGCCATCCCTTTCAGGAGTTCCCCTAGCACAGTGCTTGGCCTCCTGTGACATAGGTCTTTCATTTTATGCCACATCTCTCTCCTTTCTTTGGCCTCCTAACTGCACAGGCCCTGGGAGGGGTAATGAATCAAAAAAGGCTCCCGTGACCTCACGTCTAGTTCCCACGTGCTCAGCTGAGCCATTCTCCCTATTCTAACTCCCTCACAGAGGTTCCATAGCCACTCCCTCACAGAGGTTCCATAGCCTCTCCCTCAGTCTAGCTACCTCTGGACTCAGTTCCAACCATTTCAGTTCCTTAGACAGCTTTGAACCTCACATCTGGGCTGAATTCATATCCTTTCCTCAGTCCCATCCAAACCAAGATTTGTGACTGGGCATCTCCTTCAATGTCCCCATATATTTTCTGAGTTTTAAGAAACCCCCAAACTGTTTGTTGTATTTGGGGGAGGGGAGGCTAATCTCCCCAGAGCAAAAAATGGCCCTCTAGGGGACGGTGCTGTCCAATTCTGCTGGCTGGCCTCCTGGGTCTCAGCTGGACCCAGCCTGAGTGACCTATTACATACTATGTTCATGGACCTAGGCATCATTGATTATAAAATGTGTAATTACTGTATGTAACACTAAGAAGTAAAACCATTCTCAATAGAAATCTACTATGAGACCCCAGATAAAGCTGAGACACTAAAGGCCTCAGTTTAGGGGTAAATGAGAAATAAGAAAGAGCTAGCAAGAAAAAAATAAGCAGAGTGAGACAAGGCAAGCTTCAGCCAGAGCCTAAACTGTTTGCAATTTGGGCCCTCTTTAAGGAAAGAAATACAAAATGTCTTATTCTTACAAATTTTACAGAAACAGATGATCATGTGAAGCTGTGACTCAGGCCCTTTGCAGGGCCTTGAAAGAGCCACACAACTGTGGGACCTTGAAGTTTTAGCTTCATTGCCTTTGGGTACATCTGTCGCTGCCCCACAAGGAACTGCAGGAGCAAACAGAAATCCTCTGTGAATGAACTCAGTTTTAATCCATTTGAACAGCAGTAACACATCATCAACTGTTAGCACATCTTGATTTCAGAAACTTTAAAGTATGAAACAATGTCCTTCTTAGAACCAATGAAATATGGTACCTATAAAGGAAAGTGGCAGTGTAAATGCTGGCTCTGGTATGACTTAAAAAATAACATCAACAACACGATGACGACGACAATGAAGATGGCTACTATTCACCAATCTCCTTCAGTGTACCAGCCTTCTTATTAATGCTTTACTCTTTCCCCACAAGAGCTTAATGTCACCACCAAAGACTTGAAGATTCAGGGTGATGGTTCCTACCTTATCCACCTGTGTGGTCAGCACATAGTCAGGTGTGTCATGGAGAATGACCACAGAGGAAGCAAATGATAAGGTGAATCATAGCAGGATTGCAGGGGTGATATTTTTACTGGAGTGAATCCACATAGCCCTGGCATCTAGTGTGCCACTACTGACCCAGCAAATGCTTTTCTCCCCATTCTGTCCTGTACCTATGGCAGGAATAATGACATACCTTTTCTATCTTGCCTCAGGCCATGTATGCTCACTTGCACTTGGTCATGATATATTCTAGAAGGACCAAAGATCATCCATTACATGTTTTCATCATGCTAATTGAATTGGTGGGCCCAGGGAGCCAGCGCTCCTAGGCTCCCTAGGTGCCTGAGTAAGTCAGCTGCATGCCAGATGGGGGAGATAATCCCTGAGAATATGGGTGAAACCTCTAAGGGTCTGGACTTGCTGGGGTAGACCTTCCGAAGTGAGATATTTGTTGTACTTTTACACACCAGTGGTCATGAGGAAAGAAGTACAAAGCTAGCTTTTCAGAAGCAACACACAAACAGTATTTGGCTGTGAACTAAACTCAATAAACCTACAAGGTTTAAACTTTGAGGATTTTTTTACTTTTTATTTTAACATACTGTCAGACACAGAAGAGTTGAAAGAATAAATTTCAAAGAATTCCCGTATATCCTTCACTCAGATTCCACAATATTAATATTTTAGCTAGATAGGTAAGTTCAGCTCAGTTCAGTTCAGTTACTCAGTCATGTCCGACTTTTTGCTTCGTGGACTGCAGCACACCAGGCTTCCCTGCCCTTCACCATGTCCTGGAGTCTGCTCAAACTAAGGTCCATCGACTCAGTGATGCCATCCAACCATCTCATCCTCTGTCATCCCTTTCTCCTTTGCCTTCTATTTTTCCCAACATCAGGTTCTTTTCCAGGGAGTCATCTCTTCACATCAGGTGGCCAAAGCATTGGGAGCCCCTTCAGGTTTCAGACATTTCCTTGAGTTGCATGAAGTCTATATTCACCAATCCTCCTTAAAAGTGTACCAGCCTTCTTATTAATGCTTTACTCTTTCCCCACAAGAGCTTAATGTCACCACCAAAGACTTGAAGATTCAGGGTGATGGTTCCTACCTTATCCACCTGTGTGGTCAGCACATAGTCAGGTGTGTCATGGAGAATGACCACAGAGGAAGCAAATGATAAGGTGAATCATAGCAGGATTGCAGGGGTGATATTTTTACTGGAGTGAATCCACATAGCCCTGGCATCTAGTGTGCCACTACTGACCCAGCAAATGCTTTTCTCCCCATTCTGTCCTGTACCTATGGCAGGAATAATGACATACCTTTTCTATCTTGCCTCAGGCCATGTATGCTCACTTGCACTTGGTCATGATATATTCTAGAAGGACCAAAGATCATCCATTACATGTTTTCATCATGCTAATTGAATTGGTGGGCCCAGGGAGCCAGCGCTCCTAGGCTCCCTAGGTGCCTGAGTAAGTCAGCTGCATGCCAGATGGGGGAGATAATCCCTGAGAATATGGGTGAAACCTCTAAGGGTCTGGACTTGCTGGGGTAGACCTTCCGAAGTGAGATATTTGTTGTACTTTTACACACCAGTGGTCATGAGGAAAGAAGTACAAAGCTAGCTTTTCAGAAGCAACACACAAACAGTATTTGGCTGTGAACTAAACTCAATAAACCTACAAGGTTTAAACTTTGAGGATTTTTTTACTTTTTATTTTAACATACTGTCAGACACAGAAGAGTTGAAAGAATAAATTTCAAAGAATTCCCGTATATCCTTCACTCAGATTCCACAATATTAATATTTTAGCTAGATAGGTAAGTTCAGCTCAGTTCAGTTCAGTTACTCAGTCATGTCCGACTTTTTGCTTCGTGGACTGCAGCACACCAGGCTTCCCTGCCCTTCACCATGTCCTGGAGTCTGCTCAAACTAAGGTCCATCGACTCAGTGATGCCATCCAACCATCTCATCCTCTGTCATCCCTTTCTCCTTTGCCTTCTATTTTTCCCAACATCAGGTTCTTTTCCAGGGAGTCATCTCTTCACATCAGGTGGCCAAAGCATTGGAGCTTCAGTTTCAGCATCATTCCTTCCAATGAATAGTCAAGGTTGATTCCTCTAGAGTTGACTGGTGGATTTCCTTGTAGTCCAAGGGACTCTCAAGAGTCTTCTCCAACACCACAGTTCAAAGGCATCAATTCTTTGGTGCTCAGCCTTCTTTATGGTCCAACTTTCACATCCATATGTAACTACTAGAAATACCATAACTTTGACTGTAGAGACTTTTGTCAGCAAATTGATGTCTCTGCTTTTGAATATGCTGTCTAGGTTTGTCATTGCTTTTCTTCCAAGGAGCAAGTGTTTTTTTTTAATTTCATGGCTGCAGCCACCATCTGCAGTGATTTTGAGATCAAGAAAACAAAATCTGTCACTGTTTTCATTGTTTGCCCATCTATTGGCCTTGAAGTGATAGGACTGGATGCCATGATCTTCATTTTTTCAGTGTCGAGTTTTAGGCCAGCTTTTTCATTCTCCTCTTTCAGCTTCATCAAGGGGCTTTTTAGTTCCTCTTTGCTTTCTGCCATAATGGTAGAGTCATCAGAATACATGAGGTTATTGATACTTCTTCTGGCCATCTTGATTACAGCTTGTGTTTCATTCAGACCAGCATTTTTCATGATGCACTCTGCATATAAATTAAATAAGCAGGGTGACAATCTCTAGCCTTGATATACTCCTTTCTCAATTTGGAACCAGTCCATTGCTCCATATCTAGTTCTAACTGTTGCATCTTGTCCTGCATACAGGTTTCACAGGAGGTAGGCAAGGTGGTCTGGTATTCCCATCTCTTTCAGAATTTTCCAGTTTGTTGTGATCTACACAGTCAAAGGCTTTAGCACAGTCAATGTAAACATCCCAAAATATAAAGTATTAAAATTTTAATATACTTGTCTAGTAATTACTTGTATGCTTATTTGTTATAATCTATTAATAACTCTAGAATTTTTTGGCCTCTTTTATTGTTTTTGTTTATTTGTTTATTTTCATCCATCTTTTATTCTTTGGCCTGTGTGGGCCTCCCATTGCAGTGGCCTCTCTTACTGCAGAGCACTGACTCTGGACACACATGCTCCAGAGCACTGGCTCTTAATTGGACACACCAGTCTAGCTGCTCCACAGCACATAAGATCTTCCAGGGCCAGAGATCTAATCGGTGCCCCTTGCACTGCAATGTGGACTCTTTACCCACTGGACCACCAGGGAAGCTCAGTTCTAGAAATTTTGACTGGTAAACATTGAAACAGAAATTTTACATTTTAGATTTATCATTTAAAATTTATGAAATTCAGTAATAGCTTCTAACTAGTAGCATTTATTTTTTACAGTGGTTTTAGATTTACAGAAAAACTGAGCAGATTGTACAAAGAGTTCCTGTATAGTCTCTCTCGCACACAGAATTTTCTCTATTATTAACAACTTGCATGAGTGTGATACATTTCTCACAACTGGTGAACCAGTACTAATGCATCATTATTAACTGAAATACATAATGTACATTATGGTTTGCTTTTCAATTTGTACATTCTTTGGGTTTTGACAAATGTACTATGACATGTATCCACCATAACAGAACCATAGAGAATAGTGTCACTGCCCTAAAGACCTTCTGTGCTCTACCCATTCATCCTTTCCCTATCGTGAAACCACTGACAACCACTGACCTCTTTACTGTCTCTCTAATTTTGCTTTATCCAGAATATCATATAGTTGGAATCATACGGCTTGTAGCCTTTTCAGATTTCTTTCTTTCACTTAGCACTATGAATTTAAAGTTTCTGCATGTCTTTTCGTGGCTTGATAGATCATTTCTTTTATTACTGAATACTACTATTCCACTGTGAAAATGAAATATGGTACACCAATTTGTGTATCCACTCATTCATTGAAAGAAATCTTAGTTGCTTTCAATTTTGCTATTATGAATAAAGCTCCTCTAGACTTCTGTGTACAGGCATTGTGTAGACATAAGTTTTCAACTCATTTGGTTACAATATTATATATTACTTTAAAATACACATTTTGGGGACTTCTCTTCAGTCTAGTGGTAAATCAATGCTCCAAGTGCAGGAGGCACAGGTTTGACCCCTAGTCAGGAAACTAAGATCCCGCATGCATGCTGCATGGTGTCCAAAAATATAAATAAATAAAATGCATTTTAGTTTTATGTAGTATCAGTTTCTACACTAGAAAACAGGAAATCGTTAGCAAAGCTACACTTTTTCTCTTTTTCCCTTCTCTTTCCCTCTTATTATTATTTTTATTTTTCTCACATCAAATTTTACATTTTAGATTTATCATTTAAAATTTATGAAATTCAGTAATAGCTTCTAACTAGTAGCATTTATTTTTTACAGTGGTTTTAGATTTACAGAAAAACTGAGCAGATTGTACAAAGAGTTCCTGTATAGTCTCTCTCGCACACAGAATTTTCTCTATTATTAACAACTTGCATGAGTGTGATACATTTCTCACAACTGGTGAACCAGTACTAATGCATCATTATTAACTGAAATACATAATGTACATTATGGTTTGCTTTTCAATTTGTACATTCTTTGGGTTTTGACAAATGTACTATGACATGTATCCACCATAACAGAACCATAGAGAATAGTGTCACTGCCCTAAAGACCTTCTGTGCTCTACCCATTCATCCTTTCCCTATCGTGAAACCACTGACAACCACTGACCTCTTTACTGTCTCTCTAATTTTGCTTTATCCAGAATATCATATAGTTGGAATCATACGGCTTGTAGCCTTTTCAGATTTCTTTCTTTCACTTAGCACTATGAATTTAAAGTTTCTGCATGTCTTTTCGTGGCTTGATAGATCATTTCTTTTATTACTGAATACTACTATTCCACTGTGAAAATGAAATATGGTACACCAATTTGTGTATCCACTCATTCATTGAAAGAAATCTTAGTTGCTTTCAATTTTGCTATTATGAATAAAGCTCCTCTAGACTTCTGTGTACAGGCATTGTGTAGACATAAGTTTTCAACTCATTTGGTTACAATATTATATATTACTTTAAAATACACATTTTGGGGACTTCTCTTCAGTCTAGTGGTAAATCAATGCTCCAAGTGCAGGAGGCACAGGTTTGACCCCTAGTCAGGAAACTAAGATCCCGCATGCATGCTGCATGGTGTCCAAAAATATAAATAAATAAAATGCATTTTAGTTTTATGTAGTATCAGTTTCTACACTAGAAAACAGGAAATCGTTAGCAAAGCTACACTTTTTCTCTTTTTCCCTTCTCTTTCCCTCTTATTATTATTTTTATTTTACTCACATCATTTTTACTTAATCAAGATTTGCAGTGTTCACATGTTTTTTCTGAAACTGATTTCTTTTGTTTGTCAGCCTTAGTCTGTCTGTATTTAAGTATGAGTGCTTTAACTACAGTTTTGTCATTCCTGTATTCTTCATTGTGTTTCGTCTCTTGGTTAAATTGATCTATTTTTAATGAATTTTCCAAGATGTGCTGATGGCTGATGGGTACTTAACTTCCTGACTTCATATTTGAGCATGACTGACTGGTTCTATTGAATAAGAATTGGCAAAAAAAAAAAAAAAGAATTGACTAGGTACAGTGTTCCCAGATCACATTTTGTTCCCCTCAGAACTTGGCAGACTTCATTTCATTGTTTTTTTGTTGTTGTTAATATAATTTCTTTTTTTTTTTTTAATTTATTTTGGTGGGGGGGCGGGTTGGGTAAGGTAGGGGGTGGGCGGGCCACTTCTGTTGGTCTTTCATTTATCTATTTTCATCTATTTTTGTTCTTTGGCCTGCGTGGGCCTCCCTTTGCAGTGGCCTCTGTTGTCGCAGATCTCCAGCTATGGGCGCATGCACCCCAGAGCTCCGGCTCGGTAACTGGACACATTGGTCCAGCCACTCCACGGCACGTGGGATCTTCCCAGGCCAGGGATTGAACCGGCGCCCCTTGCACTTCAAAGCAGTGTCCTTACCCACTGGACCAGCAGGGAAGCCCCATTTCATTGTCTTTAGCTTGAACTGTTGTGGAAAAGTTTGAGGCCAGTCTAGCTCCTACTGCTTCTTTCTAGACACCTGAATTATTTGTCCTCATTTTTCAAGTTCTTAAATAAATAAGACTGTAAATCAGCTTTGATCACTATTTTTGTTAACCAGTTTTTCCAAGTGTGTGATATGCCCTATCTGCCTAAAAACTTTACTCCTTCTTTCATTTTAGGGTAACTTTTGTATTGTATCTCTGAATACTTGTTCTGTTCCCTATGTGAGAGTCTCTGCTTCAAAGCCACCTAAGAGTCATTTCTCCATCTTCATCCCTATCATCTCCTGTCTAATTTTTATTTTTTGCCCTTGTCTCCACATTTGTTCTGATTATCTCAAGACTCTCCACCAAAATTCTACTTTCAGCATTATCTATTCTAGTGTAGAGCACTGATATTATTTGTTACATATCAAATAGTACTAACTTTTATTTAGTTCTGCACTATCCCTTTCAACCCATCCTACTAGTCTTAGCTTATTATCTCATAGATATTATTATATTAAATTAAGAATCTATATGATCTTTTAGTGCAAAGTACTTATGGAGAATATGCCCCTGTATAAGGGTGATATTTTCTTCCATGGTGGTATCTTTCTATGTTATTTATATTTAAATCATTTATTCAACATAGATTTGAGTACCTACTACTTTTGGTCTCTGGCAATACCACAAAATAGAAAAAGTTCTTACTTTAATGGTGCTTATGTATGGATGTGCGGGGACCTTCCGCAGAAAGGGAAGGCAGCGGGATTACTCCCGGCGGAACCGGGAGATCTCGGAGAAAGGCAAATCTTGAACTGTCCGCCCCGCAGCCCCCCGGCTGAGGCAGGGGACAATCAGACGCGACAGGGGTTCTGTCGGAGCGGTTCCACTTTATTAGAGTAAACTAACAGTTTTTATAGGCAAACGAAGGGGGGTTTGCAAGGGACTTCCTATAGTTACACCAATCAACCTAAAGGTCCAGCAACCACGCATTTACATTGCTATAGGAACTCACGGTGAGCCTGCATTGCCCAGAGCTCGGAAACCAGGGGGATCAATCAAAATTTTGACAATGGACCCCAGATCATGCCCGGTGCTGAATGTGTGATTAGGCCAGTCTAGCTCCTACTGTTTTTGCCTAAACCTCATTTTCAAGTTCTTAAATAAATAAGACTGTAAATCAGCTTTGATCACTATTTTTGTTAACCAGTTTTTCCAAGTGTGTGATATGCCCTATCTGCCTAAAAACTTTACTCCTTCTTTCATTTTAGGGTAACTTTTGTATTGTATCTCTGAATACTTGTTCTGTTCCCTATGTGAGAGTCTCTGCTTCAAAGCCACCTAAGAGTCATTTCTCCATCTTCATCCCTATCATCTCCTGTCTAATTTTTATTTTTTGCCCTTGTCTCCACATTTGTTCTGATTATCTCAAGACTCTCCACCAAAATTCTACTTTCAGCATTATCTATTCTAGTGTAGAGCACTGATATTATTTGTTACATATCAAATAGTACTAACTTTTATTTAGTTCTGCACTATCCCTTTCAACCCATCCTACTAGTCTTAGCTTATTATCTCATAGATATTATTATATTAAATTAAGAATCTATATGATCTTTTAGTGCAAAGTACTTATGGAGAATATGCCCCTGTATAAGGGTGATATTTTCTTCCATGGTGGTATCTTTCTATGTTATTTATATTTAAATCATTTATTCAACATAGATTTGAGTACCTACTACTTTTGGTCTCTGGCAATACCACAAAATAGAAAAAGTTCTTACTTTAATGGTGCTTATGTATGGATGTGCGGGGACCTTCCGCAGAAAGGGAAGGCAGCGGGATTACTCCCGGCGGAACCGGGAGATCTCGGAGAAAGGCAAATCTTGAACTTTCCGCCCCGCAGCCCCCTGGCTGAGGCAGGGGACAATCAGACGCGACAGGGGTTCCGTCGGAGCGGTTCCACTTTATTAGAGTAAACTAACAGTTTTTATAGGCAAACGAAGGGCGGGTTTGCAAGGAACTTCCTATAGTTACACCAATCAACCTAAAGGTCGAGCAACCACGCATTTACATTGCAATAGGAACTCACAGTGAGCCTGCATTGCCCAGAGCTCGGAAACCAGGGGGATCAATCAGAAGTTTTGACAATGGACCCCAGATCATGCCCTGTCTCTTCCTGTAGACATCCCTCTAGCACCAAACTGCAAATATGCCCAAGCTTCCTTATGCTTGCAAAAGCCCTCTTTCCCTCAGGGCCCCACATGGATGTACTTGTATGTGTACATAGAGTGTGTCTGTGTATTTGGGTTTGCTTTGATATATTTACATAATAACTACATCATTTTTTGCCATTTTATTGATAGTTAACCTGGGCTGTGCTATTCAGATCCTTCATTTCTCTAATGAAGTGAGATTGAATTTTCCTTGACATTCATTGTTTTCTTATTCTCTGGAACCAGCTTGAATTCCCTTCAAGGTTTCCAAGTAAATTATCCATGTTGATTTTAATCTACTTTTCTGTAGCCTGAGGATAGAACTGTTGTGATTATATTTATGGACTTCAACCTTACAAAGGGGAATTCAGTTTATTGTTGTAACAGATTTTTCTTTATAAATTTAATTACAAATTATATAGCTATATTTTTCAAAAAACTGGAAAAGAATAAAATCACCTCTGCATGATTCTACTTGACAAAAATTTATGTTTTTTTTTTTTTTTTTTTACTAACTGGAGGGTAATGTTCGACTCTTTGTGACTCCATGGACTACATAGCCTCCCAGGTTCCTCTGTCCATGGAATTCTCCAGGCAAGAATACTGGGTTGCCATTTCCTTCTCCAGGGCTCATTCCAGGGCTCATTTTAGTAACTGGACCATTACCTAAAAATAAAAAAGCTGAGGAATCAACAGAAGGAGCCCACAGGCTCCTTGGTAACCTATGTATCACATGAGTTTGAAAACTCCTTACTGACTGTTTAGGAGCAAGATTAGATCTCTCTTTATGTTTTGAGACTGTTTATTCTCTCTTTATATTTTGAGAATGTTGTCTTTTTTCCATACAGATAAGCAATCCTGAAGGTGTTTCGTGGTTTTTTGAAGATTTGTTTATTTATTATTTATTTTGGGGGATGGGGTGGGGAGGGAGGGGAACAGGTGAACCACTTCTATTGGTCTTTCATTTGTCCATTTTCATCCATCTTTGTTCTTTGGGCTGTGTGGGCCTCCCATTGTGGTGGCCTCTGTTGTTGCAGAGCACCGGCTCTGTGCACATGCACTCCAGAGATCCAGCTCGGTAATTGGACACATCGGTCCAGCCGCTCTGCGGCACGTGGGATCATCCCAGGCCAGGGATCGAACCAGCACCCCTTGCACTGCAAGGCGGTGTCTTTACCCACTGGACCACCAGGGAAGCCCCTGAAGGTGTTTCATAGTTTGGTTTTATCTCATGACAAAAATAACCATATGCATAGATTACTGTAGGTATGATCTTTTTTTAAACATAATAACTACTCATTTTTGCCAATTGATAGTTAACCTGGGCTGTGCTATTCAGATCCTTCATTTCTCTAATGAAGTGAGATTGAATTTTCCTTGACATTCATTGTTTTCTTATTCTCTGGAACCAGCTTGAATTCCCTTCAAGGTTTCCAAGTAAATTATCCATGTTGATTTTAATCTACTTTTCTGTAGCCTGAGGATAGAACTGTTGTGATTATATTTATGGACTTCAACCTTACAAAGGGGAATTCAGTTTATTGTTGTAACAGATTTTTCTTTATAAATTTAATTACAAATTATATAGCTATATTTTTCAAAAAACTGGAAAAGAATAAAATCACCTCTGCATGATTCTACTTGACAAAAATTTATGTTTTTTTTTTTTTTTTTTTACTAACTGGAGGGTAATGTTCGACTCTTTGTGACTCCATGGACTACATAGCCTCCCAGGTTCCTCTGTCCATGGAATTCTCCAGGCAAGAATACTGGGTTGCCATTTCCTTCTCCAGGGCTCATTCCAGGGCTCATTTTAGTAACTGGACCATTACCTAAAAATAAAAAAGCTGAGGAATCAACAGAAGGAGCCCACAGGCTCCTTGGTAACCTATGTATCACATGAGTTTGAAAACTCCTTACTGACTGTTTAGGAGCAAGATTAGATCTCTCTTTATGTTTTGAGACTGTTTATTCTCTCTTTATATTTTGAGAATGTTGTCTTTTTTCCATACAGATAAGCAATCCTGAAGGTGTTTCATTTTTTTTTAAAGATTTATTTATTTATTATTTATTTTGGGGGGGATGGGGTGGGGAGGGAGGGGAACAGGTGAACCACTTCTATTGGTCTTTCATTTGTCCATTTTCATCCATCTTTGTTCTTTGGGCTGTGTGGGCCTCCCATTGTGGTGGCCTCTGTTGTTGCAGAGCACCGGCTCTGTGCACATGCACTCCAGAGATCCAGCTCGGTAATTGGACACATCGGTCCAGCCGCTCTGCGGCACGTGGGATCATCCCAGGCCAGGGATCGAACCAGCACCCCTTGCACTGCAAGGCGGTGTCTTTACCCACTGGACCACCAGGGAAGCCCCTGAAGGTGTTTCATAGTTTGGTTTTATCTCATGACAAAAATAACCATATGCATAGATATGACCCATGTGCAAGTGTAATTTCATTTCTATCCAAACTAGAAATACAGCTTTTACCTTCTCCTTTGTATTCTTCCTGGACAAGAATTACATTGGTCTCTTGGGTTGAATGGGAAGAAATGGTGTCAAGTGTCAGAAATAAAATATGTCCTCTCTAGGCTGTCTCCAAAATCAGAAAAGAAGGCAAGATGCAGGGCCTTTGGCAAATTCAACAAACACAAAATTGCCTTAGGCATTCACAAAGAAATTTTTCAAGAACTGACACCCAAGGGAACCAAGTACAGAAAGATAAAACTAACTTAGACTAAAGAATACTCCTGCCTCCAATCATGAATGTGTATCTGAGTTTCCTGGCAATCAGGATGAGAAGGAAAATGAAAGCATCATAATTCTTTTTGCCTTTTAAATGAATTGTGAGATTCCAAGTTTTTCCCATTTTGGGGCTCTGAAAGGACAATTTTCACATGGATCTTTATGTATCAGATCATGAACAATGGAATAGACAACATTCTCAAAATATAAGGAGAGATCTACTTATGTCATCTATGATCTGAGATATAAGGACAATAAAGAAAGATGTAGTTTTCTACACATCAATGCCACAAAAGGAATTCTTCAAGGTCCTGTCTAGATTAATGAATCCCTTGTGTGACTTTCTTCTTACTCAGTGTTCTATTTTTCACTGCCCTTGCCTTTGTGTATTTTTTCTGATCCTGTTTCTCTCTTGGGCATGAAAGCATCATCTGTTACAAGCCATTGTTCAACAACCATTCTGACAGCCAGAAGAGAATGAGCAAGCTGTTGTCAGAGGCAAGTCGTGGTGAAAGCAGGAAGCAGGAACCATTCTTCCATGGACGCCCTTTCACCGCTGCATGCCTTTCCATCCCTCCCCCGCAGTGGGCCCTCACTGCTCTCTGGGCTTTCACTTACCCACCGCCATGTCCTGTCCAGGCTCACCTCTCAAATATTGCCATGGTTTTAACTTCTCTCTCTTTTTAAAAAATTAGTTTATTTTTATTGAAGTATAGTTGATTTACAACATTGTGTTGGTTTCAGATGTATACCAAAGTGATTCAGTTATATATACATACACTTTTTTTCAGTTTCTTTTCCCTTATAAGTTACAAAATAGTGAGCTTAGTTCCCTGCACTATGCAGTGGGTCCCTGTTAGATATGACCTCTCTTTCTTTTCTATTAAAACCTCTCTGTCCTCAGGGCTGAATGGAACATCAAAAGGAAATTATGTATATTAATCTGGGTCCAATCAGGGAAGCAGATTGGGATAAGGAATTTGGAATTAAACCTTATACAATCATGGGAGGATCTGAGAAGTGGAAGTCAGAAAGGAAGAGTGAGATGAAAGTCGCCAGCCTGTCAATCAGGGCAGTACATCTGCTGCTGAAATGGCCTGCGAAGGGAAACCTGATAGAGAAATGGTGGCTGCATGGGCTGTGAGCCCACAGCATCTGGTGATGGGCCTAAGGCTGCTGTTGGTCTTCAGGGACACCACGTGGATAGAAGAGCTGACCTCAGAGCCCAAGAGGGCCAGAGTGAGCTTGAATGTGCTGGCACCTCTTTGTCTGTCACCGCATCTAACCATGAGGACATCCAGAGAGTAATGACTGTTCTCACCCCCCAAATTTGGTGCAAGTTCCTCTTTTGGCTAGCTCCAACCTGAAACCAAACAGGAAAGGGGATTCTGGAATCATAGTTCCGGGTTAACAGAGGGTTGACAATAGATCCAATCCTCTGTTTAGATAAATTCACACTGATTTACAAGTGCCCAATGCTCTCTGGGAACTCATCTGAGGATACTTTCCAGGGGCTTCAACACGTTTCTCTCTTGGGCATGAAAGCATCATCTGTTACAAGCCATTGTTCAACAACCATTCTGACAGCCAGAAGAGAATGAGCAAGCTGTTGTCAGAGGCAAGTCGTGGTGAAAGCAGGAAGCAGGAACCATTCTTCCATGGACGCCCTTTCACCGCTGCATGCCTTTCCATCCCTCCCCCGCAGTGGGCCCTCACTGCTCTCTGGGCTTTCACTTACCCACCGCCATGTCCTGTCCAGGCTCACCTCTCAAATATTGCCATGGTTTTAACTTCTCTCTCTTTTTAAAAAATTAGTTTATTTTTATTGAAGTATAGTTGATTTACAACATTGTGTTGGTTTCAGATGTATACCAAAGTGATTCAGTTATATATACATACACTTTTTTTCAGTTTCTTTTCCCTTATAAGTTACAAAATAGTGAGCTTAGTTCCCTGCACTATGCAGTGGGTCCCTGTTAGATATGACCTCTCTTTCTTTTCTATTAAAACCTCTCTGTCCTCAGGGCTGAATGGAACATCAAAAGGAAATTATGTATATTAATCTGGGTCCAATCAGGGAAGCAGATTGGGATAAGGAATTTGGAATTAAACCTTATACAATCATGGGAGGATCTGAGAAGTGGAAGTCAGAAAGGAAGAGTGAGATGAAAGTCGCCAGCCTGTCAATCAGGGCAGTACATCTGCTGCTGAAATGGCCTGCGAAGGGAAACCTGATAGAGAAATGGTGGCTGCATGGGCTGTGAGCCCACAGCATCTGGTGATGGGCCTAAGGCTGCTGTTGGTCTTCAGGGACACCACGTGGATAGAAGAGCTGACCTCAGAGCCCAAGAGGGCCAGAGTGAGCTTGAATGTGCTGGCACCTCTTTGTCTGTCACCGCATCTAACCATGAGGACATCCAGAGAGTAATGACTGTTCTCACCCCCCAAATTTGGTGCAAGTTCCTCTTTTGGCTAGCTCCAACCTGAAACCAAACAGGAAAGGGGATTCTGGAATCATAGTTCCGGGTTAACAGAGGGTTGACAATAGATCCAATCCTCTGTTTAGATAAATTCACACTGATTTACAAGTGCCCAATGCTCTCTGGGAACTCATCTGAGGATACTTTCCAGGGAAGCATTCCTTCAGAGAGGTCTTGGGCACTGCCAGGCCAGTGACCAATATCCTGGAACAGGGATAAGATAGCTTCTTGCTGCCCTCATTACTCACTCCAGGGCTCTGCAACCTTCCACCACCACCGCCGTGATTATAGATGACAGTAAATGTAGACTCTGGAGAACTAGGTGCGTATGTGCTAAGTCGCTTCAGCCATATCCAACTCTGTGCGACCCTATGGACTATAACTTGCCACACTCCTCTGTAAATGGGATTTTCCAGGAGAGAACACTGGAGTAAGTCTCCACTCCTCCAGGGGACCTTCCAAACCCTGAGATCACACTCACATCTCCTGCAGCTCCTGCATTGTAGATGGATTCTTTACCACGGAGCCACCAGGGGAAATCCACCACAAACTCATAACTTATTACACCTTTTATTTTCATATACCTGCAAATCTTTGCTTCTTTCAAAGTAAATTTTAAATTACTTACTGGATATGTTTCTTAACTTTTTTCTCCTCTAACCAGTCACTTACAATGCAAGAAGATGTACCCATTTGTTTTGTGGCTTCAAAAGCCCCAACTACACTGCCATGTATCCCCCAGCAAGTGCACACCCTAGACTGAGAAACACGGGCTTTCCCTTGCAAAGCGGCTCAGCTAATGAGCCACTTCCCTGCTTCAAATGTCCAAATAATTCCAACCGCTCTCAGGATCAACTCCAAGCTCCCAAGCCCAGCATTCAGTGCCTCCATGATCTGGGATTACCCACTTCTCCCGCCTCTCTTCTTATCTCAGTAACCATTTCTGCCTCCTGAAGTCTACCTTCCAGCCTGTTCCTGACCACCCTGTGCTGCTGCTGCTTCCAAACCCTTCCCCATACTGTTTCCTTTGCTCTGCCCACTTCTTCACCTGAAGAGATCTTCCCCAAGCCTCCAAGACCCCACTTGCCTGTCCCATCCCTGAAGCATCCCCAAGTCTTTACACCATTAGTCCCACAGCTTCAACAGCATTACCTGGAATCATAGTTCCGGGTTAACAGAGGGTTGACAATAGATCCAATCCTCTGTTTAGATAAATTCACACTGATTTACAAGTGCCCAATGCTCTCTGGGAACTCATCTGAGGATACTTTCCAGGGAAGCATTCCTTCAGAGAGGTCTTGGGCACTGCCAGGCCAGTGACCAATATCCTGGAACAGGGATAAGATAGCTTCTTGCTGCCCTCATTACTCACTCCAGGGCTCTGCAACCTTCCACCACCACCGCCGTGATTATAGATGACAGTAAATGTAGACTCTGGAGAACTAGGTGCGTATGTGCTAAGTCGCTTCAGCCATATCCAACTCTGTGCGACCCTATGGACTATAACTTGCCACACTCCTCTGTAAATGGGATTTTCCAGGAGAGAACACTGGAGTAAGTCTCCACTCCTCCAGGGGACCTTCCAAACCCTGAGATCACACTCACATCTCCTGCAGCTCCTGCATTGTAGATGGATTCTTTACCAAGGAGCCACCAGGGAAGTCCACCACAAACTCATAACTTATTACACCTTTTATTTTCATATACCTGCAAATCTTTGCTTCTTTCAAAGTAAATTTTAAATTACTTACTGGATATGTTTCTTAACTTTTTTCTCCTCTAACCAGTCACTTACAATGCAAGAAGATGTACCCATTTGTTTTGTGGCTTCAAAAGCCCCAACTACACTGCCATGTATCCCCTAGCAAGTGCACACCCTAGACTGAGAAACACGGGCTTTCCCTTGCAAAGCGGCTCAGCTAATGAGCCACTTCCCTGCTTCAAATGTCCAAATAATTCCAACCGCTCTCAGGATCAACTCCAAGCTCCCAAGCCCAGCATTCAGTGCCTCCATGATCTGGGATTACCCACTTCTCCCGCCTCTCTTCTTATCTCAGTAACCATTTCTGCCTCCTGAAGTCTACCTTCCAGCCTGTTCCTGACCACCCTGTGCTGCTGCTGCTTCCAAACCCTTCCCCATACTGTTTCCTTTGCTCTGCCCACTTCTTCACCTGAAGAGATCTTCCCCAAGCCTCCAAGACCCCACTTGCCTGTCCCATCCCTGAAGCATCCCCAAGTCTTTACACCATTAGTCCCACAGCTTCAACAGCATTACCTGTTAGTGCTTTGCCTGGCTTCCCAGGTGGCCTGTGAGCACCCCAAAGCAGACTCTGTCAGAAACCTACCCAACAGCCATGCTGCTCTTCCTTCTTGCTGATGGAAGACAAGTCATGTTTGGAGGTATCGCAACTGGGCTATACTAATATGGTGATCCCACCAGTTCAGTTCAGTCATTTGACTTTTTGTGACCCCATGGACTGCAGCACGCCAGGCTTCCCTGTCCTTCATCATCTCCCAGAGCTTACTCAAACTCATGTCCATTAACTCAGTGATGCCATCTAACCATCTCATCCTCAGTTATCCCCCTCTCTCTCTGCCTCCTATTTTTTCCAGCATCAGGGTCTTTTACAATGAGTTGACTCTTCCCATCAGGTAGCCAAAGTATTGGAGCCTCAGCTTCAGCATCAGTCCTTCCAATGAATATTCAGCGATGATTTCCTTTAGAATTGACTGGTTTGGTCTCCTTGCAGTCCAAGGGACTCTCAAGAGTCTGGGTCAATCTTTTCACAGTCCGAGGAACTCTCAAGAGTCTTTCCTGACTGAGGGATATAAGTTTGGGCACCTGACTCATTTCTGGTTATTAGGATGCAGAGGAGAGATACCAGAGCCCTCTTTCACTCTGATTGGCTCTCTCTCTCTTTCCCACGTAGGACAGAGCAGAAGGCAACCATCTTTCATCCAGGAAGAGATCGCTCACCAAAAGCAGACATTCAATCTTCAGAACTATAAGAAAATGACTTTCTGTTGGTTAGGTCATCAAGTATGTGGCATTTTGTTATAGCAACCCTAGCTGCTAGCTGATCCACACTTAATTATCTGAGATTTACTAAGTGCTTGTCATATGCTAAACTCTCTTCCAAGTTTTTTAAGTACCAACTCATTTAATAATCACAACTTTCCAGTGAAATAGGAATAATTATGATTCTTATCCATTGCAGAGATGAGAATCTGAGGCACAGAAAGCCTTAGTGGGAGCGTACATGCTAAGTTGCTTTAGTCAAGTCTGACTCTGTGTGACCCTATAGACTATAGCCCACAAGGTTCCTCTGTCCATGAGATTCTCCAGGCAAGAATACTGGAATGGATTGCCTTACTCTCCTCCATGGGATCTTCCTGACTCAGGGATTGAACCCATGTCTCCTGCATCTCCTGCATTGCAGGCAGATTCTTAACTGCTGAGCCACTGGAGAAGCCCAAAAGTTAGAGTACTTAGCTCATAATGCTGACAAGTAGCAGAGTTGGGATTGGAACATCCCATCATCTGGTTCTACATTCACACTCTCACCTAGTGTATTATTCTACTGCTTCTCAAGGGCTAGCCTTGTCTGATTCATCTTACATTTCTCCAAGGCCAGCACAGTGCCTGACCCTTGGTAAGGCATTTACTGAATGTTGATGTACTAGGCAATCTGCCAAGTTCGGCCATTAATCATCGAATTTCAGCTTCACAACAGGTCTACCAGCATGGTTGCTGAGAGTCCTGTTTACCCAAGGCTGAGGGAGCTTGTGGGATGCAGGAATTTTAATTTAAAACTAGGGTGAGTTGGTCACCTCACCTATTAGATCAGTTCAGCGGTGTGTTATGACTTTTGATGGTCCAGGAACTTTTGCTCTTGAGGGCTCCTCCCACCAAAGCAGATTTTGGTGGGCCCTAAAATATTCACTTTCTATTATTTGAGAAAAAATGTAAAATGTCTCCTTCAGCCCTAAACATATCTTTTCTTTCTTCTGATTTTAAAAGAAATCAAACATTTTAGTAGGTTCCTAAAAATATCATGTGTGGCTTCCCAGGAGGCTCAGTGGTATTAATAAGGAATCTGCTTGCCAAGCAGGAGATGTGGGTTTGATCCATGGATCAGGAAGATCCCCTGTAGAAGGAAATGGCAACCTACTCTAGTATTCTTGCCTGGGAATTTTCATGGACAGAGGAGCCTGGTAGGCTATAGTCTGTGGGGTTATGAAAGAGTCAGACATGACTTAATGACTAAGTACCATGTGCCCCAGTGTTTGTGCCCAGAACCTCCTAAGTCTAATGGATCTGTCATAATTCCTATTTCACAGACAGTGTAAGTAATTGCCCAATAATCATACAACTAGAGAAGTGATCGTTACATGCTAAGTTGCTTTAGTCAAGTCTGACTCGTGAATGGAATTGCCTTAGCAAGAATACTGGAATGGATTGCCTTACTCTCCTCCATGGGATCTTCCTGACTCAGGATTGAACCCATGTCTCCTGCATCTCCTGCATTGCAGGCAGATTCTTAACTGCTGAGCCACTGGAGAAGCCCAAAAGTTAGAGTACTTAGCTCATAATGCTGACAAGTAGCAGAGTTGGGATTGGAACATCCCATCATCTGGTTCTACATTCACACTCTCACCTAGTGTATTATTCTACTGCTTCTCAAGGGCTAGCCTTGTCTGATTCATCTTACATTTCTCCAAGGCCAGCACAGTGCCTGACCCTTGGTAAGGCATTTACTGAATGTTGATGTACTAGGCAATCTGCCAAGTTCGGCCATTAATCATCGAATTTCAGCTTCACAACAGGTCTACCAGCATGGTTGCTGAGAGTCCTGTTTACCCAAGGCTGAGGGAGCTTGTGGGATGCAGGAATTTTAATTTAAAACTAGGGTGAGTTGGTCACCTCACCTATTAGATCAGTTCAGCGGTGTGTTATGACTTTTGATGGTCCAGGAACTTTTGCTCTTGAGGGCTCCTCCCACCAAAGCAGATTTTGGTGGGCCCTAAAATATTCACTTTCTATTATTTGAGAAAAATGTAAAATGTCTCCTTCAGCCCTAAACATATCTTTTCTTTCTTCTGATTTTAAAAGAAATCAAACATTTTAGTAGGTTCCTAAAAATATCATGTGTGGCTTCCCAGGAGGCTCAGTGGTATTAATAAGGAATCTGCTTGCCAAGCAGGAGATGTGGGTTTGATCCATGGATCAGGAAGATCCCCTGTAGAAGGAAATGGCAACCTACTCTAGTATTCTTGCCTGGGAATTTTCATGGACAGAGGAGCCTGGTAGGCTATAGTCTGTGGGGTTATGAAAGAGTCAGACATGACTTAATGACTAAGTACCATGTGCCCCAGTGTTTGTGCCCAGAACCTCCTAAGTCTAATGGATCTGTCATAATTCCTATTTCACAGACAGTGTAAGTAATTGCCCAATAATCATACAACTAGAGAAGTGATAGAGCCAGGATTTGAATTCATTCTGTCTAACTCCAGAGTCTATGCCTTTTTTTAAACTGTTCTTTCAGTGTTTTCAAACATTTTTGATGGTGATTCACAATAAGAAATAACTTTTACAGCACAGTGCAGTACTCATTCACACTTCACACAGAGAGGAATCAAAATCTGCATGTAGCAATATTTACTTTATTACACATAATTCATGCTGATGCTTCATGTTTTATTTGGTTACATTTCATTTTTTAAAATGCAGTCCAACAGCATTCACAACTCATCAATGTGTTGTGACCCACAGCTTGAAAACCTTGCCCTCTGCTCTAATACAGTCAATAAATATTTGTAAAATGAATGTCTTGGGTGTACAGACAGGATAGGGACATCATCCAACACAAATATTTTCAGCCAAATAATCAGTTTCATCTGTCTCTTTACCAACTGAAATAACATGAAAAGGAAATATGTGCTATTTCAGAAACACAATGCCAGTTGCTGAACATTTAGAAACATCTGCTTCCTAGAAGGAATGTGGTGAGAGCTTTAATTTTACATGGTTTTGTCTCAAATAAGTCCTAACTCTCAGCATTCCATTCTTCTTAAGATAGGGCATGTATTTCCCAAAACTCAGGAACCCAGGAATAAGATGAGGCTGCTCACTCTCCTGCGTCTGTGCATGCCTGTTTCCTCCTTGGTTCATCCAACAAGAGCCTTTCACCAGTTTCCTTGACTGAGTGCCAGGGGAAAATGAATTACAAAGCTGGTAGGTAGATAAATAACAGTTACTACACTAGATAGAAAATGAAGATCAGGCCATGTAAATAAGCAACTACTTCTTTCGGGTGTTTAATGGTGCTTGCAAAATGTGGGTTTGATCCATGGATCAGGAAGATCCCCTGTAGAAGGAAATGGCAACCTACTCTAGTATTCTTGCCTGGGAATTTTCATGGACAGAGGAGCCTGGTAGGCTATAGTCTGTGGGGTTATGAAAGAGTCAGACATGACTTAATGACTAAGTACCATGTGCCCCAGTGTTTGTGCCCAGAACCTCCTAAGTCTAATGGATCTGTCATAATTCCTATTTCACAGACAGTGTAAGTAATTGCCCAATAATCATACAACTAGAGAAGTGATAGAGCCAGGATTTGAATTCATTCTGTCTAACTCCAGAGTCTATGCCTTTTTTTAAACTGTTCTTTCAGTGTTTTCAAACATTTTTGATGGTGATTCACAATAAGAAATAACTTTTACAGCACAGTGCAGTACTCATTCACACTTCACACAGAGAGGAATCAAAATCTGCATGTAGCAATATTTACTTTATTACACATAATTCATGCTGATGCTTCATGTTTTATTTGGTTACATTTCATTTTTTAAAATGCAGTCCAACAGCATTCACAACTCATCAATGTGTTGTGACCCACAGCTTGAAAACCTTGCCCTCTGCTCTAATACAGTCAATAAATATTTGTAAAATGAATGTCTTGGGTGTACAGACAGGATAGGGACATCATCCAACACAAATATTTTCAGCCAAATAATCAGTTTCATCTGTCTCTTTACCAACTGAAATAACATGAAAAGGAAATATGTGCTATTTCAGAAACACAATGCCAGTTGCTGAACATTTAGAAACATCTGCTTCCTAGAAGGAATGTGGTGAGAGCTTTAATTTTACATGGTTTTGTCTCAAATAAGTCCTAACTCTCAGCATTCCATTCTTCTTAAGATAGGGCATGTATTTCCCAAAACTCAGGAACCCAGGAATAAGATGAGGCTGCTCACTCTCCTGCGTCTGTGCATGCCTGTTTCCTCCTTGGTTCATCCAACAAGAGCCTTTCACCAGTTTCCTTGACTGAGTGCCAGGGGAAAATGAATTACAAAGCTGGTAGGTAGATAAATAACAGTTACTACACTAGATAGAAAATGAAGATCAGGCCATGTAAATAAGCAACTGGGCAAATTTTAAATCATCCTAAAGCCTATAAGGCTTCTGAACCCCTAAAGAAAGATGTTAATGCTGCTAATATTAATTAGAAATTCTCAAGTGACACTAAGGGGCTGATGCTCCTGTCCATCTACAATTGGGGATTCTCCCTTTTTAAAATTATGTATTATTTGTTTATTTTTAGCTGCACTGGGTTTTTGTTGCTGAGCACAACTTTCCCTAGTTGTGGCAGGAAAAGGCTACTCTTTTGTTGTGGAGCAGGGGCTCTAGGACATGCGAGCTCAGTAATTATGGTGCATGGGCATAGTTGCTCTGTGGCATGTGGAATCTTCACAGATGAAGGATCAAAGTGTGTCCCCTACATTGGCAGACAGGTTCTTAACCACTGAAAACTCCTCTTGGTAATGAAGAACCTTCATTCACTTGGACCCTCTGTTCACTAGTTATATGTGCAATGTCCAGACTGGACCTGGATACCAAATAGATGTTGATCACTGATGGATGAATAAAGGTCTGCATGAAGGAATGAATGAGCATTGGCACAACTCAAAGAAGTTCAGACCAAGAAGCTTTAAAACCCAAGCTCTCAAAATGGGGATGGTGAGGCAGGAAAAGGAAAGTCAAAGAGATTTTGGAAAGAACCAAAGAGATTGGGACCCATACTCACATCTTAATTGCATGGCTCTGCTTTCCTGGAGTTGGGCTTAGGAATTTCTTACTGACTGTCCAGTTGGGCTTAGGAATTTCTTACTGACTGGCCAGCTAACCAAGAAGGCTCATCACGCCCTGTACCCTTTCCTGGTGGCGATTTAGTCACTAAGTTATGACCAGCTCTTTACGACCCTGTGGATGTAGCCCACACAGGCTCCTCTGTTCATGGGATTCTCCAGGCAAGAATACTGAAGTGGGTTGCCATTTCTTCATGTTCTTAATTATAAGTAAAAATGTGCCAAGCACTGGGCTAAATTCTTCCTCATTTTGTCCTCACAGTAGCCTGTGAAATAAGGAATTCTGTGCTATAGGTCCCCACCTGGGGAGATTTCATTTTCTCTCCTTCCTGCCCTTTCCTACTCACAGCTTTCAAGACCCTGGCCCCCTGAATTTGATTACACCTCCTCCTTCTTGGTAACAGTGACTATGGAAATCTCACAAGATTCTATTACATAATCCTCTGGTATTTGTTATCCAAGCTTTACTACATAGTTCTTTGTGTCGAGTTAGTCTTATTGGTTTCAGAACTTGACCTGTGGTATTTACTCCTCTTCCTAGAAAGATGTTAATGCTGCTAATATTAATTAGAAATTCTCAAGTGACACTAAGGGGCTGATGCTCCTGTCCATCTACAATTGGGGATTCTCCCTTTTTAAAATTATGTATTATTTGTTTATTTTTAGCTGCACTGGGTTTTTGTTGCTGAGCACAACTTTCCCTAGTTGTGGCAGGAAAAGGCTACTCTTTTGTTGTGGAGCAGGGGCTCTAGGACATGCGAGCTCAGTAATTATGGTGCATGGGCATAGTTGCTCTGTGGCATGTGGAATCTTCACAGATGAAGGATCAAAGTGTGTCCCCTACATTGGCAGACAGGTTCTTAACCACTGAAAACTCCTCTTGGTAATGAAGAACCTTCATTCACTTGGACCCTCTGTTCACTAGTTATATGTGCAATGTCCAGACTGGACCTGGATACCAAATAGATGTTGATCACTGATGGATGAATAAAGGTCTGCATGAAGGAATGAATGAGCATTGGCACAACTCAAAGAAGTTCAGACCAAGAAGCTTTAAAACCCAAGCTCTCAAAATGGGGATGGTGAGGCAGGAAAAGGAAAGTCAAAGAGATTTTGGAAAGAACCAAAGAGATTGGGACCCATACTCACATCTTAATTGCATGGCTCTGCTTTCCTGGAGTTGGGCTTAGGAATTTCTTACTGACTGTCCAGTTGGGCTTAGGAATTTCTTACTGACTGGCCAGCTAACCAAGAAGGCTCATCACGCCCTGTACCCTTTCCTGGTGGCGATTTAGTCACTAAGTTATGACCAGCTCTTTACGACCCTGTGGATGTAGCCCACACAGGCTCCTCTGTTCATGGGATTCTCCAGGCAAGAATACTGAAGTGGGTTGCCATTTCTTCATGTTCTTAATTATAAGTAAAAATGTGCCAAGCACTGGGCTAAATTCTTCCTCATTTTGTCCTCACAGTAGCCTGTGAAATAAGGAATTCTGTGCTATAGGTCCCCACCTGGGGAGATTTCATTTTCTCTCCTTCCTGCCCTTTCCTACTCACAGCTTTCAAGACCCTGGCCCCCTGAATTTGATTACACCTCCTCCTTCTTGGTAACAGTGACTATGGAAATCTCACAAGATTCTATTACATAATCCTCTGGTATTTGTTATCCAAGCTTTACTACATAGTTCTTTGTGTCGAGTTAGTCTTATTGGTTTCAGAACTTGACCTGTGGTATTTACTCCTCTTCCTAGCATGTGCTGCCAGTTTTCTTGAATAATTTCCAAATTAGAAGTGTCCATGGATTCCTCACCTTTGCACCATGTGGGAAAGGCTTTGTACAGTGTCAACATGGGTCACCTCATCCCTTCCTGAAAATGCTTCACCCACCTTCAGGAAGGGGACTTGATAGCCATCTTGTCACCAGTGACCTGGCCCATCTCTGACCATAGCTGACTGAGCCAAGAAAGAATTGGTCAGTTTTCTCCAAAAAATGTAAATAGAACCTAAAATAAGTCCATTTTTGTTGGCTGTTTGATTGAAAGATGACCCAGGCCAGAAGCTGTGGGTGGGCAGAGAAATCTAGATGCCTGGTCTACTGAGGGGAAGACAGGAAGCAGTTATGAAAGGGGTTTCTCAGGTGGCTCAGTGGGTAAAGAACCCACCCGCAATGCAGGAGGAAGCAGCTGTGCAGAGAGGAAGAGAGGCAGAAACCAGGTTTGGGGAGTCAGAAGAGATCTGTACCTTGGCTCTTAGAATCTGTAAGTACCTGTTTAAGGCCATGGCAGACTGATTTCTGTGGGTCTCAGAGAACTGTATGATCCATAAATTTAACCTTTTTGTTTTAGACTAGCTTCCACGTGACCCATTCTATTGTCGTGCATACCGGCTATCCTGCAACACTAGAAACAAAGGTCCCCTGCTGTGAGATGCCAACCAGACCCTTTCCTCAGAGGAACCGCTTCTGCCAGGATTTTCATACTACTATCATCCCCTGTATGCTAACACAATCCCCTGTTTACTACAACGGTCCTCCAGATACCACCACGTTCCTCCTGTCTATTACCACAGGAATCCAAGATACTAGCATTGCCCCTGTATACTATACACAGTCATCCCAGACACCACCACATTCCCCATGTCTACTACTACAATCCTCCTAGATACTACCACATTCCCCCTATATAACACCAATCCCCCCTGTCTACTACCACAGTCCTCCAGATACCACCACAGTCCCCCTATATACCACCAATCTCCCCTATCTACCACCACAGTCCCCCTATATACCACCAACCCCCCTATCTACTACCACAGTCTTCCAGATACCACCACAGTGCCCCTGTCTATGACCACAGTCCCCCTGTGTATTACCACAGTCCTCCTGTACACTACTGCAGGGCAGGTCCCCTATATAGCTCTGCAGTTGCACTCTTTATCACTGCCCTTGGACTCATAGCCATCATCTGATTTCTCATCATCTAGACTTAAGCCCTCCCTTGACCATAACAGTGTCCCCTTCAACCTCCTTCTCTTACATTTAGAACAGTACCTGGTACCTCATAGATGCTATATAGATTTGTTTTAATTTATTTTTTACTGTGCTGGGTCTTTGTCGTTGTTCAGGCTTTTATCTAGTTGTCGAGAGGCTTCTCATCATGGTGGCTTCTCTTGTTGTGCCACACTGTCTCTAGGGTATGTGGGCTTCATTCCTTGCAGTTCCTGGGCTCTAGAGCACAGGCTGAATAGTTGTAGTACACCGGTTTAGTTACTCCAAGGCATGTGGGTTCTTCCTGAACCAGGGATTGAACTTGTGTGTCTCCTGTATTGGCAGGCAGATTATTTCCCACTGAGCCACCAGGGAAGCCCTAGATATTTCTGAGTGAATGAAACAATGAGACAATAAATTTATGAATTGGAAATCACTTGACTATTATTGAATGACTCTCATTCAATACTGGACATTTCAGTTCTGTTTCTGTTTTTTTTTTCTTTTTTCAGCTGCTTATGAGAGTTAGACACAAGCACTGCAGGTGCTGGTGCTTCTTGTCTTTTTACTGGTGTGTTCCAGCACCCCACAGAGCACCAAGTGCAGTCTACTCAATAAATTTATTGAGTGCAGAGCACTCAATAAATGTTTGTTGAATGAATGAGTGATTTAGAAGGTATGGGAGGAAAGAAAAGTAGCAGATGTTTTAGCTGTAAATAATCTAAACCTTAACTTCCTATAAATCCTCACCCAAGGATGTTAATTTTCTAAAGACTACCCATAATTCTGGCCCTATTATTTGCACTCTTTGTTAAAGAAAACTTACAGAAGGAAATGAAGTGCTCTCATCAGAAGGAGCCCTAGACCCCTGTTTTGCTGGATCTCCTAACGCCTTACTGTACTCCCAGGACCGTCTGCCTTTGATGAAGTTCAAAGGACCAGAAGTTCTGCTGTTTTCTCTTCCTATTCATCATCTCAAGGAAGATTTCATTTCTCTAACAGTAAATCACCTTTCCTTCTGTTGACTTCTGTCTTTCTCTGTTTTGCTCTCATCCTGCATTTCCTCCTTCTGATGAATCCATGCCCTGAATTCCCTTCCCCATTTCTACCCATCCATTCTGACCAGAAGTTCCTGGTAAATTCTTTGCCAGGTTCTGGTTGAGGCAGGACAAAAAGGGAAGTGTGATCATTAATTCCCATAACATGTTAATTGAGTGTCCACCAGGACAGAAGAAGTGATACCTTCAAACTGTGGTGCTGGAGAAGACTCTTGAGAGTTCGTTGGACTGCAAGGAGATCAAACTAGGGATCCTAAAGGCAATCAACTCTGCTTATTCAGCTGTAATACTTTGGTCACCTGATGTGAAGAGCCAATTCATTGGAAAATACCCTAACGCTGGTAAAGATTGAAGGCAGGAAAAGAGGATGACAGAGGGTGAGATAGTTGGATGGCATCACCAATTCAATGAACATGAGTCTGAGCAAATTCTGGGATATGGTGAAGGACAGGGAAGGCTGGCATGCTGCAGTCCCATGGAGTCGTAAAGAGTCAGACATGACTGAGCGACTGAACAACAAGTAATTATGCACAGATCTAGATAAATTTAGACAACCGCTAAAAACTGCTAAAAACACACAAAAACCCGCTAAAACACAAACACATGGAGATTAAACAACACATACCTAAAAAACCAACTGATCATTGAGGAAATCAAAGGAGAAATAAAAAAATTCCTAGAAGAAAATGACAATGAACACACGACAGTGCAAAACCTATGGGATACTGCAAAAGCAGTTCTAAAAGGGANGACTATAGCAATACAATCACACCTCAAGAAACTAGGAAAATCTCAAACAGACGACCTTACCCTCCATTTAAAACAACTGGAGAAAGAAGAACAAAAACACCTCAAAGCCAGCAGAAGAAGGGAAATCATAAAGATCAGAGCAGAAATAAATGAAAAAGAAACGAAAGAAACAATAGTAAAGATAAATAAAACAAAAAGCTGGTTCTTCGAAAAAGTCAATAAAATCGACACACCACTGGCCAGACTCATCAAGAAAAAGAGAGAGAAGAATCAGATCACCAAAATCAAAAATGAAAAAGGAGAGATTACAACGGATAATGCAGAAATCCAAAGGATTATAAGAGACTATTATGAACAACTCTATGGCAACAAACTGGACAACCTGGAAGAAATGGACAGTTTCTTAGAGAAGATTAATCTCCCAAGACTCAACCAGGAAGAAATAGAAACTATGAACAAGCCAATCACAAGCTCAGAAATCGACCTTGTGATCAAAAATCTACCCAAAAATAAAAGCCCAGGGCCAGATGGTTTCACAAGTGAATTCTACCAAACATTTAAAGAAGAGCTAATGCCTGTCCTTCTAAAACTCTTCCAAAACATTGCCCAGGAAGGAACACTTCCAAACACATTCTACGAGGCCACCATCACCCTGATACCAAAGCCAGGCAAAGACATCACAAAAAAAGAAAATTATAGGCCAATTTCACTGATGAATCTAGATGCCAAAATCCTCAACAAAATCCTAGCAAACAGAATTCAGCAACACATCAAAAAGCTCATTCATCACGATCAAGTTGGGTTCATCCCAGGCATGCAAGAATTCTTCAACATCGCAAATCAATCAATGTGATACACCATATCAACAAATTGAGAGACAAAAATCACATGATCATCTCAATAGATGCAGAAAAAGCCTTTGACAAAGTACAGCATCCATTTATGATAAAAACTCTTAAAAAAATGGGCATAGAAGGAACTTATCTTAACATAGTGAAAGCCATATATGAGAAGCCCACAGCGAACATTATCCTCAATGGTGAAAAACTCAAAGCATTCCCTCTAAGATCAGGAACAAGACAGAGGTGTCCACTTTCACCACTCTTATTCAACATAGTCCTGGAAGTTCTAGCAACAGCAATAAGAGAAGAGAAAGAAATCAAAGGAATCCAGATTGGAAAAGAAGAAGTCAAACTCTCTCTATTTGCAGATGACATGATATTATACATAGAAAATCCCAAAGACACTATTACAAAACTACTAGAGTTAATCAGCGAATTCAGCAAAGTCGCAGGATACAAAATCAATATACAGAAATCACTGGCATTCCTATACACAAACAATGAAAAATCAGAAAACAAAATCAAAGAGGCAATCCCCTTACCATCGCAACCAAAAGAATCAAATATCTAGGAATAAACCTACCCAAAGAAACAAAAGAACTGTACACAGAAAATTACAAGACACTCATGAGAGACATTAAAGAAGAGTTAAACAGATGGAGAAATATTCCGTGTTCCTGGGTCGGGAGAATCAATATTGTGAAAATGACCATACTACCAAATGTCATCTATAGATTCAATGCGATCCCTATCAAACTTCCAATAACATTCTTCACAGAACTAGACCAACGAATAACACAGTTCATATGGAAACACAAAAGACCTCGAATAGCCAAAGCAATCCTCAGGAAGAAGAATGGAGCTGGGGGGATCAGCCTCCCCAACTTCAGACTCTACTACAAAGCAACAGTCCTCAAGACAGTATGGTACTGGCACAAAAACAGAAACATCGACCAATGGAACAAGATCGAGAACCCAGAGATAAAGCCACGCACCTATGGGTACCTTATTTTTGACAAAGGAGGCGAACATATAAAATGGGACAAAGACAGCCTCTTCAACAAATGGTGCTGGGAAAATTGGACAGCTACATGCAAGAAAATGAAGTTGGAACATACCCTGACACCACACACAAAGATCAACTCAAAATGGATTAAAGACTTAAATGTAAGGCCAGAAACCATCAAACTCTTCGAGGAGAATATAGGCAAAACCCTCAAGGACATCAATCAAAGCAAGATCTTCTCTGACCCACCTACTAGAATAGTGGAACTAAAAAGACAAATGAACATGTGGGACCTAATGAAACTTAAAAGCTTTTGTACTGCTAAAGAAATCACAAAAAAGCTGAACAGACAGCCCACAGAGTGGGAGAAAATCATAGCAAATGAAACAACAGACAAAGAATTAATCTCCAAAATCTACAAGCAACTCAGACAACTCAGCACTGGAAAAACGAACAACCCAATCAAAAAATGGGAAAAGGACCTAAACAGACACCTCTCCAATGATGACATACAGATGGCCCAAAAGCACATGAAACGATGCTCAACTTCACTAATAATTAGAGAAATGCAAATCAAAACTACAATGAGATATCACCTCACGCCCGTCAGAATGGCCATCATCCACAAATCGACAGACAATAAATGCTGAAGAGGCTGTGGAAAAGGAACACTCCTGCATTGCTGGTGGGAGTGTAAATTGATACAGCCTCTATGGAAGACAGTCTGGAGATTTCTTAAAAACTAAGGCCTGATCTTACAGACAAAAGATGGAAAACTTACAAGTTAAAACTCATGAGAGACATTAAAGAAGAGTTAAACAGATGGAGAAATATTCCGTGTTCCTGGGTCGGGAGAATCAATATTGTGAAAATGACCATACTACCAAATGTCATCTATAGATTCAATGCGATCCCTATCAAACTTCCAATAACATTCTTCACAGAACTAGACCAACGAATAACACAGTTCATATGGAAACACAAAAGACCTCGAATAGCCAAAGCAATCCTCAGGAAGAAGAATGGAGCTGGGGGGATCAGCCTCCCCAACTTCAGACTCTACTACAAAGCAACAGTCCTCAAGACAGTATGGTACTGGCACAAAAACAGAAACATCAACCAATGGAACAAGATCGAGAACCCAGAGATAAAGCCACGCACCTATGGGTACCTTATTTTTGACAAAGGAGGCGAACATATAAAATGGGACAAAGACAGCCTCTTCAACAAATGGTGCTGGGAAAATTGGACAGCTACATGCAAGAAAATGAAGTTGGAACATACCCTGACACCACACACAAAGATCAACTCAAAATGGATTAAAGACTTAAATGTAAGGCCAGAAACCATCAAACTCTTAGAGGAGAATATAGGCAAAACCCTCAAGGACATCAATCAAAGCAAGATCTTCTCTGACCCACCTACTAGAATAGTGGAACTAAAAAGACAAATGAACATGTGGGACCTAATGAAACTTAAAAGCTTTTGTACTGCTAAAGAAATCACAAAAAAGCTGAACAGACAGCCCACAGAGTGGGAGAAAATCATAGCAAATGAAACAACAGACAAAGAATTAATCTCCAAAATCTACAAGCAACTCAGACAACTCAGCACTGGAAAAACGAACAACCCAATCAAAAAATGGGAAAAGGACCTAAACAGACACCTCTCCAATGATGACATACAGATGGCCCAAAAGCACATGAAACGATGCTCAACTTCACTAATAATTAGAGAAATGCAAATCAAAACTACAATGAGATATCACCTCACACCCGTCAGAATGGCCATCATCCACAAATCGACAGACAATAAATGCTGGAGAGGCTGTGGAGAAAAGGGAACCCTCCTGCATTGCTGGTGGGAGTGTAAATTGATACAGCCTCTATGGAAGACAGTCTGGAGATTTCTTAAAAAACTAAAAATAGAAGCACCCTATGACCCAGCAATCCCACTCTTAGGCTTATACCCTGACGAAATCAAAATTGAAAGAAGCACCTGTACCCCAATGTTCATTGCAACTCTCTATACAATAGCTAGAACATGGAAGGAACCTAGATGCCCATCGACGAACGAATGGATCCAAAAGCTCTGGTACTTATCTACACTGGACTACTACACAGCTGTAAAGCGAAACGCACAAGAATCAGCCCTAATGAGGTGGCTGGCTCTAGTACATATCAGCTAAAGTGAAGTCAGTCAGAAAGTGAAGTACAAATACAGTATATTAACACATATATATGGAATCTAGTAGGATGGTGATGATGGCACATGCAGTGAAGCGACAGAAAGACAGACATGGACAGTGGACATATGGACATTGTGGGGAAGGAACAGTGGGTGAGAGGCGTAAAGGAAGTAGCATGAAGGCCTGTACTATCATAAGTGAAGAAAATAGCTCTAGTCATTGCTCTGTGAGAAAAGGGGATCCTTCAGGGGTGCTGTGTGATGGTCGGGAGGGGAGGGAAGGGGGATATACATATGACTAATCTGAGAACATACATATCTGTAAACAACAAAACTCTGTAAAAATTAAAAATAAAATAAAGGTTTTATAAAAAATTTAGACATACCTAGGATACTTGTAACAAAGATGTTAATTTGCTAGGGCTGCCATAACAAAGGCCACTGACTGAACTGGTTAAAAACAGAAATTTATTATCCCACAATTTATTTTTCTAGAGGCTGGAAGTCTAAGATCAAACATTTGCAGATTTGTTTTCTTTTGAGACCTCTCTTAGCTTGTAAACAGCCACCTTCTCACTGTACCTCATGTGGTCTTTCCTCTCTGTGCACAAGCTTCCCTAGTATCTCTTTGTGCATCCAGACTTCCTCTTCTTTTAAAGACATCAATGCGGATTAGGGCCCATCTCAGCTGTTTAAAATCATGAAAGTGTAACACTCCTGCATTGCTGGTGGGAGTGTAAATTGATACAGCCTCTATGGAAGACAGTCTGGAGATTTCTTAAAAAACTAAAAATAGAAGCACCCTATGACCCAGCAATCCCACTCTTAGGCTTATACCCTGACGAAATCAAAATTGAAAGAAGCACCTGTACCCCAATGTTCATTGCAACTCTCTATACAATAGCTAGAACATGGAAGGAACCTTGATGCCCATCAACGACGAATGGATCCAAAAGGTCTGGTACATATATACAATGGAATACTACACAGCTGTAAAGAGAAATGCAGAAGAATCAACCCTAATGAGGTGGCTGGATCTAGAACGTATCATCAAAAGTGAAGTCAGTCAGAAAGAGAAGTACAAATACAGTATATTAACACATATATATGGAATCTAGTAGGATGGTGATGATGGCACATGCAGTGAAGCGACAGAAAGACAGACATGGACAGTGGACATATGGACATTGTGGGGAAGGAACAGTGGGTGAGAGGCGTAAAGGAAGTAGCATGAAGGCCTGTACTATCATAAGTGAAGAAAATAGCTCTAGTCATTGCTCTGTGAGAAAAGGGGATCCTTCAAGGGTGCTGTGTGATGGTCGGGAGGGGAGGGAAGGGGGGGATATACATATGACTAATCTGAGAACATACATATCTGTAAACAACAAAACTCTGTAAAGTTAAAAATAAAAAAAAGGTTTAAAAAAAAAATTTAGACATACCTAGGATACTTGTAACAAAGATGTTAATTTGCTAGGGCTGCCATAACAAAGGCCACTGACTGAACTGGTTAAAAACAGAAATTTATTATCCCACAATTTATTTTTCTAGAGGCTGGAAGTCTAAGATCAAACATTTGCAGATTTGTTTTCTTTTGAGACCTCTCTTAGCTTGTAAACAGCCACCTTCTCACTGTACCTCATGTGGTCTTTCCTCTCTGTGCACAAGCTTCCCTAGTATCTCTTTGTGCATCCAGACTTCCTCTTCTTTTAAAGACATCAATCAGACTGGATTAGGGCCCCATCTAAACAGCCTATGTTTAACTTAATCACCTCATGAAAGGCCCTGTCTCCAAACAGACTCACATGCTGAGGTACTAGGTTAGAGTTTCAACAAATGAAACTTCTGGGGACACATCTCACCCCATAATATTATATAATACTTATAGCTAAACACATTAGAACCAACTGAAATACCTAATGATAGGATGATGATCAAACTCATCCAACAAAGGTACACTGAGTGCTTACAGGGCCAGGTACAATATTGTGTGCTGCTGAGCTCCTGTCCACAGTCTAGTGCAGTAGGTTAACAGAGAAATCATAAGGGACATAGCCAAGCATGACGCTCATGTGTACAGACTCTGGATGTAGACTTCCTTGCTTCCTCAGTTACTGGCTATATGATTATGGGTAAGCTGTTTAACCGCTGTACCTCAGTTTCTGCATCTACAAACAGGTCTGTTTTGAGAATTAAATGTCTATCAGGTACTTAGAAAAGTAGCGGAACATAGGTGGTAAATAAATAAATTTCTGAACGTTCATGTGAGTCTGGCATTGAAAATGATGTCTATGGTAGACTGCAATCTTGGCTCCAATTTCAGCTCTGTCCTTGCATCCAGGCCCTTTGCATGAGACTCTGCAATTCCTCAGTAAGTGCTGGAGTCTGTTTCTTGGCCTTTTCACTTCAGGCTGGCCAATAGGATGACTAGTTCTGGTCAACAGAACAGATGTGAAATTAGCAGATGTGAAATTAGCAGAGATTTTAAGTGTGCAAGTGGAATGTGTCCCCTTGCGTTTCTCTCATCATTATGAGAACATGCTGGAACTAGCCTACTGATCCTAGGGGCAGGATAGACCACAGTCACCCCAACTGACCAGAAAACACTTAAATGAGTACTAATGCTAACTGTGTGTGTACTGAGAATTTGAAGTTACTTGTTACCTAGCAGTAACTGACTAACAGGATGTTGACTGAGATTTTTTCATGAAATGAGGAAATGGTCCCAATAAATTCCATAGCAAAAGCTATCCATACAGTAAGATCCTATTTCTTTTAAGTAAATTTGTTTGTGTGTTTGTGTGTATTCCTAGTCTTTTTTTCCATACTAAACAGCCTATGTTTAACTTAATCACCTCATGAAAGGCCCTGTCTCCAAACAGACTCACATGCTGAGGTACTAGGTTAGAGTTTCAACAAATGAAACTTCTGGGGACACATCTCACCCCATAATATTATATAATACTTATAGCTAAACACATTAGAACCAACTGAAATACCTAATGATAGGATGATGATCAAACTCATCCAACAAAGGTACACTGAGTGCTTACAGGGCCAGGTACAATATTGTGTGCTGCTGAGCTCCTGTCCACAGTCTAGTGCAGTAGGTTAACAGAGAAATCATAAGGGACATAGCCAAGCATGACGCTCATGTGTACAGACTCTGGATGTAGACTTCCTTGCTTCCTCAGTTACTGGCTATATGATTATGGGTAAGCTGTTTAACCGCTGTACCTCAGTTTCTGCATCTACAAACAGGTCTGTTTTGAGAATTAAATGTCTATCAGGTACTTAGAAAAGTAGCGGAACATAGGTGGTAAATAAATAAATTTCTGAACGTTCATGTGAGTCTGGCATTGAAAATGATGTCTATGGTAGACTGCAATCTTGGCTCCAATTTCAGCTCTGTCCTTGCATCCAGGCCCTTTGCATGAGACTCTGCAATTCCTCAGTAAGTGCTGGAGTCTGTTTCTTGGCCTTTTCACTTCAGGCTGGCCAATAGGATGACTAGTTCTGGTCAACAGAACAGATGTGAAATTAGCAGATGTGAAATTAGCAGAGATTTTAAGTGTGCAAGTGGAATGTGTCCCCTTGCGTTTCTCTCATCATTATGAGAACATGCTGGAACTAGCCTACTGATCCTAGGGGCAGGATAGACCACAGTCACCCCAACTGACCAGAAAACACTTAAATGAGTACTAATGCTAACTGTGTGTGTACTGAGAATTTGAAGTTACTTGTTACCTAGCAGTAACTGACTAACAGGATGTTGACTGAGATTTTTTCATGAAATGAGGAAATGGTCCCAATAAATTCCATGATAGCAAAAGCTATCCATACAGTAAGATCCTATTTCTTTTAAGTAAATTTGTTTGTGTGTTTGTGTGTATTCCTGAGAAAAATATAAACCAAAATGTTAGTCAGTGCTTTTCACTGATGGGTGGTCATTTTTATTTTGTATGTGTTTTCTCTATGCTTCAAGTAAGCCAAATGACCATGCTTGGATTCTGTCTACGTGGGTGGGGGGACAACTGGTAGTTGGGTGCATGGAAGAAGCCCTCTCTGATGCCTGTTGGCTCAACTCAGATTTTGATCTGGGCTCTTCTGTGGTGACCAAAACACACACTGCAGTAAGGTTGAAGGCCACACAGAGCATCTGTGTTTGTAGCAGTTTGGAAAATGATTTGTTTGATTGGCTTTCAAGGCAGCAACTTGTTAAGATTCTTCCAGATACTCTGAAAGATTCCTGTACAGCTTGGAACATCATGGTTAAATACATTTGGACACATGTCAGATCAGGGTGAATTGGAGTTTAACATATTTTGGCTTTCAAGGCAGCAACTTGTTAAGATTCTTCCAGGTACTCTGAAAGATTCCTGTACAGCTTGGAACATCATGGTTAAATACATTTGGACACATGTCAGATCAGGGTGAATTGGAGTTTAACATTTAGTTTAAGAACAAAACAAAAGACGGCCTGAGAAACAAGCTTGAATATCTATTCTGTTTGCATCACTTACTTCATTTTATGGCACACTGTCCCACACCATTCCCGTGGTCTCCCCAGAGTGATCAGCCCCAGTAGACAGCACGTAGGTATACGGGTCATGATCTCTCTAGCCAGAGCAGAACAGACTGTGCAGCCTTTGCTCCATCTGTCTCTGGATTCAGAACCCACACTGGCACTACAGTGGCTTGCAAGCCTTGGTAGGAGAGACTGTAGGTATTTTTTCCTGTTGTTTTTTTTTTTTTTTTGAACAACTTTATTGAAATAAACCCCATTCATTTAAAATGTACAGTTTGGACTTCCTTGATGGTACAGTTAAAAGGGAAAGGGCCCTCTGCCTTTGCACCACAACTACTTAGGAGCTCTAGAGCCCAAGAGCCACATGGCCTGTCCATGGGTCACAGAGTCAGCACTAATCTTTACTGATAGAATGTTTCTGTCAAAAGCTATCCATACAGTAAGATCCTATTTCTTTTAAGTAAATTTGTTTGTGTGTTTGTGTGTATTCCTGAGAAAAATATAAACCAAAATGTTAGTCAGTGCTTTTCACTGATGGGTGGTCATTTTTATTTTGTATGTGTTTTCTCTATGCTTCAAGTAAGCCAAATGACCATGCTTGGATTCTGTCTACGTGGGTGGGGGGACAACTGGTAGTTGGGTGCATGGAAGAAGCCCTCTCTGATGCCTGTTGGCTCAACTCAGATTTTGATCTGGGCTCTTCTGTGGTGACCAAAACACACACTGCAGTAAGGTTGAAGGCCACACAGAGCATCTGTGTTTGTAGCAGTTTGGAAAATGATTTGTTTGATTGGCTTTCAAGGCAGCAACTTGTTAAGATTCTTCCAGATACTCTGAAAGATTCCTGTACAGCTTGGAACATCATGGTTAAATACATTTGGACACATGTCAGATCAGGGTGAATTGGAGTTTAACATATTTTGGCTTTCAAGGCAGCAACTTGTTAAGATTCTTCCAGGTACTCTGAAAGATTCCTGTACAGCTTGGAACATCATGGTTAAATACATTTGGACACATGTCAGATCAGGGTGAATTGGAGTTTAACATTTAGTTTAAGAACAAAACAAAAGACGGCCTGAGAAACAAGCTTGAATATCTATTCTGTTTGCATCACTTACTTCATTTTATGGCACACTGTCCCACACCATTCCCGTGGTCTCCCCAGAGTGATCAGCCCCAGTAGACAGCACGTAGGTATACGGGTCATGATCTCTCTAGCCAGAGCAGAACAGACTGTGCAGCCTTTGCTCCATCTGTCTCTGGATTCAGAACCCACACTGGCACTACAGTGGCTTGCAAGCCTTGGTAGGAGAGACTGTAGGTATTTTTTCCTGTTGTTTTTTTTTTTTTTTGAACAACTTTATTGAAATAAACCCCATTCATTTAAAATGTACAGTTTGGACTTCCTTGATGGTACAGTAGATGGGCATCTGCTTTGCCAAAGCAGAGGACATGGGTTTGATCCCTAATCCAGGAAGATTCCACATGCCTTGGCACAACTGGTCCTGTGCACCACAACTACTTAGCCGGAGCTCTAGAGCCCAAGAGCCACATGGCCTGTCCATGGGTCACAGAGTCAGACACAACTGAATGACTTTCACTTTCACTTCCTTGTAATCAAGAGGTAGAATTTAGCCATCACCCTCTTAGGTTCCTGCAGGTCCCTTTGTAGTCAACCCCACCCCCTATTCCTAGCCTCAGGCAACCACTTATGAGTTTCCTGACTGTACTTAATGTTTGTCTATTCTAGAATGTGGCCAAAATGAAATCATGCAGGATGTATTCTTTTGTGTCTGGCTTTCTTTGTTCAGTGTATTTCTTTCTTTTCTTTTTTTTTTTTTTTCATTTTTTTGCGGGGTGGGAGCGAGTTGGGGAGGGAGAGGGGCTGGCAGGCTACTTCTATTTGTCTTTCATTTATCTATTTTTTCATCCATCTTTGTTCTTCAGCCCATGTGGGCCTCCCATCTCAGTGGCCTCTCTTGTCACAGAGCACCAGCTCTAGGCGCATGCGCTCCAGAGCTCTGGCTCAGTGATTGGACACATCGGTCCAGCCACTCCGCGGCACGTGGGATCTTCCCAGGCCAGGGATGGAACCGGTGCCCCTTGCACTGCAAGGCGGTGTCCTTACCCACTGGACCACCAGGAAAGCCCCGTTCAGTGTATTTCTGAGATTCATCTAAGTTGTGTGTGTCAAAAGCTCTTTTCTTTTTGTTTCTAAGAGTATTTTTTTTTCATTTTATGGCACACTGTCCCACACCATTCCCGTGGTCTCCCCAGAGTGATCAGCCCCAGTAGACAGCACGTAGGTATACGGGTCATGATCTCTCTAGCCAGAGCAGAACAGACTGTGCAGCCTTTGCTCCATCTGTCTCTGGATTCAGAACCCACACTGGCACTACAGTGGCTTGCAAGCCTTGGTAGGAGAGACTGTAGGTATTTTTTCCTGTTGTTTTTTTTTTTTTTTTGAACAACTTTATTGAAATAAACCCCATTCATTTAAAATGTACAGTTTGGACTTCCTTGATGGTACAGTAGATGGGCATCTGCTTTGCCAAAGCAGAGGACATGGGTTTGATCCCTAATCCAGGAAGATTCCACATGCCTTGGCACAACTGGTCCTGTGCACCACAACTACTTAGCCGGAGCTCTAGAGCCCAAGAGCCACATGGCCTGTCCATGGGTCACAGAGTCAGACACAACTGAATGACTTTCACTTTCACTTCCTTGTAATCAAGAGGTAGAATTTAGCCATCACCCTCTTAGGTTCCTGCAGGTCCCTTTGTAGTCAACCCCACCCCCTATTCCTAGCCTCAGGCAACCACTTATGAGTTTCCTGACTGTACTTAATGTTTGTCTATTCTAGAATGTGGCCAAAATGAAATCATGCAGGATGTATTCTTTTGTGTCTGGCTTTCTTTGTTCAGTGTATTTCTTTCTTTTCTTTTTTTTTTTTTTTCATTTTTTTGCGGGGTGGGAGCGAGTTGGGGAGGGAGAGGGGCTGGCAGGCTACTTCTATTTGTCTTTCATTTATCTATTTTTTCATCCATCTTTGTTCTTCAGCCCATGTGGGCCTCCCATCTCAGTGGCCTCTCTTGTCACAGAGCACCAGCTCTAGGCGCATGCGCTCCAGAGCTCTGGCTCAGTGATTGGACACATCGGTCCAGCCACTCCGCGGCACGTGGGATCTTCCCAGGCCAGGGATGGAACCGGTGCCCCTTGCACTGCAAGGCGGTGTCCTTACCCACTGGACCACCAGGAAAGCCCCGTTCAGTGTATTTCTGAGATTCATCTAAGTTGTGTGTGTCAAAAGCTCTTTTCTTTTTGTTTCTAAAGAGTATTCCATTTTATGGAGGACCTACAATTTCTTTATTCATTCAGCTTTTTAATGGACATTTAGGGTTATTATAAATAAAACTTTTCTTTCCGTTTTTTGACTTTTAACTGTACTTATTCAATACCTACTGTGAGACTTACTACAGAATGAATAATTTTCCCTGAAGCTTGTTTTGGAACTAAGAAAAAATATCTGTGATCAAACATGATAGTTTGTTATTTCATTCAACCAAGCACTCATTCAATGAGCCATTTATCCAGTAAACATTCACCTATCACCCACTATCAGTAATAATTTAGTATTTTATTTATTGAGTGATTTAATAAAGTGCACCATGCCTCAAATGTTACTGGGATTTTCACATTCATTTCCCACAACAGTTCTGTATGGTAGCTGTGACAGATCTCAGCTTAGCTGCTTCTTAATAAAGTGCTATGCAAATAAAGTTGCCTCTTTTTTTAGGTAAGAAATAGATTTATTTAGATTTAGAGAAAGCACACTCCACCCCACAGAGCGTGGGCCATCGTAGAGCAAATCCAACGACCCCCCAAAACATGGTGTTCTTAGCTTTTATGGGCTGAGTAATTCCATATGCTAATGAGTGGGAGGATATTCCAGCTCTTTTAGAGAAGGGGTGGAACTGTCATGGCACCTCTGGGTATGTCATTTACTCGTTTGATTCTAAAGGGTTTATGCTGTGTCCTTGGGCTATGTCATTCTTTTCAAAAATTGTGCCCTGCCCTTTCCCTCCTAACCCTTACATTCCCCTCAAGAGATTTTACTCCCATATTCTTATGGGAGGCAGAAGGTGAAGGTCCTCTTCTGTAATTGCTTTGAAGCTGAGCATGGGCATTGACCCTGCCTATCAGGAGTAAAAATCTCTTGAGTACCTGATCTAGGGGCCCCAGGGGCAGGAAGCTCCTAGTTTTAGTCCATATGGGCTAAAATTTTTCAGGCCAGGGATGGAACCGGTGCCCCTTGCACTGCAAGGCGGTGTCCTTACCCACTGGACCACCAGGAAAGCCCCGTTCAGTGTATTTCTGAGATTCATCTAAGTTGTGTGTGTCAAAAGCTCTTTTCTTTTTGTTTCTAAAGAGTATTCCATTTTATGGAGGACCTACAATTTCTTTATTCATTCAGCTTTTTAATGGACATTTAGGGTTATTATAAATAAAACTTTTCTTTCCGTTTTTTGACTTTTAACTGTACTTATTCAATACCTACTGTGAGACTTACTACAGAATGAATAATTTTCCCTGAAGCTTGTTTTGGAACTAAGAAAAAATATCTGTGATCAAACATGATAGTTTGTTATTTCATTCAACCAAGCACTCATTCAATGAGCCATTTATCCAGTAAACATTCACCTATCACCCACTATCAGTAATAATTTAGTATTTTATTTATTGAGTGATTTAATAAAGTGCACCATGCCTCAAATGTTACTGGGATTTTCACATTCATTTCCCACAACAGTTCTGTATGGTAGCTGTGACAGATCTCAGCTTAGCTGCTTCTTAATAAAGTGCTATGCAAATAAAGTTGCCTCTTTTTTTAGGTAAGAAATAGATTTATTTAGATTTAGAGAAAGCACACTCCACCCCACAGAGCGTGGGCCATCGTAGAGCAAATCCAACGACCCCCCAAAACATGGTGTTCTTAGCTTTTATGGGCTGAGTAATTCCATATGCTAATGAGTGGGAGGATATTCCAGCTCTTTTAGAGAAGGGGTGGAACTGTCATGGCACCTCTGGGTATGTCATTTACTCGTTTGATTCTAAAGGGTTTATGCTGTGTCCTTGGGCTATGTCATTCTTTTCAAAAATTGTGCCCTGCCCCTTTCCCTCCTAACCCTTACATTCCCCCCTCAAGAGATTTTACTCCCATATTCTTATGGGAGGCAGAAGGGTGAAGGTCCCTCTTCTGTAATTGCTTTGAAGCTGAGCATGGGCATTGACCCTGCCTATCAGGGAGTAAAAATCTCTTGAGTACCTGATCTAGGGGCCCCAGGGGCAGGGAAGCTCCTAGTTTTAGTCCATATGGGCTAAAATTTTTACATAGCCTCATCTTGATGTAGAATGGTTGTTTGTAATTGGTTCTTTAGCCTTTCTATGGATCTTCTTGATGCATAGGCATGTTTTGTACCAGGACCAGTGTAGAAACAGATTTATAAATGACAAAAGACTTAAAATGCATGGTCAAACATCTGATTACAGTGTACGATAAAGGTGGGTTACAATAACCAGAATTACAAATAATTACATTTAACTTAACATATTAAATAATCGTAGTTAACTATTTTCCTTTGCCATATCTCAGGGACCCTGCAAAACATCCCAAAGTTACTTTTTAGTCAGATAAGATCATAAGTCACTGTGAGACAATATATATTTTCTAATTGAAACTATATGAAGATCTCCAAAATAAGTACAAATCACTTAAAGGCAAAGAAATTTACCACAATTTGTCAAACCATAATCTGTTTGTCAAAAGCAGCATTTTAAGAATACTTTGGAGGGAGAGACCAAATCTAGTCTGGTCTTAACCCATCCCTATTGAAATCCATTACCCAACTCAACTAAATCATGATCATGAATAACTCTTTGTCTATATTAATCACACCAACAAACTTAAACCACTTTCAATACCAGTTTTCAGTTTTTTCTTGAATATATTCCAGATAACATTAGCCTGAAAGTCATTTTGGCCAGATTATTCTATAAACATGTGTCACATGGTTTGGTAACCTAGAGTACCATTTTTCTTTTTCTTTTTTCATTTCAAAATAATATTTATGCTAATGAGTGGGAGGATATTCCAGCTCTTTTAGAGAAGGGGTGGAACTGTCATGGCACCTCTGGGTATGTCATTTACTCGTTTGATTCTAAAGGGTTTATGCTGTGTCCTTGGGCTATGTCATTCTTTTCAAAAATTGTGCCCTGCCCCTTTCCCTCCTAACCCTTACATTCCCCCCTCAAGAGATTTTACTCCCATATTCTTATGGGAGGCAGAAGGGTGAAGGTCCCTCTTCTGTAATTGCTTTGAAGCTGAGCATGGGCATTGACCCTGCCTATCAGGGAGTAAAAATCTCTTGAGTACCTGATCTAGGGGCCCCAGGGGCAGGGAAGCTCCTAGTTTTAGTCCATATGGGCTAAAATTTTTACATAGCCTCATCTTGATGTAGAATGGTTGTTTGTAATTGGTTCTTTAGCCTTTCTATGGATCTTCTTGATGCATAGGCATGTTTTGTACCAGGACCAGTGTAGAAACAGATTTATAAATGACAAAAGACTTAAAATGCATGGTCAAACATCTGATTACAGTGTACGATAAAGGTGGGTTACAATAACCAGAATTACAAATAATTACATTTAACTTAACATATTAAATAATCGTAGTTAACTATTTTCCTTTGCCATATCTCAGGGACCCTGCAAAACATCCCAAAGTTACTTTTTAGTCAGATAAGATCATAAGTCACTGTGAGACAATATATATTTTCTAATTGAAACTATATGAAGATCTCCAAAATAAGTACAAATCACTTAAAGGCAAAGAAATTTACCACAATTTGTCAAACCATAATCTGTTTGTCAAAAGCAGCATTTTAAGAATACTTTGGAGGGAGAGACCAAATCTAGTCTGGTCTTAACCCATCCCTATTGAAATCCATTACCCAACTCAACTAAATCATGATCATGAATAACTCTTTGTCTATATTAATCACACCAACAAACTTAAACCACTTTCAATACCAGTTTTCAGTTTTTTCTTGAATATATTCCAGATAACATTAGCCTGAAAGTCATTTTGGCCAGATTATTCTATAAACATGTGTCACATGGTTTGGTAACCTAGAGTACCATTTTTCTTTTTCTTTTTTTTCATTTCAAAATAATATTTGCAGTAAATTCTAAAGCACTTTAAATCCATAGTGGGTGGTTTCATATAAAGCCTTGATTACTTTCTATTGTTGAGCTTGTAGAATCATAATCTTTTTACTTAACATTTACTATCCTTTTTGACTTAGTAACCCCCTATTTTTAGCACAATTTTCTTTCTTGGTATACCGAGGTTGTGATACTTCTTCTGTCAAGTTTACAATTTGGTTCTCTCTCCCGTCCAGAAACAGAGTGATGGGCTTCCCTGGTGGTCCAGTGGCTAAGGACACTGCCTTGCAGTGTAGAAACAGAGTGGCCCATAAGTTAGTTAATAAATCTTTTCCCATTAAAAGTATTGGACAATCAGGCACAAACAGAAATAAATGTAAAAACACTGTCCATGCTTTAGCATTGCACAAAACAAACTTCAGGAAAGTGTGCCCCTGTTTCTTTCCTGACAACCCCATTACATATTCTTTATAAGTGCTAAGGTTTTTAATCCTTTGGGTTAAGACTGAGAAGGTTGCACCAGTGTCTACAAGAACTTCTATCAAATGGCCAGCCACATCAATGACTACCCAAGGTTGGACATTAGTTATGTAGATAGTATTTCTGGGCAGAGCCACTTTTGGCCTTGGGCCCTGTTGGTCTTCTGATTGCAAAACTGTCAATGGCTGAGGGGCCCCTGTCACTCTCTGGCATCTGGGGCATTCCCTCTGCCAATGTTCTGGCTGCTTGCAAAAAACACATCGACAGCAGTCCTTCTTCCAGTGCCCCTCTTGTCCACACAGTGTACACCGACCTTGTGTGGGTACCCATGAGCCTCGTGATCTGCCAGGACCAGATTGGCCCAGAAAGGGCAGCCTCCTAGATGATAGTTTTTGAGCAGACAAAACCATTGTAATCATTTGGGTCTTTTGCATTTTTCCAGGTGTGCTCAGCCTTTTCAGTCATAGCCCTATGATTAAAAATCGAATAAGCCAATTGGAGCAAATCATTCATTGGGGTCTGAGGACCAGCACTTGTTTTCTGAATTTTGCACCTGATGTCTGGCACAGACTGGGCTATGAAATGCATAGCCAAAAGGGCCTGTCCCTCTGGGGAGGAGGGATCCACATTTATATATTTCCTAAAAGCCTCCACTAATCTACTTTGGAAGCCTACAGGATTTTCATCCTGTACCTGTTGAACCTCTTTCACCTTTCCATAATTAACAGGTTTTACTAAGTTTTTTCATATCTTCTATTAAACAGTTAATTATGTGGTCTCATCTATCTCTATCAGTAGAGCTCAGCTGGTAATTCCATTTCAAGTTTGCCTCAGCAACAGCCACATTCCCCACCACATGCACTGCATGATCCTGTTGGGCTCAGGCTGCCATGACCTCTGGTCACTAGTATTGCACCCAGTATTACGCCAGTATTGCATCCTCAGGGGTGCAGCAGTGGGATAGTACAATCTGTAAATCTTCCCAGGTGAGATCAAAAGACCCCACTAGTCTGATTAATTCTTTTGTAAAACATTCAGGATCCTCAGAAAAGCTTCCCAACTTGTTTTCTGCCATACTTAGATCAGACATTGAGAAAGGTACATAGACTCTTATTGTTTTTTTGATTTCTATCATGAACTTTTCTCAGAGGCAAAACTGTATGGGCAGTTGGTTGGTAATTTACATTATTGTCAATGCTAGCTGAGCTAAGGATGGGTCCCTTGGGTAATTCAGGGTATAAAGCAGCTCCTGAATATGGGTGGGGCCTCTTCTCTTTCCTAGCTGTGTCATCCCGAGAGGTTCCTCCCAGTGAGGGCCCCTGTCACTCTCTGGCATCTGGGGCATTCTCTGCCAATGTTCTGGCTGCTTGAAAACACATCGACAGCAGTCCTTCTTCCAGTGCCCCTCTTGTCCACACAGTGTACACCGACCTTGTGTGGGTACCCATGAGCCTCGTGATCTGCCAGGACCAGATTGGCCCAGAAAGGGCAGCCTCCTAGATGATAGTTTTTGAGCAGACAAAACCATTGTAATCATTTGGGTCTTTTGCATTTTTCCAGGTGTGCTCAGCCTTTTCAGTCATAGCCCTATGATTAAAAATCGAATAAGCCAATTGGAGCAAATCATTCATTGGGGTCTGAGGACCAGCACTTGTTTTCTGAATTTTGCACCTGATGTCTGGCACAGACTGGGCTATGAAATGCATAGCCAAAAGGGCCTGTCCCTCTGGGGAGGAGGGATCCACATTTATATATTTCCTAAAAGCCTCCACTAATCTACTTTGGAAGCCTACAGGATTTTCATCCTGTACCTGTTGAACCTCTTTCACCTTTCCATAATTAACAGGTTTTACTAAGTTTTTTCATATCTTCTATTAAACAGTTAATTATGTGGTCTCATCTATCTCTATCAGTAGAGCTCAGCTGGTAATTCCATTTCAAGTTTGCCTCAGCAACAGCCACATTCCCCACCACATGCACTGCATGATCCTGTTGGGCTCAGGCTGCCATGACCTCTGGTCACTAGTATTGCACCCAGTATTACGCCAGTATTGCATCCTCAGGGGTGCAGCAGTGGGATAGTACAATCTGTAAATCTTCCCAGGTGAGATCAAAAGACCCCACTAGTCTGATTAATTCTTTTGTAAAACATTCAGGATCCTCAGAAAAGCTTCCCAACTTGTTTTCTGCCATACTTAGATCAGACATTGAGAAAGGTACATAGACTCTTATTGTTTTTTTGATTTCTATCATGAACTTTTCTCAGAGGCAAAACTGTATGGGCAGTTGGTTGGTAATTTACATTATTGTCAATGCTAGCTGAGCTAAGGATGGGTCCCTTGGGTAATTCAGGGTATAAAGCAGCTCCTGAATATGGGTGGGGCCTCTTCTCTTTCCTAGCTGTGTCATCCCGAGAGGTTCCTCCCAGTAGGCAGGGAGTAGCTCCAGCAGCTCCTTGCAGAGGATTTAACATTTGAATGGCCCCAGGGTCCATCAGTTAAAAGGTCTTTTTTGTCTTTCCTAGAATTCTTCCCCCGAGCTACACACACCTTAAATTTCTTTTGAATCTCTTTGTCTAGATACAAGGCCATGAAAATTTGAACATACTGAAGTTCCCTCCATCTAAACTCCCTTTTACAACATAAATCTAACAGTAATATTGTATCATAATTCAGGCACCCATTTAGCGGCCATTTTTCTTGGTTTCCTAACGCATATTGCAGCCAAACATGATTACATAGCCTAATAAATTTTTCTTTTTCTTTTAATCCCAGTAGTCTGAATCTTTCCCAGTCTTGGAGGATATGACCCAGAAGGTATTGTTTGGGACTGACATCTCTAATTTCCATTGTATGCAAAATCGTACCCTTAAAGTCAAAATCCGCCACAAAATTTGGTAAAGATTTGTACTTAACAATTTTAGATACTATCCCTTCCAAAGTAGTCTCCCAATTGATTGTTAGTGTCCAAAAGTTGCCATAAGGAAACTGTACAGAAGATGTTCCAAATGGTGTTGACAATGATCTGGAGCTGGTCTAGTGATAAGATGGGAATAAAACGCTGGCACTTTTAACAGTTAGATGGAGGGGAATAAAAGCAAAATACACCTTGGTGACCTCATAGGTCTTTTTAGGCTAACAAAAGAGAGAAAGAAACAAAGCAGGAATGAACAAAAATGTAAGAATGTCAGCGAGAGACAAAGTGATAAGTAAGAAATAAATTTACTTAGATTTAGAGAAAGCACACTACATGTGGGCCATTGTAGAGTGAATCCAGTGGCTGAAGTTGCCTTTTTTAAAGGAAATAATTTTCTATGCAACTTAGGTTTTTCATTTATTTATTGGCCTGCCTTTCTTTCTCTCTCATCCCACTTAGGTTTTGTGAGATTTTATAACATCTCTTTTTCAATCAAGACCAAATTGTCTATGACACTGCTCATGCCTTTATGTTTATTGGCTGACACCAAGAGTAAGACATTATATTCAGGCACCCCTGGTGTCAGACCTAGATTGGTATTCACTACAGGCACACATGGAACACTTCATCTTTCAGACACAGAATTGAGCCAAGGTGCTATATAAGTCAAGTAAATAATTAAAGCTCTGGAGAGCCAAGGGCAGTTCTGTCTTTCATGGAACATGGAAATACAGTTAATGTTCTGAGTTCTACTAAATGCATACATGCACCAGGAACTTTGGAAATAGCAAAATAAATAAATAAATAAATAAAAGAAGAAGAAGACAAAATGGAGAAAGACTCTATTAACTCTTGACAAGTTTAATTAGAATGAGAGCCAAGGATATACTGAAAGAAGTTTTCAAGAAAGTATAAATAAAGGCAGAAAACTAGCATGTCTTGAGTTTCTACCATCGGCCAAAGAATGTACTAATACATGTGCTCCAACATGGCAGCTCCTCAGGATCCCCTAAGAAATTTATGAAAACATAGATTACTGGGCCTTACACCAAGAATTTCTGATTCAGTAGGTCTGGAGTTGAGCTCAAGAATTTACATCTCTAAAAAGTTTCCAAGTGCTATTGAGGCTGCTGGTCCATGGACCACACTGGGATGCACTCAGAGTTGATAATATGTGCCAGACCTATATGTTATCTCATTTAAACACCCCGAGAGCACTATGAAGTAGATGTCATTGTCCCCATCATATACATGAGGAAAGTGGAGTTCAGAGAAGTTGCCCAACTTGCCCTGGGTCCACAACTAGTGAGCAGACCTCATAGGTCTTTTAGGCTAATGAACAAATGTAAGAATGTCAGCGAGAGACAAAGTGATAAGTAAGAAATAAATTTACTTAGATTTAGAGAAAGCACACTACATGTGGGCCATTGTAGAGTGAATCCAGTGGCTGAAGTTGCCTTTTTTAAAGGAAATAATTTTCTATGCAACTTAGGTTTTTCATTTATTTATTGGCCTGCCTTTCTTTCTCTCTCATCCCACTTAGGTTTTGTGAGATTTTATAACATCTCTTTTTCAATCAAGACCAAATTGTCTATGACACTGCTCATGCCTTTATGTTTATTGGCTGACACCAAGAGTAAGACATTATATTCAGGCACCCCTGGTGTCAGACCTAGATTGGTATTCACTACAGGCACACATGGAACACTTCATCTTTCAGACACAGAATTGAGCCAAGGTGCTATATAAGTCAAGTAAATAATTAAAGCTCTGGAGAGCCAAGGGCAGTTCTGTCTTTCATGGAACATGGAAATACAGTTAATGTTCTGAGTTCTACTAAATGCATACATGCACCAGGAACTTTGGAAATAGCAAAATAAATAAATAAATAAATAAAAGAAGAAGAAGACAAAATGGAGAAAGACTCTATTAACTCTTGACAAGTTTAATTAGAATGAGAGCCAAGGATATACTGAAAGAAGTTTTCAAGAAAGTATAAATAAAGGCAGAAAACTAGCATGTCTTGAGTTTCTACCATCGGCCAAAGAATGTACTAATACATGTGCTCCAACATGGCAGCTCCTCAGGATCCCCTAAGAAATTTATGAAAACATAGATTACTGGGCCTTACACCAAGAATTTCTGATTCAGTAGGTCTGGAGTTGAGCTCAAGAATTTACATCTCTAAAAAGTTTCCAAGTGCTATTGAGGCTGCTGGTCCATGGACCACACTGGGATGCACTCAGAGTTGATAATATGTGCCAGACCTATATGTTATCTCATTTAAACACCCCGAGAGCACTATGAAGTAGATGTCATTGTCCCCATCATATACATGAGGAAAGTGGAGTTCAGAGAAGTTGCCCAACTTGCCCTGGGTCCACAACTAGTGAGCAGCACAGCCAAAAAACATCCTCCAGACTTTTTCTGGGAAAGAAGACCTAGAATTATCTGAGCTGGTCAGTGTTGTCAGAAGCTTTTGAGAATAAAGAGGCACAGTGACATCATTTAAGATTACATGCAACCAAAATAATAGAATGGTTTGGAAAGGATCCAGAATGTAGGAGTCAATGATTCTGACCAAAACTATGTGCTTCTATGAAGCAACTCAGAATGCAAAAGACTTGAAGGTGACCTATCACCTCCACTTCCTCCTTTCATAAAGAGACAGCCTCATTACAATCGGATTTTCATCTGACTGTCTCCCTTCTGATTCCCATAAGCCTCCTGATATATTAATTCAACATAAGAAATAATTCTGTAAAATGTGCAAAAGCAAACACTTAAAACATAAGTAGATTTTCTCAGAGGAACAAAGAAATGCCATCTTCTTGTTGAACTTTTGGTCTTCTAAAAGACTTAATTCAGGGACCTGACATTCCCACGATTAGGACTCCATACTCCAATGCAGGTGGCACAGTCTCGATCCCTGGTCACAGAACTAAGATTTCACATGCTAAGAGGTGCAGCCAGAAGCAAGAGAGAGAGACAGACTTTAATTCAGACACAAATTACCAATTTAAGAAATAAGAGAGCAGACGTCACTATAAATTCTACAGAGATTAAAATGATGATAAGAGACATTTATGAACAACTTTATGCTAATAAGTTTGACAACTTAGATGATATGAATGAATTCCTTGAAAGATACAAACCATCAAAGATCACTGAAGGGGTTTCCCTGGTGGTCCAGTGGGTAAGGACACCGCCTTGCAGTGCAAGGGGCGCCGGTTCGATCCCTGGCCTGGGAAGATCCCATGTGCCGCGGAGCGGCTGGACCAATGTGTCCAAACATCGAGCCGGAGCTCTGGAGCACATGTGCCCAGAGCCGGTGCTCTGTGACAACAGAGGCCACCACGATGGGAGGCCCACACGGGCCAAAGAACAAAGATGGATGAAAATGGACAAATGAAAGACCAACAGAAGTGGCCCGCCTGCTCCCCTCCCTCCCCACCCCACCCCCACCAAAATAAATAAATAAATAAATCTTAAAAAATAAAGAGATCACTGAAGAGCAAATAGATAACCTGAATATCATTTCTATTAAAGAAATTGAATTTATAGTTTAAAATTTCTCCACAAAGAAAACTCCAAGTGCATATTGCTTTAAAGATAAATTTACCAGACATATAAGGGAGAATTAATATAAATTCTATACAAATTATTTTAGATTCCCAATCCCTGTATTGGAAGTGCAGATGCCCAGTCATTGGACTACCAGCAAAGTCCCCTCACATGGAGATTTTGGGACTGAGGATTTGATTTCATCTGGCCGTACCAAAATTGTGGTTTTTCTTCTCCCCTTAATATTAAGTGCAGTCTTTGATCTGGAAGTAAAGTCTTTGAAATTCAGTGTAATTTTAGCTTCATAATTCAGTTCTGTTCAGTGACTGAGTCATATCCAACCCATGGACTAAAGCACACCAGGCTTCCCTGTTCTTCACAATCTCCTGGGGCTTGCTGAAACTCACATACATTGACTCAGTTCAGCCATTCAACCATCTCATCCTCCGTTGTCCCCTTCTCCTTTTGCCTTCTATTTTTCCCAACATTAGGTTCTTTTCCAGTGAGTCTTCTCTTTGCATCAGGTGGCCAAACTACTGGAGCTTCAGCTTCAGCATCAGTCCTTCCAATGAATATTCAGGGTTGATTTCCTCTAGGGTTGACTGGTTGGATCTCCTTGCCATCCAAGGGACTCTCAAGAGCCTTCTTCACACCATAGTTCAAAGGCATCAGTTCTTCATCGCTCATCCATCTTTATGGTCTAACTCTCACATCCACACATGACAACTGGAAAAACCATAGCTTTGACTATACCGACTTTTGTCAGCAAAGTGAGGTTTTGAATATACTGCCTAGGTTTTTCACAGCTTTTCTTCTGAGGAACAAGCATCTTTTAATTTCATGGCTGCAGTCATCATCCACAGTGATTTTGGAGCCCAAGAAAATAAAGACTGTTGCTGTTTTTTTCCCCATCTATTTGCCATGAAGTGATGGGACTGGATGCCATGATCTTCATTTTCTGAATATTGGGTTTTGGGTCAACTTTTTCACTCCCCTCTTTCACCCTCATCAAGAGACTTTTTAGTTCCTCTTCACTATCTGCCATAATGGTAGTGCCATCTGCATGCATGAGGTTATTGATATTTCTCCCAGCAATCTTGATTCTAGCCTGTGCTTCATCCAGACCAGCATTTCACATGATATAATCTGCATATAAATTAAATCAGCAGAGTGACAATATACAGTCTTGATGCACTCCTTTCCCAATCTGGAACCAGTCCATTGTTCTTTGTCCAGTTCTAACTGTTGCTTCTTGTCCTATATACAGGTTTCACAGGAGACAGTAAGGTGGTCTGGTATTCCCATCTCTTGAGGAATTTTCCACAGTTTGTTGTGACCCACACAGTCAAAGGCTTTAGTGTAGTTAATGAAGCAGAAGTAGATGTTTTTCTGGAATTCCCTTGCTTTTTCTATGATCCAGTGAATGTTGGCAATTTGATCTCTGATTCCTCTGCCTTTTCTAAATCCAACTTCTATATCTGGAAGTCCTTGGTCCACATACTGTTGAAATTTAGTTTGGAGAATTTTGAGCATTACTTTCCTACCATGTGAAATGAATGCAACGGTGCAGTAGTTTGAGCATTCTTTGGCATTGCCCTTCTTTGGAACTGGAATGAAAACTGACCTTTTCCAATACTGAGGCCACTGCTGAGTTTTTCAAATTTGCTGGCATATTGAGTGTAGCATTTTAATCATCATCTAAAAGATTTAATAGCTTGAAAGTCCATAGTTCTTCAGGCACTTTGAATATGTAGACATCAGATCCAACCCCTCAAATCTATTTGTCACTTCCACTGCATAATCATTAGGGACTTGATTTAGGTCATACCTGAATGGCCTACTGGTTTTCCCTACTTTCTTCCATGTAAACTTTTCTGCAATAATGTAGAGCCCTTTCAGCACGTAAATGTGAGGTTTTGAATATACTGCCTAGGTTTTCACAGCTTTTCTTCTGAGGAACAAGCATCTTTTAATTTCATGGCTGCAGTCATCATCCACAGTGATTTTGGAGCCCAAGAAAATAAAGACTGTTGCTGTTTTTTTCCCCATCTATTTGCCATGAAGTGATGGGACTGGATGCCATGATCTTCATTTTCTGAATATTGGGTTTTGGGTCAACGTTTTCACTCCCCTCTTTCACCCTCATCAAGAGACTTTTTAGTTCCTCTTCACTATCTGCCATAATGGTAGTGCCATCTGCATGCATGAGGTTATTGATATTTCTCCCAGCAATCTTGATTCTAGCCTGTGCTTCATCCAGACCAGCATTTCACATGATATAATCTGCATATAAATTAAATCAGCAGAGTGACAATATACAGTCTTGATGCACTCCTTTCCCAATCTGGAACCAGTCCATTGTTCTTTGTCCAGTTCTAACTGTTGCTTCTTGTCCTATATACAGGTTTCACAGGAGACAGTAAGGTGGTCTGGTATTCCCATCTCTTGAGGAATTTTCCACAGTTTGTTGTGACCCACACAGTCAAAGGCTTTAGTGTAGTTAATGAAGCAGAAGTAGATGTTTTTCTGGAATTCCCTTGCTTTTTCTATGATCCAGTGAATGTTGGCAATTTGATCTCTGATTCCTCTGCCTTTTCTAAATCCAACTTCTATATCTGGAAGTCCTTGGTCCACATACTGTTGAAATTTAGTTTGGAGAATTTTGAGCATTACTTTCCTACCATGTGAAATGAATGCAACGGTGCAGTAGTTTGAGCATTCTTTGGCATTGCCCTTCTTTGGAACTGGAATGAAAACTGACCTTTTCCAATACTGAGGCCACTGCTGAGTTTTTCAAATTTGCTGGCATATTGAGTGTAGCATTTTAATCATCATCTAAAAGATTTAATAGCTTGAAAGTCCATAGTTCTTCAGGCACTTTGAATATGTAGACATCAGATCCAACCCCTCAAATCTATTTGTCACTTCCACTGCATAATCATTAGGGACTTGATTTAGGTCATACCTGAATGGCCTACTGGTTTTCCCTACTTTCTTCCATGTAAATCTGCAATAAGAAGTTTGTGATCTGAGCCACAGTCAGCTCCTGGTCTTGTTTTTGCTAACTGTATAGAGCTTGCCCATCTTCAGCTACAAAGAATATAATCAATCTGATTTCAAGGGTGAGCATCTGGTAATGTCCATGTGTAGAGTCACCTCTTGTGCTGTTGGAAGAGTGCGTTTGCTATGACTCAGTACATTCTTTTGGCAAAGAGTTGGACATGACTGAGCAACTGAACTGAACCTGAAAATAGCAGGTACTTTAAATTACAGCTGCCAGGTATCATAGGACATATGCATACAAAAAATTATTTGTTGTCTAATCTGAAATGTAATGAGGCATTTTGTATTTTTCTTTACTAAATCTGGTAAACCTATGTTTAATGTAAAGAAATCAAAGGAGAAATATAGGTGCTGGCCCCTTCAAGGACAGGAGAGTCCTTGATTGTCCAAATCTTTTAAGCCAGGAAATAGGATTTTATGGAATAAGAAAGGAAGATAAATTTGGAAGGCATACAGTCCTTACCTGAAATCTAGACCCTGCTACCATCACCACTATCCCATCCCCCAGTCCAGCCCCAGTCACCCCACAATCTGGGGCAAATCACTTATCTCCTCTGAGTCTCTGTAATAATGTCTGTCTTGCCAAGATCAAGTGAGAACATGTGTGTGAAGGCACTTAGTAAACTGCAAGTGCCAAGCAGCACATTATTATCATGTTAGCAAATTATACACACAAGGACATGTTAAACAGGAACAAAACATCTGCCACATGACAACTGTAGAATTTTTCCTTGCAGCAGACTTTTTGATGGCTCTCTGAGGTCAAAACAACTCAAGGTTTAGTCACTCCAGGACTGAACCCATATATTAACATCTATCCAGACTGTTCTTATGACTCTATTTATAGATTTGCTGATCATTAAATAGTGTTAGAACACTTTGCCGCATGTTGGTTGTTAAATTGCTTGGTGAGTGGCTCAGAGGAAGTTTGTGTGGTTTATGAGTTTGGCAGCTCATAATTCCAGGCCCTCACCTTACCCTCACACACCAGGCTCAGTCACCTTGGAAACTGCCCTATTCCAGATGCAGAGCACAGAATGCCAGACATGGAATTCCTCAGCAGCTGCCTCCTCTTCTGTTCTCCGTTACTGACTGAGAGACCATCAGTGCCTCTCAAACCACTTTAAGGAGGATCCAACGGAGGAGTTTCTAGGATCAGGGGAAAATTAATACAAGGGATTTGAAGTTTATGATAATATGGAAAAACAAACTGAGGGAGAAGGAAAGAGGAGAGGAGAGAAAGAGGGGGGAAGAAAGAGGAAAAGTTCAGAAGAAAGAAAATGAAAGTATCATCCTATTTGACAGATAAGGAAACTGAGGCCCAGAGGCCCAAGGTCACATAACCAATAAAACAGCTCCTCATGGGAGCCAGATGCTCTGGAAAGGGTGATACAAGAATGCAGCTTGTGAGGGAAGTGGCACAGCACAGGGCACAACAGCAAGAGGCAGCCACCGCCAGCCCTCACCAAACACTAACCCTCATGTAGGACTTGCCAGCCTCCAGAACTGTGAGAACCAGATGCCTGCTGCTTAAGCCATCCAGTCCATGGTATTTGTTATAGCAGTCCAAGACATTTGGCAATGCTCTTTAACTGATGGAGGAACTGCCAAACCATGTTCCACATGGCTGCCTCGGTTTCCTTTCCCACCATCAGTGCCTGAGGAGGGGGTGCCAGTGTGGGGTCCCATTGTCCTCAGACCAGATCTTCATCTGCCACACACTCAACTGGGTGACCTCCTTACATAACCTCTCAAAGTCTCAATTTCCTCATTATAAAATGGGGACAACAAACTTGAAGAAGGATTACACAAATAACATACAAAAAGCTCCTAGCACATGGTACTCAACAGGTGATTTCCTGGTCAGTGTGCAGAGAATCAAAAACATCTCAGTGTAGGAAGAAGCCTGACAGGTACAACATGCAATGCTACTTCTAGGGTTATCGTAACAGGGTCCCCGGTCCTGTGTCCTGCCTGAATGTCCCCACTGCTGCTCATTGTAGGGCATCCGTGGCCAGAACCAACTCCTTAAGACATAGGGAGTCATTTCCAAGCACTTCTTGGAAACCTGGCTTTCACAGGGTATAAATAAGTGCTATTAAGGGGAAAGTTGGGAATTCTGAGGTCAAATAACTGGGAAACACTGGATTGAATAACACCAAGGCAGGTTGCTTTTCTGAAGGACTCCTCAGAGCATTGAACAGAGTCATACAGTTTGCAATCTACAAATAGGAATTGAGTTTACAGCATTTCTGAACCTCTCCATCCTGGAACATGAAAGCCTGCATCCAGATATAAGGTATCTGTCTACACATCAGGGAAACCACATACAAACACCAAGATCAAGTTCTAAATACTCATCCCCAAACCTCTGTCTGCCTGTAGCAATTCTACCTTTCCTGCTTTATCACAAATGGCAACTTAGAAACTGTAGCCTCTGCTAAGACATCTCCCTTAGTGTCTCCATTCATCCCTGCTGCATGAGGCCAATACCCAAGTTCAAGTTCAAGGTGTTAGATAATCTCCAGAGGGTGAGCGAAAGGAGTCACTTTGTCAGAATTGAGTGAGTTCACCTTCCCCATCTCCATGCTGAAGCAGTTTCTGAACACAAGTGGGCATAACTAGGTTTCCCATCTCAGCCAGGGTTCTCAGCTGAGACCAGTAAATTTCTGAAGCACCAATTTCCCTGGGTCCTGCAATTGCCCTTTTGTGTTTTTATGCACGTTTAAAAAAAAAAAATCCATGATTCGTTTGCAAGCTGTAACTAAGAGATGTAAGGAAAGGTGAGAATCAGGGACAGAACAAAACCCTTAGCAATTTTTTGAGACCCTAGGTAAGAAGTTGAAAGAATTGTTCTAGAAGACCTGACCTCTAAAGTTCATAGTAACACAAATACAAATGAGGTACACCCTTCTGTTGTCCCCACCTTCCAAACGGTGAATAATTCTATCTTAGTAGTTATCAGATAAACAACTCTCACTTCATGTACAAGCTTACCCTGAGTCTTTTATTCTGAAGGACACTGAGAAAAGCAAGGACTTTTTCTAAATTCTTTTAACCAGAATGAAGAAAACAGTCCCAGGATGACCACAAGACAGAGACAACTAGTACCAATGTATCTTTTTAAAAAGAATAATTTTATTGATTGCTGGTGGATTTTTGGCTATGCTGGGTCTTCCGTACTCTGTGGGGTTTTCTTTAGTTGTGGTAAGTGGGGGTTACTCTCTAATTGCAGTCAGGCTTCTCATTGCAGCGGCTTCTCTTGTGGAGAACAGGCTCTAGGGCATGTCAGCTTGAGGAGTTGGGGCACATGGGCTCAGCAATTGCATCTCCCAGGCTCTAGGGAGCCATTTGGCATGTAGCTCAGGACTTTGCATGTCCCTGAATCTTCGCATTTTTGGTAGAGGTTGGAGATAGGGGACCAAGGATGTTTAGGAAGAGAGACAGTCTTCTATAGCAGGCTTGGGGTCACCAGCCTTGGCTTTACCTTTCACAGGTTCAGTAGCTGTGGTACTTGGACATCATTAGTTGCTCCATGGCATGTAGAATCTTTCCAGGCCAGGAACTGAATCCGTGTCTCTTGAATTGGCAGGTGGATTCTTTACCACTGAGTCCAATGCATAGAATGAAGCATGCAATGAATCTGTATTAAGCACCCAGGGTAGGATAGATGCATATGGTCCAATAGCCAGAGGAAAGAGCCAACACAAATGCATATGGCTGGGATAAATCCAACCCAGTCCTGGGAGCACACCAGCTCCTCCAGACCATATGCCCCGCTGGAGTTTGGGAAGCTAAGCAATGTCTGTAATGTAAGGAATCTGATGCACACAGCTCTTATCAACTCCTCCCAAAGACTGCAGCTGTAGAGAGGCCCTTAGGACAATTTACTCAAGTATGGAGTTAGAAGTGGGTTAGTCTCTCATCAACACACTTGAAGGTAATAGGCACTGGCAACAGCAAGAAAAGGCTAGCCCAACTCTATGTGGGGTAAGGTGGACCCCTGCCTGGGAAGCAGTGGGCCTGGCTGCAATAACCACTGTGTGGCATGTAGCTCAGGACTTTGCATGTCTCTGAATCTTAGCATTTTTGGTAGAGGTTGGAGATAGGATACCAAGGATGTCAAGGAAGGGAGGCAGTCTGCTATAGCAGGCTGGGGGTCACCAGCTTTGGCTTTACCTCTCACAGGCTGGGTGACCATTTCCCCTTTCTGACCACAGCTTCCTTAATAATAAATAATAATAATAATGAGATGGGGCTTCCCTGGTGGTCCAGTGGGTAAAGAATCCACCTTGCTGTGCAAGGGGTGCCAGTTTGATCCCAGGCCCAGGAGGACCCCACCTGCAGCGGAGCAGCTGGATCAGTGTGTCCAATTATGAGTCAGTACACTGGAGCACACGCGCCCAGAACCAGTGCTCTGTAATGAGAGAGGCCACTGCAATGGGAGGCTCACACAGGCCAAAAAATAAAGATGGATGAAAACAAATGATGACTTAGAGGCAAAATAAATAAATAAACTTGGTTATAAAAAATAATAATGAGATCATTGTTCTAGGTCCGTTGATTGGGATTTTTAAAATTGTTGTAGTTTGTAAAATTCACATAATATAAAACTTGTCATTAATGACATTTATCACACTCACAATGTTGTATGACCATCACCATTATCATGTTCTAAGACATTTTCATCATCCCAAAAAGAAATCCTGCACTGATTAAGTAGTCACTCCCCACTACCATCCCCCGAGCCCCTGGTGACCACTAATGTCTCTGTCTTTGTGGATTTGCCTATTCTGAATATTTCATATAAATGGAATCATACAATTATTTGGCCCTTTGTAGCTGGCTTCTTTCACTTTGAAAGATGTTTTTAAGGTTTATCCATGTATCAATACTTCATTCATTTGTACAACTAAATAGTATTTCACTGTAGAGATATACCACTTTTATCCTTTCATCATTTGTCAGTTATGGTCAATTGGGTTGTTTCCACCTTTTGACTAAACAGCTAAATATTCAATGAGCCTCCAGAACTGTGAGAAATACAAGTCTGTTGTTTACTCCACATAATCTATGATATTTTCTTACAGCAGCCTGAGCATATGGTAATCTTCGTTTAACTTACAACAGAACCATCAAAGTATTTTCCACAGTAGCTGGATCACTTTTTATTCTCACCACCAAGGTTTGAGGATTGTTTGTTCCTCACCCTTATCAAACTATATCTTTAAGCAAGGAGGGAATTTAGCAGTAAAACCTTTTCTTCTAATGAAATCTTTTTTGGAAATCTACTATGAGAATACAGATCAAAAAGAAACTGCAGGGGCTGGAGGTGATAGCACATCTGAGGAACCCCTTGGGTTCAGAGAAACACAATTCCAAAACCACTTGCTTCAGGTGGCTTTGTTATATCCTTCCTGGCTCAGAATGTGAATATTCCATCTTGATCCCCTTCCAAGGTCCAGCTTGGTCTCTAGAGGTTTGGCTTAAAGAGGACTCTCCCCATCTCTGTTCTACACTTTCAGGAAAGGTCTGAGATAATGGTGTTCCTTAGCTTCATGATGGTGTTCCTCTTCTGCACTTTGGGAGAGAGAAGTTGGATTTTACTTTGGGATCCAAGTGCCAACTGGAGCTAGCCTGTGGTCATTGGAAGAATTAGCTAGTTCCTAGGGCTTTTTGGCCATGCATTGTAGTATGAGGGATCTTAGTTCTCCAACCAGGGATCAAGTCCTCAGCTGGTGTTGTTGGCTGAACTGTTGACACATAGTCTCTTCATGTGGTTTGGGCTTCCCACAATATGGCAGTTGGTCTAGAGAGGGAATATCTAAGAGCAAGTGTTCCAAACACCGATTTGACTCTAAGGTCTTGGTTAAATTATCTAATCTCTTAGAACCTAAGCTTCTCCATCTATCAAATGAAGATAATATCTTTCCCATCAGATTAATGCAAAAACTAAGTGAGACAGTTTATGTAAAGCCCTTCACACAGTGTTCCACAAAATGAGTGGGTTATGATCATGGCCACACTGATACTTAAACCTGAAGCATGCTTGATAGTACACAATGAATCTCTCCATTCTTTCTCCCTGGTTCATACAAATTGCTGGGCTGCCACCCATGACTTGAAGAAAAGGAGGAGGTCACCATCTTTTTTTTTTTTAATATTTATTTATTTGACTGTTCCAGGTCTTAGTTGAGGCACGCAGAATCTTTCAGTTGCAGCATGGGAGATCTAATTCCCTGACAAGGGATCGAACCTGCATCCCCTGCATTTGGGAATGAAGTCTTAGCCACTGGGCCACTAGGGAAGTCCCAGAAGTTACCATCGTTAGTGGGGTTCTGTGGGACTAGATGCAGAAACTATAAAGTAGACATCAGAAACTATGATATGGGGACTTCTCACTGAAAAGAGAATCCAGTGCGCTACAACAAAGAGTAGCCCCTGCTCACCACTAGAGAAAGCCGACTCACAGCAATGAAGATCCAGCACTGCCAAAAAAAAAAAAAAAAAAAACCTGTGCCCCACCCCCTCACCCTTGCACCCTCAGTAGGTAGGTAGCAGTTACACAATCAGGCAGGGGTATGTGATAAGAATCAAGGCAGTAACCGTCCTTCCTTTTCTTCAGTGGTTTCTCTAGTTGCAGAACACAGATTCTGGAGAGCATACTCAATAGTTGTGGTGCATGGGCTTTGTTGCTCCGTGCCATTTGGGATCTTCACAGACCAGGGATCGAACCTGCATTCCCTGCATTGCAAGGTGGATTCTTAACCACTGGACTAGCAAGGAGGTCCTGAAATGTATCTTAAAAGGAAAAAAAAGCTTACAACTATTCCAAGAATGTTTTTGCAACAGTGTAAATAACATTTTATTAATAGAAGCTTATCAACTTGTCTATCAATAAGGGATGGGATATGATACATCCATATTCTACTGGATTTTTGCTGCCTTTAGGGTATCTAGTATATGATCATCCTTCTTTTTAAGGAGAAATTCTAAGATAAGAAAGAAGCACCCCCGCTTGCCACTATCGAAGCAGAAATAAAGCAAATATGCCCACTCCTTGCTCCCTGGAAGGAAAGGCACAAGCATGTGAGCTGAGCGGCCAGTGTGTGAGCTCCTGCCTAAGGTTTTGCCCACAAACACACAAGGACAGTGAGTGGTTAATCAAGGGCTGCCAAATGTTAGCAGGGCAGCCTATCATCCTCTCCTGGTTCATCAAATTGCTGGCTGCCACCCATGACTTGAAGAAAAGGAGGAGGTCACCATCTTTTTTTAATATTTATTTATTTGACTGTTCCAGGTCTTAGTTGAGGCACGCAGAATCTTTCAGTTGCAGCATGGGAGATCTAATTCCTGACAAGGATCGAACCTGCATCCCCTGCATTTGGGAATGAAGTCTTAGCCACTGGGCCACTAGGGAAGTCCCAGAAGTTACCATCGTTAGTGGGGTTCTGTGGGACTAGATGCAGAAACTATAAAGTAGACATCAGAAACTATGATATGGGGACTTCTCACTGAAAAGAGAATCCAGTGCGCTACAACAAAGAGTAGCCCCTGCTCACCACTAGAGAAAGCCGACTCACAGCAATGAAGATCCAGCACTGCCAAAAAAAAAAAAAAAAAAAACCTGTGCCCCACCCCCTCACCCTTGCACCCTCAGTAGGTAGGTAGCAGTTACACAATCAGGCAGGGGTATGTGATAAGAATCAAGGCAGTAACCGTCCTTCCTTTTCTTCAGTGGTTTCTCTAGTTGCAGAACACAGATTCTGGAGAGCATACTCAATAGTTGTGGTGCATGGGCTTTGTTGCTCCGTGCCATTTGGGATCTTCACAGACCAGGGATCGAACCTGCATTCCCTGCATTGCAAGGTGGATTCTTAACCACTGGACTAGCAAGGAGGTCCTGAAATGTATCTTAAAAGGAAAAAAAAGCTTACAACTATTCCAAGAATGTTTTTGCAACAGTGTAAATAACATTTTATTAATAGAAGCTTATCAACTTGTCTATCAATAAGGGATGGGATATGATACATCCATATTCTACTGGATTTTTGCTGCCTTTAGGGTATCTAGTATATGATCATCCTTCTTTTTAAGGAGAAATTCTAAGATAAGAAAGAAGCACCCCCGCTTGCCACTATCGAAGCAGAAATAAAGCAAATATGCCCACTCCTTGCTCCCTGGAAGGAAAGGCACAAGCATGTGAGCTGAGCGGCCAGTGTGTGAGCTCCTGCCTAAGGTTTTGCCCACAAACACACAAGGACAGTGAGTGGTTATCAAGACTGCCATGTTAGCAGTGGAGCCTAGATTCCAGTGATATAGTGGTGTCTGGTGGAGCAGAGCTGCCTCAGTGACTTAGGCTACTTCACCCTGTAACTCTTCTGTGCTAGAGAAATAAACTTCTATGTTCATTAAATCACTCTAAATTGAACTTTCTTTATTATAGTAGCTTAGATGATCCTAATTATGATGATTTTAGAACATGGTCACAAATTCTTTGCTATCCCTCCCATTGAGAAGTAGACTATGTCTCCTCCTTTTGAATCTGAGCAGGCTTGTGACCACTTCAATCAATGGACTTTGGTGGAAGTGACTTCCAGGGCTAGGTCATGAAAGACTGTCCAGCTTCCATCCTTCTTGTTAGACCACCAGCTCCTGGAGCATGGAGCCACCTTGGAAGAAGTCAGACTACCCAGAGGCCACCTCACTGTAAGGAAGCCCAAGCCATAGAGAGAGACCTTGTATAGGCACTTTGATCAAGAGTCCACCTTCAGCCAATGCTCCCGCCTCAAGGTGGCCAGAGCGTGGCCCTGCCCAAGGGCTTCCCAGAGCACCCGGCAATGAGCTAGTCAGCTCTGCCACCACCTGCTGCTGTCCGTGTTCCGTGGCCGGCATGGCTGGAAAAGCACACAGGCTGGGTGCTGAGGAGAGGGGACCATGGGGTGGAAAAAGCAATTCCATTTCAAACACTTTAATAGGGCTTTTGCTTCATGACAAGAGTAGCCCTGCAGGCTGAGAAATTGGACCGCCATCCTGAATGGTGTAATGAGTACAATAAGGTCCACATCACTCTGAGCACCCACAAGTGTGCAGGCCTTTCAGAATGGGATATAAACCTGGCCAGCTTCATTGATCAAGTAGCGGTGTCCATGACAGAGACCCTGACTTTCGTTCATTTCTTCCGGGGAAGGAGTGGGGATTGAGCTGGGAATCCAGAGAGAGACCTGGGGAGCCCTGAGATGCTGCTGTAGTCAAAACTGCCAGTCAACCCTGCTGCTGCCATTTAGGGGCAAGTTCTTGCCATGGAAGGAGAGGCCAGCATCAATGCTAAGACCAGGAACTTGGACCGTTTTCCCCACATCACTCTCATCCTCCTTTGGGGCTCTGTGATGTGCATGCTGATTTGAATAAGCTTCTCTTTCTTGACAACTCCACAGCAAAAGTAACGACTTTATTTCCAGGTTGTGTCTTGCTCTCTTACTTATTCACTTCCCAGGAAGCTGTGATAGAACCTGCGTCTAAGATAAACAGAGTCATATTTCAGAAGCTAGAACCCTAGAGCCATCCACATCCTATGTGACAGAAACTCATGTGCTTTTATGCCTAAAATAAAATTTGTTTCACTTGAAAAAAAACAAAAAGAGTCCCCATTCAGCCCAGAGTTCAATTCATGGCAGCCCAATCTCCAAACATGTGCATGAAGAAACCTCCAGATGATTCCACCACCCAAAACCCAACACAGTCTTTCATCTTACTCCTAGTTTGACTTTTCCCAGTCGAGGTTGCTGACGCTGTCCATCATTCCTGCTGTGCCTTTTTAGAATTCCCAAGCCACAGAATTTATATGGTGTTTTATTCTACTAAGTCTTATGGATGGTTATACAAAAGTAGCTAGTGGAACACTAAACTGGCATAGCATAGATTCCAAGGGCTATCCAATACCTTTCCAAAATTTTTCTTTTTTTCTAAGTTACCTAACCGTAGTCTCTGTTATTACTATCAACAGTCTTGGTTGGTAGATATACAATGAAATACTATGCAATCCTTAAACTGAGGGTTTACATTAATAGCTCTATATTAACAGTCACAGAAAGAGATTCACAATGTAGTTTTATGAGAAAGTGACAGATTCAAAATTAGTAGGTGCAAAATGGTTCCAGTTTTATAAAATAATTATTTTTGCATTGTGTAAATTCTAAGATGCTATGTACCAGAAGTATACAGTATTGTCTTTAAGTGTTGGTTATCTGGTTTTTTGCTATTTACAATGAACCTCATTATAGTTACATGTGTAATTTTTTAATTAAAAATATTTTTTTAGAAAGCCAGCGTTATAGATTTAGAAATGCAAGAGTGCCTGGAATACTCCTCCACCTCTGGGGATTTTGCACATTCATCAATAAGACCTTGAAGCACAGCCTTTGGGAAGGGGTAGCCCCACTAGGCAGTGTAGTAGTTGCTAATAATTTCTCCTCTTTCTATAAACATGCTATTGCTCACATCAAGAAAATCCAGTTTATTTTCCTTTTCCTTAAATTTTGGCTTTTCTTGTGACTGCTTTGGCCAATGGACTATAGTACAAGGACTTCTGGTTCCAAGTATTAGGAGATTTAGTAGCTTCTGTTTCCTTCTGTTTACATGCTTGTTCTTGGGATTATTCCTCTCAGAACCACCGAGTTTTGGGGCAATGTGGTAGCCAGCCTCCAAGATGGTTCCTCTGATTCCTACTTCTTAGTATTCACTTGAAAAAACAAAAAGAGTCCCCATTCAGCCCAGAGTTCAATTCATGGCAGCCCAATCTCCAAACATGTGCATGAAGAAACCTCCAGATGATTCCACCACCCAAAACCCAACACAGTCTTTCATCTTACTCCTAGTTTGACTTTTCCCAGTCGAGGTTGCTGACGCTGTCCATCATTCCTGCTGTGCCTTTTTAGAATTCCCAAGCCACAGAATTTATATGGTGTTTTATTCTACTAAGTCTTATGGATGGTTATACAAAAGTAGCTAGTGGAACACTAAACTGGCATAGCATAGATTCCAAGGGCTATCCAATACCTTTCCAAAATTTTTCTTTTTTTCTAAGTTACCTAACCGTAGTCTCTGTTATTACTATCAACAGTCTTGGTTGGTAGATATACAATGAAATACTATGCAATCCTTAAACTGAGGGTTTACATTAATAGCTCTATATTAACAGTCACAGAAAGAGATTCACAATGTAGTTTTATGAGAAAGTGACAGATTCAAAATTAGTAGGTGCAAAATGGTTCCAGTTTTATAAAATAATTATTTTTGCATTGTGTAAATTCTAAGATGCTATGTACCAGAAGTATACAGTATTGTCTTTAAGTGTTGGTTATCTGGTTTTTTGCTATTTACAATGAACCTCATTATAGTTACATGTGTAATTTTTTAATTAAAAATATTTTTTTAGAAAGCCAGCGTTATAGATTTAGAAATGCAAGAGTGCCTGGAATACTCCTCCACCTCTGGGGATTTTGCACATTCATCAATAAGACCTTGAAGCACAGCCTTTGGGAAGGGGTAGCCCCACTAGGCAGTGTAGTAGTTGCTAATAATTTCTCCTCTTTCTATAAACATGCTATTGCTCACATCAAGAAAATCCAGTTTATTTTCCTTTTCCTTAAATTTTGGCTTTTCTTGTGACTGCTTTGGCCAATGGACTATAGTACAAGGACTTCTGGTTCCAAGTATTAGGAGATTTAGTAGCTTCTGTTTCCTTCTGTTTACATGCTTGTTCTTGGGATTATTCCTCTCAGAACCACCGAGTTTTGGGGCAATGTGGTAGCCAGCCTCCAAGATGGTTCCTCTGATTCCTACTTCTTAGTATTTAAACCTTGTATGTGTGCTCAATAGAATAGGCCAGAAGTGATGACAGTATGTTACTTCTAAGATTAGATGATAAAAGATCTCGCAGCTCAATCTTGGCCCCTCTCTCAGGTCACCCTCCATATTCTGAGCAGCCCCCTGGGAGTTGGTTCACATGAGAGGACCAACTTGTCCCCAGGTAGCCCAGGACTTTCCTAGTTTTAGACTGAATATATCACATCCTGAGAACCCCCTTGGGCAAATCAGGATGATTGGTCACCCTAGGCCTATGTGGTGAGGAAGTGAGACTTCTAGACAACAGTGAACAGAAGTCAAGGCCTCCTACCAAAAGCCACATAAGGTAACCATCGAGGAAGCAAATCCACCAGACCCAGTCGAGGCTTGGGAAGGCTGTAGCCTCAGACAAAAACCCAGTTGCAACCTCAGTGAAGAGTGATCCAGAGCCACCTAGGTAAGGTAACTCCCCCAAAACTGTGAGACAATAAATATTGTTATTTTAAGCTGTTTAACATGGGGTCATTTGTTAAGCAGCAATAGACAATTTATATAGGTGGTCTGTTACCCCACAGTAGATAAGAGGAACAGGGAACACCAGCAGATCATGGTCTCCTCCTGCTTTAAACGGCTATGATGGTTTTTCTGTTTGGTTTTTCCCCGGGTTTGCTTCTGAGCTCTCTTCCCCCTTCCTGAGCAAAAAGCTGCCTGGAATACTCCTCCACCTCTGGGGATTTTGCACATTCATCAATAAGACCTTGAAGCACAGCCTTTGGGAAGGGGTAGCCCCACTAGGCAGTGTAGTAGTTGCTAATAATTTCTCCTCTTTCTATAAACATGCTATTGCTCACATCAAGAAAATCCAGTTTATTTTCCTTTTCCTTAAATTTTGGCTTTTCTTGTGACTGCTTTGGCCAATGGACTATAGTACAAGGACTTCTGGTTCCAAGTATTAGGAGATTTAGTAGCTTCTGTTTCCTTCTGTTTACATGCTTGTTCTTGGGATTATTCCTCTCAGAACCACCGAGTTTTGGGGCAATGTGGTAGCCAGCCTCCAAGATGGTTCCTCTGATTCCTACTTCTTAGTATTTAAACCTTGTATGTGTGCTCAATAGAATAGGCCAGAAGTGATGACAGTATGTTACTTCTAAGATTAGATGATAAAAGATCTCGCAGCTCAATCTTGGCCCCTCTCTCAGGTCACCCTCCATATTCTGAGCAGCCCCCTGGGAGTTGGTTCACATGAGAGGACCAACTTGTCCCCAGGTAGCCCAGGACTTTCCTAGTTTTAGACTGAATATATCACATCCTGAGAACCCCCTTGGGCAAATCAGGATGATTGGTCACCCTAGGCCTATGTGGTGAGGAAGTGAGACTTCTAGACAACAGTGAACAGAAGTCAAGGCCTCCTACCAAAAGCCACATAAGGTAACCATCGAGGAAGCAAATCCACCAGACCCAGTCGAGGCTTGGGAAGGCTGTAGCCTCAGACAAAAACCCAGTTGCAACCTCAGTGAAGAGTGATCCAGAGCCACCTAGGTAAGGTAACTCCCCCAAAACTGTGAGACAATAAATATTGTTATTTTAAGCTGTTTAACATGGGGTCATTTGTTAAGCAGCAATAGACAATTTATATAGGTGGTCTGTTACCCCACAGTAGATAAGAGGAACAGGGAACACCAGCAGATCATGGTCTCCTCCTGCTTTAAACGGCTATGATGGTTTTTCTGTTTGGAGCTCTCTTCCTTTCCTGAAAATCACCCTGAGGGAATTCTGCTTCTAGAGCTCCTGAATGACAGTGTCCCACAGGGCCTCTGGTTGCTGTTACTTGAGTTCATTCCAACTCTAATTGCTTTCCAAGCTTTAAGAATGAATCTCTTGGGTTCACAAAGACCTCCCGCCTCTCCATTTCTAAATGCTCTCTGAGGCTGTCCTGATTTCCCTGAAGGCCTGAGGTGCTTACCTGGGCTGCTTAAATCACTTTCTCTGCTAGAAAATATCCCTTGACCTCTGATCACATGGATATCTGTGTGCAGAGAGCTGTGCATTGGGTGCATGGACTATAGGGCATGCAGATAGTCTGTGGGAGCCTGAGGGCTCTTAACCTAAAATCTCTTCTAACCAAGTACCAAGGTAGCTGAAATTTCACCTTTCAGGTATGATTAACTCATTTGAGAGGGACAAATTATCCAGACCTTCTTCTGAGTGAGTGTACTGAAGACATTCTGTCCTACCCAGGGTAGTGTAAGAGTCATTGACACTCGATCCAGGGGAGCACAAAAGGCAGGTGAGGTCATGAAGAGCTGACCTTGGTCCACCTACTAATGTATTAGACTGACTTTGTGTACAGTTGGGCTGCAGGCTGCAGAGAACCCAACCTACTCAGCAGCAGGCTACTGTGTACACCCAGAGACCCAGAAACACAGTGCCCAGTAAACAAAGGTGGAAGTACCACGCACTGAGCTATTAATTCCCCAGGGCTGCCATAGCAAAGTGCCACAAACTGGGTAACTGAAAACAGCAGAAATGTAGTCTCTCACAGTCCTTGGGGCTGGATGTCCAAAACTAAGGTGTCAGCAGGGCTGATTCCTTCTGACGGCTGTGGTGGAATATGTTCCAAGCCTCTCCTCTAGCTTCCGATGGTTTGTTGTAAGTCTTTGGTCTTGCTTGTCTTGTTGATGGGTCACCCCAATCTTTGCTTTCATGTTCAGATAGCATTTTCACTTTGTGTCTGTCTCTGTGTCCAAATTTCTCATCCTAATAACCTCAACTTCATCAGCTTCAAAGACCTTATTTCCAAATAAGGTCACATTCACAGGCACTCCTTTCGCTTGGTTTTTTTAGCTCTCTTCCTTTCCTGAAAATCACCCTGAGGGAATTCTGCTTCTAGAGCTCCTGAATGACAGTGTCCCACAGGGCCTCTGGTTGCTGTTACTTGAGTTCATTCCAACTCTAATTGCTTTCCAAGCTTTAAGAATGAATCTCTTGGGTTCACAAAGACCTCCCCTCTCCATTTCTAAATGCTCTCTGAGGCTGTCCTGATTTCCCTGAAGGCCTGAGGTGCTTACCTGGGCTGCTTAAATCACTTTCTCTGCTAGAAAATATCCCTTGACCTCTGATCACATGGATATCTGTGTGCAGAGAGCTGTGCATTGGGTGCATGGACTATAGGGCATGCAGATAGTCTGTGGGAGCCTGAGGGCTCTTAACCTAAAATCTCTTCTAACCAAGTACCAAGGTAGCTGAAATTTCACCTTTCAGGTATGATTAACTCATTTGAGAGGGACAAATTATCCAGACCTTCTTCTGAGTGAGTGTACTGAAGACATTCTGTCCTACCCAGGGTAGTGTAAGAGTCATTGACACTCGATCCAGGGGAGCACAAAAGGCAGGTGAGGTCATGAAGAGCTGACCTTGGTCCACCTACTAATGTATTAGACTGACTTTGTGTACAGTTGGGCTGCAGGCTGCAGAGAACCCAACCTACTCAGCAGCAGGCTACTGTGTACACCCAGAGACCCAGAAACACAGTGCCCAGTAAACAAAGGTGGAAGTACCACGCACTGAGCTATTAATTCCCCAGGGCTGCCATAGCAAAGTGCCACAAACTGGGTAACTGAAAACAGCAGAAATGTAGTCTCTCACAGTCCTTGGGGCTGGATGTCCAAAACTAAGGTGTCAGCAGGGCTGATTCCTTCTGACGGCTGTGGTGGAATATGTTCCAAGCCTCTCCTCTAGCTTCCGATGGTTTGTTGTAAGTCTTTGGTCTTGCTTGTCTTGTTGATGGGTCACCCCAATCTTTGCTTTCATGTTCAGATAGCATTTTCACTTTGTGTCTGTCTCTGTGTCCAAATTTCTCATCCTAATAACCTCAACTTCATCAGCTTCAAAGACCTTATTTCCAAATAAGGTCACATTCACAGGCACCAGATGCTAGGACTTCAACATCTTCTGGAGGGACACCATTCAACCCCTAACACTGGGCAGTTAGGGAAACAGTTAATTTCTATGAAATGCCAGGCACTTGCTGTGATAGTCATTTTATATGCATTATTTCTAATCCTCACAAAGATTTCCCAATTTTATAGATCAGAAACTGAGGATCAGAAAGGTTACAGGTTTTATCCTAACTTACACAGCTAAGAAGTATGTGCTCTGGAATTAGATAGCTTGGCTTCATCACTTAGCTGGCAGGTCTTGGGCAAGTTACTTAACTATTCTGTGTCTTAGTTTCCTCATTTGTGAAATGGAGATGATAACAACTATACCTCTATCAATGTAGGGTTGCTGCAAGCATTTTAAAGGATGCAGAGTCTCGTGCATGGTAATTAGTGAACTCACAGTAGCTATTATTTTAGTTGTAGACTCAAGTGAAATAAGACAGAAGGTGAAAAACAAAAACCATCGGATTTCACTTCTATGTGGCTCTAAACAAACAAAATAAGACAATAATAGATTGATAGACACAGAGAACAAATCAGTGGTTACCAGAGGTTGGGGACAGGAGTGAAACAGGTGGGGGTGGCCCAGTCAAGTGTATGGTGATAGGGTGTAACCAGATTTTGGTGATGATCCCTTTATAATGAACACTGACATCAAGTCAGAAGAAAAGTAGTGGTGGGGCCAAGATGGTGGAGGAGTGAGAAGAGGATTTCACCAGCTCCCCAACAGAATCACCAGAACTAATCAAGAAATGAAACACCACGAACAAACCAGCATCTACAGACGACAAAAGAAGTCCTCAGATTTACAAGGGACGGAGAGCGAGCAGCCTGAACTTTCCCAGAGCTCCCATCTGGATGCCCTGTCCCCCAGGCCCCACACTGGACTCGGCAGAGAGAGTGCTGGGCAGTGCACCGGGAGGACTGAAAGCAGCGCTCAGCATGAGAATCCTGCCGGGGACAGTACTGTGACAGGAATGCCGGGCACCAGGAGCTGAGCTTGAGATGGAATGCTCGTGGGGGCGTGGGAAATGGAACAGGGTATGCCCAACAGGTCACAGTCCAAAAGCCCAGCTCAAGCCGAACGGGGAAGCTCGCGCCCGCGATTGGGGCCTTGAGGCTTAGTCCCGCCTCTGGCAGTGCCGGTACAGGCGTGCTCCGGTGGCTCGAACTAGCCTGTGAAGCCACAGAGCTGCGGCAAAGATACTGGGCATCTGGGAGGAGAAGCCCCAGTCCTGCCGGCAGCAGGGCCACGACAGAAACACTGGGAGAAGAGCAAGGATTGATGGCTCCCAGCAGGTACACAATAGAACAGGGGAACCCCGTCCAGTACAGGGTCCAGAGGCGCAACCCCCGCCCAACTGACTGGGAAATGCCCACCACACCCTTCCCGGCCAGCATCAGCAGGGGAGATGCAGGGGTCAGCTACACTGGCTACAGACACACTGGAGAAACCAGAGCAACCAGTTCTGCAAGGGTCCAGACTACAAACTTACCTGACCCTCACTGAAACCTAAGACATAAGCAGCCGCCCAGCCCCCACAACCGACCCCACCAGTACAGAATAGGGAAATCTGGGACAACATCAAGAGCAAACTAACGGAAGGTTCACATGCAGATGAGAAGATAAAAACCAGGGACAGTATTTTCTTTTATTTTGTTTTTAATTTTTAAAAAATCTTTTATTTTTTTAATTTTTAAATTGTTATTGCCACAGCTTCCTCTGTCTATGCTTTAACTGTAAAATTCTTTTATATCTACTACAATCCTATCTATAAATATTTCCTATCTTGCTGTGTCTACTACTATTGTCTTCCAGCTGTACTAAACTCTACTACACAGTAGTCTTTGTTACCTAACCCAACAAAATCCTTGCAACACAAATCTATTCCTTCTCATTACCTATACCCTGCTTCTCACCCTCAACACATGTTTTAGTTAAAAACCTTCTTTTTAAGCCGGGAGATTTACAAGGAGAGCGAGCAGCCTGACTTTCCCAGAGCTCCCATCTGGATGCCCTGTCCCCAGGCCCCACACTGGACTCGGCAGAGAGTGCTGGGCAGTGCACCGGGAGGACTGAAAGCAGCGCTCAGCATGAGAATCCTGCCGGGACAGTACTGTGACAGGAATGCCGGGCACCAGGAGCTGAGCTTGAGATGGAATGCTCGTGGGGGCGTGGGAAATGGAACAGGGTATGCCCAACAGGTCACAGTCCAAAAGCCCAGCTCAAGCCGAACGGGGAAGCTCGCGCCCGCGATTGGGGCCTTGAGGCTTAGTCCCGCCTCTGGCAGTGCCGGTACAGGCGTGCTCCGGTGGCTCGAACTAGCCTGTGAAGCCACAGAGCTGCGGCAAAGATACTGGGCATCTGGGAGGAGAAGCCCCAGTCCTGCCGGCAGCAGGGCCACGACAGAAACACTGGGAGAAGAGCAAGGATTGATGGCTCCCAGCAGGTACACAATAGAACAGGGGAACCCCGTCCAGTACAGGGTCCAGAGGCGCAACCCCCGCCCAACTGACTGGGAAATGCCCACCACACCCTTCCCGGCCAGCATCAGCAGGGGAGATGCAGGGGTCAGCTACACTGGCTACAGACACACTGGAGAAACCAGAGCAACCAGTTCTGCAAGGGTCCAGACTACAAACTTACCTGACCCTCACTGAAACCTAAGACATAAGCAGCCGCCCAGCCCCCACAACCGACCCCACCAGTACAGAATAGGGAAATCTGGGACAACATCAAGAGCAAACTAACGGAAGGTTCACATGCAGATGAGAAGATAAAAACCAGGGACAGTATTTTCTTTTATTTTGTTTTTAATTTTTAAAAAATCTTTTATTTTTTTAATTTTTAAATTGTTATTGCCACAGCTTCCTCTGTCTATGCTTTAACTGTAAAATTCTTTTATATCTACTACAATCCTATCTATAAATATTTCCTATCTTGCTGTGTCTACTACTATTGTCTTCCAGCTGTACTAAACTCTACTACACAGTAGTCTTTGTTACCTAACCCAACAAAATCCTTGCAACACAAATCTATTCCTTCTCATTACCTATACCCTCTCCTTCTCACCCTCAACACATGTTTTAGTTAAAAACTGCGTTCATTGTAATATTCACAGCCGGGACCTTGCTCTGGGTTTGTTTTTCCAGCCAGTGTTTTAATTAACTTAGAGCTTAATGATCAGGTACTAACTTTGATTGTGCAGTTTGCCAGAAAAATTTCCTGTACTTTATCTGTTTAAGACTGTTCAGGGGCTTCCCCGGGGCTTCCCCTGGTGGTCCAGTGGGTAAGGACACCACCTTGCAGTGCAAGAGGCGCCGGTTCAATCCCTGGCCTGGGAAGATCCCACGTGCCACGGAGCGGCTGGACTAATGTGTCCAATCACCGAGCCAGAGCTCTGGAGCGCATGCGCCCAGAGCCGGAGCTCTATGACAACAGAGGCCACCGCAATGGGAGGCTCACAGGAGCCAAAGAACAAAGACGGCTGAAAATAGAGAAATGAAAGACCAATAGAAGTGGCCTGCCCGCTACCCTCCCTCCCCAACCCGATCCTCACCCAAAATAAATAAATAAATAAATAAATCTTTAAAAAAAAAAAAGAATCCAAATGCTACTGAGTGTGTGAAATCATTTGGTGATTCATTGTGTAAGTACTGACCAAATGATAAAATTTAAAAAAAAAAAAAAAAAGACTGTTCAGTTGTGTTTAGTGATCTGTATGTATGTATATTTTTCCATTCTGTTAGGAAATATTTGCATGATATTATGACTGTCATCTACCAGGGATGCACCTTTTGTCCCTCATATGTTTATATTTGAACTAATACCACTGAACACCATAGCAAACAAGACATAGAGCCTATACTCCCTGGCCAGAGATCAAACCAAGGATCCTCAGAGTGGAAGCCCTGACTCCAAGACCCCACACTATCAAAGAACATACAACACTAGAGGTTATCCACCTGCAAACAAGACCTAACACCACTCAAGACACAAACCACTGAACCCTCTACAAAGACAGAAACCAAGAGGAAAGGAGAATTCAACCACGAAGACTGGTAGGAAAAAGAACTCCAACATACAGACACACACAAAGAAACAAATATTAACATAATAATGAAAAGACAGAGAAACACTGCACAAATGAAGGAACAACTCAGAGAAACACAATTACAATTGACAGAAGATGAGATAGACAAACTATCTGAAAGAGAATTCAGAAGAGCAGTATCAGTGAGGATCCAAGACTCTGAAAGCAGAATATCAGAGGAAATTAGTACACTGAGAAGGGACATATAAGAAATGAAAAATAAACAAATAAAGACAAACAACTCAATAGCTGAACTTAAAATACTATAAAAGAACTCAACAGTAGACTATCAGAGGCAGAAGAATGGATAAGTGAGCTGGAAGACAGAATGGTGGAAACAATTGTTGAAGAACAGAACAAAGCACAAAGAATAAAAAGAACTGAGAATAGCCTCAGAGACCTAGGGGACAATATCAAATGCAACAACATTAGAATTATTGGGGTCCCAGAAGAGGAAAAGGGAAAGAAAGGCTATGAAAAAATTCTTGAAGAGATTATATGAAAACATCCCCAGCATGAGAAAGGAAAGTCAACCAAGTCCAGGAAACACAAAGAGTTCCATACAGGATAAACCCCAGAAGAAACACACCAAGGCACAGTCTAATCAAACTAACACAGACTAAATATAAAGACAGACTACTTAAAGCAGCTAGGAACAAACAACAAATAACATATAAAGGATTACACCATACATTTCACCACTGATCTTTCAACAGAAAACCTGCATGCCAGAAGAGAATGGCAGGACACATTTAAAAAGCTAAAAGAGAATAACCTACAACCAAGAATTCTTTACCTGGCAAGGATTTCATTCAGAATTGATGGAGAAGTCAAAAGCTTCACAGACAAGCAAAAGCTAAAAGACTTTTGTGCCACAAAACCAGTCTTACAACAAGTGTTAAAGGGCCTGATATAGCCAATAAATATAAGAGTAGAAGTCCTACAAATCAAACCCCAAATATCTAAGAAGATGACAGTAGGAACATTCATATCAATAATTACTTTGAATGTAAATGGACTAGATGCTCCAACCAAAAGACACAGACTGGCTGAATGGATACAAAAGCAAGGCGCATATATATATGCTGTTTACAAGAAACCCACTTCAGACCTAACGACACTCATAGACTGAAAGTGAGAGGATGGAAAAAGATATTCCATGAAAATGGAAATCAAAAGAAAGCTGATAGACCTTGAAAGAGAATTCAGAAGAGCAGTATCAGTGAGGATCCAAGACTCTGAAAGCAGAATATCAGAGGAAATTAGTACACTGAGAAGGGACATATAAGAAATGAAAAATAAACAAATAAAGACAAACAACTCAATAGCTGAACTTAAAATACTATAAAAGAACTCAACAGTAGACTATCAGAGGCAGAAGAATGGATAAGTGAGCTGGAAGACAGAATGGTGGAAACAATTGTTGAAGAACAGAACAAAGCACAAAGAATAAAAAGAACTGAGAATAGCCTCAGAGACCTAGGGGACAATATCAAATGCAACAACATTAGAATTATTGGGGTCCCAGAAGAGGAAAAGGGAAAGAAAGGCTATGAAAAAATTCTTGAAGAGATTATATGAAAACATCCCCAGCATGAGAAAGGAAAGTCAACCAAGTCCAGGAAACACAAAGAGTTCCATACAGGATAAACCCCAGAAGAAACACACCAAGGCACAGTCTAATCAAACTAACACAGACTAAATATAAAGACAGACTACTTAAAGCAGCTAGGAACAAACAACAAATAACATATAAAGGATTACACCATACATTTCACCACTGATCTTTCAACAGAAAACCTGCATGCCAGAAGAGAATGGCAGGACACATTTAAAAAGCTAAAAGAGAATAACCTACAACCAAGAATTCTTTACCTGGCAAGGATTTCATTCAGAATTGATGGAGAAGTCAAAAGCTTCACAGACAAGCAAAAGCTAAAAGACTTTTGTGCCACAAAACCAGTCTTACAACAAGTGTTAAAGGGCCTGATATAGCCAATAAATATAAGAGTAGAAGTCCTACAAATCAAACCCCAAATATCTAAGAAGATGACAGTAGGAACATTCATATCAATAATTACTTTGAATGTAAATGGACTAGATGCTCCAACCAAAAGACACAGACTGGCTGAATGGATACAAAAGCAAGGCGCATATATATATGCTGTTTACAAGAAACCCACTTCAGACCTAACGACACTCATAGACTGAAAGTGAGAGGATGGAAAAAGATATTCCATGAAAATGGAAATCAAAAGAAAGCTGAAGTAGCAATCCTCATTTCAGACAAAATAGACCTTAGAATAAAGAAGAGTATAAGAGAGAAGGCAGGTCACTACATAATGATCAAGGGATCGATCCAAAAGAAAGACATAAAAATCATAAATACCTATGCACCCAACATAGGAGCATCCCAATACATAAGACAAACACTTTCAGACATAAAAGAAGAAATCTACAATAACACAATAATAGTAGGAGACTTTAACAGTCCTCTCACACCAATGGATAGATCATCCAAACAGACAAGTAATAAAGAAACACAAGCCTTAAATGACACACTAGAAGAGATGGACCTCATGGATATCTTTAGGACCTTCCATCCAAAAGCAGAAGAATGCACTTTCTTCTCAAGTGCTCATGGAATATTCTCCAGGATAGACCACATCTTGGGCCACAAATCAAACCTCAGTCAATTCAAGAAAATTGAAAGTATATCAACCATCTTCTCTGACCGCAATGCAACGAGACTGGAGATCAACTGCAGGAAAGAAAACTGCTACAAACAGAAGCACATGGAGATTAAACAACACATACCTTTAAAACCAACTGATTACTGAGCAAATCAAAGGAGAAATTTTAAAAATTCCCAGAAGAAAATGGCAATGAACGCGCAACAGTGCAAAACCTATGGGACACTGCAAAAGCAGTTCTAAGATGGAAATTTATATCAATACAATCCTACCTCAAGAATCAAGAAAAATATCAAACAGATGACCTAGCCCTATGCTTAAAACAACTGGAGAAAGAAGAACAAATAAAAGCCCAAAGTTAGCAGAAGAAGAGAAATCATAAAGATCAGAGCAGAAATAAATGAAAAAGAAATGAAAGAAACAATAGTAAAGAAAAATAAAACAAAAAGCTGGTTCTTTGAAAAGATTTTAAAAAATTGACAAATCACCAGCCAGACTTATCAAGAAAAAGAGAAGAACCAGATCAACAAAATCAAGAATGAAAGCGAAGAGATTACAACAGATAGTGCAGAAATACAAAGGATTATAAGAGACTATTATGAACAACTATAAGAAAAAGAAGCTCATAGACTAAAAGGAATAAAGTTCAAAAAACCTAACATCCTCATTTCAGACAAAATAGACCTTAGAATAAAGAAGAGTATAAGAGAGAAGGCAGGTCACTACATAATGATCAAGGGATCGATCCAAAAGAAAGACATAAAAATCATAAATACCTATGCACCCAACATAGGAGCATCCCAATACATAAGACAAACACTTTCAGACATAAAAGAAGAAATCTACAATAACACAATAATAGTAGGAGACTTTAACAGTCCTCTCACACCAATGGATAGATCATCCAAACAGACAAGTAATAAAGAAACACAAGCCTTAAATGACACACTAGAAGAGATGGACCTCATGGATATCTTTAGGACCTTCCATCCAAAAGCAGAAGAATGCACTTTCTTCTCAAGTGCTCATGGAATATTCTCCAGGATAGACCACATCTTGGGCCACAAATCAAACCTCAGTCAATTCAAGAAAATTGAAAGTATATCAACCATCTTCTCTGACCGCAATGCAACGAGACTGGAGATCAACTGCAGGAAAGAAAACTGCTACAAACAGAAGCACATGGAGATTAAACAACACATACCTTTAAAACCAACTGATTACTGAGCAAATCAAAGGAGAAATTTTAAAAATTCCCAGAAGAAAATGGCAATGAACGCGCAACAGTGCAAAACCTATGGGACACTGCAAAAGCAGTTCTAAGATGGAAATTTATATCAATACAATCCTACCTCAAGAATCAAGAAAAATATCAAACAGATGACCTAGCCCTATGCTTAAAACAACTGGAGAAAGAAGAACAAATAAAAGCCCAAAGTTAGCAGAAGAAGAGAAATCATAAAGATCAGAGCAGAAATAAATGAAAAAGAAATGAAAGAAACAATAGTAAAGAAAAATAAAACAAAAAGCTGGTTCTTTGAAAAGATTTTAAAAAATTGACAAATCACCAGCCAGACTTATCAAGAAAAAGAGAAGAACCAGATCAACAAAATCAAGAATGAAAGCGAAGAGATTACAACAGATAGTGCAGAAATACAAAGGATTATAAGAGACTATTATGAACAACTATATGGCAACAAACTGGACACCTGGAAAAAATGGACACTTGCTTAGAAAAGATTAATCTTCCAAGACTGAACCAGGAAGAAATAGAAACTATGAACAACCCAATCACAAGCTCAGAAATCGAATTTGTGATTAAAAATCTACCCAAAAATAAAAGCCCAGGCCCACATGGCTTCACAGGTGAATTCTAAAGAAGAGCCAATGCCTGTCCTTCTAAAACTGTTCTAAAAAATTGCACAGGAAGGAAAACTTCCAAACACATTCTACAAGGCCGCCATCATGCTGATATCTAAGCCAGCCAAAGACATCACAAGAAAAGAAAATTATAGACCAATTTCACTGATGAATTTGGATGCCAAAATCTCAACAAAATTCTGGCAAACAGAATTCAACAATACATCAAAAAACTCTGCATCATGATCAAGTTGGGTTCATCCCAGGCATGCAAGGAGTCTTCAATATCTGCAAATCAAACAATGTGACATACCATATCAACAAATTGAGAGACAAAATCCACATGATAATCTCAATAGATGCAGGAAAAAGCCTTCGACAAAATCCAACACACATTTATGATAAAAACTCTTCAAAATATGGGCATAGAAGGATCCTATCTCAACATAGTGAAAGTCATACATGAGAAGCCCACAGTAAACATTATCCTCAATGGTGAAAAACTGAAAGCATTCCTTCTAAGATCAGGAACAAGACAAGGGGGTCCACTTTCACCACTCTTATTCAACATAGTCCTGGAAGTTCCAGCAATAGCAATAGGAGAATAAAAACAAATAAAAGGAATCCAGATTGGAAAAGAAGTTAAACTTTATTTGCAGATGATATGACACTATACATAGAAAACCCCAAAGACACTAGTAGAAAACTACTAGGGGTAATCAAGGAATTCAACAAAGTCACAGGATATAAAATCAATAACCAGAAATCACTCGTATTCCTATATACAAACAATGAAAAATCAAGAATGAAAGCGAAGAGATTACAACAGATAGTGCAGAAATACAAAGGATTATAAGAGACTATTATGAACAACTATATGGCAACAAACTGGACACCTGGAAAAAATGGACACTTGCTTAGAAAAGATTAATCTTCCAAGACTGAACCAGGAAGAAATAGAAACTATGAACAACCCAATCACAAGCTCAGAAATCGAATTTGTGATTAAAAATCTACCCAAAAATAAAAGCCCAGGCCCACATGGCTTCACAGGTGAATTCTAAAGAAGAGCCAATGCCTGTCCTTCTAAAACTGTTCTAAAAAATTGCACAGGAAGGAAAACTTCCAAACACATTCTACAAGGCCGCCATCATGCTGATATCTAAGCCAGCCAAAGACATCACAAGAAAAGAAAATTATAGACCAATTTCACTGATGAATTTGGATGCCAAAATCCTCAACAAAATTCTGGCAAACAGAATTCAACAATACATCAAAAAACTCTGCATCATGATCAAGTTGGGTTCATCCCAGGCATGCAAGGAGTCTTCAATATCTGCAAATCAAACAATGTGACATACCATATCAACAAATTGAGAGACAAAATCCACATGATAATCTCAATAGATGCAGGAAAAAGCCTTCGACAAAATCCAACACACATTTATGATAAAAACTCTTCAAAATATGGGCATAGAAGGATCCTATCTCAACATAGTGAAAGTCATACATGAGAAGCCCACAGTAAACATTATCCTCAATGGTGAAAAACTGAAAGCATTCCTTCTAAGATCAGGAACAAGACAAGGGGGTCCACTTTCACCACTCTTATTCAACATAGTCCTGGAAGTTCCAGCAATAGCAATAGGAGAATAAAAACAAATAAAAGGAATCCAGATTGGAAAAGAAGTTAAACTTTATTTGCAGATGATATGACACTATACATAGAAAACCCCAAAGACACTAGTAGAAAACTACTAGGGGTAATCAAGGAATTCAACAAAGTCACAGGATATAAAATCAATAACCAGAAATCACTCGTATTCCTATATACAAACAATGAAAAATCAGAAAATGAAATCAAAGAGGCAATCCTATTCACTATTGCAACCAAAAGAATAAAATATCTAGGAATAAACCTACCCAAAGAAACAAAAGAACTGTACAGAAAATCGCAAGACACTCATGAAAGAAATTAAAGACGACTTGAACAGATGGAGAGATATTCCATGTTCCTGGGTCGGAAGAATCAATATTGTGAAAATGACCATACTACCAAATATCATCTACAGTTTCAATGCGATCCCTATCAAACTACCAATGACATTCTTCACAGAACTAGACCAACGAATAACACAGTTCATATGGAAACACAAAAGACCCCAAATAGCCAAAGCAATCCTGAGAAAGAAGAACGGAGCTTGAGGAGTCAGCCTCCCTAACTTCAGACTCTACTACAAAGCAACAGTCCTCAAGACAGTATGGTACTGGCACAAAAACAGAAATATCGACCAATGGAACAAGACAGAGAACCCAGAGATAAACCCACGCACCTATGGATACCTTATTTTTGACAAAGGAGGCGAAAGTATAAACTAGGACAAAGACAGCCTCTTCAACAAATGGTGCTGGGAAAATTGGGCAGCTACATGCAAAAAAAAAAAAAAGTTGGAACATTCCCTGACACCATACATGAAGATAAACTCAAAATAGATTAAATACCAGAAACCATAAATCTCTTAGAGGAGAATATAGGCAAAACCCTCAAGGACATAAATCAAAGCAAGATTTTCCATGGCCCGCCTACTAGAATAGCAGAACTGAAAACAAAAATGAACATGTGGGATCTCATGAAACTTAAAAGCTTTTGTAAAGCAAAAGAAACTATAAAAAAGGTGAACAGACAACCCACAGAATGGGAGAAAATCATAGCAAATGAAATAACAGACAAAGAATTAATCTCCAAAATCTACAAGCAACTCAGACAACTCAGCACTGGAAAAATGAACAACCCAATCAAAACATGGGAAAAAGACCTAAACAGACACCTCACTAGAGAGGACATACAGATGGCCAAAAAGCACATGAAATGATGCCCAACCTCACATTATTACAGAAATGCAAATCAAAACTACAGTGAGATATCACCTCACACCAATCAGAATGGTCATCATCAACAAATTGACAGACAATAAATGCTGGAGAGGGTGTGGAGAAAAGGGAACCCACTTGCATTGCTGGTGGGAATGTAAATTGATACAGCCTCTATGAAAGACAGTATGGAGATTCCTTAAAAAACTAAAAATAAAAGCAGCATATGACCCAGCAATCCCACTCTTAGGCTTATACCCTGAGGAAATCAAAACTGAAAGAAGTACTCGTACTCCAATGTTTATCACAGCTCTCTATACAACAGCTAGAACATGGAAGCAACCTAGATGCCTATCGACAAATGAATGGATTACTTCTCAGTAATGGAGTACTTCTCAGCTGTAAAAAGAAATGCAGAAGAATCAGCCCTAATGAAGTGGCTGGATCTAGAACCTATTATAAAAAGTGAAGTAAGTCAAAAAGAGAAAGACAAGTACTGTATACTAACACATATATATGGAATCTAGTAAGAGGGTAATGATAACACATGTAGTGAAGCGATGGAAAAACAGACATAGAGAATAGACATATGGACATTGTGGGGAATGAAGAGTGGGTGGGAAACATAGAGGGAGTACCACTGAAACCTATGCTATCATATGTGAAAAAGATAGCTATTTTCATTGCCCTGCAGGGGTGTGGTGTGACAGCCTAGATGGGTGGGATGGGGGTGACTGGGAGGGGGCCAGGGAAATGCATATGACTGATTTGGGAACATACGTGTCTGTGAACAACAAAACTCTGTACAAATTTTTAAAAATATAATAAAAAAAGAAAAGTAGTGGAGTCAATATTCAAATCCATATCTCCTTAGCTATGATACTTTCATTTATCCTTCTCTGATCCAGCATAGCTGAGGATCAGGCACCTCTGCTCACCATCTCGCTGAATCCTTGCACTACACCAGGAGGTGAACACCTGTGGTTCAAATATGATAGATGAGGGCACTGACATGCAGAGGGAGGTGAACAAAAACAAAGAATTAATCTCCAAAATCTACAAGCAACTCACCAATTTGGGAAAGACCTAAACAGACACCTCACTAGAGAGGACATACAGATAGCCAACAAACACATGAAATGATGCCCAACCTCACATTATTACAGAAATGCAAATCAAAACTACAGTGAGATATCACCTCACACCAATCAGAATGGTCATCATCAACAAATTGACAGACAATAAATGCTGGAGAGGGTGTGGAGAAAAGGGAACCCACTTGCATTGCTGGTGGGAATGTAAATTGATACAGCCTCTATGAAAGACAGTATGGAGATTCCTTAAAAAACTAAAAATAAAAGCAGCATATGACCCAGCAATCCCACTCTTAGGCTTATACCCTGAGGAAATCAAAACTGAAAGAAGTACTCGTACTCCAATGTTTATCACAGCTCTCTATACAACAGCTAGAACATGGAAGCAACCTAGATGCCTATCGACAAATGAATGGATTACTTCTCAGTAATGGAGTACTTCTCAGCTGTAAAAAGAAATGCAGAAGAATCAGCCCTAATGAAGTGGCTGGATCTAGAACCTATTATAAAAAGTGAAGTAAGTCAAAAAGAGAAAGACAAGTACTGTATACTAACACATATATATGGAATCTAGTAAGAGGGTAATGATAACACATGTAGTGAAGCGATGGAAAAACAGACATAGAGAATAGACATATGGACATTGTGGGGAATGAAGAGTGGGTGGGAAACATAGAGGGAGTACCACTGAAACCTATGCTATCATATGTGAAAAAGATAGCTATTTTCATTGCCCTGCAGGGGTGTGGTGTGACAGCCTAGATGGGTGGGATGGGGGTGACTGGGAGGGGGCCAGGGAAATGCATATGACTGATTTGGGAACATACGTGTCTGTGAACAACAAAACTCTGTACAAATTTTTAAAAATATAATAAAAAAAGAAAAGTAGTGGAGTCAATATTCAAATCCATATCTCCTTAGCTATGATACTTTCATTTATCCTTCTCTGATCCAGCATAGCTGAGGATCAGGCACCTCTGCTCACCATCTCGCTGAATCCTTGCACTACACCAGGAGGTGAACACCTGTGGTTCAAATATGATAGATGAGGGCACTGACATGCAGAGGGGAGGTGCCTGGACCAAGGTCACCCAGCAAGTAAATCACTCACTTTTTTAGCTCTAACTCCACTATTAAAATTTCTTCTACTAGGTTATCTGTCATCCCAATGCAGGCATAATAGAGCAGAATATTTTCCTTTACAAAGTTTTGCTGATAATCTCTGGATCAAAGGCAATTTGCCAAAATTACGAGTTTCAATCAGTGGCCTACCTCAAGTCTACAAAAGACAAAGCATTCTGTTTCCATAAGGATCTATTCCTGTCAGGTTCAAAAAGCTCAGCCCAGAAGATCTGCTGTTAATTCTGAATTCTTCAGATGGAAGAACTCTTACACGTGCACACACATGTACATACACACACACAAGAATGCTTACACGAGGCCTCATTCCTGGGACAAAACAACAAACCATTGAAAGAGGATGGGGGGCCGCTCTCACCTTCTGAGATGACCCACATTCTCTAGAGTGTGTTTGTCTCTAAATAAATCCACTTCTTACCTTAAAAAAGAAAGAAAGAGGATGGGGGAGGGGGAGGGGCGGAACTTCCATGGTAGTCCTGTAGTTTAGAATCCACCTTCCAATGCAGGGGACGCAGGTTTGATCCTTGGTTGGGAACCTAGGATCCCACATGTCTCGGGGCAACTAAGCCCACACACCACAAGTAAAGAGAAGCCCAAGCTCCGGAACAGAAAACTCAATGCAACCAAAATAAGTAAATTAATTAATTAAAAAAAAGAGACTTAAGAGGATGGGTTATATAAGACTAAAAAGTGACAAGTCTTGAAAGGTGAGAACCAGCTGTCAGGCCCAATCCAAAGTTCTCTGGCAAACCAGCCCTAGTGTAGAGAGGATTCCAAAAGACAGAAGCAAAAACACATGCAGGGCTTCCCTGGTGGTCTAGTGGGTAAGGACACCACCTTGCAGTGCAAGGGGTGCCAGTTCGATCCCTGGCCTGGGAAGATCCCACGTGCCGCGGAGCGGCTGGACGGATGTGTCCAATCACCGAGCTGGAGCTCTGGAGCGCATGCGCCCAGAGCCTGTGCTCTGTGACAACAGAGGCCACTGTGATGGGAGGCCCACACGGGCCAAAGAACAAAGATGGATAAAAATAGATAAATGAAAGACCAATAGAAGTGGCCCACCCCCTCACTCCCCAACCTGCCTCCTCCCCCACCAAAAATTTAAAAAAAACAAACACATGCAAACACACTGGAGATGAATTCCTTCAGATGGAAAGAACCAAAGCAGCTCAGTCCTCTGGCCGGGCCTTCCCCTGTCTTCCCTCCACCCCTCTGCCTCAGCTGCTCTTCCAAACACAATTCAGCCCTATAAATATCCAAAGAGAACAGACACTCGCTGGTCTCATGTGGCCCACATAAGAATTTTGTTTAACCTGCACACAGTTTTAAAATAGTTGAAAACATTAAAAGTAAGACATTTTACATTAAAAGTAAGACATGGATTTTTTTTTTCTTTTGGAAAATGAAAGCTTCTGGCCAAGTGGCATCATATCACTGAATGGTAACTATGACAAAGCTGAGGAGTGACTACCTCCAAGGTACTTTTATACCCAATCCATTTGACTCACTTATCTCCCCTGTCGGACCCCTGTGGGCATCTCTTTTTCACTCAGGCCAGGTGAGACTTCCTCTCCGCATATCAAGTGAAACAGATCTCCCCTCAATCTAGCATTCAAAAATCCTTCACAGCACAGCTTATTCAGACTTACCCTTGTGACTAAACTTCATTTTGAATTTACCTACTTCATGCCTAAGCAGGTCCCTTACCTTCCCACATTCACACCTTTGTCAGTGCTTTGCATTTCCTCTAAGATGCCTTCCATCCTCCCCAGTCTAGGAACTCTCCCACACTCTCGTGGACTATGTGAGGGACTTTTCAGAATCTTCCAAACAGATAAAACTTTTCTTTCATTTGAGGCTTCAAAGTACCATGTTTTTTTTGAAGTATAGGCATACCTCATTTACTGTGCTTGACAGATACTGGGATTTTTACAAACTGAAGGTTTCTGGCCACTCTGTGTTGTCAGATGATGGTTAGAATTTTTTATCAGTAAAGACTCTGCCTACCATCGCATACTTAATAGATTACAATATAAACATAACTTTTATGTGCACTAGAAAACCAGGCCTGACTGCCCTGTGATGGAGGCCCACACGGGCCAAAGAACAAAGATGGATAAAATAGATAAATGAAAGACCAATAGAAGTGGCCCACCCCCTCACTCCCCAACCTGCCTCCTCCCCCACCAAAAATTTAAAAAAAACAAACACATGCAAACACACTGGAGATGAATTCCTTCAGATGGAAAGAACCAAAGCAGCTCAGTCCTCTGGCCGGGCCTTCCCCTGTCTTCCCTCCACCCCTCTGCCTCAGCTGCTCTTCCAAACACAATTCAGCCCTATAAATATCCAAAGAGAACAGACACTCGCTGGTCTCATGTGGCCCACATAAGAATTTTGTTTAACCTGCACACAGTTTTAAAATAGTTGAAAACATTAAAAGTAAGACATTTTACATTAAAAGTAAGACATGGATTTTTTTTTTCTTTTGGAAAATGAAAGCTTCTGGCCAAGTGGCATCATATCACTGAATGGTAACTATGACAAAGCTGAGGAGGGACTACCTCCAATGTACTAGTATACCCTAGCCATTTGACTCACTTATTTCCCTGTCGGACCCCTGTGGGCATCTCTTTTTCACTCAGGCCAGGTGAGACTTCCTCTCCGCATATCAAGTGAAACAGATCTCCCCTCAATCTAGCATTCAAAAATCCTTCACAGCACAGCTTATTCAGACTTACCCTTGTGACTAAACTTCATTTTGAATTTACCTACTTCATGCCTAAGCAGGTCCCTTACCTTCCCACATTCACACCTTTGTCAGTGCTTTGCATTTCCTCTAAGATGCCTTCCATCCTCCCCAGTCTAGGAACTCTCCCACACTCTCGTGGACTATGTGAGGGACTTTTCAGAATCTTCCAAACAGATAAAACTTTTCTTTCATTTGAGGCTTCAAAGTACCATGTTTTTTTTGAAGTATAGGCATACCTCATTTACTGTGCTTGACAGATACTGGGATTTTTACAAACTGAAGGTTTCTGGCCACTCTGTGTTGTCAGATGATGGTTAGAATTTTTTATCAGTAAAGACTCTGCCTACCATCGCATACTTAATAGATTACAATATAAACATAACTTTTATGTGCACTAGAAAACCAAAAAGAAATTGGTGTGATTTGCTTGTCTGCAGTATTTGCTTTACTGTGGTACTCTGGACGGAAGCCGCAATACTGCCCAGGTCTGCCTGTACTTGCTCTAGACTTGCACAACTTCACACATTTATATATTAAAAGTTCTCTTCTGTGATTCACTTCTGTCCTGGCCAATAGTCCAGCCAAACCCAGTCAAGGCCTTACCTGTGAATGAGGAAGCTGCCTTAACCCTCCTGACTAGCATAATCACCAGATAAATACCACAGAGTGGCCTAATTTAATGCCATGTGGGGCAGTAGAACTGCCTGGCTGAGATCTGCAGAAATTCCTGACTTTTGTGACAATCATGTGATAGGATAATAGAGTTGTTGTTTTAAGACACTACACTGTAGGCTGCTTTGTCACATAGCAACAGATAACTAAAATGGTTCAGAAAATTTTTAAAGTCTTTAATCTTGTTCATTATTCAGGTCTTTTTACAAAATTAAATAAATACACACACAAGTTAAAGAAGGAGAAGGGAACTAATATTTATTGAGTTCCTAATTTGACGTCTGCCTGGCATTTGTATGTGTTATATTATCTAACACTCAAGACAGTCTAGCTTATTACTATCTACATTTCTAAGAAGAAGAAACCAAAGCCCAGAGAAAGTAAGTAAATGGCAAATGACCACATAGCTCATGAGTAGGGAGTAGGGGGAGGATTAAATGGCCAGTCTGTCTATCCAGCTAAAAAAAATCCATGTTTTCCATCTAACATCCCCACATCACCTCTCTTGGTTCAGACTGTGGTCTACACTCTCGTCAATGTTAAATCATATGTGCTACTTCATGTTATTGCAAAGCCTTCAAACCTTTCTTTTAAATGGCAGTATATTATCCCAACCATAGTTTACAGACTATTCCCCCCATTTTTTTTTCTTTTTTGACTATTTACAGTCCTTCCAAATCTGTTTGCCATTAAAAGGAATTCTGACAGTTGAAAAATGTTGATATATATTGAGAATTTTTTATCAGTAAAGACTCTGCCTACCATCGCATACTTAATAGATTACAATATAAACATAACTTTTATGTGCACTAGAAAACCAAAAAGAAATTGGTGTGATTTGCTTGTCTGCAGTATTTGCTTTACTGTGGTACTCTGGACGGAAGCCGCAATACTGCCCAGGTCTGCCTGTACTTGCTCTAGACTTGCACAACTTCACACATTTATATATTAAAAGTTCTCTTCTGTGATTCACTTCTGTCCTGGCCAATAGTCCAGCCAAACCCAGTCAAGGCCTTACCTGTGAATGAGGAAGCTGCCTTAACCCTCCTGACTAGCATAATCACCAGATAAATACCACAGAGTGGCCTAATTTAATGCCATGTGGGGCAGTAGAACTGCCTGGCTGAGATCTGCAGAAATTCCTGACTTTTGTGACAATCATGTGATAGGATAATAGAGTTGTTGTTTTAAGACACTACACTGTAGGCTGCTTTGTCACATAGCAACAGATAACTAAAATGGTTCAGAAAATTTTTAAAGTCTTTAATCTTGTTCATTATTCAGGTCTTTTTACAAAATTAAATAAATACACACACAAGTTAAAGAAGGAGAAGGGAACTAATATTTATTGAGTTCCTAATTTGACGTCTGCCTGGCATTTGTATGTGTTATATTATCTAACACTCAAGACAGTCTAGCTTATTACTATCTACATTTCTAAGAAGAAGAAACCAAAGCCCAGAGAAAGTAAGTAAATGGCAAATGACCACATAGCTCATGAGTAGGGAGTAGGGGGAGGATTAAATGGCCAGTCTGTCTATCCAGCTAAAAAAAATCCATGTTTTCCATCTAACATCCCCACATCACCTCTCTTGGTTCAGACTGTGGTCTACACTCTCGTCAATGTTAAATCATATGTGCTACTTCATGTTATTGCAAAGCCTTCAAACCTTTCTTTTAAATGGCAGTATATTATCCCAACCATAGTTTACAGACTATTCCCCCCATTTTTTTTTCTTTTTTGACTATTTACAGTCCTTCCAAATCTGTTTGCCATTAAAAGGAATTCTGACAGTTGCAAAATGTTGATATATATTGAGAATTTTAGAGGGACAAGTGAACCATTCTTGGTATTACTAGGAATCTCATCTCATCATTCCAGAAAAACACCTACTTCTGCTTTATTGACTATGCTAAAGACTTTGACTGTGGGAATCACAACAAACTGTGGAAAATTCTTAAAGAGATGGAAACACCAGACCACTTTCCTGTCACCTGAGAAACCTGTATCAAGGAACCTGGGTCAAGGAACAGTTAGAACCAGACATGAAACAATGGACTGGCTCAAAATTGGGAAAGCAGCAGGTCAAGGTTGTACATTATCACCCTGTTTATTTAACTTCTGTGCAGAGTGCATCATGTAAAATGTTGGGCTAGATGAATCATAAGTTGAATTAAGATTTCAAGGAGAAATATCAATAACCTTAGATAGGTAGATGATACCACTCTAATGGAGAAAAGTTAAGAGGAACTAAAGAGCTTCCTGATGAGGGGAAAACATGAGACTGAAAAAGCTGTCCTAAAACTCAACATTCAAAAAAATCATAGCGGACTTCCCTGGTGGTCCAGTGGCTAAGAATCTGAGCTCTTAATGCTGGGGGCCCAGGTTTGATCCCTGGTCAGGGAACTAGATCCCACATGCTGTAACTAAGACCTGGTGCAGTCCAATAAATAAATTTTAAAAAAAGAAAAAAAATCATAGCATCTGGTCTTAGCATTTCATGGTAAATAGATGGGAGGAAAGGAGAAGCAGTCATAGATTTCATTTCCTTGGACTTCAAAATCACTATGGATGGTGACTACAGCCATGAAATTAAAAGATGCTTGCTCCTTGGAAGAAAAGCTATGACAAACCTAGACAGTGTCCATATAGTCAAAGCTACGGTTTTTCCAGTAGTCATGTAACGATGTGAGGGTTGGACCATTAAGAAGGCTGAATGCCAAAAGACTGATGCCTTTAAACTGTGGTGCTGAGGAAGATTCTTTTTTTTTTTTTCTTGCCATTTTTAAAATTTTGCTTTTACAGAGTTTCGTTGTTTACAGATATATATAATCGACGGTTAGTCATATATATATATATCCCATCCCCCCATCCCCCCATCCCACCCCTCCAGGCCATCACATAGCTCCCACGTAAAATCCCTTAGACCCACAGCGCATTGACAATAGTTTCCTTTTACATATGCTAGTATAGGGTTCTGTGTTGTTCTTCCCATATCTCTCACCAACTCTTCCCTCTTGCCAATGTCCATAAGTCTGCTCTCTATGACTGTTTTGCCATCAATGCTCTGTGTATTTATCAGTATGAACTTACTACATGCCATATGTGTTAGTATACTGTATTTGTCCTTCTCTTGTTGACTTACTTCACTTTGTATAATAGGTTCTAGATTCATCCATCTCATTAGGACTGAATCTTCTGCATTTATTTTTGTGGCTGAGAGGCATTCCATTGTGATCTATGATCTAGCCATTGTGTAGAGTGCTGCAGTGAACATTAGGGTACAGGTGTCTCTTTCAATTTTGATTTCACCAGCAGATAAGCCTAAAAGTGGGACTGCTGGGTCATATGGTACTTCTTTCCTTAGTTTTTTGAGGAATCTCTATACTGTCTTACATAGTGGTTGTGTCCATTTACATTCCCACCAACAATGCAAGAGTGTTCCCTTTTCTTGAGGAAGATTCTTGAGAGTCCTTTGGACTACAAGGAGATCAAACAAGGGAATCCTAAAGGAAATCAACCCTGAATATTCATTGGAAGGATTGGTGCTCAAGATGAAGCTCCAATACTTTGGCTACCTGATGCAAAGAGCTACATTGCAAAAGACCCTGATGCTGGGAAAGATTGAAGGCAAAAGGAGAAGAGGGCAGCAGAGGATGAGATGGTTATGTAGCATCTCCAACTCAATGAACATGAATCTGAGCAAAATCCAGGGGATAGTGAAGAACAGGGAAGCCTAGGATGCTGCAGTCCATAGGGTCACAAAGAGTTGAACACAACTTAGAGACTTAGTGACTGAACAATAACAACAAAGGATCATCTACAAGACTCCTCCTCCACCTCCTCTACAGTCCTCTCCATGACTGCCTTTATGAACCTTATCACCAGCAGTCACGAAAGGAAAGTATTACAGCCAGAACAGAGAAGAAAGTGGGAAAAAAATTACCTTGGAATTCATACCCATTTAGGACAGATGAGTTAATCACCTGCTAATAACTCAGTGCAGATTTCATCAATCTTAAATAGTTTTGACAGCTGGAATAATTAAGATTGAGTCAGGATTCTTGTTGGTGTTGAAAAGATTATAAATCTTCTTATTTCAAAAGGACCAGGTGAAAGGTTTTTAAATCCTGTTAAGAATTTTAGCTGTTATCCTGAGAGCAATGGAACCAAGGTCGGGAAATACCGATCTGAGGTTTTTACATGCCATATGTGTTAGTATACTGTATTTGTCCTTCTCTTGTTGACTTACTTCACTTTGTATAATAGGTTCTAGATTCATCCATCTCATTAGGACTGAATCTTCTGCATTTATTTTTGTGGCTGAGAGGCATTCCATTGTGATCTATGATCTAGCCATTGTGTAGAGTGCTGCAGTGAACATTAGGGTACAGGTGTCTCTTTCAATTTTGATTTCACCAGCAGATAAGCCTAAAAGTGGGACTGCTGGGTCATATGGTACTTCTTTCCTTAGTTTTTTGAGGAATCTCTATACTGTCTTACATAGTGGTTGTGTCCATTTACATTCCCACCAACAATGCAAGAGTGTTCCCTTTTCTTGAGGAAGATTCTTGAGAGTCCTTTGGACTACAAGGAGATCAAACAAGGGAATCCTAAAGGAAATCAACCCTGAATATTCATTGGAAGGATTGGTGCTCAAGATGAAGCTCCAATACTTTGGCTACCTGATGCAAAGAGCTACATTGCAAAAGACCCTGATGCTGGGAAAGATTGAAGGCAAAAGGAGAAGAGGGCAGCAGAGGATGAGATGGTTATGTAGCATCTCCAACTCAATGAACATGAATCTGAGCAAAATCCAGGGGATAGTGAAGAACAGGGAAGCCTAGGATGCTGCAGTCCATAGGGTCACAAAGAGTTGAACACAACTTAGAGACTTAGTGACTGAACAATAACAACAAAGGATCATCTACAAGACTCCTCCTCCACCTCCTCTACAGTCCTCTCCATGACTGCCTTTATGAACCTTATCACCAGCAGTCACGAAAGGAAAGTATTACAGCCAGAACAGAGAAGAAAGTGGGAAAAAAATTACCTTGGAATTCATACCCATTTAGGACAGATGAGTTAATCACCTGCTAATAACTCAGTGCAGATTTCATCAATCTTAAATAGTTTTGACAGCTGGAATAATTAAGATTGAGTCAGGATTCTTGTTGGTGTTGAAAAGATTATAAATCTTCTTATTTCAAAAGGACCAGGTGAAAGGTTTTTAAATCCTGTTAAGAATTTTAGCTGTTATCCTGAGAGCAATGAGAAACCATTGAATGGTTTTAAACACAGGAGTAACATACCGATCTGAGGTTTTGATCGAGAAAAAAAGAAAAAGAAAGATTAAATGGATGGAGTGTGAGTGCTTTAGCCCAACCTTAGGGCTGTGCCTACCTTCAGATCAAATCTCATGTCCGGGGCTCTGGCTGGCTTGATACTTGGTCACAGAGACTGAAGACCAGGAGGAGGGCCACATAGGGCAAGACAGCTTGCAGGTTCTAGGAAGCCATGGCTGGCCCAGCAGAACCGGGGACACTGAGGGAGGCCTTGAGTCCATGAGGCCTTAGTAACCCAGAGATTGTTAATACCCCCCTTCCACAAAGGGACCAGGAGTACTCCATCTTCAGGGACTGTTTGAGCTGAATATCATCAAAGTCCCTGGAGCTAACTTTTCAATTTGAAGATTCTGACTGATCCTATATTTAAGAGAAAGCACCACCTCAGATGTAGTCCCAGGAAGAAAATACCCCAGTCCCCGCCTTTCCAAAGATCTATAGCCAGACAGTGACAAATACCGAGGTGACTAACAGAGGCTGGGACCAGTGCTTTAAGAGAGATACAAAAACTAGGCAACCTGGGGAAGCCAGAGTTTAATTCTATCTGGGCATCTGGGAAGGAGGAGAAGTGATGGGGGTCCTAAAAAACAGGGTGACTTCCACAGATAGACAGGAGAGGGTGGAGCCTTTGCAGAAGAGACTATGGCAGATGAAAACATCCAAAGGGGAAATTCAGGACATGTGGGAGACGAGAAAGCTTTGCAGTGGCATGATTCTTTCTAGAGGCAAGGAGATACAGCTATTTGTGAAACCATTTACCTCAAATTGGGATTCGAACCCAGTTGAAACCCATGGTCTTCCAACTGAGATTACACACCTGGTTTCAGGACCTAAGGAAGCCCAGGTTCCTGATGTCTCATAGCAGAAAGAATTCAGTGAGAGAAAAAGTGATAGGAAAGAAGTGGATTTAATTAGAGAGAAACACACTCCACAGACTAGAGTGTGGGCCAACACAGAGGGTTATTGTGGCCTCAAAATGTCATGTGGTTAGCTTTTGTGGACTGGGTAATTTCACAGGCTAATGAGTGGGAGGGTTATTCCAACTCTTTTAGGGAAGGGGCAGAGATTTCCAGGATTTGGGCCACTGCCCACTTTTTTTTGAGAGGGGGGCACTTTTATTGGTCTTTCATTTATTTAGTTTCATCCATCTTTGTTCCGTGGCCTGTGTGGGCCTCCCATCGTGGTGGTCTCTTTCGCTGCACAGCACCGGCTCTGGGCACATGTGCTCCAGAGCTCTGACTCGGTAATTGGACACATTGGTCCAGTTGCTCCGCGGCACGTGGGATCTTCCCAGGTCAGGGATCCAACCAGCGCCCCTTGCACTGCATTGCAGAGTCCTTACCCACTGGACCACCAGGGAAGTCACTGCCCATTTTTTGATCTTTGATGGTCACCCTATGGGTGTTCACTTAGTTTGCTGATGTGTTACAAAAAAGCATATGTTGAAGCTCAAGGAAGTTGACTTGTCCACCATCTTAGACCCATTTCATTCTAAACGGTGATATTGTATCCTCAGGTCACTTCATTCTTTCAAAGGTTGTGCCTTACTCCACCTCCCTCCTTTTCATTTGTACTGTTTAGACTCATAAGATGGTGAGGATGTGGGGCAACAATCCAGCCTTGGCCTCAAAATCATCTTCAACATCAGTCAATAAGGTAGACATTTTCTATGACATCACCTGGGGAAAATTCTAGGGTGCTCATTCTGAACTCACCCTGTTTCCACCTCCAAAAGCAACTTTGCAGAGAATTTGTATTTTTTTTTATTATTATTATTAAACTCATTTCTCCCTGTTTTACTTTCCTACCTGCATTTTTCCTTTTGCTTTCTTTCTGTTTAAACCTTTAAATGAGGGAATAAGATATGTAAAAATAAACCTATAAAACACTAAACCATATTTTCAAAACCATTCCAGTGTCAACCAGGTCTTCAGAAGGGCTGTGAGTCTCATGGATGGAGAAAGGGCAAGGGTCCAGGAGACAACCCTAAATGTAGGAAAGAACAAGCTTGGGCAGGGGACTCTTGGGACAGTCCTTGTAGTGAACTGGAACCGAACACAGGAAGCCCCTGGGGAACCTTAGAAGGTTATCAAGGTTATTCTGCACATGGAGTCTGCTTCCACTGAGGCTGGTCAAGCAAGACCCGATGTCAGGTCATTTTCATCCAAATGTTACATTCAAAGGTACAGGAAGGATATTTTCAAGCTGTACATTTTCCACATCTGGCAAACAAGGTTTCCTTTAGTGTAAAATCCTGGGATATGTGAGAACACAGGGACCTGGAAATTGAGTTGGGTTGTGGTGATAAGCACACTTTGGTCACTGCAGATTTGTGCAGCATCATGGAGCAGAGCAGGAGCAGGCTGAGATCAAAGCTTCTTTGTCATGGATGTGGGGATGGGGGAGACAGAAGGACGCAACATCACTAATAACCTTTATTAATCTTGCCACTTTAATGAGACCTCACAAACAGAGTTATTCTTCCATGAGCTGTGTTTGGTAGACGCTTTAATACATCACCTTCAATTGTATATTATTGATTTGTATAATTTTATAATTGGTTACAAAATACAAACCATATTTTTTGTTCCCCCAGGGCGAAGACCCACAGGAGGAGATTTGCCAGCAACAAGAGTGAACGCTCCCGGAAGCCTCACAGAGCTTTTTCCAGTTTCTACACTTCTGGCATTCTTCAGGCTGGAGATCCCACAATGTGGAGTGGTCTCCCTGGGGATGGAGGGGGTGGGGCGCAGACCTCAGAATCATACCAACTGGGATGAACTCCATGAGGAGGTTGGGCCAATGTCATCAAAATGCTTTCTTCCTCTGTGTAACCTTTGACTGGGGTCTAATCAATGATTACCTGAGGCTGTGCTAGGCCCTTCTTTCAAACCCCAGACTGGGGAGGGTTTTATTTCTTGCTGACTTACTCAACAAGTCCAGTTTTATTTGGGCTGAGATGGAGGGGACCTCCCAGCTCAGAAGACTGAGACGACAGCGGGTGGCTCTGAGGTCCTCAGAGGGGGCCACACGAGCTCTAGGCAGATGGGCACTTGTGGCTGTTTTGGTCCCTCCATTTCAAAGTCACAGTTTAGCCTGAGCAAGAATTATATACCTAGGAGACTGGAGAGAAGAGGCCAAAGTGCTACGTGATTTTGTATTTACTAACTACAAATACACATCATGAAAATTTTAATTTTGTAACTGTTTTTTAAATTATCTTTCTAATTGTCGACGAATATTTAGTGACTGTTTTCTATGGGGCTAGTGCCCACTCAGCAGGTGCTGAACATCCAATTATGAGCAGCAGGGTCGGAGAGGACAGATAAAGAAATAATCACCAAAAAACCCATGTAACTATAAATAATATTCCAAGCAAACAAGGTTTCCTTTAGTGTAAAATCCTGGGATATGTGAGAACACAGGGACCTGGAAATTGAGTTGGGTTGTGGTGATAAGCACACTTTGGTCACTGCAGATTTGTGCAGCATCATGGAGCAGAGCAGGAGCAGGCTGAGATCAAAGCTTCTTTGTCATGGATGTGGGGATGGGGGAGACAGAAGGACGCAACATCACTAATAACCTTTATTAATCTTGCCACTTTAATGAGACCTCACAAACAGAGTTATTCTTCCATGAGCTGTGTTTGGTAGACGCTTTAATACATCACCTTCAATTGTATATTATTGATTTGTATAATTTTATAATTGGTTACAAAATACAAACCATATTTTTTGTTCCCCCAGGGCGAAGACCCACAGGAGGAGATTTGCCAGCAACAAGAGTGAACGCTCCCGGAAGCCTCACAGAGCTTTTTCCAGTTTCTACACTTCTGGCATTCTTCAGGCTGGAGATCCCACAATGTGGAGTGGTCTCCCTGGGGATGGAGGGGGTGGGGCGCAGACCTCAGAATCATACCAACTGGGATGAACTCCATGAGGAGGTTGGGCCAATGTCATCAAAATGCTTTCTTCCTCTGTGTAACCTTTGACTGGGGTCTAATCAATGATTACCTGAGGCTGTGCTAGGCCCTTCTTTCAAACCCCAGACTGGGGAGGGTTTTATTTCTTGCTGACTTACTCAACAAGTCCAGTTTTATTTGGGCTGAGATGGAGGGTACCTCCCCAGCTCAGAAGACTGAGACGACAGCGGGTGGCTCTGAGGTCCTCAGAGGGGGCCACACGAGCTCTAGGCAGATGGGCACTTGTGGCTGTTTTGGTCCCTCCATTTCAAAGTCACAGTTTAGCCTGAGCAAGAATTATATACCTAGGAGACTGGAGAGAAGAGGCCAAAGTGCTACGTGATTTTGTATTTACTAACTACAAATACACATCATGAAAATTTTAATTTTGTAACTGTTTTTTAAATTATCTTTCTAATTGTCGACGAATATTTAGTGACTGTTTTCTATGGGGCTAGTGCCCACTCAGCAGGTGCTGAACATCCAATTATGAGCAGCAGGGTCGGAGAGGACAGATAAAGAAATAATCACCAAAAAACCCATGTAACTATAAATAATATTCCAAGCCTTAGTACATGACTAGTATTAATAAATAATTTGGACTTCCCTGGTGGTCTAGTGGTTAAGACTCTGCCTGCCAATGCAGAAGACAAAGGCTTGATCCCTGGTTTAGGAAGATTCCACGTGCCATGGGACAACTCACCAGGCACGACTCAACAACTGAGCCTGAGCATTCTAGAGCTCCTCTACTTGGCAACAAGAGAAGCCATTGCAATGAGAAGTCATCACATCGCAACTAGAGAAAGGCTGCGCACAGCAATGAAGACCCAGCACAGCCAAAAACTAATAAAAATAACATTAACTGGAATGACTTTCAGACACTGAGCCAGGTGGTCTTCAAGTCCATCCTTACATTGAGTGTCACAATTCCACAAGGTAAGTGTATTTATCATCCTTAATTGTAAGATTTAAAAAAGAAAAAGAACCTGAGATGCAGAGAAGTTGAGTGACTTGCTAGGAAGAGGCAGAAATGTAATTTGAACCGAAGTCTAGAAAACAGGCACTAGACTGTGAAGGAAAGAACAATGTGCTTAGGAGAATGTGAAGGACTTGTCTTCAGCATGGGAAGCTCTCCCAAGCTCTCTATGCTGCCAACACCCCCACCCTTTCCTGCTTGTTAGCCCAAGTAGGATGACAATACTATTGACCTACTGACCTGGTAACCAGGACTGGGCTGGCTCTGATTCAGAAGCATAAAATGCCAGACAATTTCACATCTACTTGTTAGGTCATGAAATAGGACTGGAGTTAGGACTGGAGTTAGGGTCAGGGACAGGCTAATGGTATCTTGCCAATATAATTATTATCCCTTGCACTCTGTGATTGAAATGATTAGAGTCAGAAGGTCTTGTTTTGTGCCAGAGTCATCTGACTAGCTCCCAAAGAGGACACCCAGAATTGTTTTACCTTGATGAGTTTACCATAGAGCTGAATCTGTTTCATAGCCAAGTCTGAGATTTGTCTGCCTAAAGAAGACTAACTCCCAGCAATTCAATGCATAGGAGGCTGAAGTATATAACCAGATAGCCATGTATTTATTAACAGTTGGTATTGGTCCTTCAATAACTCAATGACTCTTCCTTCAACCAGAACACACTTTTTCCAATATCAACAATCTCAGAGAGCCAAATCAGTCATCAGCAGGCTGGTTTGTGAGTTAAGAAAGGATTTAACCGGGTGGGGCTAGGGAGTTATCCCCGCCTCAGAGCAGGGCACAGTGTGAGCTCCAATTTCATGCTGCTCTTTCCTAAACAGTGGTGGGTAGTAAACGCCAACTTCTAGCTTCGTGCCTTTACCCTACTTCTTTTTCTTTTCTCTTTCTATTTGGCAGCCTCATTCTTTACCTTTGTTTCATTCATTCTCCATAGAATACAATTAGATTGCTGATTATTCAATTATCATCACATTCCAGCCCTTCTCCTGAGATCAGGAATTCACCTTGATGGGTGGGTTGGTTGTTCCCAAGCTCTTCATTAATTTACAGAATTTTTTGGTTTATTCTCAGATATATTAGGCTGAACCATATGAAACTGCTATTTTGGTGGGTTAAAAGCAGAGAGCTGCAACTTCATGTGGTTCAATAAACAGCAGACCAGATCCAATAGGGGTGGGCTTAATGAGTCCAGTTCCTTTACCGAAGTAGCGTAGTGAAGGAAAGAACATCTAGGTCCTCAAGGGAAACTCTCAATGCTGACAACACCCCCACCCTTTCCTGCTTGTTAGCCCAAGTAGGATGACAATACTATTGACCTACTGACCTGGTAACCAGGACTGGGCTGGCTCTGATTCAGAAGCATAAAATGCCAGACAATTTCACATCTACTTGTTAGGTCATGAAATAGGACTGGAGTTAGGACTGGAGTTAGGGTCAGGGACAGGCTAATGGTATCTTGCCAATATAATTATTATCCCTTGCACTCTGTGATTGAAATGATTAGAGTCAGAAGGTCTTGTTTTGTGCCAGAGTCATCTGACTAGCTCCCAAAGAGGACACCCAGAATTGTTTTACCTTGATGAGTTTACCATAGAGCTGAATCTGTTTCATAGCCAAGTCTGAGATTTGTCTGCCTAAAGAAGACTAACTCCCAGCAATTCAATGCATAGGAGGCTGAAGTATATAACCAGATAGCCATGTATTTATTAACAGTTGGTATTGGTCCTTCAATAACTCAATGACTCTTCCTTCAACCAGAACACACTTTTTCCAATATCAACAATCTCAGAGAGCCAAATCAGTCATCAGCAGGCTGGTTTGTGAGTTAAGAAAGGATTTAACCGGGTGGGGCTAGGGAGTTATCCCCGCCTCAGAGCAGGGCACAGTGTGAGCTCCAATTTCATGCTGCTCTTTCCTAAACAGTGGTGGGTAGTAAACGCCAACTTCTAGCTTCGTGCCTTTACCCTACTTCTTTTTCTTTTCTCTTTCTATTTGGCAGCCTCATTCTTTACCTTTGTTTCATTCATTCTCCATAGAATACAATTAGATTGCTGATTATTCAATTATCATCACATTCCAGCCCTTCTCCTGAGATCAGGAATTCACCTTGATGGGTGGGTTGGTTGTTCCCAAGCTCTTCATTAATTTACAGAATTTTTTGGTTTATTCTCAGATATATTAGGCTGAACCATATGAAACTGCTATTTTGGTGGGTTAAAAGCAGAGAGCTGCAACTTCATGTGGTTCAATAAACAGCAGACCAGATCCAATAGGGGTGGGCTTAATGAGTCCAGTTCCTTTTGCAAGCCTTGTGGTAGGTGGGTATGGAGAGAGGGAGAGGGTAGGGTTATGCATGGTAGCCTTTTACCTCTCTCTGGAAATGGGCTCTTCTGGGTAGCCATTGGTATCTGGGACCTCATTCCTCTTGTCGTCCATTCATCTTCCCACTAGAACCTTAATGTCAAGGATGAGCTAACAAGGGTCTTCAGGTTGAGGAATAATGTCAAATTCTTTGCTACACATGACTGAGCATACGTTCTAAAGCCAACAAAGAACAGTGTTAAGGAACACCTAGATAGTCCATGGTTTGTGCAATCGCCTGTTAATATGGAAAACTGAGGACTTGTGGTCACATTTTACAAACTTCAGTCAAATGCCTACGTGATGCAAGCTGTATGCCCAACATCATCCCTATCTTCAGGTGCTTTTGTTGTATTTGTTAAATACGAGTTCATGTGCCTAACACATAATAAGGCAAACAATCCCAAAACATTGGAGTTTGAAACAGAAAAAGGTTTATTGTGGGGCCATGAAAGTAGATGACTCATGCCTTAAAAACCCCAAATTCCTGAAAGCTTTCAGAAAATTATTTTTATAGAAAAGTGAGAGAGGGGCACAGTAAGCTGTTGTAAACTTGCTGGTGTCAGACCCTTTGTTCTTGAGGTCAAGGAGAAGGTGGAAAGCCCCATCTCTCTGCCACGAGGACCATCATGAGCCTGACTGTTGGAAGAATGGATCTCTAACCAAGTTGCTAAGGGCTATACATGAGTGCTGCCCTATTATATTTTCAATGTGCTATAACTGTATGTATCCTTCTGACTGTCATTTTATAATGCAGTAATTAGATTTTTTTTACATTTTTAAAAAAGATTGCTGATTATTCAATTATCATCACATTCCAGCCCTTCTCCTGAGATCAGGAATTCACCTTGATGGGTGGGTTGGTTGTTCCCAAGCTCTTCATTAATTTACAGAATTTTTTGGTTTATTCTCAGATATATTAGGCTGAACCATATGAAACTGCTATTTTGGTGGGTTAAAAGCAGAGAGCTGCAACTTCATGTGGTTCAATAAACAGCAGACCAGATCCAATAGGGGTGGGCTTAATGAGTCCAGTTCCTTTGCAAGCCTTGTGGTAGGTGGGTATGGAGAGAGGGAGAGGGTAGGGTTATGCATGGTAGCCTTTTACCTCTCTCTGGAAATGGGCTCTTCTGGGTAGCCATTGGTATCTGGGACCTCATTCCTCTTGTCGTCCATTCATCTTCCCACTAGAACCTTAATGTCAAGGATGAGCTAACAAGGGTCTTCAGGTTGAGGAATAATGTCAAATTCTTTGCTACACATGACTGAGCATACGTTCTAAAGCCAACAAAGAACAGTGTTAAGGAACACCTAGATAGTCCATGGTTTGTGCAATCGCCTGTTAATATGGAAAACTGAGGACTTGTGGTCACATTTTACAAACTTCAGTCAAATGCCTACGTGATGCAAGCTGTATGCCCAACATCATCCCTATCTTCAGGTGCTTTTGTTGTATTTGTTAAATACGAGTTCATGTGCCTAACACATAATAAGGCAAACAATCCCAAAACATTGGAGTTTGAAACAGAAAAAGGTTTATTGTGGGGCCATGAAAGTAGATGACTCATGCCTTAAAAACCCCAAATTCCTGAAAGCTTTCAGAAAATTATTTTTATAGAAAAGTGAGAGAGGGGCACAGTAAGCTGTTGTAAACTTGCTGGTGTCAGACCCTTTGTTCTTGAGGTCAAGGAGAAGGTGGAAAGCCCCATCTCTCTGCCACGAGGACCATCATGAGCCTGACTGTTGGAAGAATGGATCTCTAACCAAGTTGCTAAGGGCTATACATGAGTGCTGCCCTATTATATTTTCAATGTGCTATAACTGTATGTATCCTTCTGACTGTCATTTTATAATGCAGTAAGCTCTGTGAGGGAAAGGCCTATATCTGACTTTTATTTAACTCCTAACATTAGGCCTTGCATATGTTAGGGGCTCATGAAATACATGTTTTACCTCAATGAATGAGTTAATGAATGGATGAATGGTTAAACAACAAACAAATCATGAAAATGTCAGGAAGGCAGCAATATCCATATGAAACCAAAGGCCTCTGGGCCTTTAAAGGTCAGGAACCAGACTGCCTGTAAGAATCAGCAGAAGTTTCCCCAGAGGAGGTGACCTGAAAGTAGTTGCTTCCCAACTGGAAAAGGTCATTAATGGAATAGCCCAAGAAGTAGCTCAGTCCCTCAGAGATCTGAAAGAGGAAGCCACAAATGCAAAGTTGCTCCTATTTCCTGGGAAGTCTTTGGCTAGCATAAGCTGCATTCCTTTGAGCTGAGCATGTGTGGAATTTCCAGCCTAGGTAGCAGAATGGAACTTGGAACGAATAGCTCAGCGAAAAAAGAACCCGAGGACAATGGGCCTGGGCCCAGCTGCCCTGTGCCAGCTCTTGAGCTCACTTACTGGAGCTCAGCTGGCCCTGTTGGGGGAGATAAATGGTGTCCTTTGGATTGTGGCACTTGAGAGGACTCAAAGAGAAATTTCCACATTCCAAGAGCATTAGGATCCTTAGATGTGCCGAAATACTTGGTAATGGTCAAGTGCTCACCATTATTCAACCTTCCATCTACCAAGTACAAAGGAAGGCCCATTTTGCTTTAAAGATAGAGAAGGTCCAAACATCAAGAGAGCACGGGATGGTGCTTCATGATGAGGGTGGGGTGAAGATGAGGGTCTGGTGATGGTAAGATTCAAGACTCTGTGAAAAGGATCTTGAGGAGGGAGCACAGGACATTTAAGAGGGAAACCTGGTATGAATAGATGCTGTCAGTTTCAGGTCAGGGGATTCAATGAGGGGGAGGAGGAAAAAATGAACTACAGATAACCACAGATAATGACACAACCACAAAAACCCCGGTCTCTCTATTGATGGGACCTGAGTCTTTTACAAATGACCAACTTTGGAGAACATGCCATCAATCACTGGAAGATGTAGTACGGAATTTTGCTGCGTCTTCTGTTCCTTCCCTTTTTCCCAGCATTAAATCCTTCAAGACCCTGATACATTGATGGGGATCTAAGAAAGAGAGAGCTAAATTTCAGTTATTCATATCTAGATCTTTTCTTGTAGATTATAAGGGAGTTGAAGGCAGGAATGACAGATTACTTTGCCTAGAATAAAGCATATTGCCTTAAATATAGCTTCACAGGTGAGGAAAGAAAGAACAAGAAAGGAGGCAGGGAAGGAGGGAGAGAAGGGAAGAAAAGAATTTGATCCGAGATGTCAAGGAAGGTGAAGGAGGGGCAATACTGAACGTGGCTTACATCATAAGATTCCTGGTGTCACAGAAGGAAGTTACCTCTAGACCAGGTGGTTGGGGGCAGTTTGGGGAATTAAACATTAGCCCAGGCCAGGTCCCTGATTTGCTTCTTTGACATATTCTGGACTTAGTACTCAATAGTTGAGGTGGAGGTGGTGTTGGGGGGAGATGGACTTTAACGGAAAAACTGCAAAGGAAAAGACAAGTGTCTTCATTTACTGGCTGTGTTCTATCTACCCTACAAGACTACTAACATAACTCTGAGTCATTTCCTCAGTGGTTGTGACAGTTCTGTCTTTAGGAGGAAGTGGAAAGCTTAATACCATATATTAGACCCCTTTTTCATATAGGAGGATTCATTTCATTCTTGAGGTCCAGAAGGTACTTAAATAGTACAACCACATTCAGCCTGGGCACATTTTGTCCCAATTTCAATATATGGCATTCCCTTTCTCTTATCGGGGATAAAAAAGATAGATTACAGCCATCATCTCATCAGGCGCAGGGGTATTATTTAAATGTAAAATTATTTATAGTATCTAAAGGGTATTAAACACTGCGCTGGCAGCTAAGAGGTAATCTTTTCTCACCTATCTGGCAAAAACTAACATTTCCATTCTACAGATCAGGAGTCTGACAGTCAGATTTAACTTCATCTATCTCGTAAAAAGTGGAATTCAGACAAAATCAATCTCCTTTTAACTACCTCCTGGCTTATGAAGGCCTTTTAAAATTTAAGGCCACAGCATGCCATCAATCACTGGAAGATGTAGTACGGAATTTTGCTGCGTCTTCTGTTCCTTCCCTTTTTCCCAGCATTAAATCCTTCAAGACCCTGATACATTGATGGGGATCTAAGAAAGAGAGAGCTAAATTTCAGTTATTCATATCTAGATCTTTTCTTGTAGATTATAAGGGAGTTGAAGGCAGGAATGACAGATTACTTTGCCTAGAATAAAGCATATTGCCTTAAATATAGCTTCACAGGTGAGGAAAGAAAGAACAAGAAAGGAGGCAGGGAAGGAGGGAGAGAAGGGAAGAAAAGAATTTGATCCGAGATGTCAAGGAAGGTGAAGGAGGGGCAATACTGAACGTGGCTTACATCATAAGATTCCTGGTGTCACAGAAGGAAGTTACCTCTAGACCAGGTGGTTGGGGGCAGTTTGGGGAATTAAACATTAGCCCAGGCCAGGTCCCTGATTTGCTTCTTTGACATATTCTGGACTTAGTACTCAATAGTTGAGGTGGAGGTGGTGTTGGGGGGAGATGGACTTTAACGGAAAAACTGCAAAGGAAAAGACAAGTGTCTTCATTTACTGGCTGTGTTCTATCTACCCTACAAGACTACTAACATAACTCTGAGTCATTTCCTCAGTGGTTGTGACAGTTCTGTCTTTAGGAGGAAGTGGAAAGCTTAATACCATATATTAGACCCCTTTTTCATATAGGAGGATTCATTTCATTCTTGAGGTCCAGAAGGTACTTAAATAGTACAACCACATTCAGCCTGGGCACATTTTGTCCCAATTTCAATATATGGCATTCCCTTTCTCTTATCGGGGATAAAAAAGATAGATTACAGCCATCATCTCATCAGGCGCAGGGGGTATTATTTAAATGTGAAATTATTTATAGTATCTAAAGGGTATTAAACACTGCGCTGGCAGCTAAGAGGTAATCTTTTCTCACCTATCTGGCAAAAACTAACATTTCCATTCTACAGATCAGGAGTCTGACAGTCAGATTTAACTTCATCTATCTCGTAAAAAGTGGAATTCAGACAAAATCAATCTCCTTTTAACTACCTCCTGGCTTATGAAGGCCTTTTAGTAAATGAGAAGTAAACTTCAAGGCCACAGCACTTCACTTTCGTGATAAACATCCCCTACGAAGAAAATGAATAGTTGCCAGACCAGAGAGGGGGAAAGTACAGAGGCCAAGTACAGAGCAGATGGTACTATCTTTATATAGCAAGCTTAGCACAAGGCCTTTCAGGCTCGCTAAAGTTCAAACGACTGCAAGGCCACAGTTTGCTGTGAACGAGCAGACGCACGTGTACCCTACGCATGCGCCCAGAACGGACCTACCCGCCCCTTAGACCGGACTTCTTCAGCCAAGTCACCAATCAGCCCTCTAAATGCCCGCCCTCAAGGCTAAACCCTCGACCAATCGGAGGCAAGAGTCAGCATGTACGTCACTTGTTTAGCATATACTCTCTCCCCACCCTCAAGTCACAGCCCCGCCCCGTCTGAGGCAGGGATTATGGCCTAAACGCTTCGTACTGCCACATGATTGGCTCCTGTGCCAGCTCCGCCTCCGTCTTCTCCACCGCCCTCCCCTGTACGGTCCCAAAGGGGCGGGCGGAGCTAAGTACGCAGGCGCGGGCACTCCCTCTCTCTTCTGGTGGCCCGCCCTCCCTCCTCCCCCTCCCTCCCCTTCCCACCCCCGTCCTCTGCTCACCCGGCCTGTGTGCGCGCTCCTTCCTCCTGCACGCGCCGCCGCTAACCGAGCACTCGCCGGAGCATTTGGCTCGCGCGTTCCTTTTCCTCTCCTGCTGTGGGGCTGGCGGGATCCTGCACCGCGATCGCGGCAGCAGCGGCAGCCCGGTCGGCTCGGGCGGCGGCAGCGACACGCAAGCCCCTAAGAGGATCGTACCACCGTCCGCCAGTAGGCGGGGGGAGCTGGTCTCCCCGCTGCACCGGTCTCAGCGACCCCGCGAGGCTGAGGCGTCGCCGCACCCGGGAACGTGATCGCCAAGCCGGCCTCGACCCCGAGCTCGGAGCCCCGGCGGGCCGCGCCTACCGCCGGCCCCACCCATCCGGGCCGAGGAGGCCGCGGCCATGGCTGATTCTAGTAAAAGTGGAATTCAGACAAAATCAATCTCCTTTTAACTACCTCCTGGCTTATGAAGGCCTTTTAGTAAATGAGAAGTAAACTTCAAGGCCACAGCACTTCACTTTCGTGATAAACATCCCCTACGAAGAAAATGAATAGTTGCCAGACCAGAGAGGGGGAAAGTACAGAGGCCAAGTACAGAGCAGATGGTACTATCTTTATATAGCAAGCTTAGCACAAGGCCTTTCAGGCTCGCTAAAGTTCAAACGACTGCAAGGCCACAGTTTGCTGTGAACGAGCAGACGCACGTGTACCCTACGCATGCGCCCAGAACGGACCTACCCGCCCCTTAGACCGGACTTCTTCAGCCAAGTCACCAATCAGCCCTCTAAATGCCCGCCCTCAAGGCTAAACCCTCGACCAATCGGAGGCAAGAGTCAGCATGTACGTCACTTGTTTAGCATATACTCTCTCCCCACCCTCAAGTCACAGCCCCGCCCCGTCTGAGGCAGGGATTATGGCCTAAACGCTTCGTACTGCCACATGATTGGCTCCTGTGCCAGCTCCGCCTCCGTCTTCTCCACCGCCCTCCCCTGTACGGTCCCAAAGGGGCGGGCGGAGCTAAGTACGCAGGCGCGGGCACTCCCTCTCTCTTCTGGTGGCCCGCCCTCCCTCCTCCCCTCCCTCCCCTTCCCACCCCCGTCCTCTGCTCACCCGGCCTGTGTGCGCGCTCCTTCCTCCTGCACGCGCCGCCGCTAACCGAGCACTCGCCGGAGCATTTGGCTCGCGCGTTCCTTTTCCTCTCCTGCTGTGGGGCTGGCGGGATCCTGCACCGCGATCGCGGCAGCAGCGGCAGCCCGGGTCGGCTCGGGCGGCGGCAGCGACACGCAAGCCCCTAAGAGGATCGTACCACCGTCCGCCAGTAGGCGGGGGGAGCTGGTCTCCCCGCTGCACCGGTCTCAGCGACCCCGCGAGGCTGAGGCGTCGCCGCACCCGGGAACGTGATCGCCAAGCCGGCCTCGACCCCGAGCTCGGAGCCCCGGCGGGCCGCGCCTACCGCCGGCCCCACCCATCCGGGCCGAGGAGGCCGCGGCCATGGCTGAGACGGAGGAGCGGAGCCTGGACAACTTCTTCGCCAAGAGAGACAAGAAGAAGAAGAAGGAGCGGAGCAACCGGGCGGCGAGCGCGGCGGGCGGCGCTGGCGGGAGCAGCGGAGCCGCGGGCGCGGCGGGCGGTGGGGCTGGCTCGGGGACCCGGCCGGGCGACGGCGGGACCGCGGGCGTGGGGGCCACTGGCCCCGGGGCCGCCACCAAGGTTGTGACAAAGGTGAGAGGCTGGGGAGTTAGGGCCCGGGCCGCGCGCGGCGCCCATGTGCCCGCCCCCGCCAGCCTGCCTGTCTGCCCGGGGGACCGGCCGGGACCGGCCGGCGGGCGCGGAGGCCGCCACGTGACGCGGGCTCCCACGGCGGCCGCCCCGCGGGACCCCGGCCGCCCCGCGTCGCCCGGCTCGGGCCCGCACGCACGCGGGCGGCGGCACCCTCCCGGGGGGTCGGCCCGGGTCGGAAGTACATCTGTCGGGTGACGTCTGCTTTGAGTAATTTAGCATTCTGATTTCAGCCTAGTAGTCAGCCGAAATTTCTAAGCACGTTTGTGGCAGCCCTCATGGGCGCGACGTGGTCTGGACGCCTGTAAAAGAAAAGTCTCATGGCAGAATTGAGCTGGAGTTGTGGGCGCTTGACTTCATCCGATGTTTTAAAGTAACAGGTCTCATGAAGGAACCCGTTGGAAGGAACAAAGTTTAGTTACGTTTGTCCTCTGGCCTCGTCGGCCTTGGGATTGAGCAAGGGCTTTGACTAGAAAACGAGCCCACACTTTAGGTTCCAGCTGCTTGATGCCTCCTTCTTCATAGGCTGATTCTTGTTTTACTTGTGTTTTTAAAATAGCTTAATTGACTAAATGGTACTTGTTTTACAGGACGAAGACGAGTGGAAAGAATTTGAGCAGAAAGAGGTTGATTACAGCGGCCTTAGAGTTCAAGCGATGCAAATAAGGTATAGTTTGGTTACGAATATCGTTTATGTAATCCACAGGGCTTGTGTTTGAGTTTTTTAGCATCTCAGTACTCTTGTGCTTTAGGTATGCTTATTAGGACTCTCATGGATTGTCTTTTCCTCTTTCACGGGAGCCCTTCTGTATGCCAATCAAACTAGCTGCCAGCGCTAAAATCCTGTGAGAGCTTGCCTACTTTGAATCTTGGTTAGGCTTGAGACAACTAAAATGGATTTTGTGCTTTCAGAAATTTTTGGTGGGTTGAACTTAAAATGTTTGTTTCGAAATATAATATGGGTGGTTTTCAGATCCTCTCTGACGAATTTTGTATTTATATATATATATATTTGTAATTGAACCATAATTACAGGCAAATATAGATTTTATATATTCACACGGTGAAACCAGCTTGTGTAATCAGCATCTGAGTTCAAGAAACTTAACATTGCTGATAGAGAAGAAAGCCTCCCTCCTAGCCTCTTGTCATTGTTTCCACCCCCAAATAACCACTGCCCTAATACTAAAGATTAATTTTCCCTCGAAATTTATAGAAATGGATTCATGGTTTAAGCATATTTTTAAAGTTTAGGAAAGCAATAATTTCTGAAAATTACGTTGGTTGGTATAGAAGATTTGAAACTAACATTTTCGCAAATCCAATCTATGGCAGTCACATGATAAGATTCATGTAAATAAATACCATGTAATTGCGGGTTTCATAAATCCATTGGTTTAGATTCAAAACCCTCTTTCGCCAGTTTGAAAAAATAAGTGATCCTGGGGAATTGCCTCAGTTCTGTCACTACCAGGGGCCTGAGTTCTATCGCTGGTTGGGGAACTAGTTCTGTAGGCCATGCTGTGTGGCCAAAAGAAAGAAGTGATCCGAATGCACTGCCTTCCAGTTTGAATTTGGTTTCATGAAATAGTTTTTGCAAGGGCTTTGACTAGAAAACGAGCCCACACTTTAGGTTCCAGCTGCTTGATGCCTCCTTCTTCATAGGCTGATTCTTGTTTTACTTGTGTTTTTAAAATAGCTTAATTGACTAAATGGTACTTGTTTTACAGGACGAAGACGAGTGGAAAGAATTTGAGCAGAAAGAGGTTGATTACAGCGGCCTTAGAGTTCAAGCGATGCAAATAAGGTATAGTTTGGTTACGAATATCGTTTATGTAATCCACAGGGCTTGTGTTTGAGTTTTTTAGCATCTCAGTACTCTTGTGCTTTAGGTATGCTTATTAGGACTCTCATGGATTGTCTTTTCCTCTTTCACGGGAGCCCTTCTGTATGCCAATCAAACTAGCTGCCAGCGCTAAAATCCTGTGAGAGCTTGCCTACTTTGAATCTTGGTTAGGCTTGAGACAACTAAAATGGATTTTGTGCTTTCAGAAATTTTTGGTGGGTTGAACTTAAAATGTTTGTTTCGAAATATAATATGGGTGGTTTTCAGATCCTCTCTGACGAATTTTGTATTTATATATATATATATTTGTAATTGAACCATAATTACAGGCAAATATAGATTTTATATATTCACACGGTGAAACCAGCTTGTGTAATCAGCATCTGAGTTCAAGAAACTTAACATTGCTGATAGAGAAGAAAGCCCCCTCCTGGCCTCTTGTCATTGTTTCCACCCCCAAATAACCACTGCCCTAATACTAAAGATTAATTTTCCCTCGAAATTTATAGAAATGGATTCATGGTTTAAGCATATTTTTAAAGTTTAGGAAAGCAATAATTTCTGAAAATTACGTTGGTTGGTATAGAAGATTTGAAACTAACATTTTCGCAAATCCAATCTATGGCAGTCACATGATAAGATTCATGTAAATAAATACCATGTAATTGCGGGTTTCATAAATCCATTGGTTTAGATTCAAAACCCTCTTTCGCCAGTTTGAAAAAATAAGTGATCCTGGGGAATTGCCTCAGTTCTGTCACTACCAGGGGCCTGAGTTCTATCGCTGGTTGGGGAACTAGTTCTGTAGGCCATGCTGTGTGGCCAAAAAAAGAAAGAAGTGATCCGAATGCACTGCCTTCCAGTTTGAAGTTTGTGATTTAAATATACTCATGACCATCTGGCACAGCAGAGGAAATAGTTTTCCTTAGCAGAATGCTATCTTTTGACCTTTTGAGATGGTAATATTTATAATGTTAAATAACTTGTTGAAAAAACTAGGGCTAACATTTATGACATTTGTTGTTAACCACAGCTAGGTATTCCTGTCCTAGGTGCTTTCACGTCATTGAAAGTGAAACCTGATTGATAGTGGGAAACTTAGGAAATTTAACCGTTTCTCCGCATTTGAAATACCTTCTGTGGTGGTGTGATGTAGAGGTGACTAGACTGGAGGCTTATTCCCAACCACTTCTTTATATATATAAAATGTTATTTATGCACTTATTTTGGCTATTCTGAGTTTTCACTTTAGCTGCAGCCTCTTTAGTTGCAGGGAGTGGGGGCTACTCTCTTAGTTGAGGTAAGCAGGTTTCTTGTTGCAGTGACTTCTCTTGTGGAACTCGGGATCTAGGGCACACGGGCTTCAGTAGTTGTGGCACATGGGCTCAATAATTGCGGCTCCGATGCTCTAGAGCACAAGTTCAGCAGTTGTGGCTCATGGGCTTAGTTGCTCCGCAGCATGTGGGATCTTCCTGGAACAGGGATCAAACCCTTGTCTCCTGCATTGGCAGGCGAACTCTTCACTACTGGGCTACTGGGGAAGCCCCCAACCACTTCTTGGCTTCCTTCGTGTGTTAGATGTTTTTGAAGAGATATAGTGTAGAAAATAACCATTTTCTTTCTTCTAGCCTTTAAAAATGGGGAGGTAGGTAGGGATGTGGTATTAACGGCCATTTGTGATTGTGGAACTGCCTGTGTGTTTGGTTCCTGAATTCTCTTGTGGAATAGGCTCTTGCTCTGCCTTTCCTGATTGCAGTCCCTGTACTGTATGTTCTCAGAGACCCCATCACTGAGCAAGAGCAGCACTTTCTGAGGGAAAAGGTTTCACGTTCATTGAATGATAGAGGTTGATTTTGTTATAATATAGAGGGTATTTAAATTCCACCTTTTTTTGTCATTGAATATATATCCTATATCCATTAAAAGTTTTTCTTCATTTTTGGCTACTCCTCAGGTGGTAGAACATACTCAGATCACTTTTATCCTTCACCTTTGCCTGAGTGTTACTAAATCTCACCTAGTATGAGCATTGAGGTCTGCTTGACCTGAAGTAAGACCAGCTTTTATATTGCACTTTTCATTTTTAGCATCTAGTCATTGCCCCTAAGTGGCCATGCGGAGGTCTTTTGTCTGCTAACATGAGAAACATACCTTCTTCCAGAAAGAAGCTGCTTTTGTGGATCCTCAGTCATTAAGGAGTCGAATCTGTTTCTGTTATCTTCATAAATCAATAGAGGGGAATCTTAACAGTTTCCAGGAAAGGTTTGAGAGTGAGAAGCCATCAGAGGTATAATGACTATATAACTTTATACTGCGTGGTTTGGACCTTCTAAGGTGGCTGAGCAGTAAAGAATCTGCCTGCCAGGAGATGTGGATTCAATCCTTGGGTGAGGAAGATGGCCTGGAGAAGGAATGGCAGCCCACTGCAGTAGGAGTGGGAGTCATTTGGTTTATGATAATCAACTACTGTATTCAATGGATAAAGTAGAATGTTTACTCTTGGGAATTTCTCTGTTTACCATGAGGCATTTGCTTTATACTACCAATATTTGAGGAGAAGGAATAGGGAGGCACTAATATTATGACTAAAACTGTAGTCTTGTGAGTCAGTGGGGTTCCCAGATGGCTAAGTGGTAAAGAATCTGCCTGCCAACTCAGGTCAGTCCCTGTGTCAGGAAGATCCCTCAGAGAAGGAAATGGCAGCCCACTCCAATAGTCTTGACTGAAGACTCCCATGGCCAGAGAAGCCTGGTGGGCTATAGTCCATGGGTCACAAAGAGTCGAACGTGACCAAGCATGCACGCCCACTGGTGAGTCAGTTTACTTTGGACTTAATAGGAGAACGTGACGTTTCAGGTTGGCAATGGTATGATCATCTAAACAGACTTTCTTAAGAGTTGCTGGAGATTTTTTGAATGAGCTAAATGAGGGTTTCAAAACGTTCATTGAATGATAGAGGTTGATTTTGTTATAATATAGAGGGTATTTAAATTCCACCTTTTTTTGTCATTGAATATATATCCTATATCCATTAAAAGTTTTTCTTCATTTTTGGCTACTCCTCAGGTGGTAGAACATACTCAGATCACTTTTATCCTTCACCTTTGCCTGAGTGTTACTAAATCTCACCTAGTATGAGCATTGAGGTCTGCTTGACCTGAAGTAAGACCAGCTTTTATATTGCACTTTTCATTTTTAGCATCTAGTCATTGCCCCTAAGTGGCCATGCGGAGGTCTTTTGTCTGCTAACATGAGAAACATACCTTCTTCCAGAAAGAAGCTGCTTTTGTGGATCCTCAGTCATTAAGGAGTCGAATCTGTTTCTGTTATCTTCATAAATCAATAGAGGGGAATCTTAACAGTTTCCAGGAAAGGTTTGAGAGTGAGAAGCCATCAGAGGTATAATGACTATATAACTTTATACTGCGTGGTTTGGACCTTCTAAGGTGGCTGAGCAGTAAAGAATCTGCCTGCCAGGAGATGTGGATTCAATCCTTGGGTGAGGAAGATGGCCTGGAGAAGGAATGGCAGCCCACTGCAGTAGGAGTGGGAGTCATTTGGTTTATGATAATCAACTACTGTATTCAATGGATAAAGTAGAATGTTTACTCTTGGGAATTTCTCTGTTTACCATGAGGCATTTGCTTTATACTACCAATATTTGAGGAGAAGGAATAGGGAGGCACTAATATTATGACTAAAACTGTAGTCTTGTGAGTCAGTGGGGTTCCCAGATGGCTAAGTGGTAAAGAATCTGCCTGCCAACTCAGGTCAGTCCCTGTGTCAGGAAGATCCCTCAGAGAAGGAAATGGCAGCCCACTCCAATAGTCTTGACTGAAGACTCCCATGGCCAGAGAAGCCTGGTGGGCTATAGTCCATGGGTCACAAAGAGTCGAACGTGACCAAGCATGCACGCCCACTGGTGAGTCAGTTTACTTTGGACTTAATAGGAGAACGTGACGTTTCAGGTTGGCAATGGTATGATCATCTAAACAGAATTTCTTAAGAGTTGCTGGAGATCTTGAATGATTATTTTCTATGGCTTAATCTTACCGTTTGAGCTGAAGCCTTTAAAAGGGGAGAGAGAGATTTCTCTCTTCTCTGGTATTGGAGGGGGGTAATTATGCCTTTAATTTGTTACCTTTTCTATTCATGAAAGAGGCAGCCTTTGAATATGGGACAAGGGAAAATGAAGCTTTAGAAATTGACTTAAAATATCTTGAAATTCTCCCTCAATAGTCTTAATTTTCTTTCCCCCCCAACTTTTTGTGTTGAAAAATTACAAACAACAAAAAAGTTGTAAGAAAAGTAGAATAAGTACCCTTATACTTTCACCTGAGATCGACCTATCATTTTTGCCACGGTTGCTTCCTCTTTAGTTTGCTGCATACAGTTCTACAAGTTCTTGGCACTAGTCATTGTAGTAAGTTAGCATGAGTTTGTTGAAGTTAAGTGTGCGACTGAAAGAGGGTAAGTTTTCAGCAGCAGCAAACATACTCTGTTAGCTTCCTATGTTAACATCTTAGCCCAGATTTACCAACTAGCTCCAGATTTAAGTACCAAGAGTGATGGGAGGTCATGTGTCAAGTTTTATGTCTAAGTTAATAAATCTTATTTGAGATCACATCATTGTTTACAGACAGGTTCTGAGAGGGGAAGCTTTGAGATGATAAAATAAGAAGTCTAGAGCTTAAGCTTAGATTATTGGTTGATAGTAGGACCTTTAGGGCTTCTCTGATAGCTCATTCAGCTGGTAAAGAATCTGTCTGCAGGAGTTTCCCTGGTGGTCCAGTGAGTAAAGAGTCAGCCTTACAGTGCAAGGGGCACCGGTTTGATCCCTGGCCCAGGAAGATCCCACATGCCAAGGAGCAGCTGGACAGATGTGTCCAGTTACGAGCCAGCACTCTGGAGTGCATTTGCCTAGAGCCAGTGCTCTGTAAGGAGAGAGGCCACCGTGATGGGAGGCCCACACAGGCCAAAGAATTAAGATCGATGAAAAATAAATGATGACATAGAGGCAAAAACAACAACAAAAAAGTATCTGTCTGCAGTGCAGGAAACCCCAATTCAATTCCTGGGTCAGGAAGATCCCCTGGAGAAGGGATAGGCTACCACTCCAGTATTAAGCTTCCCTGGTGGCTCAGACGGTAAAGAGTCTACCTGCAATGCAGGAGAACTGGATTCGACCCCTGGGTTGGGAAGATGCCCTGAAGGAGGGAATGCCAACCCACTCCAGTATTCTTGCCTGGAGAATCCCCATGGACAGAGGAGCCTGGGCTTCAGTCCAGGGGTTGCAAAGAGTCAGACACAGTTGAGCCACTATGCACAGCCTGTCCCATCTTTAAGATGGATTTGAGGGAGTAGGATTTCACTTACTACTTGTAACTAGATGGTGAGCATTTGTCATGTTTCAATAACAGGAGCCTAGCGGTTGTCTAGCAGATCTTAAGAACGCTAGACTCTTAAACCAACTAGGTAGAATTGGTTAAGTTGTCCTTTGAAGAAAAGAAAGTACTGAAGCATCCAAGCTGGATTCGCTGTAGAAAATATCTGTGTGACTACTGCGTGCTCGATACGGGCATTGTTGGGTCTTGGAGTTGGAAAAAATAACTCATGCTCTGCTAAACACATGTGGGTTGTTTCAGTCATTTGTAGGGGCTGTGGATGGAGTCCAGGAGAGAGACACTTAGGCCTGTCGTGAAGGGGCCAAGAAAGTATCCTTGGACGGGGCACAGTGACTTTTTAAGCTGCCAGTCCTGGCTTGTCAGGCCATTTCTGTCTCCCTGGTTTACTGTCACGACGGTGGTTGGGTAAAACCAGTAGAGTGCCCAGCATTCCAGCAGAAGTGCAGGCAAGTCTGGGTTTTTTGTTGTTGTTGGTTTTTTGGCCACTTCCATTGGTCTTTCATTTATCTATTTTCATCCATCTATTTTCATCCATCCTTGTTCTTTGGCCTGTGTGGGCCTCCCATCGCAGTGGCCTCTTGCTGCAGAGCACCAGCTCTGGGCACATCCACTCCAGAGCTTTGGCTTCATAGTTAGACATGTCCAGCCGCTCCTTGGCATGTGGGATCCTCCCAGGCCAGGGATCGAACTGGCGTCCCCTGCACTGCAAGGCGGTGTCCTTTACCCACTGGACTACCAGGGAAGCCCGAGTCTGGGTTTTGTGTTAGCTGCTTTAAGTGTTGGGAGAGAGATAGTAAGGGTACTTAAATTCTCCGTAATGTCCATTCAGATAAGGAGGTAAGAACTGTCTGTCTTTTATAAATATACTTCTGTAGAATGTGTGATCCTGATCAGTCTTAATAAAAATAAGTTAATTTCCCAAATCTCAAAATACAGAAATTTTTTTTTAGCACTATAAAAAGAATAAAATGAAGTGAGAGGAAACCTGAAAGAATATGGGCTCTGTAGTCCCACTGACTTGACTCTGCAACTTTGTAGCTCTGTGGAAGGTCCTTAAATTGATACAGTCCATATATGCAAAGAGTCAGACACAGTTGAGCCACTATGCACAGCCTGTCCCATCTTTAAGATGGATTTGAGGGAGTAGGATTTCACTTACTACTTGTAACTAGATGGTGAGCATTTGTCATGTTTCAATAACAGGAGCCTAGCGGTTGTCTAGCAGATCTTAAGAACGCTAGACTCTTAAACCAACTAGGTAGAATTGGTTAAGTTGTCCTTTGAAGAAAAGAAAGTACTGAAGCATCCAAGCTGGATTCGCTGTAGAAAATATCTGTGTGACTACTGCGTGCTCGATACGGGCATTGTTGGGTCTTGGAGTTGGAAAAAATAACTCATGCTCTGCTAAACACATGTGGGTTGTTTCAGTCATTTGTAGGGGCTGTGGATGGAGTCCAGGAGAGAGACACTTAGGCCTGTCGTGAAGGGGCCAAGAAAGTATCCTTGGACGGGGCACAGTGACTTTTTAAGCTGCCAGTCCTGGCTTGTCAGGCCATTTCTGTCTCCCTGGTTTACTGTCACGACGGTGGTTGGGTAAAACCAGTAGAGTGCCCAGCATTCCAGCAGAAGTGCAGGCAAGTCTGGGTTTTTTGTTGTTGTTGGTTTTTTGGCCACTTCCATTGGTCTTTCATTTATCTATTTTCATCCATCTATTTTCATCCATCCTTGTTCTTTGGCCTGTGTGGGCCTCCCATCGCAGTGGCCTCTTGCTGCAGAGCACCAGCTCTGGGCACATCCACTCCAGAGCTTTGGCTTCATAGTTAGACATGTCCAGCCGCTCCTTGGCATGTGGGATCCTCCCAGGCCAGGGATCGAACTGGCGTCCCCTGCACTGCAAGGCGGTGTCCTTTACCCACTGGACTACCAGGGAAGCCCGAGTCTGGGTTTTGTGTTAGCTGCTTTAAGTGTTGGGAGAGAGATAGTAAGGGTACTTAAATTCTCCGTAATGTCCATTCAGATAAGGAGGTAAGAACTGTCTGTCTTTTATAAATATACTTCTGTAGAATGTGTGATCCTGATCAGTCTTAATAAAAATAAGTTAATTTCCCAAATCTCAAAATACAGAAATTTTTTTTTAGCACTATAAAAAGAATAAAATGAAGTGAGAGGAAACCTGAAAGAATATGGGCTCTGTAGTCCCACTGACTTGACTCTGCAACTTTGTAGCTCTGTGGAAGGTCCTTTAAGTATCTGAATATCAGTTTCCTTATATATGCAATGGATCTTCTCCCTGCCTTCCTGTTATTTTGAGGTTTAACTTTGTAAAGTGGATATAACACTTCCTGGCATACTATGGAGATAATTAGTAAATACTCCTTTTTCTATAGCATTATCATTTCCCCAGTCCCACCAATAGCGCCTTACATATTTAAGACAGTGTATGTTGAGTTGTAATCATGAATTTATAGTAGCATTGTAGGTTTTTTTTTTTTAAAGATTTATTTATTTATTTATTTTGGGCGGGGGTCAGGTTGTGGGGGGAGGGGAGCGGGTAGGCCGCTTCTATTGGTCTTTCATTTCTCTATTTTCAGCAATCTTTGTTCTTTGGCTTCTGTGGGCCTCCCATCACGGTGGCGGTGGCGTCTGTTGTCACAGAGCGCCGGCTCTGGATGCATGCGCTCCAGAGCTCTGGCTTGGTAATTGGACACATCGGTCCAGCCGCTCCGCGGCTCGTGGGATCTTCCCAGGCCAGGGCTCGAACCGGCGCCCCTTGCACTGCAAGGTGGTGTCCTTACCCACTGGACCACCAGGGGAAGCCCAGCATTGTAGTTTTTAAAACATCAAATTTAACTGATAAGAAGCTGTATGTTATATTGGGGTCAAATGTCAGATTTTACCCTAGTTGTCTTCTGTGGAAATAATTCTTTGCAAGCTGTTTCTTGTTCTTTGGCATTTGGAGGTTTGACATTTTCTGAAATATGTGAATATGAAAAAATAATAGGATATTTGAATTATTTCTATCCTACCATTGGTACTGTGGCATTTTGGCAAGGTTCTTAGCATCTCATCTCTGGGCCTTACTTCCCTCTGCTGATTGAAGAACCTCAACTAGACAGTTTCCAGTGTTTAGTTTAGCTAGTATTTCAGAATCTTATGAAGCCAAATATTAAGTTGTCTTGTGCCTATTAGCAATATACAATCCCTCTAATTAAAACAGATCACTTATTTAGCAATATACAACTGCTGAAATTTTTTTTAGCACTATAAAAGAATAAAATGAAGTGAGAGGAAACCTAAAATATGGGCTCTGTAGTCCCACTGACTTGACTCTGCAACTTTGTAGCTCTGTGGAAGGTCCTTTAAGTATCTGAATATCAGTTTCCTTATATATGCAATGGATCTTCTCCCTGCCTTCCTGTTATTTTGAGGTTTAACTTTGTAAAGTGGATATAACACTTCCTGGCATACTATGGAGATAATTAGTAAATACTCCTTTTTCTATAGCATTATCATTTCCCCAGTCCCACCAATAGCGCCTTACATATTTAAGACAGTGTATGTTGAGTTGTAATCATGAATTTATAGTAGCATTGTAGGTTTTTTTTTTTTTAAAGATTTATTTATTTATTTATTTTGGGCGGGGGTCAGGTTGTGGGGGGAGGGGAGCGGGTAGGCCGCTTCTATTGGTCTTTCATTTCTCTATTTTCAGCAATCTTTGTTCTTTGGCTTCTGTGGGCCTCCCATCACGGTGGCGGTGGCGTCTGTTGTCACAGAGCGCCGGCTCTGGATGCATGCGCTCCAGAGCTCTGGCTTGGTAATTGGACACATCGGTCCAGCCGCTCCGCGGCTCGTGGGATCTTCCCAGGCCAGGGCTCGAACCGGCGCCCCTTGCACTGCAAGGTGGTGTCCTTACCCACTGGACCACCAGGGGAAGCCCAGCATTGTAGTTTTTAAAACATCAAATTTAACTGATAAGAAGCTGTATGTTATATTGGGGTCAAATGTCAGATTTTACCCTAGTTGTCTTCTGTGGAAATAATTCTTTGCAAGCTGTTTCTTGTTCTTTGGCATTTGGAGGTTTGACATTTTCTGAAATATGTGAATATGAAAAAATAATAGGATATTTGAATTATTTCTATCCTACCATTGGTACTGTGGCATTTTGGCAAGGTTCTTAGCATCTCATCTCTGGGCCTTACTTCCCTCTGCTGATTGAAGAACCTCAACTAGACAGTTTCCAGTGTTTAGTTTAGCTAGTATTTCAGAATCTTATGAAGCCAAATATTAAGTTGTCTTGTGCCTATTAGCAATATACAATCCCTCTAATTAAAACAGATCACTCTTGGAACTTCCTTGGTGATCCAGTGGCTAAGACTGTGCTCCCAGTGCAAGGGGCCAGGGTTCAATCCCTGGTCTGGGAACTAGGTCTCACTTGCTGCAACTAAAAGACTCCTTGCATGCCACAACTAAGACCTGGCACAACCATTTTCTAATGTAGTTTATATTCTAGAGGTATTCAAGTTTTGTGAGGTTTTTAAAATTCATTAGTGTCACTTGTCTCTGAGAGTGAAAGGGTGTTGAGTGAAAAGGCATTCTATCATACCAAGTTGGACTTTAATTTTTTGTTTGTTTGCAGATTAGGAAAACAGTACTTTTGTTTTTTAGAGCGTTTGAAAAGTGTAACAGCATAAAGAAACATGCAGTTTTCATATCTCTTCTACTTAGGGATAATTGGTATTAAATTTATTTGTGTTTTCAGTTTATTGCAAGCTGGTAATTCTGGAGTTTAAATAATATTAATCACCAAATATTAAAATAAGGTTAAAGCTATTTTAAAAGTTATATATATAAACAATTATGATGCAGTACATTGCTGAAAATAACCATTTCAAAATGTAACTAACCTAATAAAGGCTGTCATAATTTGGGGGTATTAAAGTATAAAAGTGCCATGAAGTCACTTAAATCTTTGTGGGCCTCTTATCTGCCCATTTGGCATGGATTGGGTTGTGAGGACATTGCTAACTAATGTAGTCATTATAGGTGAGTGACGCCTATGCTTTTATCCATAGACCAGATTACATTATAGTGTAATTACAGAGGTGTGAATTCAAAAGTAACTTTTTTCAAAAACTTTTGGGAATAGTTTTGAAATTTGGATACTACTGTTAGATCCTGGATAAATTATACATTCATACTCTTCCCTATTCATTCTGCTTAAAAGCTTTAGGAAGGTTTACTTGCCCTTTTTTTTAATTTTAAAGAAGCAAGGATACTGTTTGGTATCCATTTTAAAGGAATGTTTTCTTATTGTTGTTTTTTCTCAAATGAAAACTCTGGTTTTTTTCCTGTTATAAAGGAATGTGCTGTTTGTATGAAGCCAAATATTAAGTTGTCTTGTGCCTATTAGCAATATACAATCTCTAATTAAAACAGATCACTCTTGGAACTTCCTTGGTGATCCAGTGGCTAAGACTGTGCTCCCAGTGCAAGGGGCCAGGGTTCAATCCCTGGTCTGGGAACTAGGTCTCACTTGCTGCAACTAAAGACTCCTTGCATGCCACAACTAAGACCTGGCACAACCATTTTCTAATGTAGTTTATATTCTAGAGGTATTCAAGTTTTGTGAGGTTTTTAAAATTCATTAGTGTCACTTGTCTCTGAGAGTGAAAGGGTGTTGAGTGAAAAGGCATTCTATCATACCAAGTTGGACTTTAATTTTTTGTTTGTTTGCAGATTAGGAAAACAGTACTTTTGTTTTTTAGAGCGTTTGAAAAGTGTAACAGCATAAAGAAACATGCAGTTTTCATATCTCTTCTACTTAGGGATAATTGGTATTAAATTTATTTGTGTTTTCAGTTTATTGCAAGCTGGTAATTCTGGAGTTTAAATAATATTAATCACCAAATATTAAAATAAGGTTAAAGCTATTTTAAAAGTTATATATATAAACAATTATGATGCAGTACATTGCTGAAAATAACCATTTCAAAATGTAACTAACCTAATAAAGGCTGTCATAATTTGGGGGTATTAAAGTATAAAAGTGCCATGAAGTCACTTAAATCTTTGTGGGCCTCTTATCTGCCCATTTGGCATGGATTGGGTTGTGAGGACATTGCTAACTAATGTAGTCATTATAGGTGAGTGACGCCTATGCTTTTATCCATAGACCAGATTACATTATAGTGTAATTACAGAGGTGTGAATTCAAAAGTAACTTTTTTCAAAAACTTTTGGGAATAGTTTTGAAATTTGGATACTACTGTTAGATCCTGGATAAATTATACATTCATACTCTTCCCTATTCATTCTGCTTAAAAGCTTTAGGAAGGTTTACTTGCCCTTTTTTTTAATTTTAAAGAAGCAAGGATACTGTTTGGTATCCATTTTAAAGGAATGTTTTCTTATTGTTGTTTTTTCTCAAATGAAAACTCTGGTTTTTTTCCTGTTATAAAGGAATGTGCTGTTTGTATGAAAACTCAAGTAAGAAAAAGCGTGTAATAGTAAGTGCTGACAGGCTTCCTGTGTGCCAAGCTCTATTCTCAGTGCTTTATGTCTGTTCATCTTCACAGTGGGGCTTTTATTCCCATATTACACATGAGGAGACTGAGGCATACAGGAGTTAGGTGCCATACTTAATCTTCCTGCCTGGCAAATGACAGAACCTGGATGTATTGAAACAGGCAGTTTGGCTTTAGAATCTGCTCATAACTTCTTGTTGTGTAAAGAAAATAAAGTCATGTATTCTAGCACCTACTTTTTAACATTTACCTAGGAAATCATTCTAGGGCTTCCCTGGTGGTCCAGTGGGTAGAGAGTCTGCATTGCAGTACAAGGGGCACCGGTTCCATCCCTGGACTGGGAAGATCCCACGTGCCACAGAGCAGCTGGACCAGTGTGTCCAATTATGAGCCAGCGCTCTGGAGCACAATGAGAGAGGCCACTGATGGGAGGACTACACAGGCCAAAGAATAAATATGGATGAAAATAAATAAATAAATAACCAGTGAAAGAGACCAAAATTTAAAAAAAAAAAAGAATTCTTGATGTCTTTCTACTTAGGTTAGATACATGACATGATTATTATTTCCATGTTAGTATAAGCCTTATTTTAAATGGCTACATGGGGGTCTACTAAATGTTAGCAAAAAGGAAAATTTGAAGGCTGGCTTAGTCATAGTCTCTGCCCGTTTTTCCTCTCAAACCATAGTTTTAAGTAAAATTTTGCTATAAATGCAGATTGAAGGTAGTAAGTTGATTCCCCTTTCCCCTTCCTGTTCCCACCCTAGGCCTCTAAGTTACGCAGTTACCTCTGGTTGGTGGACAGAATGGTACCATAATCTGAGTGTCTTTAAAGGAGACCATTAGCTATTAGCTATTCAAGAAATTTATCATATAGCCAGACTTATTTTAATAGGCATGGAAGGGGGCTTCCCTAGTGGTCCAGTGGGTAAGGACACCGCCTTGCAGTGCAAGGGGCACCGGTTCGATCCCTGGCCTGGGAAGATCCCACGTGCCGTGGAGCGGCTGGACTGATGTGTCCAATTACCGAGCCAGAGCTCTGGAGCACACGCGCCCAGAGCCGGTGCCCTGCGACAACAGAGGCCACTGCGATGGGAGGCCCACACAAAGAACAAAGATGGATGAAACTAGACAAATGAAAGACCAGTGGAAGTGACCTGCCCACCCGCTCCCTCCCCACCCCCGCCAAAATAAATAAATAAATTAATTAATGTTTAAAAAAAAAAATAGATGTCATTTTGCAAAAACCAAGAGAGGCCCTAATGTTCCCAAGGTCACAGTCAGGGTAGGAGTCATATGTACATTGTTATGACCATCGTTAGGGATAAGCTGTCAAAAAGAAAAAACATCTGAAAGAGTGGAAGGTCAAGGACAGCATGTTTTTTTAATGGAGGAAAGGTTAGTTAGATTGATGATGGAGACGGATAAGCTGAAGACTTAGGAACCACCACCAGTGTCATGGAAAATAATTTAGGGAGAAGGTTGGTGTCTGTGCCAGGTACATCTGCAGCGGCAAAGATTTGCAAAAAGGAAGTTTGACTTAGCATTTATCTTTGTGCTGTCAGCACAGTGGAATAGAAAGACATTTGATAATTTAGCACATTCAGGCTTACATGACATTAATAAGTAATCAAACACAGGGAAACATAATCAAAATCTGTGACAGTATAAGCCGCTACATGGGGTCTACTAAATGTTAGCAAAAAGGAAAATTTGAAGGCTGGCTTAGTCATAGTCTCTGCCCGTTTTTCCTCTCAAACCATAGTTTTAAGTAAAATTTTGCTATAAATGCAGATTGAAGGTAGTAAGTTGATTCCCCTTTCCCCTTCCTGTTCCCACCCTAGGCCTCTAAGTTACGCAGTTACCTCTGGTTGGTGGACAGAATGGTACCATAATCTGAGTGTCTTTAAAGGAGACCATTAGCTATTAGCTATTCAAGAAATTTATCATATAGCCAGACTTATTTTAATAGGCATGGAAGGGGGCTTCCCTAGTGGTCCAGTGGGTAAGGACACCGCCTTGCAGTGCAAGGGGCACCGGTTCGATCCCTGGCCTGGGAAGATCCCACGTGCCGTGGAGCGGCTGGACTGATGTGTCCAATTACCGAGCCGGAGCTCTGGAGCGCATGCGCCCAGAGCCGGTGCTCTGCGACAACAGAGGCCACTGTGATGGGAGGCCCACACGGGCCAAAGAACAAAGATGGATGAAACTAGACAAATGAAAGACCAGTGGAAGTGGCCCACCCACCCGCTCCCTCCCACCCCGCCAAAATAACTAAATAAATAAATTAATGTTTAAAAAAAAAAATAGATGTCATTTTGCAAAAACCAAGAGAGGCCCTAATGTTCCCAAGGTCACAGTCAGGGTAGGAGTCATATGTACATTGTTATGACCATCGTTAGGATAAGCTGTCAAAAAGAAAAAACATCTGAAAGAGTGGAAGGTCAAGGACAGCATGTTTTTAATGGAGGAAAGGTTAGTTAGATTGATGATGGAGACGGATAAGCTGAAGACTTAGGAACCACCACCAGTGTCATGGAAAATAATTTAGGGAGAAGGTTGGTGTCTGTGCCAGGTACATCTGCAGCGGCAAAGATTTGCAAAAAGGAAGTTTGACTTAGCATTTATCTTTGTGCTGTCAGCACAGTGGAATAGAAAGACATTTGATAATTTAGCACATTCAGGCTTACATGACATTAATAAGTAATCAAACACAGGGAAACATAATCAAAGACTCTGTGGAGAGATTATTGACTCAGGTCAGTTCAAGAATAAAGAAATTAAAAATAGGCATTAAGTAGAACAGTTCAGGCAATTTTAGAATGATGTGTCACCACTGAGGATATATTTTGCATTTGTAATTACTAGTTAAGCACAAGACTGAGTTCTTGTATTCTCTTTTTTAAGTGGGTGACACATCTGTGTTATTAGGGACCAGTTCTGTGTATTCTCCATGTCTGGATGGTAGAGACTGAGGCTGAACACTTAACAGTTTTCCTCTGTTGGAATGTGAATTCATTTTGAGAGTGTTTTGTTACATGTACTAAAGGATTAGAGAATGAAATCAGACAGCTTTTTTTTTTTTAAGACACTTTTTTAAAACAATTCATTTGATCACTAAAAATATGTTTACCATAAATGCCTATTTGTACACTTTGGTTCCAGACAAAAATCTGTAAAATCACCCTTTTCTCAATCAGGTTAGATTGACCTCTTCCCTCCCTCAGAAGCAGCTCCTATAAATAAGCGACACAGATTGTTTTATAAATCAGTGTGTTAGTATGTTAAGTATTTCTAGATGTTCTTGACTGTATGAAGTTTGCAAAAAGGGAAATGAAGACTGACAGTGGTTTTGTGAACTTTTTTCCAGTGATGAATCCTTTCACATGAAGTTAAGTTTAAGTCTCAATGCATAAAATAAAATCCCCTGTTTCTTCCTCATCGTTTAAAAAAAAAATAGAAAAAGTGAGGCTTTTGGGCTTGAAGAGGTTAAGTAACTTCCACAGAATCACAGATCAGTGTTGATAGAACTGGGTTTGGACTGACAGTTTTCCACCTGAAAATTGGGCTGCTCAAGTGCTTAATTCTTTTCCCTGTCTCTGATGAAGCTTGTCTCTCAGGTCCCAAACAAAAAATTTGTTTCTGAAATTGAATTCACTTACTAATTTTTTCCCCGATAGGAACCACCACCAGTGTCATGGAAAATAATTTAGGAGAAGGTTGGTGTCTGCCAGGTACATCTGCAGCGGCAAAGATTTGCAAAAAGGAAGTTTGACTTAGCATTTATCTTTGTGCTGTCAGCACAGTGGAATAGAAAGACATTTGATAATTTAGCACATTCAGGCTTACATGACATTAATAAGTAATCAAACACAGGGAAACATAATCAAAGACTCTGTGGAGAGATTATTGACTCAGGTCAGTTCAAGAATAAAGAAATTAAAAATAGGCATTAAGTAGAACAGTTCAGGCAATTTTAGAATGATGTGTCACCACTGAGGATATATTTTGCATTTGTAATTACTAGTTAAGCACAAGACTGAGTTCTTGTATTCTCTTTTTTAAGTGGGTGACACATCTGTGTTATTAGGGACCAGTTCTGTGTATTCTCCATGTCTGGATGGTAGAGACTGAGGCTGAACACTTAACAGTTTTCCTCTGTTGGAATGTGAATTCATTTTGAGAGTGTTTTGTTACATGTACTAAAGGATTAGAGAATGAAATCAGACAGCTTTTTTTTTTTTAAGACACTTTTTTAAAACAATTCATTTGATCACTAAAAATATGTTTACCATAAATGCCTATTTGTACACTTTGGTTCCAGACAAAAATCTGTAAAATCACCCTTTTCTCAATCAGGTTAGATTGACCTCTCTTCCCTCCCTCAGAAGCAGCTCCTATAAATAAGCGACACAGATTGTTTTATAAATCAGTGTGTTAGTATGTTAAGTATTTCTAGATGTTCTTGACTGTATGAAGTTTGCAAAAAGGGAAATGAAGACTGACAGTGGTTTTGTGAACTTTTTTCCAGTGATGAATCCTTTCACATGAAGTTAAGTTTAAGTCTCAATGCATAAAATAAAATCCCCTGTTTCTTCCTCATCGTTAAAAAAAAAAAAATAGAAAAAGTGAGGCTTTTGGGCTTGAAGAGGTTAAGTAACTTCCACAGAATCACAGATCAGTGTTGATAGAACTGGGTTTGGACTGACAGTTTTCCACCTGAAAATTGGGCTGCTCAAGTGCTTAATTCTTTTCCCTGTCTCTGATGAAGCTTGTCTCTCAGGTCCCAAACAAAAAATTTGTTTCTGAAATTGAATTCACTTACTAATTTTTTTTCCCCGATAGTGAAAAGGAAGAAGATGAAAATGAAAAAAGAGAAGATCCAAGTGATAATTGGGAAGAAGGCGGAGGTGGTGGTGGTGGTGTAGAAAAATCTTCTGGCCCTTGGAATAAAACAGCTCCAGTACAAGCACCTCCTGCTCCAGTAGTTGGTAATCTTAATATTTTATTTTCACAAAGATACCTTATTTGTGTGTAATTTTATATTCAACCTAAAACGTGTTTGCACTGAGTGAATAGGGTCTTCTTTCCACCATTCTCCATTTTATCCAGTCTGAAGAATGAGTTCTCAGAAGGGTGGATTTTTATTACTCCTGAAGGGATGGAAAGTGGGAGAGTAGAGATGGTTAAGGAATCTTAGATCTCACAATAAATGGTTTGTGGTTCATCAGAAGGCTAGAGTATATAACCATATATACAGTGTATCTGTGGTATTAACACAGATAATTTTGGTTGGGGTGTGGGGACAGTGCTGTTTAGGAGAACATTGTCTAAAAAGATCTTTAGGGATGCAGTAAGAAAAACTGTTGAGAAATAATATATATATATATATATATATATATGCGCCCATTTTATTTTATTTTTTAAAAAGATTTATTTATTTATTTATGCCCATTTTATACAGAAATAATATAAATATCAAATCACCCCAAATGTCACTTGTCCAGAGGCCACAAATTACTGCCATATGTTGACATTTTTCTTTCTAGCTATATTAAACTTGAGCTAATAAATGATGTGTGGACTTCCCAGGTGGCCTAGTGATAAAGAATCTGTCTGCCACACAGGAAATGCGGGTTCCATCTCTGGGAAGATCATCTGGAGAAGAAAATAGCAACTCACTCAGTATTTTTGCCTGGGAAATCCCATGCACAGAGAAGCTTGGTGGGCTGTGTATAGTCCATGACATCGCAATAGTTGGACACAGCTTAGCAACTCCCTGTTTCTTCCTCATCTTTAAAAAAAAAAAAAATAGAAAAGGAGGCTTTTGGCTTGAAGAGGTTAAGTAACTTCCACAGAATCACAGATCAGTGTTGATAGAACTGGGTTTGGACTGACAGTTTTCCACCTGAAAATTGGGCTGCTCAAGTGCTTAATTCTTTTCCCTGTCTCTGATGAAGCTTGTCTCTCAGGTCCCAAACAAAAAATTTGTTTCTGAAATTGAATTCACTTACTAATTTTTTTTCCCCGATAGTGAAAAGGAAGAAGATGAAAATGAAAAAAGAGAAGATCCAAGTGATAATTGGGAAGAAGGCGGAGGTGGTGGTGGTGGTGTAGAAAATCTTCTGGCCCTTGGAATAAAACAGCTCCAGTACAAGCACCTCCTGCTCCAGTAGTTGGTAATCTTAATATTTTATTTTCACAAAGATACCTTATTTGTGTGTAATTTTATATTCAACCTAAAACGTGTTTGCACTGAGTGAATAGGGTCTTCTTTCCACCATTCTCCATTTTATCCAGTCTGAAGAATGAGTTCTCAGAAGGGTGGATTTTTATTACTCCTGAAGGGATGGAAAGTGGGAGAGTAGAGATGGTTAAGGAATCTTAGATCTCACAATAAATGGTTTGTGGTTCATCAGAAGGCTAGAGTATATAACCATATATACAGTGTATCTGTGGTATTAACACAGATAATTTTGGTTGGGGTGTGGGGACAGTGCTGTTTAGGAGAACATTGTCTAAAAAGATCTTTAGGGATGCAGTAAGAAAAACTGTTGAGAAATAATATATATATATATATATATATATATGCGCCCATTTTATTTTATTTTTTAAAAAGATTTATTTATTTATTTATGCCCATTTTATACAGAAATAATATAAATATCAAATCACCCCAAATGTCACTTGTCCAGAGGCCACAAATTACTGCCATATGTTGACATTTTTCTTTCTAGCTATATTAAACTTGAGCTAATAAATGATGTGTGGACTTCCCAGGTGGCCTAGTGATAAAGAATCTGTCTGCCACACAGGAAATGCGGGTTCCATCTCTGGGAAGATCATCTGGAGAAGAAAATAGCAACTCACTCAGTATTTTTGCCTGGGAAATCCCATGCACAGAGAAGCTTGGTGGGCTGTGTATAGTCCATGACATCGCAATAGTTGGACACAGCTTAGCAACTAAACAACAAAATAAATGATGTAGATGTTCATTTGAAAGGCTTTTGATAACTGAAAAACATGGATAAAGCATTGAATCCATATTGAGGATGGGGCGGGGGTGATATGTAAGAAAAGTCTGGAAGGCTATGTTTCCAAACTGATCATGATCCAAGACTTTGGGCTGCTCAGGTGCTTAGTTTTTTTCCCTGTCCCTGACAAGACTTGTCTTCCAGGACCAACTTCTAATAATTTGGCTTAATGTAACTCTTTTATATAGATAATTAAAATTTGTACAGGAAAATAAATTAGAGGACTACTTTTACCCTAGAAAAATGAGCTTTTGCTTTTGGACATTTCCTCAGATAATTTTCTTTCTGTTCTTCAGAGACCCTCACTGCAAATACTGCTTTTTTCCCCTGCAATTGTAAAGTGATCAAGAATTCAGGAGTAGCTTATTAAAATGCCAGGCACTTGAATAGTTTCTCTAAACTTGTTATGAAATGTTAGTTACAGAAACCCCAGAACCGACAATGACTAGTGGCGTGTATCGGCCTCCTGGGGCCAGGTTGACCACGACAAGGAAAGCACCCCAAGGACCACCAGAAATCTACAGCGATACACAGTTCCCATCCCTGCAGTCCACTGCCAAGCATGTAGAAAGCCGAAAGTAAGTATTCTCAGTATTTTGTTTTGAAGCCCTTTGCCTTGACTAGGAAATGGGGTGTTTTATATTTGAAAACATACCTTAGGGGTTGCAGTAAAGCCCAGGCTGCAGCTGAGAGGCCACTGAGAATTAGGGTGGGATTTATATGCCCAGGGGAGGAGAGGAAGAACTCTGAAAGGGGCAAGGGGAAAGAGCACTAAAGACAAACTTCACCTGTAGGATTCTCTTTTCCCTGGTTTATGTCATTCTATAGCCATGTCATCTAGTTAGAATTCCTAATAAGTATTAGGTACGTTATTGCTGCTTCGGTGTTCATTATAGACTAGAATTTTATTGTATTCTCAGTTAATGCGAATAGGTGAAAGATGTTGACGTTTACACATCTAATATTAAAAATAATCTTATTTCAGCAGGTACTTAAAATGAATGCTACCTGGAGTTAAATGACCACACACTCTCATCTTATTTAGGGACATGAAATTTTTTTTAAAGTAACTGAAATAGGACGAAATGTAAATGATATAAAATGGAATTCGTTGGGGGGATGGCTTTTAAATTAATCCTGAGTCTTTTTGCCTCTTTTGAGAGCACAGCTGGCTTGAATTTAAACCTCCAACTTGTTCTGGGGCACCGATTCCCCACTCTCATCTTTATCTGATCCACTCCCATAAAGTAGAAGTGTGGAGAGATCTTTGAATAATGAGTAGGTGGAACTTTACTTGAATGAGGAAATTGTTGCCTTTACTTTTGCATAAAGAAAGACGTCTGTTTTTTGCTGAGAGTAAAAGTGAGTCTTGGAAGAAATCACCATATCATTAGACAGCTTTTAACTTTCCAGTTGCCTTGAAGTTGGTCCCAAATAGGATTTCAGTTAACAGTATTGGGTAGAACTGCTGCCACCCAAAATAGGACCATAGAGCTTCAGTACAGTATTCTGTATTTTCAACTGAATAGTTTCTCTAAACTTGTTATGAAATGTTAGTTACAGAAACCCCAGAACCGACAATGACTAGTGGCGTGTATCGGCCTCCTGGGGCCAGGTTGACCACGACAAGGAAAGCACCCCAAGGACCACCAGAAATCTACAGCGATACACAGTTCCCATCCCTGCAGTCCACTGCCAAGCATGTAGAAAGCCGAAAGTAAGTATTCTCAGTATTTTGTTTTGAAGCCCTTTGCCTTGACTAGGAAATGGGGTGTTTTATATTTGAAAACATACCTTAGGGGTTGCAGTAAAGCCCAGGCTGCAGCTGAGAGGCCACTGAGAATTAGGGTGGGATTTATATGCCCAGGGGAGGAGAGGAAGAACTCTGAAAGGGGCAAGGGGAAAGAGCACTAAAGACAAACTTCACCTGTAGGATTCTCTTTTCCCTGGTTTATGTCATTCTATAGCCATGTCATCTAGTTAGAATTCCTAATAAGTATTAGGTACGTTATTGCTGCTTCGGTGTTCATTATAGACTAGAATTTTATTGTATTCTCAGTTAATGCGAATAGGTGAAAGATGTTGGACGTTTACACATCTAATATTAAAAATAATCTTATTTCAGCAGGTACTTAAAATGAATGCTACCTGGAGTTAAATGACCACACACTCTCATCTTATTTAGGGACATGAAATTTTTTTTAAAGTAACTGAAATAGGACGAAATGTAAATGATATAAAATGGAATTCGTTGGGGGGATGGCTTTTAAATTAATCCTGAGTCTTTTTGCCTCTTTTGAGAGCACAGCTGGCTTGAATTTAAACCTCCAACTTGTTCTGGGGCACCGATTCCCCACTCTCATCTTTATCTGATCCACTCCCATAAAGTAGAAGTGTGGAGAGATCTTTGAATAATGAGTAGGTGGAACTTTACTTGAATGAGGAAATTGTTGCCTTTACTTTTGCATAAAGAAAGACGTCTGTTTTTTGCTGAGAGTAAAAGTGAGTCTTGGAAGAAATCACCATATCATTAGACAGCTTTTAACTTTCCAGTTGCCTTGAAGTTGGTCCCAAATAGGATTTCAGTTAACAGTATTGGGTAGAACTGCTGCCACCCAAAATAGGACCATAGAGCTTCAGTACAGTATTCTGTATTTTCAACTGAAGCCTTCAAAATGGTTTTGATAAGCATTTTACACACCAGTTTTCCTCTCCTATCCCTTCCTCAAGATTTTTCCAAGGGGTGACTTTTTTTAAAATTCAAGGAAGGATATTTTCAAAACAGCCTAGTGAAGAAGACATATTTACTGATTACATTTCTTTTCCCTTAGGGATAAAGAAATGGAGAAGAGCTTTGAAGTAGTAAGACACAAAACTAGAGGTAGGGATGAGGTTTCAAAAAACCAGGCCCTTAAACTACAGCTAGACAACCAGTATGCTGTGCTTGAGAATCAGAAAAGCAGCCACACACAGTACAATTAAGGAATGGTGTTTGCTAACCCTTCCAAGGTAACTATACCACAGCTAACCACCACGGACAGCCATCCGTCATCTGACCTCTGCTGGATCTCCAACCGATGCAGACCATTTGGTATACAGGACTGACCCTATTGCACTATGGAAGTTTAAAGTGTCACAACTGCTCTTTATATGTACTGGATTTAGAGGGATTTTCATAGTTATGTAAATGCGTGAACTAGATTCATCAGTGTTCTTTCATAATTGCTCTGCAAGTACAAAAACAAATCAAAAACTGCAGCCAGTGGTTATTTCAAAATCTTTTTATGTTCAGATACTGAGCCTTCGTAAGGGTTGACTACCTCAGATTTGCTGCACTCTTGTGGACTTCATGTGGATCACAACTTCTGGATACGAAGGTTACAGCTATTAAATGTCGATGTGAAACTTGAAACCAGCTCTACTGGATTCCTATAAGAAATCCTGCAGAAAGTCAGCTATCTGGGTTCTGATCTGCTGTAAAAGATGAAGATTTAAGTGACCTTAACTAACCTGTCCTGTGCCCTGTCCATAAGGAATACTCTGTGGTGGGCTGTGACTGTATTAGACTTCCTGGAACATGCCGCTCTCAAAAGAACCGATGTGTCTGGATAATCTGTGTAGGCCTGTGATTTATAATTTGAACTTTGAGTTGTATTCTGAGGTAACCACAATTAAACTCAACCGAACTTGGGTCACCAAGTGGGGAAGGGGTAGGAGTGAATCATCTTATTTCTTTTAGTAATTTTTTATTTGGGTAGTGCTTTTTCTGTGTTCCATATTAAGGCTTTTTTTTCTTCTTCTTTTTTTGCTATTACTTGGAACAGTTCTTTGACAGAGCATATTGCTTAGCTAAGTAACCTGAAGTATGCATTGGAAATTGGAATTGTGAAATGTCTCATGAATTTGCCAATCCCTAGAGTGGAACCAAATGGCCTTTAATATAAAGGGCAGTGAATGCAGGGGGCTCTACTTCAGGTGCTGCTAAAGCCTCCTCTAATCAGGTCTAAATTGCATAGTAAATTGTGATGGGTGGAGTTTGTATAGTTTCTGCTCAGGCCAAGGGAGTCACTGACCTGACTTTACAAATTCAAAGCAGTGAAAGCAGAACCTTAACCTGAAGCACACTTGAGTTTCACAGATCTTGCATGATCTTTGACAAGAATTCCAGATGCACTTGTCCCCAAACATTTACGGATTTTGGTATTCTGTAGATCCAGTGCTTGTCCCAGCCCAACTTTGTTATCAACCTCTGGCATGTCTTACTTTGTTCATTTGGAGAGTCAGGGGCGAAAGACAGGTGATGTAGCACTTCTGTTTTAACTATCCAGTAATTTTTAGTCCTGAAAAGGGACACCAGGACGCTACCCAGGATTACTGAAAAGTCTTTCCATCTAATGAGATAGTCTGGTAATTTCCTAGTTTTGTATCTTCAGTTCAGTAGAAATATTTCAAAGTGGCATGTGACCGCTTGATGCAGAGTCTGGGTTTCTCTGTAATAAAATCCCTTTGCCGAATGTGGGAGTTGCAGACTTGCTGCTGGCAAGAGTGAAGCAAATGGGTGAGTAAAACTGGGCTGAAGTGGGAATATTTTTCTCTAGGAGTTGAGTCTTGATAAAAGCGTCGATGCAGGACTCCCACTCCTGGGAGGCTTACGGAGTCACCTGATGGGACCTGTGACTGGGCAGTACTGTTGGCGTTATTTCTGGTGGTAGGCAGGGTGCCTGTGTTCTGATGTGCTCGGGTGAATAGCTGAGCCAGCCAAGGAGAGGTTGGGTGATTGAGACACACAGGATTCTTGGTTAATCTGAAGACTTTATTTGGAAACCAAAAATCTTTTAACAAATAATCTCTCAGACCTTGAGGCACATACTTTCCCTGAAAAGTGCATTTCTTCCAGCAAAATTTTGTTGGGGGTTATGTTATTGAGGAACTGAGATGAATATGTGAAAGTGTTATTTAATAGCATAGAAATCTGAAGACCTGCAGGAGACTTAAAAATTCCAGCCCTTATTATAACTTTTTTAAAAAGATTGTGGAATTATCAAAATGAATATGAATCAAGTTTTAATATGCTGTATGATGGGTGGATGAGGCTGTCCATTGTACCATTTCTTTCTTTGAATTCTCAGGCATGGTTTGGCAGTGCAGAAACTCCATGTCATAAACAAATTCAATAAAAAGTAAATGTATGGATTTTGGAGTCAGGTGGTTTTTACTCTTAACTGGTAATTTATCCTCTGTCTTTGAAAATGGACAGTTGACGGCATTCCTGCTTTGCTCTAGGAAGATGATAATTTCATCCGGAGTGACCTTCAATTTGAGAAATGTTTGTTTGCAGAGTATTCTTAGTGTTAAAAACCATACCTGGAATGAAATTGTGAAGCTGTGATGAATATTCTTTTCTAAAGAAAAACGTTGAGATGCACTCTTGTCTTCAGTGCCGTATTAAATTTTGTTGTCTGAGACCATGGCAAGGGAATATACAATCTACTGTGTAAACTAATATTTGAGGCCTTATCCTCTGAAAAGGCTTACAAATTTCTCAAATGAGAAATTTCAGGGTTTAGTCTGGATTACAGTCCCTAAATTTCTAAGTAGTGAAAGTATAATTTAAGCCATTTTTGTTTGGGGTTTAATTCTTTTTTTGAAATATCAAAAATCAAATTTTTTTTAACTGAATTAAGTATATGTATTTTTTACATGCCTGCAATTCTTTGTTAACTGGAAGAATATACCTGTTAATGTTCTTCGTCCATTTCACCCACCCCCACCCATCTCCCCCCGGCCACCCCCCGCTTTACTTTGTTTTGTCTGTTTTGTTTTTAAATTCCACAAACAAGTGAGATCATTATTTGTCTGACTGGACTGGAGACTTAAAAATTGCTCAGCAGCCCTTATTGAGAAATTCTTGGTTAATCTGAAGACTTTATTTGGAAACCAAAATCTTTTAACAAATAATCTCTCAGACCTTGAGGCACATACTTTCCCTGAAAAGTGCATTTCTTCCAGCAAAATTTTGTTGGGGGTTATGTTATTGAGGAACTGAGATGAATATGTGAAAGTGTTATTTAATAGCATAGAAATCTGAAGACCTGCAGGAGACTTAAAAATTCCAGCCCTTATTATAACTTTTTTAAAAAGATTGTGGAATTATCAAAATGAATATGAATCAAGTTTTAATATGCTGTATGATGGGTGGATGAGGCTGTCCATTGTACCATTTCTTTCTTTGAATTCTCAGGCATGGTTTGGCAGTGCAGAAACTCCATGTCATAAACAAATTCAATAAAAAGTAAATGTATGGATTTTGGAGTCAGGTGGTTTTTACTCTTAACTGGTAATTTATCCTCTGTCTTTGAAAATGGACAGTTGACGGCATTCCTGCTTTGCTCTAGGAAGATGATAATTTCATCCGGAGTGACCTTCAATTTGAGAAATGTTTGTTTGCAGAGTATTCTTAGTGTTAAAAACCATACCTGGAATGAAATTGTGAAGCTGTGATGAATATTCTTTTCTAAAGAAAAACGTTGAGATGCACTCTTGTCTTCAGTGCCGTATTAAATTTTGTTGTCTGAGACCATGGCAAGGGAATATACAATCTACTGTGTAAACTAATATTTGAGGCCTTATCCTCTGAAAAGGCTTACAAATTTCTCAAATGAGAAATTTCAGGGTTTAGTCTGGATTACAGTCCCTAAATTTCTAAGTAGTGAAAGTATAATTTAAGCCATTTTTGTTTGGGGTTTAATTCTTTTTTTGAAATATCAAAAATCAAATTTTTTTTAACTGAATTAAGTATATGTATTTTTTACATGCCTGCAATTCTTTGTTAACTGGAAGAATATACCTGTTAATGTTCTTCGTCCATTTCACCCACCCCCACCTATCTCCCCTCTGGCAACCACTCGCTTGACTTTGTTATGTCTGTTTTTGTTTTTTAAATTCCACAAACAAGTGAGATCATTATTTGTCTGACTTCACTAAGCATAATGCCCTCCAAATTCATCCGCATTGCTAATGGCAAATTTTTTTTTTTTTTATGGCTGAGTTTAATGGGCTTCCCAGGTGGTTCAGTGGTAAAGACCACCTGCCAGTGTAAGAGATGCAGGAGACGTGGGTTCCATTCCAGGGTTGGGAAGATTCCATGGGGCAACCCACTCTAGTATTCTTGCCTGGGAAAACCCATGGACAGAGGGGCTTGGCAGGCTGCAGTCCATAGGGTCACAAAGAGTCAGACACGACTTAGTAACTAAACAACAATTATTATATATATGTAACACTTTTTCGTCATCTGTCTTTTTTTTTTTGGTAATGAATTTCTTTCACTGCACTAGATCTTAGTTGGAGCATATGGGATCTTAGTTCCCTGACCAGGGATTGAACCTAGGCCCCCTGCACTGGGAGTGTGGAGTCTTACCACTGGACCACAAGGGAAATCCCTCTTCATCTGTCCTGATAGACACAGTGCTTCCATAATTTGGCTGTTTTAAATAATGCTGCATTGAACAAAGAAACACATGTCTTCAATTTTGAGATTTTACTTTTCTTGGATAAATACCCAGGAGTGACATTGCTGGGTTGTATGGTAGCTTTTTTTTTTTTTTTCAGGAACCCATACTGTTTTCCAAAGTGACTGCACCAGTTTACATTCCCACAAATAGTGCATGAGGGTTCCCTTTTTTCCACATCCTTGAAAGCACTCATTATTTGTTCTCTTTGTTACAACGTTTTGACAGGTGTGAGGTGATACGTGGTTTTGAGTTCCATTTCTCTGATTTATAGTGATTTTGAACATCCTTTCATGTGTCTGGCTTATCTGTATGACTCATGACAAAATGTCTTCTCAGGACCTCTGTCCATTTGATTTTTTTTCTTTTACCCCTGCTGCACAGCATGAGGGACCTTAGTTCCTGACCAGGGACAACAATCACACCCCCTACAGTGGAAGCATGAAATCAAACCACTCGATCATCAGGGAAGTCCCTGTATGAGTTCTCTTTGGATTGTTATGTCTGTTTTTGTTTTTTAAATTCCACAAACAAGTGAGATCATTATTTGTCTGACTTCACTAAGCATAATGCCCTCCAAATTCATCCGCATTGCTAATGGCAAATTTTTTTTTTTTTTATGGCTGAGTTTAATGGGCTTCCCAGGTGGTTCAGTGGTAAAGACCACCTGCCAGTGTAAGAGATGCAGGAGACGTGGGTTCCATTCCAGGGTTGGGAAGATTCCATGGGGCAACCCACTCTAGTATTCTTGCCTGGGAAAACCCATGGACAGAGGGGCTTGGCAGGCTGCAGTCCATAGGGTCACAAAGAGTCAGACACGACTTAGTAACTAAACAACAATTATTATATATATGTAACACTTTTTCGTCATCTGTCTTTTTTTTTTTGGTAATGAATTTCTTTCACTGCACTAGATCTTAGTTGGAGCATATGGGATCTTAGTTCCCTGACCAGGGATTGAACCTAGGCCCCTGCACTGGGAGTGTGGAGTCTTACCACTGGACCACAAGGGAAATCCCTCTTCATCTGTCCTGATAGACACAGTGCTTCCATAATTTGGCTGTTTTAAATAATGCTGCATTGAACAAAGAAACACATGTCTTCAATTTTGAGATTTTACTTTTCTTGGATAAATACCCAGGAGTGACATTGCTGGGTTGTATGGTAGCTTTTTTTTTTTTTTTCAGGAACCCATACTGTTTTCCAAAGTGACTGCACCAGTTTACATTCCCACAAATAGTGCATGAGGGTTCCCTTTTTTCCACATCCTTGAAAGCACTCATTATTTGTTCTCTTTGTTACAACGTTTTGACAGGTGTGAGGTGATACGTGGTTTTGAGTTCCATTTCTCTGATTTATAGTGATTTTGAACATCCTTTCATGTGTCTGGCTTATCTGTATGACTCATGACAAAATGTCTTCTCAGGACCTCTGTCCATTTGATTTTTTTTCTTTTACCCCTGCTGCACAGCATGAGGGACCTTAGTTCCTGACCAGGGACAACAATCACACCCCCTACAGTGGAAGCATGAAATCAAACCACTCGATCATCAGGGAAGTCCCTGTATGAGTTCTCTTTGGATGTTAAGCACTTATCAGATACATCCCTTGCAAATATCTTCTCTCATTCAGTAGGCAGCTTTTTCATTTTATTGGTAGTTTCCTTCACTGTCCAAAAGACCAAAAGTTTCTTAGATTGATGTAGTCCCATTTATTTTTTTGTTTTGCTTTTTGTTTTTGTTTTGCTTGGCACCCTTGTGTGTGTGTGTGTGAGAGTTGCTCAGTTGTGTCCAACTCTGCAACCCCATGATGTGTAGCCTGCCAGGCTACTGCCATGGTGTTTTCCAAGAATACTGCAGTGGGTTGCCATTTCCTCTTCCATGGGATCTTCCCGACCCAGGAATTGAACCTGGGTCTCCAGGATTGCCGGCAGACTTTACCATCTGAGCCACCAGGGAAGGTAAGACCTCAAATATAGATGTGGTAAAGGGGCGAAACCATGGCAGATTTTACTTTCTTGGTCTCCAAATCACTGCAGATGGTGGCTTCAGCCCCCAAATTAAAAGACTTTCCTTGGAAGAAAATCTGTGACAAACCTAGACTGCGTATGAAAAAGCAGGGATATCACTTTGCCAACAAATATTGATAAAGTCAAAGCTATGGTTTTTCTAGTAGTCATGTATGGATGTGATAGTTGGACCATAAGAAAGTGTGGGTGCCAAAGAATTGATGCTTTTGAATTGTGCAGAAGACTTGAATGTCCCTTGGACTGCAAGGAAATTAAACCAGTTGATCCTAAAGGAAATCAACCCTGAATATATGCATTAGCAGAGCTGAAACTGAAGCTCCAATACTTTGACCACGTAATGCAAAGAGACAACTCATTGAAAAAGACTCTGATGCTGGGCAAGATTGAGGGCAGGAGGAGAAGGGGGCTATAGAGGACGAAATGATTGAATGGTATCGCCAACCTGATGAAGATGAGTTTAAGCAAACTCCTGGACAGGAGAGTGAAGGACAGGGAAGCATGGCATGCTGCAGACCATGGGGTCGCAAAGAGTTGGACACGATTTAGCAACTGAACAACGAAAGAGGGTAAACACGTAGTCCCTAGGTTTTTTCTTTCAGAAGTTTTATAGTTTCAGGTCTTACATTTAAATCTTTAATCCATTTGAGCTTATTTTTGTGTAGGATGTGAGAAAGTCTAGTTTCTTTCCATGTAGCTCTTCAGTTTGCCAAATCATTTATTGATGATGCTTTTTTTCTGTTGTATGTCCTTTATCATAAGGTTGGGCTGTTCTGTTCCATTGATCTATGTATGTTTGTAAGCCAAGTACCATGCTGTTTTGATTATCTTTGTAGTATACTTTGAAATAGGAGATCATGTTTCCTCCAGCTTTGTTTTTTCTCAAGATTGTTTGGCTTATTTGGGGGTTTTAGTGTTTAAGGAAATTTTAGAATTATTCTAGTTCTGTGAGAAATGTTTAGTCACCAAGTCATGTCTGACTCTTCACAACCCTATGGACCACAGAACAGCACATCAGGGGCTCTCTGGCCCTCGCCATCTCCTGGAGTTTGCCCAAGTTCATTTTCACTGAATCAGTGACGCTATCCAACCAACTCATCCTCTGTTGCCCTCTTCTTCTGCTGTCAGTCTTTCCCTGCATCAGGGTCTTACTGATGAGTCATTGGTTCGCGTCAGTTGGCCAAAGTATTGGAACTTCAACCTCAGCATCAGTCCTTCCAATGAGTATTCAGGGTTGCTTTCCTTTAAGATTGACTGGTCTCCTTGCTGTCCAAGGGACTCTCAAGAGTCTTCTTCAACACCACAGTTAAAAAGCGTCTATTATGGGCTTCCCTAGTGGTCCGTCCAATCGGTAAAGACACCACCTTGCAGTCCAAGAGGGACCAGTTCGATCCCTGGCCTGGGAAGATCCCATGTGCCACCAAGTGGCTGGACTGATGTGTCCAACTACCAAGCCAGCGCTCTGGAGCACGTGTGCCCAGAGCTGGTGCTCTGTAACAAGAGAGGCCACTGCGATGGAGGCCCACACAGACCAAAGAACAAGATGGATGGAAAATAAAATGGCTATTGAACGCAACCGGAGCTTAAATTTTTGGGGTCGCAAAGAGTTGGACACGATTTAGCAACTGAACAACGAAAGAGGGTAAACACGTAGTCCCTAGGTTTTTTCTTTCAGAAGTTTTATAGTTTCAGGTCTTACATTTAAATCTTTAATCCATTTGAGCTTATTTTTGTGTAGGATGTGAGAAAGTCTAGTTTCTTTCCATGTAGCTCTTCAGTTTGCCAAATCATTTATTGATGATGCTTTTTTTCTGTTGTATGTCCTTTATCATAAGGTTGGGCTGTTCTGTTCCATTGATCTATGTATGTTTGTAAGCCAAGTACCATGCTGTTTTGATTATCTTTGTAGTATACTTTGAAATAGGAGATCATGTTTCCTCCAGCTTTGTTTTTTCTCAAGATTGTTTGGCTTATTTGGGGGTTTTAGTGTTTAAGGAAATTTTAGAATTATTCTAGTTCTGTGAGAAATGTTTAGTCACCAAGTCATGTCTGACTCTTCACAACCCTATGGACCACAGAACAGCACATCAGGGGCTCTCTGGCCCTCGCCATCTCCTGGAGTTTGCCCAAGTTCATTTTCACTGAATCAGTGACGCTATCCAACCAACTCATCCTCTGTTGCCCTCTTCTTCTGCTGTCAGTCTTTCCCTGCATCAGGGTCTTACTGATGAGTCATTGGTTCGCGTCAGTTGGCCAAAGTATTGGAACTTCAACCTCAGCATCAGTCCTTCCAATGAGTATTCAGGGTTGCTTTCCTTTAAGATTGACTGGTCTCCTTGCTGTCCAAGGGACTCTCAAGAGTCTTCTTCAACACCACAGTTAAAAAGCGTCTATTATGGGCTTCCCTAGTGGTCCGTCCAATCGGTAAAGACACCACCTTGCAGTCCAAGAGGGACCAGTTCGATCCCTGGCCTGGGAAGATCCCATGTGCCACCAAGTGGCTGGACTGATGTGTCCAACTACCAAGCCAGCGCTCTGGAGCACGTGTGCCCAGAGCTGGTGCTCTGTAACAAGAGAGGCCACTGCGATGGAGGCCCACACAGACCAAAGAACAAAGATGGATGGAAATAAATAAATGAAAGACCAATAGAAGTGGCCAAAAAAAAGCATCGACCGTGCAGCATTCTGCCTTCAGAGTCATCCACCTCTCACATCTGTACATCACTATTGGAAAGACCATACATAGCCTTTACCATATGGACATTTGTCAGCAAAGTGGTATCTTTGCTTTTTAACCCACTATCTAAGTTTGTCATAGCTTTCTTGCCAAGAAGCCACCGTCTTCTGATTTCATGGCTGCACTGATTTTAGAGCCCAAGAAAAGGAAATCTGTCCACCTTTTCCCATTCTATTTGCCATGAAATGATAGGAACAGATGCCACGATCTTGAATTTTTTATTGAGTTTTAAGCCAGATTTTTCACTCTCCTTCACCTTCATAGAGAGGCTCTTTAGGGGCTTCCCTGGTGGTCCAATGGGTAAAGAGTCCGCCTTGCAGTGCAAGGGGTGCCAGTCGATCCCTGGCCTGGGAAGATCCCATATGCCACGGAGTGGCTGGACCAGTGTGTCCAATTATGAACCAACGCTCTGGAGTGCATGCACCCAGAGCTAGTGTTCTGCAACGATAGAGGCCATTGCAATGGGAGGCCCACACAGGCCAAAGAATAAAGACAGGAAAATTAATAAATGAAAAACCAATAAAAGAGGCCAAAATTTAAAAAACAAAAAAGAGGCTCTTTAGTTCCTCTTCACTTTCTGCCATTAGAGTGGTATCATCCACATATCTGAGATTGTTAATACTTCTCCCAGCAGTCTTGATTCCAGATTGTGACTCACCCACCTACATTTCTCAGGATGTATTCTGCATGAAAGTTAACTAAATGAGATGACCAGAAACATCATTGTGAAAAATATCATTGGTATTTTGATAAGGATTTCATTGAATCTGTAGAGTATGGTCATTTTAACAATATTCTTCACTCCATAAGCATATAGCTTTCTAATGTTAGTGTCGTCAATTTCATCCATCAATTTGTACAGGTCTTTTACCTTCTTAGATTTATTCCTTGTATTGTTTTGGTTGCAACTATAAATGGAATTTTTCTAATAGTTGTTAATGTATAGAAATACAATAGATTTCTGTATGTTAATTTTGTGTCCTGCAACTTTACTGAATTCATTGCTAAGTTCCAGTAGTTTTTTGGTGGCCTCTTTAGGATTGTCTGTGTATTAGACTCATGTCATCAGCAAACTGTGACAGCATTACTTCATCCTTTGAAATTTGAATTCCTTTTATTTGTCTCATCTGATTGCTGTTGCTAGGACTTACAATACTATGTTGACCAGAAGTGAAGAGAGTGGGCATCTTTGTTTTGTTCTTGATCTTAGAGGAAATGCTTGCTGTGGGCTTGTCATAGATGGCTTTTATTATATTGAGGTGTGTCCTTTTATACTCCTGTGGGATCTCTGATCTTTGTTGAAGCATCCAGGATCTTCTAGTTGTGGCATGTGGGATCTAGTTCCCTGACTAAGGATTGAACCCAGCCTTCTGCACTGGGAGCACAGAGTCTTAACCGATGGAAGTTCCCTCTTCAGTTTGTTAATATGGTGTATCACATTGATTGGGGATATGGAACCATCATTGCATCCCAGGGACAAATCACATTCAGTCATGCTGAATGATCCTTTTAATGTGTGTTGAATTTGATTTGTTAATATTTTGTTGGGAATTTTTACCTGTTTTTATCAATGTTATTGACCTGTAATTTTCTCTTTTTTTTAAATTTTTACTTTACTTTTTACTTTTACAGAGTTTTGTTGTTTACAGATATGTATGATCTCAGATTAGTCATATGTATATTTCCCCCATCCCACCCCTCTAGGCCGTTGCGCAGCACCCTGCAGGATCCCTTTTCTCACAGCGCAATGCCAATAGCTATTTTTTCACATACGATAGTATAGGTTTTCATGCTACTTCCTTTATGCCTCAATATGCCTCAATTAATTCCCCACAATGTCCATATGTCTACTGTCCATGTCTTTTTTCATCACTTCACTGTGTGTGTTATCATTACCATCCTACTAGATTCCATATATGTGTTAGTATATTGTACTGTAGATTTTAACTCAAGCATATAGCTTTCTAATGTTAGTGTCGTCAATTTCATCCATCAATTTGTACAGGTCTTTTACCTTCTTAGATTTATTCCTTGTATTGTTTTGGTTGCAACTATAAATGGAATTTTTCTAATAGTTGTTAATGTATAGAAATACAATAGATTTCTGTATGTTAATTTTGTGTCCTGCAACTTTACTGAATTCATTGCTAAGTTCCAGTAGTTTTTTGGTGGCCTCTTTAGGATTGTCTGTGTATTAGACTCATGTCATCAGCAAACTGTGACAGCATTACTTCATCCTTTGAAATTTGAATTCCTTTTATTTGTCTCATCTGATTGCTGTTGCTAGGACTTACAATACTATGTTGACCAGAAGTGAAGAGAGTGGGCATCTTTGTTTTGTTCTTGATCTTAGAGGAAATGCTTGCTGTGGGCTTGTCATAGATGGCTTTTATTATATTGAGGTGTGTCCTTTTATACTCCTGTGGGATCTCTGATCTTTGTTGAAGCATCCAGGATCTTCTAGTTGTGGCATGTGGGATCTAGTTCCCTGACTAAGGATTGAACCCAGCCTTCTGCACTGGGAGCACAGAGTCTTAACCGATGGAAGTTCCCTCTTCAGTTTGTTAATATGGTGTATCACATTGATTGGGGATATGGAACCATCATTGCATCCCAGGGACAAATCACATTCAGTCATGCTGAATGATCCTTTTAATGTGTGTTGAATTTGATTTGTTAATATTTTGTTGGGAATTTTTACCTGTTTTTATCAATGTTATTGACCTGTAATTTTCTCTTTTTTTTAAATTTTTACTTTACTTTTTACTTTTACAGAGTTTTGTTGTTTACAGATATGTATGATCTCAGATTAGTCATATGTATATTTCCCCCATCCCACCCCTCTAGGCCGTTGCGCAGCACCCCTGCAGGATCCCCTTTTCTCACAGCGCAATGCCAATAGCTATTTTTTTCACATACGATAGTATAGGTTTTCATGCTACTTCCTTTATGCCTCAATATGCCTCAATTAATTCCCCACAATGTCCATATGTCTACTGTCCATGTCTTTTTTCATCACTTCACTGTGTGTGTTATCATTACCATCCTACTAGATTCCATATATGTGTTAGTATATTGTACTTATCTTTCTCTTTTTGACTGACTTCACTTTTTATGATAGGTTCTAGATCCAGCCACCTCAGTAGGTCTGATTCTTCTGCGTTTCATTTTACAGCTGTGTAGTATTGCATTGTATATATGTACCAGAGCTTTTGTATCCATTCATTCGTCGATGGACATCTAGGTTGCTTCCATGTTCCAGCTATTGTATAGAGAGCTGCAGTGAACATTGGGGTACAGGTGCCTCTTTCAGTTCTGATTTCATCATGGTATAAGCCTAAGAGTGGGATTGCTTGCTAGTAGGGTGCTTCTATTTTTCGTTTTTTAATGAATCTCCATACTGTCTTCCAGAGGCTGTATCAATTTATACTCCTACCAGCAATGCAAGAGTGTTCCCTTTTCGGGCTTCCCTGGTGGTCCATTGGGTAAGGACACTGCCTTGCAGTGCAAGGGGTGCCAGTTCGATCCCTGGCCTGGGAAGATCCCACGTGCTGCGGAGCAGCTGGACCGATGTGTCCAACTAGCGAGCCTGGAGCACATGCACCCAGAGCCAGTACTCTGCGACAACAGAGGCCACCACGATGGGAGGCCCACATGGGCCAAAGAACAAAGATGGATGAAAATGAATAAATGAAAGACCAATAGAAGTGGCCCGCCTGCTCCCCTCCCTCCCCACCCCTCCCCCACCAAAATAAATAAATAAATAAATCTTTTAGAAAAAAAGAGTGTTCCCTTTTCTCTGCACCCTCTCCAGCATTTACTGTCTGTAGATTTGTGGATGATAGCCATTCTGATGGGTGTGAGGGGATATCTCATTGTAGTTTTGATTTGCGTTTCTCTAATTGTAAGTGAAGTTGAGCATCGTTTCATGTGTTTTGGGGCCATCTGTATGTCCTCTTTGGAGAAGTGTCTGTTTAGGTCCTCCCATTTTTTTTGATTGGGTTGTTCATTTTTCCGATGTTGAGTTGTCTGAGAAATCTGTGGATTTCTGAGTTGTAGTTGTCTGAGAAATCTGTAGTTGTCTGAGAAATCTGTAGATTTCTTGATGATGAAAAAGATATTCCATGCAAATGGAAATCAAAAGAAAGCTGGAGTGGCAATCCTCATATCAGACAAAATAGACCTTAGAATAAAGAAGAGTATAAGAGAGAAGGCAGGTCACTACATAATGATCAAGGGATCGATCCAAAAGAAAGACATAACAATCATAAATATCTATGTGCCCAACACAGGAGCACCCCAATACATAAGACAAGCACTTTCAGGCATAAAAGAAGAAATCAACAATAACACATTGATAGTAGGAGACTTTAACACTCCTCTCACACCAATGGACAGATCATCCAAACAGACAAGTAATAAAGAAACACAAGGTTTAAATGACACACTAGAAGAGATGGACCTCATGGATATCTTTAGGACCTTCCATCCAAAAGCAGAAGAATACACTTTCTTCTCAAGTGCTCATGTAATATTCTCCCGGATAGACCACATCTTGGGCCACAAATCAAACCTCAGTCAATTCAAGAAAATTGAAAGTATATCAACCATCTTTTCTGACCACAATGCAATGAGACTAGAGACCAACTGCAGGAAAAAAAAAAACCCACTAAAAACACAAACACCTGGGGATTAAAAAACATACCTAAAAAAGAAACTGATTACCAAGCAATTCAAAGGTGAAATTTAAAAAATCCTAGACGAAAACAATTTTCTTCTTTTATGATTATCTTTGGTTTGGGTGTTGGTGGCTGAATGAGTTTGGAAGTGTTCCCTGAAACATTTTGAAGTTTGAGAAAGGTAGGTGTTAGCTCTTAAAGTTTTTGGTAGAATTCAAGTGTAAGACTGTCTCTGGACTTTTGTTGGAAGCTTTCTTTTTTTAAAATACTGATTCAATTTCCATTACTAGTAATTAGTCTACTCACGTTTTCTATTCCTTCCTGAATCAGTTTTGCGGGATTGTACATTTCTGGGAATTTCTGCTAAGTTTTCCAGTTTGTTTTATTTTTTATTTGTTTGGGGATTTTTTTTATTCTGTTTAAAAATGTTCCCAGTTTATTGACATATAAATGTTCATAGTATTCTTGTGATCTTCTCTTTCTGTGTTATTGCTTATAACTTCTGTTTTTTGTTTTTTTTTGTTTTTTTGTTTTTTTACTTACTTGGGCCCTCTTCTTTGATATATCTGGCAAAAAAATTTTCAATTTTCTTTATTTTTTCAAAGAACTGGCTCTCTTTTTTTATTGATTTTTTTTTTCTCTTGTAGTTTTAGTCTCTGTTTCATTTATTTCTTGCTCGATTTTTATTATTTCTTTCCTTCTAACTTTGGTTTTGATTCTCTTTTTCTCATTCCTTTAGGTGTAAGGTGGTTTATTTGAGATTGTTCTTGTTTACTGAGGCTTGCATTACTATAAATTTTCCTCTTAGAAACAGCTTTTGCAGTGTCTCATGCATGGACTTATGGGCCATTACATTTTCATTTGTCTCCCACATATTTATTTTCTCTTTGATTTTTTTTTCAGTGATCTATTGGTTGGTTAGTAGCATGTTGTTTAGCCTCCATGTGTTTTTTTGTTTGTTTGTTTCCTGTTGTTTTCTTGTAGTTTCTAGTTTCATGGCATTATGGTTGAAAAGATGCACCTGTTAAATCTATCTGGTCTCTGTCATTTAAGGCCAATGTTTTTGATTTTTTTAAATTTATTTTTTAATTGAAGGATAATTGCTTTATAGAATTTCTTTTCTGTTAAATATCAACATGCATCAGCCATAAGGGTATATATTTCCCCTTTCTTGAGCTGCCCTCCCATCTTCCTCCCCATCCCACCCCTCCAAGTTGAATCCTCTTTGGGTTCTCCAAATCATACAGCAAATTCCCATTGGCTATCTAGTTTATTTTACATGTAGTAATATAAGTTTCCATGTTATTCTTCCCATACATCTCACCCTCTACTTCCCCCACCTCCCCCCATTTCCATAAGTCTGTTCTCTATGTTTCTAAATTGCTTCTCTGTAAATAAATTCATTAGCACCATCCTTCTAGAATCCATAACTATCTGTTAGTATACAACATTTATTTTTCTCTTTTTGACTTATTTCACCCTGTGTAAGAGGCTCTAGGTTCATCCACCTCATTAAAACTGACTCAAATGCATTCATTTTTATGGCTGAGTAATATTCCATTGTAAAAATGTTCCCAGTTTATTTACATATAAATGTTCATAGTATTCTTGTGATCTTCTCTTTCTGTGTTATTGCTTATAACTTCTGTTTTTTGTTTTTTGTTTTTTTACTTACTTGGGCCCTCTTCTTTGATATATCTGGCAAAAAAATTTTCAATTTTCTTTATTTTTTCAAAGAACTGGCTCTCTTTTTTTATTGATTTTTTTTTTCTCTTGTAGTTTTAGTCTCTGTTTCATTTATTTCTTGCTCGATTTTTATTATTTCTTTCCTTCTAACTTTGGTTTTGATTCTCTTTTTCTCATTCCTTTAGGTGTAAGGTGGTTTATTTGAGATTGTTCTTGTTTACTGAGGCTTGCATTACTATAAATTTTCCTCTTAGAAACAGCTTTTGCAGTGTCTCATGCATGGACTTATGGGCCATTACATTTTCATTTGTCTCCCACATATTTATTTTCTCTTTGATTTTTTTTTCAGTGATCTATTGGTTGGTTAGTAGCATGTTGTTTAGCCTCCATGTGTTTTTTTGTTTGTTTGTTTCCTGTTGTTTTCTTGTAGTTTCTAGTTTCATGGCATTATGGTTGAAAAGATGCACCTGTTAAATCTATCTGGTCTCTGTCATTTAAGGCCAATGTTTTTGATTTTTTTAAATTTATTTTTTAATTGAAGGATAATTGCTTTATAGAATTTCTTTTCTGTTAAATATCAACATGCATCAGCCATAAGGGTATATATTTCCCCTTTCTTGAGCTGCCCTCCCATCTTCCTCCCCATCCCACCCCTCCAAGTTGAATCCTCTTTGGGTTCTCCAAATCATACAGCAAATTCCCATTGGCTATCTAGTTTATTTTACATGTAGTAATATAAGTTTCCATGTTATTCTTCCCATACATCTCACCCTCTACTTCCCCCACCTCCCCCCATTTCCATAAGTCTGTTCTCTATGTTTCTAAATTGCTTCTCTGTAAATAAATTCATTAGCACCATCCTTCTAGAATCCATAACTATCTGTTAGTATACAACATTTATTTTTCTCTTTTTGACTTATTTCACCCTGTGTAAGAGGCTCTAGGTTCATCCACCTCATTAAAACTGACTCAAATGCATTCATTTTTATGGCTGAGTAATATTCCATTGTATATATGTACCACAGCTTCTTTATCCATTCATCTGTCAATGAACATCTAGATTGCTTCCATGTTCTACCTATTGTAAATACTGCTGCAGTGAACATTGGCATACATGCGTCTCTTTCAATCTTGGTTTCCTCAAGGTATATGCCTAGTAGTGGTGGTTTTATTCCTAATTTTTTAAGAATCTCCATACTGTCTTCCATAGTGGCTGTGTCAATTTACGTTCCCACCAAGAGTGTTCCCTTTTTTCCACACCCTCTCGAGCATTTATTGTTTGTTGACTTTTTGATCACGGTCATTCTGACTGGTGTGAAGTGATATCTTACTGTAGTTTTAATTTGAATTTCTCTAATAATGACCAAAGTCAAGCACCTCTTCATGTGTTTGTTAGCCACCTGTATGGATTCTTTGGAAAGATATCTAGGTCTTTTCCCCACTTTTTGATCAGGTTGTTTGTTTTTCTGGTATTGAGCTGCATGAACTGCTTGTATATTCTGGAAATTAATCCTTTGTCAGTTAGGTTTTTTGCTATTATTTTCTCTCATTCTAAGGGTGGTCTTTACACCTTGTTTATGGTTTCCTTTGCTGTGCAATAGCTTATAAGTTTAATTAGGTCCCACTTGTTTATTTTTGTCTTTATTTCCATTCCTCTAGGAGACAATCATAGAAGATCCTGCTTTGACTTATGTCATCGAGTGTTCTGCCTATGTTTTCCTGTAACAATTTTATACTTTCTGGTCATACATTTAGGTCTTTAATCCATTTTGAGTTGATCTTTGTGTATGGTATTAGGAGGTGCTCTAATTTCATTCATTTACACATAGCTGTCCAGTTTTCACAGAACCACTTATTGAAGAGGCTATCTTTACCCATTGCCTATTCTTGTCTCTTTGTCAAAAATAAAGTACCCATAAGTGTGTGGGTTTATCTCTGGGTTCTCTATCTTGTTCCATTGGCCTATATTTCTGTTTTTGTGCCAGTAACATACTGTCTTGATGACAGTAGCTTTATAGTATAGTCTGAAGTTGGTAAGGTTAATTCCTCCAGCTCCATTCTTCTTTTTCAAGACTTTTGCCTGAATAGTCTTTTGTGTTTCCATACAAATTGTGAAATTATTTGTTCTAGTTATGTGAAAAACTATCATTGGTAATTTAATAGGAATCAGATTGAATCTGTAAATTGCATTTGGTAGTGTACAGTATTGACTCTTCCAACCAGGAACATAGAATATCTCTTCATCTATTTATGTCATCTGTGATTTCTTTCATGAGAGTCTTATAGTTGTCTGTAATAGGGCTCTTTTGTCTCTTTAGGTAGGTTTGTTTCTAGATATTTTACTCATTTGTTGCAATTGTGAGTGGAATTGATTCCTTAAATTCTCTTTCTGATTTTTCATTGTTAGTATATAGAAATGCAAGCAATTTTTGTGTATTGATTTTGTATCCTGCAACTTTGCTAAATCAGCTGATTAGCTCTAGTAATTTTCTGACAGTATCATTAGGATTTTCTAAGTACAGCATCATGTCATCTGCAGAGTTTTACTTCTTCTTTCCAATCTGGATTCCTTTTATTTCTCTTTCTTCTCTAAATCATAGCTATGCACTTCTAAAACTATGTTGATTAAGATGAGTGAGAGTGAACACTCTTGTCTTGTTCCTGATGTTAGAGGGATTGCTTTCAGTTTTTTACTATTGAGAATACTTGCTGTGGGCTTATCATATATGGCCTTTACTACATTGAAGTAAGTTCCTTCTAAGCCTATTTTTTGACGAGTTTTTTTTTTAAATAATAAATGGGTGCTAAATTTTGTTCAAGGCTTTTTCTGCATCTATTGAGATTATCATATGGTTTTTACCTTTCAATTTTTTAATATGGTGTATCACAATGATTGGTTTGCATATATTGAAGAATCCTTGCATCCCTGGGATAAACCCAACTTGATCATGGTGTGTTATCCTTTTAATGTGTTATTGAATTCTGTTGCTAGAATTTTTTTTCTTTACTTCTTCTTTTTTTTTTTTTTTTTTGCTTCAAAATCATTATTTATTTTCATCCATCTTTATTCTTTGCCATGTGTGGGCTTCCCATCACAGTGACCTCTCTCATTGCAGAGCACTGGCTCTGGGCACATGTACTCCAGAGCACTGGCTCGTAATTGGGCACATAGGCCCATACACTGGCCTGTAATTTGCCTTTGTCTGGTTTTGGTATTAGGGTGATTGTATCAAATGAGTTTGGAAGTGTTCCTTCCTCTGTGATATTTTGGAAAAGTTTCAGAAGGATAAGTATTAGCTCTTCTATAAATATTTGAAATAATTCACCTGTGACGCCATCTGGCCCTGGCCTTTTCTTTTTGGGAAGATTTTTGATCACAGTTTTGATTTTAGTGCTTGTAAATGGATAGTTCATAATTTGTTTCTTCCAGGTTCAGTCTTAGAAAGTTGAACTTTCCTCAGAATGTGTGTTCATTTCCTTTAGGCTGTTCATTTTATTAAAATATAGTTGCTCATAATTGTCTCTTACAATCCTTTGTGTCACTGCATTGTATAGTGTAACCTCTCCTTTTTCATTTCTAACTTTGTTGATTTTACTTGTCTTTTTTTTTTATTCCTTGATGAATCCACCTAATGGTTTGTCAGTTTTGATTATCTTCTCAAAAAGCCAGCTTTTAGTTTTATTAATCTTTAATATTTTTTCATTCATTTCTTTTATATTTATACCTGCTCTGATCTTTATGATTTCTTTTTTTCTACTGACTTTTAAGGTTTTTTGTTCTTCTTTTTCCAGCTACTTTAGGTGCAGGGTTAGGTTCTCATTTGATGTGTTTTCATTCTCATTTGTTTCTAGGAATCTTTTGAATCCCCTTCTTATTTTTTCAGTAACCTGTTTGTTGTTTAGAAATGTGTTGTTTAATCTCTATGTGTTTGTGTTTTTTTGCAGTTCTTTTGTTGCAATTCATAGCATTGTGATCAGAGAAGATGCTTGATACAGTTTGAATTTCTTAAGTTTACTGAGTCTTGATTTGTGATCCAAGATGTGGTCTATACTGGAGAATGTTCCATGTGCACTTGAAGAAAGTATATTTTTGCATTTGGATGGAAAGTCCTGGAGATATCAATTAGGTCTATTTTGTCTAATGTTTCATTTAAGATTTTGGTTTTCTTATTGATTTTCTGTTTCAGTGTCCATTGGTGTAAGTGGAGTGTTAATGTTCCCCACTATTTTTGTGTTACTGTTGTTTTCTGTATTTGCCTTATGTATTGAGGTGTTTCTATGTTGGGTGCATAAGTATTTACAATTGTTATGCCTTCTTGGATTGATCCCTTAATCATTATGTAGTGTCCTTCTTTATCTCTTGTGTGTTTATTTTAAAGTCTATTTTCCCTAAAATGAGAATTGCGACTCCAGCTTTCTTTCTTTTTTTTTTTTTAAAGATTTATTTATTTATTTTGGGCAAGGGTCGGGTTGGGGAAGGAGGGGAGTGGGCAGGCCACTTCTATTGGTCTTTCATTTCTCTATTTTCATCCGTCTTTGTTCTTTGGCTCCTGTGGGCCTCCCATCGTGGTGGCGTCTGTCGTCGCAGAGCACCGGCTCTGGGCTCATGCGCTCCAGAGCTCCGGCTCAGTAATTGGACACATCGGTCCAGCTGCTCCGCGGCATGTGGGATCTTCCCAGGCCAGGGATCGAACCGGCGCCCCTTGCACTGCAAGGCGGTGTCCTTACCCACTGGACCACCAGGGGAAGCCCTCCAGCTTTCTTTTTATTTCCATTTGCATGGAATATCTTTTTTCATCCTTATATTTTCAGCCTGTATGTTGTTGCTCTGGGTCTGAAGTGTGTCTCTTGCAGGCAGCATATATTGGGTCTTGTTTTTGTATCCATTCACCCAGTCTGTATCTTTGGTGGAGCATTTAATCATATAAGCATTTAATCGTTTACATTTACGGTAATTTTTGACATATATGTTCCTATTGGCATTTTCTTAATTGTTTTGGGCTTGTTTTTGTAGGTCTTCCCTTTCTCTTGTGTTTAGTGCCTATATATCTCTTGTTTTTTAGTGATATTATCTCTTATATTTGTTGATCAGAGAAGATGCTTGATACAGTTTGAATTTCTTAAGTTTACTGAGTCTTGATTTGTGATCCAAGATGTGGTCTATACTGGAGAATGTTCCATGTGCACTTGAAGAAAGTATATTTTTGCATTTGGATGGAAAGTCCTGGAGATATCAATTAGGTCTATTTTGTCTAATGTTTCATTTAAGATTTTGGTTTTCTTATTGATTTTCTGTTTCAGTGTCCATTGGTGTAAGTGGAGTGTTAATGTTCCCCACTATTTTTGTGTTACTGTTGTTTTCTGTATTTGCCTTATGTATTGAGGTGTTTCTATGTTGGGTGCATAAGTATTTACAATTGTTATGCCTTCTTGGATTGATCCCTTAATCATTATGTAGTGTCCTTCTTTATCTCTTGTGTGTTTATTTTAAAGTCTATTTTCCCTAAAATGAGAATTGCGACTCCAGCTTTCTTTCTTTTTTTTTTTTTAAAGATTTATTTATTTATTTTGGGCAAGGGTCGGGTTGGGGAAGGAGGGGAGTGGGCAGGCCACTTCTATTGGTCTTTCATTTCTCTATTTTCATCCGTCTTTGTTCTTTGGCTCCTGTGGGCCTCCCATCGTGGTGGCGTCTGTCGTCGCAGAGCACCGGCTCTGGGCTCATGCGCTCCAGAGCTCCGGCTCAGTAATTGGACACATCGGTCCAGCTGCTCCGCGGCATGTGGGATCTTCCCAGGCCAGGGATCGAACCGGCGCCCCTTGCACTGCAAGGCGGTGTCCTTACCCACTGGACCACCAGGGGAAGCCCTCCAGCTTTCTTTTTATTTCCATTTGCATGGAATATCTTTTTTCATCCTTATATTTTCAGCCTGTATGTTGTTGCTCTGGGTCTGAAGTGTGTCTCTTGCAGGCAGCATATATTGGGTCTTGTTTTTGTATCCATTCACCCAGTCTGTATCTTTGGTGGAGCATTTAATCATATAAGCATTTAATCGTTTACATTTACGGTAATTTTTGACATATATGTTCCTATTGGCATTTTCTTAATTGTTTTGGGCTTGTTTTTGTAGGTCTTCCCTTTCTCTTGTGTTTAGTGCCTATATATCTCTTTAGTATTTGTTGTAAAGCTGAATTGGTAGTTCTAAATTCTCTTAACTTTTGCTTCTCTGTAAAATTTTTGATTTTTCCATCAATTTTGAATGAGATTCTTGAGAGGTAATCTTGGTTATAGATTTTTTTTTTTTTCCTTCAGTACTTGAAATGCACCCTGCCATTCCCTTCTGGTCTGCAGAGTTTCTATTTAGTCATATGGATTTTCCCTTGTATGTTATTTGCTGCTTTTAACGTTCTCTCTTTGTGTTTAATCTCTATTAACCTTATTGGTATGTGTCTGTGTGTTTCTCCTTGGAATTATCCTATATGGGACTCTCTATGCTTTTTGAACTTGATTTTTCTTTCCCATGTCAGGAAAGTCTTCAACTATAATCTCTTCAAAAATGTTCTCAGTGCTTTCCTTTTTCTCTTCCTCTAGAATCCCTATAATTCGAGTGTTGGTGCATTTAGTATCGTCCCAAAGGTCTCTGAAGCCATCCTCAATTCTTTTTATTCTTTATTCTTTATTCTGCTCTTCAGCTATAATTTCCACCATTCTATCTTCCAGCTCATTTATCCATTCTTCTACCTCTATTATCTACTATTGGTTTCTTCTAGAGTACTTTTAATTTCAATAATTGTGTTATTCATCTCTGTTTGCTTATTCTTTATTTCTCCTATGTCCTTGATAATTATACTAATTATTTCGTTCATTTTCTACATTCTGTTTTCAAGGCTTTGTAACATCTTTACTGTCAATATTCTGAATTTTTTTCAGGTAGTTTGCTTATTTCTTCTTCTTTATTTGGTCTTGTGAGTTTCTACCTAGTTCCTTCATTTGTGCTATTTTTCTCTGTCACTTCACTTTTTTTATTAACTTACTTCATTTGAAGTCTCCTTTTCCTAGGCTTTAGGGTTGTATTCCTTCTTCCTTTTGGTTTTTGCCCATGAAAAGAAAGGTTTCTTAAATGACTGTGTTTTCTTCTTGTTAGGGGTGACTTGTGCCTGCATTCTAGTGGAAGAAGGTGTGTTTTGTTTTGTTTTTTCCTCTGATGGGTAGGGCTGTGTGAGATGGTATATTTTTAAGTGTTTGTTGGAATCCTGTCTTCTGATGATTGTTTTTCTGTTTTAGTCTTGCTTGTTTGTGTGAAGTGTCCAGCGGTGGATGCTGTTAGCAGTTGGCCATTGTGGAAGTTCTTAGTAATTAATACCTCCAGATATTAGGATTTCTCTGGCAGTCTGAGATCTTGGGTTCCATGCTCCCACCTCAATAGATCAGTCCCAATCTTTGGACAAGGGACCAGGAGTCTATATGTTTCTTATGGGGTTAAGGCAAACAAACCAAGACAAAGAGCATAACATGACATGAAATAAAAGGTGAACCCAGATAGATGGTAAATACATGATCAGGCAGATAATTACACAAATAATGGGACATATACACACACTTATACATACACGGATATAGCCAAAGTCTTCCAAAGAAAAGAGAGTGCTAGAGATTGACTTGGTGAGGAATGAGAACCAAAAACAATATTGACCAATTAAAAGCAGAGCTAATTATCATTCAATCTAGAAAACTGAGCCAGAGAAGAGTGTCAATTGGGAAGTATAGCAAAGAGAACACAACAATTTAACTTACATGGTGAAAAGAAAGAAAGAGAGGCCAAAAAAAAAAAAAGGGAGAGGGGAGGGACAAGGGAAGAGAAGGTAGAAGAAAAATAGAAAAGCAAAGATAAATAGATGAATGTGAAGATGATTTATATATCAGGAATAGCTGAAGCAGGGAAAGAAAGATAGCTAACACAAACAGAACAAAAAATTTTTTTAAAAAAGGTAGAACAAAATCTTAAGAAAAAGAATTTTTTAACAAGAAGAAAAAGAAAACAAAGGATAACTCCACAACACAGCAAAAGGCTACTGTGGAGGTAAAAATATGTAGGAGGAATAAACAGTATGATTTAAAAGTGAAAGAAAAAAGACAAAAAAAAAAGTTCTCAAGGTCATAATTCTGATCTTGTGATTGAGTTTGGATTAGGGTCTTCTGATGGTTTCCTGGTTGCGGGAGGCACTTGTGCCTGTGTTCTGGTTGGTGGGGCTGGTTCTCGTGTCTCTCAAGGGCGGCGTAGTGTCCAGTAGTATGTTTGGGGGTCTCTGTGGGTTCTGTAGGACTCTAGGTAGTCCTCTCTGTTTTAGCAGTGATAGACACATCCATTTATGCAGCCACATTGAAGTGGCCCTCTCAATACATCCTCACTGCCATCTAACCACTGCAATCTTTGCTGAAGTTTCTGCCCCTCTGTCCCACCCTGCAGTGCAGGTTGAAACTTGCTAGTTGGGGGCTTATGTGGCTCTTTTCTCAGCTCCCTGACCCTGTCCTCTGCTCCAGCAGCTCGTGTTTGCCTCTTACATCTCCCTGGGTCTGCCCTTTGTGCCACAGGGCTAGTGCTGGCTACTCTCCTGCCACCTGGGCTGCTTATGGGCTGTAAAATGAAGCCTCCTCTATTCTGTCCTCTAGGTCCATGCTTTGCCTGCAGCTCCCCTGAGTCCCACCTATGTAGGAGTTTCCCACGCCATGGAATGTCTTCCTCCTTCACAAGCTCTCCCTCCCTCAGGGCACAAGCTCCTTTCCGGAAATTCTCCATCTCTTCTTTTCCCTTTTTATGTTTCTCTTTTTCCTACCTCATTCTAGACAAGTAAGTTGCCTGCCCTACTCTGAGGCCTGGGGTTGGGTCTCCTGTTTCGTAGGAGTTGTTCCATATTTGGATGAGTTTTTGATGTATTTGTCGTTGAGCTGGCAATCTCCCCATCTTACTCCTCTGCCATCTTCCCAGAATCCTTTATTGATTTTTTATCTGTATGATCTGTCCATTAATGTGAGGGAGAGGAGAGTACTAAAGTCTCCCACTATTGTGTCACTGTCAGCTTCTCCCTTTATGTCTGTTAATATTTGTTGTTTATATTGAGGTGCTCTTATGTTGAATTTATGTATATTTATGGTTGTTACACATTTACAGCTGTTATATCTTAGATTTATAATTGTTATATATTTTTATGTTGATCTCTTGATCCTTTGTCTCTTGTTATAGTCTTTGTTTTAACACCTATTTTGTCTGATATCAGTATTTCGGCCCTGGCCTTCTATTCATTTCCATTTATATGGAATACATTTTCCTATCCCCTCACTTTTGGTCTGTGTGTATCTTTATATCTAAAGTGAATCTATTTGTATCCATTCAGCCACTGTCTTTTAGTCCATTTATTGATAAATGTCTCTGTGGGTTCTGTAGGACTCTAGGTAGTCCTCTCTGTTTTAGCAGTGATAGACACATCCATTTATGCAGCCACATTGAAGTGGCCCTCTCAATACATCCTCACTGCCATCTAACCACTGCAATCTTTGCTGAAGTTTCTGCCCCTCTGTCCCACCCTGCAGTGCAGGTTGAAACTTGCTAGTTGGGGGCTTATGTGGCTCTTTTCTCAGCTCCCTGACCCTGTCCTCTGCTCCAGCAGCTCGTGTTTGCCTCTTACATCTCCCTGGGTCTGCCCTTTGTGCCACAGGGCTAGTGCTGGCTACTCTCCTGCCACCTGGGCTGCTTATGGGCTGTAAAATGAAGCCTCCTCTATTCTGTCCTCTAGGTCCATGCTTTGCCTGCAGCTCCCCTGAGTCCCACCTATGTAGGAGTTTCCCACGCCATGGAATGTCTTCCTCCTTCACAAGCTCTCCCTCCCTCAGGGCACAAGCTCCTTTCCGGAAATTCTCCATCTCTTCTTTTCCCTTTTTATGTTTCTCTTTTTCCTACCTCATTCTAGACAAGTAAGTTGCCTGCCCTACTCTGAGGCCTGGGGTTGGGTCTCCTGTTTCGTAGGAGTTGTTCCATATTTGGATGAGTTTTTGATGTATTTGTCGTTGAGCTGGCAATCTCCCCATCTTACTCCTCTGCCATCTTCCCAGAATCCTTTATTGATTTTTTATCTGTATGATCTGTCCATTAATGTGAGGAGAGGAGAGTACTAAAGTCTCCCACTATTGTGTCACTGTCAGCTTCTCCCTTTATGTCTGTTAATATTTGTTGTTTATATTGAGGTGCTCTTATGTTGAATTTATGTATATTTATGGTTGTTACACATTTACAGCTGTTATATCTTAGATTTATAATTGTTATATATTTTTATGTTGATCTCTTGATCCTTTGTCTCTTGTTATAGTCTTTGTTTTAACACCTATTTTGTCTGATATCAGTATTTCGGCCCTGGCCTTCTATTCATTTCCATTTATATGGAATACATTTTCCTATCCCCTCACTTTTGGTCTGTGTGTATCTTTATATCTAAAGTGAATCTATTTGTATCCATTCAGCCACTGTCTTTTAGTCCATTTATTGATAAATATGTACTTACTGTCATATTGTTAATTATTTTCTGGTTATAGTTCTTTTTGGTTCCACTTTTTGTTCTCTCCCTTTGCGATTTGCTAACTCTCTTTAGTGATACATTTTTTTTCCTTTCTTGTGTGTGTACCTATTATAGGTTTTGGTTTGTGGTTACTATAAGGTTTCTATTAATACATAGCAAACTGTGTATGATATGTATGATTATTTTAAGTTGATAACTATGATACATAAATGATTATTTTTTCAACACATCATGACAACCTTGCATTTTTTTTTTAACATTTATTTATTTATCTCTTTGGGGAGTGGGGTGGGGAGGGAGGGGGACGGGTGGGCTACTTCTATTGGTCTTCCATTTCTCTATTTTCATCCATCTTTGTTCTTCGGCTCCTGTGGGCCTCCCATCGCGGTGGCCACTGTCGTCAGAGCGCCCGGCTCTGGGCGCATGTGCTCAGAGCCCCGGCTCGGTAATTGGACACATCAGTCCAGCCGCTCTGCGGCACGTGGGATCTTCCCAGGCCAGGGATCGAACTGGTGCCCCTTGCACTGCAAGGCGGTGTCCTTACCCACTGGACCACCAGGGGAAGCCCCCAACCTTGCATTTTTTAACTCTCCCATATTCAATGCTTTTAATAACATATTTTGGATCTTTTTGTTTTACATATCCCTTAACTGTGATACTTGTGAGCACAGGTGATTTTACTGCTTTTGTCTTATAACCCCACCTCCCCACCCAATAGCTTCATAAGCAGTTGATCGAGTACCTTGACTGTATATTTGACCTTGCCAATGAGATTTTTCTTTAGTAATTTTCACATTTCATGTTGTGGTCTTTTCTTTTCCACTTAGAGAAGTCCCTTAATATTTCTTATAGAACCAGTTAAGTGGTGCTGAACGGTTATCTTCAAATATGTTCTTTGCCTCTTTATTCTTCCCTGAAGTACCCTTATCTTTATATCTAAAGTGAATCTATTTGTATCCATTCAGCCACTGTCTTTTAGTCCATTTATTGATAAATATGTACTTACTGTCATATTGTTAATTATTTTCTGGTTATAGTTCTTTTTGGTTCCACTTTTTGTTCTCTCCCTTTGCGATTTGCTAACTCTCTTTAGTGATACATTTTTTTTCCTTTCTTGTGTGTGTACCTATTATAGGTTTTGGTTTGTGGTTACTATAAGGTTTCTATTAATACATAGCAAACTGTGTATGATATGTATGATTATTTTAAGTTGATAACTATGATACATAAATGATTATTTTTTCAACACATCATGACAACCTTGCATTTTTTTTTTAACATTTATTTATTTATCTCTTTGGGGAGTGGGGTGGGGAGGGAGGGGGACGGGTGGGCTACTTCTATTGGTCTTCCATTTCTCTATTTTCATCCATCTTTGTTCTTCGGCTCCTGTGGGCCTCCCATCGCGGTGGCCACTGTCGTCACAGAGCGCCGGCTCTGGGCGCATGTGCTCCAGAGCCCCGGCTCGGTAATTGGACACATCAGTCCAGCCGCTCTGCGGCACGTGGGATCTTCCCAGGCCAGGGATCGAACTGGTGCCCCTTGCACTGCAAGGCGGTGTCCTTACCCACTGGACCACCAGGGGAAGCCCCCAACCTTGCATTTTTTAACTCTCCCATATTCAATGCTTTTAATAACATATTTTGGATCTTTTTGTTTTACATATCCCTTAACTGTGATACTTGTGAGCACAGGTGATTTTACTGCTTTTGTCTTATAACCCCACCTCCCCACCCAATAGCTTCATAAGCAGTTGATCGAGTACCTTGACTGTATATTTGACCTTGCCAATGAGATTTTTCTTTAGTAATTTTCACATTTCATGTTGTGGTCTTTTCTTTTCCACTTAGAGAAGTCCCTTAATATTTCTTATAGAACCAGTTAAGTGGTGCTGAACGGTTATCTTCAAATATGTTCTTTGCCTCTTTATTCTCCTGGTACCCTTATCATGCAAATGTTAATACATTTGATGTTGTCCCAGAGATCCCTACGTCTTCACTTTTTTTTTCTTTTCCTTTTTATGTTCAGCTTGGGTGATTTACACTACTCTGACTTCCAGTTTGCAGATCTATACCTCTGTATCATCTAATTGATTCTATATGTTGATTCCAATCTAGTGGTTTTTTTTTTTTTTTAGTTGTTGTATCCTTCAGCTCCAAGTCCTTCTGCATTTTCTAAGTCTTTGCTAAACTTCTCACTGTGCTCATCCATTCTTCTGAGTTCATTGGATATCTTTATGATGTTTACCTTGAACTCTTTGCTGGGTAGATTACTTATCTCCACTTCATTTAGCTCTTCCTCTAGTGTTTTATCTTTTTCCTTGTTTGGAACATATTCCTCTGTTTCCTCTTTTTGCCTACTTTACTGTTTTAATTTCTATGTACTGGGTAGGTCGGTTATTTCCTGCTTTTGGAGATGTAGCCTTGTGTAGAATGTCCTGTGTTCAAGCAGTGCTCTCTCCTCTAGTCACGGAACCTGTATGCTCTAGGAGTGTGTTTTCTGTGAACTTCTGGGGCCTTCTGTTGTGTGTGGATTAGGGATGCATGTTGGTAGTTATGACTGGCCTTTGGTCCAGTTGGTACCAGGCCCTACCTAGTGCAGAAGCCACCAATCACTGAACTAATTCATGGCAAGCTGGCTTCAGGGGAGCTCCCAGGGCTGGTTCCAGCCTGCTGGTGAGAAACACGGGATGGTTGCTTGTTGGTCCTGTTGTCCCAGAGCTGGTGTTAGCATGCGGGTGGATGGGGTCAGGTCCCAGGACTAGTGCTGGACCACTGGTAAGCAGTGTCAGACTGCAGGCTGCTAGTGGAGGGACCCGAGGTGTTTTGGAGGTGTGGGCTGGTAGGCTAGCCCATAAGCAGTTGATCGAGTACCTTGACTGTATATTTGACCTTGCCAATGAGGTTGTTCTTTAGTAATTTTCACATTTCATGTTGTGGTCTTTTCTTTTCCACTTAGAGAAGTCCCTTAATATTTCTTATAGAACCAGTTAAGTGGTGCTGAACGGTTATCTTCAAATATGTTCTTTGCCTCTTTATTCTCCTGGTACCCTTATCATGCAAATGTTAATACATTTGATGTTGTCCCAGAGATCCCTACGTCTTCACTTTTTTTTTCTTTTCCTTTTTATGTTCAGCTTGGGTGATTTACACTACTCTGACTTCCAGTTTGCAGATCTATACCTCTGTATCATCTAATTGATTCTATATGTTGATTCCAATCTAGTGGTTTTTTTTTTTTTTTTTTTAGTTGTTGTATCCTTCAGCTCCAAGTCCTTCTGCATTTTCTAAGTCTTTGCTAAACTTCTCACTGTGCTCATCCATTCTTCTGAGTTCATTGGATATCTTTATGATGTTTACCTTGAACTCTTTGCTGGGTAGATTACTTATCTCCACTTCATTTAGCTCTTCCTCTAGTGTTTTATCTTTTTCCTTGTTTGGAACATATTCCTCTGTTTCCTCTTTTTGCCTACTTTACTGTTTTAATTTCTATGTACTGGGTAGGTCGGTTATTTCCTGCTTTTGGAGATGTAGCCTTGTGTAGAATGTCCTGTGTTCAAGCAGTGCTCTCTCCTCTAGTCACGGAACCTGTATGCTCTAGGAGTGTGTTTTCTGTGAACTTCTGGGGCCTTCTGTTGTGTGTGGATTAGGGATGCATGTTGGTAGTTATGACTGGCCTTTGGTCCAGTTGGTACCAGGCCCTACCTAGTGCAGAAGCCACCAATCACTGAACTAATTCATGGCAAGCTGGCTTCAGGGGAGCTCCCAGGGCTGGTTCCAGCCTGCTGGTGAGAAACACGGGATGGTTGCTTGTTGGTCCTGTTGTCCCAGAGCTGGTGTTAGCATGCGGGTGGATGGGGTCAGGTCCCAGGACTAGTGCTGGACCACTGGTAAGCAGTGTCAGACTGCAGGCTGCTAGTGGAGGGACCCGAGGTGTTTTGGAGCTGGTGTCCACCCCCCGGTGAGACAAGTCTGGGGCTAGTGCTAGCCCATTAAAGGGCAGAGCTGGGTCCTGGATCTCTAGCCTGAGGTTACGAGACTGGTATCAGCCTCCTGGTGGCCATGGTCTTGACATGGTGGGCTTAGGAACTTTGGGCGTCCTGAGGCTAGTGCTAGCCCACCAGGGTGTGGGGCCAGTTCCTGAATAATCTGTTATGAGAGCCAGGTCCGAGTCCCCTGGGGGCTTCATGGGGGCCCACAGCTGCTACTAGCTTCTTGGTTGGTAAAGCTGTGTCCCCAAGCAGATAACGGCTTGGCTTGGAGGGGTGGGGCAGGGGTGGTAGTGGCAGACAAGACTGGTACTAGCAGGTTGGTGAGTGAGGCAAGGTTCTGGTGCTAACAAGCCAGAGCGAGGATTTCAAAATAGCATTTGCCAGCACCAGTATCCTCATGATAGAGTGAGCTCTCCAGAAAGGCTGCCACCCACTGTTAATGTTAATAATTTATTATTTGGTCATTCTCTGTACTTGATTGAGATTATTCTCAATAGTCCTATTTAAAAATAAAGCACACACAAAAACACATTTGCTATCACTCTTCCCTCCTTTAAGTTTCTCTAAATTAGCATGAATGCGGGAGACACGATTCTGGAGAGCTCATTCTATCATAAGGACACTGGCTTATTAGCACCATGAGGGAAACTATCACTGCTTCTAATTCTGGAATGTCTTCATCATCCCCAAAGAAATTCCATACCCATTGGCAGTTCTTTCCCACTTCCTTTCAAGGTCCCAACCTTAGGTTACGACTATTATTTTTTCTCTATAAATTTCTCTATTCTGGTCATTTCTTATAAGCAGAGCTACACAATGTGTGATCTTTTTTTTTTTTTTTTTTAATTTTTAAATTTATTTTTATTCTTTATTTTAAAGGTTTTACAGAGTTTTGTTGTTCACATACATGTATGTTCCCAGATCAGTCATATGCATATCCATGGTCCCCACCCACCCAGATCCCCCCATCCCACCCCTCCAGACCTTTGCCCCAAGCCATTGTAAGCACTCCTATTCCCTTAGCACTGTGACACTAGCTATCTTTTCCACACATAACACTATAGGTTTCCTTGTTGCTTCCTCCATGCTTCCCCCTCCCTATTTATTCACCACGATGTCCCTATGTCTATGCTCTGTCTTTTTTTTTTTTTTCATGAGTTCCCTGTGTGTGATATCAAGACCGTCCTACTAGATTCCATATATGTGTGTTAGTATACTGTATTTGTCTTTCTGTTTTTGACTTACTTCACTTTTTATGATAGGTTCTAGAGCCAGCCACTACATTAGGATTGAGTCTTCTGCATTTCTTTTAACAGCTGAGTAGTATTCCATTGTATATATGTACCAGAGCTTCTGGATCCATTCATTCGTCGATGGACATCTAGGTTGCTTCCATGTTTTGGCTATTGTATAGAGAGCTGCAATGAACATTGGGGTGCAGGGGCTTCTTTCAGTTTTGATTTCATCAGGATATAAGCCTAAGAGTGGGATTGCTGGGTCATAGGGTGCTTCTATTTTTAGTTTTTTAAGAAATCTCCAGACTGTCTTCCATAGAGGCTGTATCAATTTACATTCCCACCAGCAATGCAAGAGAGTTCCCTTTTCTCCGCACCCTCTCCAGCATTTATTGTCTGCAGATTTCTTGAAGATGGCCATTCTGACGGGTGTGAGGTGATATCTCATTGTAGTTTTAATTTGCATTTCTCTAATAATAAGTGAGGTTGAGCATCGTTTCATGTGCTTTTGGGCCATCTGTATGTCCTCTTTGGAGAGGCGTCTCTTTAGGTCTTTTTCCCATTTTTTGATTGGGTTGTTCATTTTCCCTGTGCTGAGTTGTCTGAGTTGCTTGTAGATTTTGGAGATTAATTCTTTGTCTGTTGTTTCATTTGCTATGATTTTCTCCCACTCTGTGGGGTGTCTGTTGAGCTTTTTTGTAATTTCTTTAGCTGTACAGAAGCTTTTAAGTTTCATGAAGTCCCATATGTTCATTTTTCTTTTCAGTTCTGCTATTTTAGTTGGTGGGTCAGAGAAGATCTTGCTTTGATTGATGTCCTTGAGGGTTTTGCCTATATTCTCCTCTAAGAGTTTGATGGTTTCTGGTCTTCCATTTAGGTCTTTAATCCATTTTGAGTTGATCTTAGTGTATGGTGTCAGGGAATGTTCCACCTTCATTTTTTTGCATGTAGCTGTCCAATTCTCCCAGCACCACTTGTTGAAGAGGCTGTCTCTGTCCCATTTTATAGTTTCTCCTCCTTTATCAAAAATAAGGTACCCATAGGTGCGTGGGTTTATCTCTGGGTTCTCGATCTTGTTCCATTGGTCTATAGTTCTGTTTTTATGCCAGTACCATACTGTCTTGAGGACTGTTGCTTTGTAGTAGAGTCTGAAGTTAGGGAGGCTGATCCCTCCAGCTCCGTTTTTCTTTCTCAGGATTGCTTTGGCTATTCGAGGTCTTTTGTGTTTCCATGTGTGATCTTTTTTAACAGGCTTCCTTCATTTGGCATATTCTCTCTTTTTTTTTAATTAACTTTATTTATTTATTTTTGCACTGGGTCTTTATTGCTGTGTACAGCCCTTCTCTAGTTGGGGTGCATAGGCTTCTCATTGCAATGGTTTCTCTTGCTTTGGAGCATGGGCTCTGGAGCCCACCAGCAATGCAAGAGAGTTCCTTTTCTCCGCACCCTCTCCAGCATTTATTGTCTGCAGATTTCTTGAAGATGGCCATTCTGACGGGTGTGAGGTGATATCTCATTGTAGTTTTAATTTGCATTTCTCTAATAATAAGTGAGGTTGAGCATCGTTTCATGTGCTTTTGGGCCATCTGTATGTCCTCTTTGGAGGGGTGTCTCTTTAGATCTCTTTCCCATTTTTAATTGGGTTGTTCATTTTCCCTGTGCTGAGTTGTCTGAGTTGCTTGTAGATTTTGGAGATTAATTCTTTGTCTGTTGTTTCATTTGCTATGATTTTCTCCCACTCTGTGGGGTGTCTGTTGAGCTTTTTTGTAATTTCTTTAGCTGTACAGAAGCTTTTAAGTTTCATGAAGTCCCATATGTTCATTTTTCTTTTCAGTTCTGCTATTTTAGTTGGTGGGTCAGAGAAGATCTTGCTTTGATTGATGTCCTTGAGGGTTTTGCCTATATTCTCCTCTAAGAGTTTGATGGTTTCTGGTCTTCCATTTAGGTCTTTAATCCATTTTGAGTTGATCTTAGTGTATGGTGTCAGGGAATGTTCCACCTTCATTTTTTTGCATGTAGCTGTCCAATTCTCCCAGCACCACTTGTTGAAGAGGCTGTCTCTGTCCCATTTTATAGTTTCTCCTCCTTTATCAAAAATAAGGTACCCATAGGTGCGTGGGTTTATCTCTGGGTTCTCGATCTTGTTCCATTGGTCTATAGTTCTGTTTTTATGCCAGTACCATACTGTCTTGAGGACTGTTGCTTTGTAGTAGAGTCTGAAGTTAGGGAGGCTGATCCCTCCAGCTCCGTTTTTCTTTCTCAGGATTGCTTTGGCTATTCGAGGTCTTTTGTGTTTCCATGTGTGATCTTTTTTAACAGGCTTCCTTCATTTGGCATATTCTCTCTTTTTTTTTAATTAACTTTATTTATTTATTTTTGCACTGGGTCTTTATTGCTGTGTACAGCCCTTCTCTAGTTGGGGTGCATAGGCTTCTCATTGCAATGGTTTCTCTTGCTTTGGAGCATGGGCTCTGGAGCCCACAGTTTTCAGTAGTTGTATCGTATGGGCTTAGTTGTGCCCCAGCATGTGGAATCTTCCCGGACCAGGGATCGAACCAGTGTCTTCTGTGTTGCCAGACAGATTACTAACCACTGGACCACCAGGGAAGCCCTGGCATGTTCTTGAGGCTTGTCCATGTTGTAGCATGTATCAGTACTTTTAAAGCTAGGCAGTCTTCAACTGTGTGGATATGCAATATTTCATTTACCCATTTATTATCTATCTACTTTATCCTTGTTATGAATAATGCTTCTATGAACTTTCATGTACAAGTTTTTGTGTAGTGTTTTTCAGTCCTCTTGGGTTACGGTTAGGACCTAGGAGTGAAATTGCTGGGCCATATGTTAGCTTTCTGAGTAACTACCAAGCTCTTTTCCATAATGCCTATGCATTGTCTGAGGCCTTTGATTTCTCCTTATAACTAATTGTTACCTGACTTAATTCTAGTCATCCTAGTTGACATGAAGTGGTATCACTTGGTTTTGGTTTGCATTTCTTTAATGGTTAATGATGTTGAAAATTTGTTCATGTGCTTATTGGTCATTTGTATGTCTCTGGAAAAATTCATCTACTCAGATCCTTTGCTAATTTTTAATTTGAATTTTCTCTTTTTATTATTGAATCATAAATGTTCTGTAAGAAATGATAAAGAATCTGCCTGCAATGCAGGAGACCTAGGTTCAAACCCTGGGTCAGGAAGATCCTTGGAATAGGAAATGGCAAACCCTGGGTCAGGAAGATCCTTGGAAGGGTTCTCGATCTTGTTCTTATAGTTCTTTATCAGTACCATACTGTCTTGAGGACTGTTGCTTTGTAGTAGAGTCTGAAGTTAGGGAGGCTGATCCCTCCAGCTCCGTTTTTCTTTCTCAGGATTGCTTTGGCTATTCGAGGTCTTTTGTGTTTCCATGTGTGATCTTTTTTAACAGGCTTCCTTCATTTGGCATATTCTCTCTTTTTTTTTAATTAACTTTATTTATTTATTTTTGCACTGGGTCTTTATTGCTGTGTACAGCCCTTCTCTAGTTGGGGTGCATAGGCTTCTCATTGCAATGGTTTCTCTTGCTTTGGAGCATGGGCTCTGGAGCCCACAGTTTTCAGTAGTTGTATCGTATGGGCTTAGTTGTGCCCCAGCATGTGGAATCTTCCCGGACCAGGGATCGAACCAGTGTCTTCTGTGTTGCCAGACAGATTACTAACCACTGGACCACCAGGGAAGCCCTGGCATGTTCTTGAGGCTTGTCCATGTTGTAGCATGTATCAGTACTTTTAAAGCTAGGCAGTCTTCAACTGTGTGGATATGCAATATTTCATTTACCCATTTATTATCTATCTACTTTATCCTTGTTATGAATAATGCTTCTATGAACTTTCATGTACAAGTTTTTGTGTAGTGTTTTTCAGTCCTCTTGGGTTACGGTTAGGACCTAGGAGTGAAATTGCTGGGCCATATGTTAGCTTTCTGAGTAACTACCAAGCTCTTTTCCATAATGCCTATGCATTGTCTGAGGCCTTTGATTTCTCCTTATAACTAATTGTTACCTGACTTAATTCTAGTCATCCTAGTTGACATGAAGTGGTATCACTTGGTTTTGGTTTGCATTTCTTTAATGGTTAATGATGTTGAAAATTTGTTCATGTGCTTATTGGTCATTTGTATGTCTCTGGAAAAATTCATCTACTCAGATCCTTTGCTAATTTTTAATTTGAATTTTCTCTTTTTATTATTGAATCATAAATGTTCTGTAAGAAATGATAAAGAATCTGCCTGCAATGCAGGAGACCTAGGTTCAAACCCTGGGTCAGGAAGATCCCTTGGAATAGGAAATGGCAACCCACTCTAGTATTCTTGCCTGGAGAATTCCATGGACAGAGGAGCCTCCTATACTACAGTCCATTGGGGTTGCAAAGAGCCAGACATGACTGAATGACTAACGCTTTCACAAGAGTTCTAAATATATTCTGGATACCTGTCCCTTATCAGATACATGATTTGCAAGCATCTTTTTCACATCTTCACTTTCTTAATACCACCCTCCACTAGAATGTGAAATTGCAGCAGAAACATATGGGAAGTGATATCAGGAGTTTTGGGAGTGTGGGGTAGGAATTGGGAAGAGGTTAGGTGGAGGGTGGTAGACATTAAAGTCAGACTCTGTATTACACAGTGGAGACAGAACAGATAATCAGAGGTAGGAAAGAAAATCCAGGATGTAGAGAATCATATACACAGATACTCTAATAACTATAGTCCTGAAACTCCAGGAGTATAATAGTTTTATACTTTGACAGGACATAATGGGGCCTGCAAAATGAAGGCAAGTTGTAAGTTGCTTTTTTTTTTTTTAACTTTTTTTTGTGGGGGTGCTGTGCTAGGTCTTCATTGGTTTGCACAGGCTTCCTCTAGTTGCGATGACTGGAGGCTACTCTTTGTTGTGTGAATTTGGCTTCTTGTTATGGTGGCTTCTTCTATGTCAGAGCACAGCTCTAGGCTCGTAGGTTCAGTAGTTTTGGTTCATAGGCTCTAGAACATGTGCTCAGTATTTGTGGTGCACAGGTTTACCTGCCCTGCAGCATGTGGAATCTTCCTTGACCAGGGACTGAGCCCATGTCCCTGATGTTGGTGAAAATAGAAGGCAGAAGGAGAAGTGGACGACGGAGGATGAGATGGTTGGATCAATGAGTTTGACGAGCTTCGAGAGAGAAGTTTGGTGGCAAGTTCTAGGAGATGATGGACAGGGAAGCCTGGTGTGCTGCAGTCCATGGGTTTGCAGTGTCAGACATGACTGTATGACTGAACTGATGATGAAAAATTTCAAACACACTAGTACAGGGAGTAGTATATAATAGATGTCCTGAAACCCATAACCCAACTTCAATGATTAAGTCTGTGGGCCATTCTTATTTCACCTAGGAACACCCTCCCCATTTCCTGGATTAATTTAAAGCTAATCCCAGACAGATTTCATCAGTAAGTATTTAACCTAAGGATAAAGATTCCTAGCTATAACACCATTATCACACCTAAACAACTAACATTTTCTTAGTATGAAGTATCCTAATGGTGCTAAAATTTCTCTGATTTCTCCTGATGCTTTTCTCTTGGTTTGTTTGAAACTGGACAAGAGTGATCCATTGCATTCAGTTGTTAAGCTTCTGTAATTTTCCCATTCTATTCTTACCACAGTTCTGGTATAGCAGATTACTTTCCTACGTCTCCTATAAATAATGGGTGTGCTCGTTATTAATCATAGTCTTTAGTTTCCAAAGTCACCCTTCACTTTACATTGTGATTCAGGGAGTTCTGTACTACACAGCTGTTTTGCCAACAGAGGGTGCTGGAGGAACACATATGGTGGTTCTAGTCCTAGTTTTTTGAGCACTCTCCATACTGTCTTCCACAGTGGCTGTGCCAATTTACATTCCCACCAACAGTATAGGAGGGTTCCCTTTTCTCCATGCCCTGTACAGCATTTACTGTTTGAAGATTTTTTGATGATGGCCATTCCGACTAGTGTGAGGTGATACCTCATTGTAGTTTTGATTTGCATTTCTCTGATAATGAGCAATGTTAAGCATCTTTTTTCATGTGTTTATTAGCCTCTATGGATTCTTTGGAGAAATGTCTGTTTAGGTCTTTTACCCACTTTTTGATTAGGTTGTTTTGTTTTTCTGGTCTTGAACTGCTTGTATATTTTGGAAATTAATCCTTGTCAGTTGTTTATTTTGCTATTATTTTCTCCCATTCTAACGGTGGTCTTTTCACCTTGCTTTGAGTTTCCTTTGCTGTGAAAAAGCTTTTAAGTTTAATTAGGTCCCACTTGTTTATTTTTATTTCCATTACTTTATGAGGTAGGTTGTAGAGAATCTTGCTTTGATTTATGTCGAATGTTCTGCCTATGTTTTCCTCTAAGAATTTTATAGTTTTTGGTCTTACATTTAGGTCTTTAATCCATTTTGAGTTTATCTTTTTGTACGATGTTAGGAAGTGTTCACTGCTAGGCTGAGTTGAATCAGTTGATGGGAGTTCACTTACCAGAGATTCTGGAGCAAAGTGTTAGCACTGAAAGCTCTACATATTATTTAGTTGGTTGACTGAAACTTGGGTTCAGTGGTAGCCTATATATGTATTTTTTGGTTTAGCTTTTTTGAGGTATAATTGACATGAAACATATTAGTATGAAGTATCCTAATGGTGCTAAAATTTCTCTGATTTCTCCTGATGCTTTTCTCTTGGTTTGTTTGAAACTGGACAAGAGTGATCCATTGCATTCAGTTGTTAAGCTTCTGTAATTTTCCCATTCTATTCTTACCACAGTTCTGGTATAGCAGATTACTTTCCTACGTCTCCTATAAATAATGGGTGTGCTCGTTATTAATCATAGTCTTTAGTTTCCAAAGTCACCCTTCACTTTACATTGTGATTCAGGGAGTTCTGTACTACACAGCTGTTTTGCCAACAGAGGGTGCTGGAGGAACACATATGGTGGTTCTAGTCCTAGTTTTTTGAGCACTCTCCATACTGTCTTCCACAGTGGCTGTGCCAATTTACATTCCCACCAACAGTATAGGAGGGTTCCCTTTTCTCCATGCCCTGTACAGCATTTACTGTTTGAAGATTTTTTGATGATGGCCATTCCGACTAGTGTGAGGTGATACCTCATTGTAGTTTTGATTTGCATTTCTCTGATAATGAGCAATGTTAAGCATCTTTTTTCATGTGTTTATTAGCCTCTATGGATTCTTTGGAGAAATGTCTGTTTAGGTCTTTTACCCACTTTTTGATTAGGTTGTTTTGTTTTTCTGGTCTTGAACTGCTTGTATATTTTGGAAATTAATCCTTGTCAGTTGTTTATTTTGCTATTATTTTCTCCCATTCTAACGGTGGTCTTTTCACCTTGCTTTGAGTTTCCTTTGCTGTGAAAAAGCTTTTAAGTTTAATTAGGTCCCACTTGTTTATTTTTATTTCCATTACTTTATGAGGTAGGTTGTAGAGAATCTTGCTTTGATTTATGTCGAATGTTCTGCCTATGTTTTCCTCTAAGAATTTTATAGTTTTTGGTCTTACATTTAGGTCTTTAATCCATTTTGAGTTTATCTTTTTGTACGATGTTAGGAAGTGTTCACTGCTAGGCTGAGTTGAATCAGTTGATGGGAGTTCACTTACCAGAGATTCTGGAGCAAAGTGTTAGCACTGAAAGCTCTACATATTATTTAGTTGGTTGACTGAAACTTGGGTTCAGTGGTAGCCTATATATGTATTTTTTGGTTTAGCTTTTTTGAGGTATAATTGACATGAAACATATTAGTTTCAGGTGTAAACATAATGATTTAATATGTGTATATATTGCAAAATGGTCCCCACAATAAATCTAGTTAACATCCATCACCATACATAGTTACACAAATTTTTTCTTGTGATGAGAAATTTTAAGATCAACTTTCATCAATTTCCAAACATGCAATACAGTGTTATTAACAATAGTCACTGTACATTACATCCCCAGGAGTTACTTATTTATACCTTTGATCACCTTCACTTGCCCATCTCACACCCTCCCCCTCAGCTTCTGGCTACCACCAATCTGTTTTCTTATAAAGGTTTTGTTTTGTTTTAGAGTCCATGTATAAGTGAAATCATATGGTATTTGTCTTTATCCATCTGACTTACTTTACTTAGCACTATGCCCCGAAGGTCATAAATGGCAAGATTTCCTATTTTTATGGTTAAATAATATTCCATTGTATGTATCTACCAATTTTCTTTATCCATTCATCCATTGATGGATGCTTAGGGTGCTTCCATATCTTGGTTGTTATAAATAATGCTGCAATGAAAATAGGGGTGAGTTTTTTGGGTTAGTGTTTTCATTTTCTTTAGGATAAATACCCAGAAGTAGAATTGCTTGATCACATGATAGTTCTATTTTTAGTTTTCTGAGGAAACTACTACTACAAAAACTTTAGTTTTTGTTGGAAACTACTGTTTTCTATAGTTACTACACCAATTTATATTACTCTCAGTGGGACAGGTGTTCCCTTTTCTCCATATCTTCACCAACTCTTGTTATTTCTTGTCTTGATGATAGCCATCCTAACAGGTGTGAGTGATATCATATGGTTTTTATCTGCATTTCCTTGATAAGTGATGTCAAGCACCTTTCATGTAGCTGATGGCCATCTATATATCTTTGGAAAAATACTTATTCAAACCTTCTGACCATTTTTTAATCAGATTGGTTTTCTGCTATTGAGTTGTATGAGCTTTTATATAATTTGGATATTTGCCTTTTATCAGTTACAAATATTTTATCCCACTTGAGAGGTTACCTTTTAATTTTGTTGATGTTTTTCTTTTCCTTTGCATAAGTATTTAGTCTCATTTGTTTATTTTTTCTTTTTTCTTAAATTTTTGCCTCTTTTATTGGTTTTCTATTCATTTATTTTTATCCCTCTTCATCCTCTGGCCTATGTGGGCCTCCCACTGCAGTGGCCTCTCTCCATCTCAGAACACCGGCTCCAGGCACATGCCGTCCAGAGCGCCGGCTCCTAATTGGACACACCGGTCCAGCCCTTCTGCAGCATGTGGGATCTTCGTGGGTTAGGGATTGAACCGGTGTTCCTTGCACTGCAAGGTGAACTCTTACCCACTGGACCACTAGGGAAGCTCTATTTTTGCTTTTGGTTTCAAATCTAAAACAAATCATCACCAAGACCTATGTCAAGGAAATCACCACTGTGTTTTCTTCCAGGTATATGGTTTCAGGTCTCTTGTTCAAGCCTTTAATGAATTTTGAGTTTTATTTTTGTGTATGGAATAAGATAGTGGTCCAGTTTCATTATTTTGCATGTAGTTGCTCAGCTTTCTCATCACCATTTCTTGATGAGATTATCTTTTCCCCATTTTATGTCCTTAACGCCTTTGTTGTAAGTTAATTGACCATGATGTGTAGGCTTATTCTATTCCATTGATTTATGTGTCTGGCTTTATGTCCATACCATACTACTTTTGAGTATAGTTTGAAATCAGGAAACATGATGCTTCCTGATGTTTTCCTCTTTCTCAAGTTCCTTTGGCTATTCAGGTCTTTTGTAATTTCATACAAAATTTTAGGATTGTTTAATATATATTCATTTGTATATTTTTTCAAGATTCTACATATAAGCAATATCATGACATTTGCCTTTGGCTTACTTAATATGAAAGTCTCTAGGTCCATCCAAATTGGTTGGTCATTGCAAATGGCATTACTTCGTTATTTTTTATGACAGAGTAATATTTTATTATATATACATATATATATATATTGTATATACACATATATATTTTTAAAATATATATACACACATACATGTATTTTAAATATATACACATATATATTTATTCATTCATCTGTTCATGGATATTTTTGTTGCTTTCATATCTTGGCTATTGTAAATAGTGCTTCTATGGTAACTGGGGATGTATGTATATTTTTTTGACCACACTGCAAGGCATGCGGGATCTTAGTTTCCTGACCAGTGGTTGAGCCCATGCTCTCTGCACTGAAAGTGTAGTCTACCAAGGGAGTCCTGCATGTGTTTTTTTGAATTGAGTTTTTGTCTTTTCTGGATATATGCCCAGGAGTGGGATTGCTTCATCATATAATAACTCTGAGTTATTTAAGAAATCACCATATTGTTTTTCATAGTGGTTGCACCAATTTACATTCCACCAACAAAAAGTTCCTATTTCTCCAAACCCTCTCCAGAATTTATTATTTGTAAATGTTTCTGAAGGTAGGCATTCTGACTGATCTGAGGTGGTATCTCATTGTGGTTTTGATTTGCATTTCTCCAATAATTTCTGATGTTGAATATCTTATGTTGTGCCTGTTGGCTATCTGTATGTCTTCTTTGGAGAAATGTCTAGGTCTTCTGCCCTTCTTTTGATTGAGTTATCTTTTTAAATATATTGAATTGTATGAGCTGTATATATATTTTGGAAATCAATCTATTATCTGTTACATCATTTGCAAACATTTTCTCCCATTTTGGCAGGTTGTCTTTTCCATTTATTTCTGGTTTCCTATGCCATGCAAAAGCTACTAAGTTTGATTAGGCCCCACTTGTTTATTTCATCTTGGGAAACTTATCTAAGAACATATTTTATGATTTACACCTGAAGATGTTTTCTCTGTGTCTTCTTCTAGAAGTTTTATGGTGTTATGTCTTATATTTAGGTCTTCAAACTTTCTTGAATTTATTTTTGTATATGGCATGAGGGCATGTTCTAATTTCATAGATTTGCCATAAGACTGTCTGAGTTTTCCTAGTACAACTTGCTGAAGAGACTTTCTCCATTGTATATTCGTGCCTCAATTTTCATAGATTAATTGACTTTAGGTGTGTGGGTTTATTTCTGGGCTCTCTATTCCCTTCCATTGATTTATATGTCTGGTTTTGTTCCAGTAAAATGTTGTTTTAATTACTGTAGCCATATGATATTGTCTGAATTCTGTAAGAGATATACTTTGAAAATTACCAAAGTAATGTGGAGGAAAAAGAACAATCCTTTGTGGTTCCATATAAATTTTAGGATTACTTGTTCTAGTTCTGTGAAAAGTGTCATGGGCAATTTGATAGGGATTATATTAAATATGTAGATTTGTTTGGGTAGTATGGCCATTTTAACAATATTTAACCCTTCAGGAGATATTTTATCAGCTACCAAGGAGTCCTGCATGTGTTTTTGAATTGAGTTTTTGTCTTTTCTGGATATATGCCCAGGAGTGGGATTGCTTCATCATATAATAACTCTGAGTTATTTAAGAAATCACCATATTGTTTTTCATAGTGGTTGCACCAATTTACATTCCACCAACAAAAAGTTCCTATTTCTCCAAACCCTCTCCAGAATTTATTATTTGTAAATGTTTCTGAAGGTAGGCATTCTGACTGATCTGAGGTGGTATCTCATTGTGGTTTTGATTTGCATTTCTCCAATAATTTCTGATGTTGAATATCTTATGTTGTGCCTGTTGGCTATCTGTATGTCTTCTTTGGAGAAATGTCTAGGTCTTCTGCCCTTCTTTTGATTGAGTTATCTTTTTAAATATATTGAATTGTATGAGCTGTATATATATTTTGGAAATCAATCTATTATCTGTTACATCATTTGCAAACATTTTCTCCCATTTTGGCAGGTTGTCTTTTCCATTTATTTCTGGTTTCCTATGCCATGCAAAAGCTACTAAGTTTGATTAGGCCCCACTTGTTTATTTCATCTTGGGAAACTTATCTAAGAACATATTTTATGATTTACACCTGAAGATGTTTTCTCTGTGTCTTCTTCTAGAAGTTTTATGGTGTTATGTCTTATATTTAGGTCTTCAAACTTTCTTGAATTTATTTTTGTATATGGCATGAGGGCATGTTCTAATTTCATAGATTTGCCATAAGACTGTCTGAGTTTTCCTAGTACAACTTGCTGAAGAGACTTTCTCCATTGTATATTCGTGCCTCAATTTTCATAGATTAATTGACTTTAGGTGTGTGGGTTTATTTCTGGGCTCTCTATTCCCTTCCATTGATTTATATGTCTGGTTTTGTTCCAGTAAAATGTTGTTTTAATTACTGTAGCCATATGATATTGTCTGAATTCTGTAAGAGATATACTTTGAAAATTACCAAAGTAATGTGGAGGAAAAAGAACAATCCTTTGTGGTTCCATATAAATTTTAGGATTACTTGTTCTAGTTCTGTGAAAAGTGTCATGGGCAATTTGATAGGGATTATATTAAATATGTAGATTTGTTTGGGTAGTATGGCCATTTTAACAATATTTAACTTCTTCAGTTCAAGAGCATGGATACCTATCCATTTCTTTGGATCAGTTTCAGTTTCCTTTATCAATGCTTAATAGTTCTCAGCACATAGATCTCAGATGTTTTCTTAAGTTCTCTTTCTGATAGTGCATTATTAGTGTATAGAAACACAACTTATTTTTTGCATACTGATTTTGTGTCCTGCATATTTACTGAATTCATTATTTAGTGCTAACAGTTTTTTGGGGAAAACTTAGGGTTTTGTTTTTCTTTCTTTTTAATAATTAAAAAAAATTTGGGCCACTTCTATTCGTCTTTGATTTTTATTTTTCATCCATCTTTGTTCTTTGGCCGGTGTGGGCCTCCCATTGCAGTGGCCTCTCTCGCTGCAGAGCACCAGCTCTGGGCACATGCACTCCAGAGCTCTGGCTCTGTAATTGGACGCATCGGTCCAGCCATTCCGCAACATGTGGGATCTTCCCAGGACAGGGATTGAACCGGTGCCCTTTGCACTGCAAGGCGGTGTTTTCACCCACTGGACCACCAGGGAAGCCCAGAAACTTAGGGTTTTCTTGTTCTAATGCCATGTCATCTGTAAACAGTTTCGCATCTTCCTTACTTAGTGCCTTTTATTTCTTCTTTCTTTATTTTTTTGCCTAATTGCTCTGGTTAAGACTTCCAATAATTCCTAATCTTAGAGGAGAAGCTTTCAGTTATCTACTGTTGAGTTTGATGTTGGCTATTGGCTTGTCATTCTCTCTATATAAACTTTTCTGAGAGTTTAACTGCATGTTAAATTTAAAATTCAATGGATGTTAAATTTAAAATTTAACATTTAATTCTTATGAAAAGCTTTTTCTCTATCTATTGAGGTGATTGTCATTTTTATTCTTCATTTTGTTAATGTGATATATCACATTAGTTGATTCATGGATACTGAATCCTACTTCATCCTATTTAACCATGATTTCTGATCCTTTTAATGTATTGTTGAATTGTTTGCTAATATTCTGTTGAAGATTTTTGCATTTTTGTTGGCCTGTAATATTCTTTTCTTCTAATATCTTTCTCTGGTTTTTGTATTAGGGTAAATGCTGGCTTCATAAAATTGGTTTGGAAATGTTTTCTCCTCTTACCTTTTTTTGAAAGAGTTTGAGAAGGGCTGATATTCTTTAAATGTTTGCTAGAATTAACCAGTAGAATCATTTGGTCCTGGACTTTTGTTTGTTGAGATGTCTTGGATTACTGATTCATCTCCTTAACAATAGTCAATGTAATAAAAAATTTTTCATGACTTATTCTTTGTAGTCTATCTATTTCTGTATATTTCTTTTATTCATTTTTCTAGCTTGTCTAATTTTTTGATATATAATTATTCATAGTAGACTAATGATTCTTTGTATCTCTGTGATATCCTTGTAATGTTCCTGCTTTCATTTCTGATTTTGAGTCCTTTTTTTTCTTGGTAAGTCTAGCTAAGATTTGTTTCTTTAGTTTACAGTTGATAATTCATTAAAAAACAACACAGCTCTTATTAAGTTGATCAATCACTCAATAACCAAGAATCCACCTGCCAATGCTGAGGGCATGGGTTCGATCGCTGCTCTGAGAAGATCCCACAGGGCAACTAAACCTGTGCACCACAAGTACTGAACTTACACTCTAGAGCCGGTGAACCATAGCTGCTGAAGCCTGTGTGCCCTAGAGCCCCTGCCTGCAACAAGAGAAACTACCACAATGAACAACCTGCACACCACATCTAGGAAGTAGCCCTCGCTCACTGCAACAAAGACCCAGTGCAGCCATAAATAAATAAAGGAACAATTAATTAAACTACAAAAGTAAAAGTGTTTTTTAAAAAAACTCAGCTCTTAAAAAACAACAACAAAAACCTCAGCTCTTAGTTTGATTGATCTTTTCTATTGTTTTTTAGTCTCTCCTCATTTCTGCTTTGCTCTTGTTATTCCCTTTTTTTTTTTTAACATTTATTTATTTATTTTGGCAGGGTGGGGAGGGAGGGGGGTGGGCGGGCCACTTCCACTGGTCTTTCATTTGTCTGGTTTCATCCATCTTTGTTCTTTGGCCCGTGTGGGTCTCTCATCGTGGTGGCATCTGTTGTCGCAGAGCACCCGCTCTGGGCGCATGCGCTCCAGAGCTCTGGCTTGGGGATTGGACACATCGATCCAGCCACTCCAGCGGCACGTGGGATCTTCCCAGGCCAGGGATCGAACCGCCCCTTGCACTGCAAGGCGGTGTCCTTACCCACTGGACCACCAGGGAAGCCCTCTTTCTTATTTCTTAATAAGGCATTTATCATTATTGAGGAGTCTTTTTAAAAATATATTTATATACTTATTTTGGCTACACCATGTCTTAGTTATGGCATTCTGTTAGGATCTTCCATCTTTACTGCTGCATCAGTGATCTTTTAGATAAAGCACAGGCATTGCATTTTTACTTATTCATTTATCTCTAGAATTTGATATAATTATTCATAGTAGACTAATGATTCTTTGTATCTCTGTGATATCCTTGTAATGTTCCTGCTTTCATTTCTGATTTTGAGTCCTTTTTTTTCTTGGTAAGTCTAGCTAAGATTTGTTTCTTTAGTTTACAGTTGATAATTCATTAAAAAACAACACAGCTCTTATTAAGTTGATCAATCACTCAATAACCAAGAATCCACCTGCCAATGCTGAGGGCATGGGTTCGATCGCTGCTCTGAGAAGATCCCACAGGGCAACTAAACCTGTGCACCACAAGTACTGAACTTACACTCTAGAGCCGGTGAACCATAGCTGCTGAAGCCTGTGTGCCCTAGAGCCCCTGCCTGCAACAAGAGAAACTACCACAATGAACAACCTGCACACCACATCTAGGAAGTAGCCCTCGCTCACTGCAACAAAGACCCAGTGCAGCCATAAATAAATAAAGGAACAATTAATTAAACTACAAAAGTAAAAGTGTTTTTTAAAAAAACTCAGCTCTTAAAAAACAACAACAAAAACCTCAGCTCTTAGTTTGATTGATCTTTTCTATTGTTTTTTAGTCTCTCCTCATTTCTGCTTTGCTCTTGTTATTCCCTTTTTTTTTTTTAACATTTATTTATTTATTTTGGCAGGGTGGGGAGGGAGGGGGGTGGGCGGGCCACTTCCACTGGTCTTTCATTTGTCTGGTTTCATCCATCTTTGTTCTTTGGCCCGTGTGGGTCTCTCATCGTGGTGGCATCTGTTGTCGCAGAGCACCCGCTCTGGGCGCATGCGCTCCAGAGCTCTGGCTTGGGGATTGGACACATCGATCCAGCCACTCCGCGGCACGTGGGATCTTCCCAGGCCAGGGATCGAACCGGCGCCCCTTGCACTGCAAGGCGGTGTCCTTACCCACTGGACCACCAGGGAAGCCCTCTTTCTTATTTCTTAATAAGGCATTTATCATTATTGAGGAGTCTTTTTAAAAATATATTTATATACTTATTTTGGCTACACCATGTCTTAGTTATGGCATTCTGTTAGGATCTTCCATCTTTACTGCTGCATCAGTGATCTTTTAGATAAAGCACACAGGATCTTTAGTTGAAGCATGTGGGATCTAGTTCTCCAGCCAGGGTTTAAACCTGAGTCCTCTGAATTGGGAGCATGGAATCTAAGACACTGGACCACCAGGGAAGCCCCAGGCAGTTATCTCTATCATCAACTTTCCTCTAAGAGCTGCTTTTGCTGTATCATATTGCTGCATAACATAAGTGTTAGTATATTTTATTTCCATTTTCATCTGTCTTAAACTGGTTTTTGATTTCTCTGACCCATTTGTTGTTCAGTAACATGAAGTTTAAATTCCACAGATTTGTCAATTTTCTAGATTTCTTCTTACAACTGATTTCTGGTTTTATATCATAGTGGTCAGAAAAGATACTTGCTAGACTTTCTTTGTGATCTAACATATATTCATGCTGGGGAATGTTTTATGAACGCTTGAGAAGAATCTGTATTCTGTTACTGTTGACTGTCATGTTTTATATATGTCTGTTAAGTCCATTTGATCCAATATATCATTTAAAGCCCATGTTTCTGTATTGATTTTTCTGTCTGGATGATCTATTCATGGAGTAAAGTGAAATATTAAGATCCCTTACTATTATATTGCTATTTCTTTATATGTATTAACTTATTGTATACACTTAAATTCTTGTGTGTTGGGTGCACAAATATTTACAAATATTATATTCTCTTTTTTGGGTTGACTCTTTTATCATGGTATATTGTCTTTTTGACTTAAAGTCTATTTTATCTACTATAAGTGTAACTACTCCAGCTTTCATTTGGTTCCATTTCAGCTTTGTTCATCTCTTGATCTCTTACTTTTTTATTTGATGATTTTCTATAGTGGTATGCTTTGATTTCTTTGTCTTTGTCTTCTGTGTATCTGTAGTGGGTTGTGATTACCATGAGCTTACATAAAACAACTTATATTTTTATTTACAATAGTCTATTTTAAGTTGATAACAAGTTTGATCTCATTCTAAGACTACAACTCCTCACTATGTTTTATATTTTGATGTCACAATTTACATCTTAGTTATGGCATTCTGTTAGGATCTTCCATCTTTACTGCTGCATCAGTGATCTTTTAGATAAAGCACACAGGATCTTTAGTTGAAGCATGTGGGATCTAGTTCTCCAGCCAGGGTTTAAACCTGAGTCCTCTGAATTGGGAGCATGGAATCTAAGACACTGGACCACCAGGGAAGCCCCAGGCAGTTATCTCTATCATCAACTTTCCTCTAAGAGCTGCTTTTGCTGTATCATATTGCTGCATAACATAAGTGTTAGTATATTTTATTTCCATTTTCATCTGTCTTAAACTGGTTTTTGATTTCTCTGACCCATTTGTTGTTCAGTAACATGAAGTTTAAATTCCACAGATTTGTCAATTTTCTAGATTTCTTCTTACAACTGATTTCTGGTTTTATATCATAGTGGTCAGAAAAGATACTTGCTAGACTTTCTTTGTGATCTAACATATATTCATGCTGGGGAATGTTTTATGAACGCTTGAGAAGAATCTGTATTCTGTTACTGTTGACTGTCATGTTTTATATATGTCTGTTAAGTCCATTTGATCCAATATATCATTTAAAGCCCATGTTTCTGTATTGATTTTTCTGTCTGGATGATCTATTCATGGAGTAAAGTGAAATATTAAGATCCCTTACTATTATATTGCTATTTCTTTATATGTATTAACTTATTGTATACACTTAAATTCTTGTGTGTTGGGTGCACAAATATTTACAAATATTATATTCTCTTTTTTGGGTTGACTCTTTTATCATGGTATATTGTCTTTTTGACTTAAAGTCTATTTTATCTACTATAAGTGTAACTACTCCAGCTTTCATTTGGTTCCATTTCAGCTTTGTTCATCTCTTGATCTCTTACTTTTTTATTTGATGATTTTCTATAGTGGTATGCTTTGATTTCTTTGTCTTTGTCTTCTGTGTATCTGTAGTGGGTTGTGATTACCATGAGCTTACATAAAACAACTTATATTTTTATTTACAATAGTCTATTTTAAGTTGATAACAAGTTTGATCTCATTCTAAGACTACATATTTACTCCCCTCACTATGTTTTATATTTTTGATGTCACAATTTACATCTTTTAGTCTTATGTATCCATTAACAAATTATAGTAGTTATTTTTATTCCTTTTGTCTTAACCTTCATAGTGCCTTTATAAAGTGATTAACCAACTTTACAACATTATTCTGAATTTTACTATGTATTTGTCTCTAACAGTGAGAATTATACTTCTATGTTTCTTTTTACTAATTAGTGTTCCTCTCCCCTAGTTTAAAGCTGTTCCTTTAACATTTCTTATAAGTCTGGTCTAAGTGCTGATGAATTTCTTTAGCTTTTCCTTGTCTGGAAAACTCTCTCTCCTTCAGTTCTGAAGGACAACTTTGCCAGTATAGAGCTTTTTTCTTTCAGCACTTTAAATATATCATGCTACTCTCCTTTCTGGCCTGGAAAGTTTCTACTGAAAAATCTGCTAATAACCTTCATGGGGATTCCTTTGTACATAAGTTGTTTTATCACTTGCTGCTTTAAGATTCTTTCATTGTCTTTAACTTTTGACACCCTAATTATAATGTGTCTCTTTGGGTTCATCTTTAATTTAAAGTATCCTTTTCCTTTTCCAGGTTCATTACAGTTCAGTTCAGTCAGTCATGTCTGATTCTTTGTGACCCCATGGACTGCAGCATGCCAGGCTTCCCTGTCTTTCACCATCTCCTGGATCTTGCTCAAACTCATGTCCATTGACTCAGTGATGCCATCCAACCATCTCATCCTCTATCATCCCCTTCTGCTCAACATCAGGGTCTTTTCCAATTGTGTGTTGGGTGCACAAATATTTACAAATATTATATTCTCTTTTTTGGGTTGACTCTTTTATCATGGTATATTGTCTTTTTGACTTAAAGTCTATTTTATCTACTATAAGTGTAACTACTCCAGCTTTCATTTGGTTCCATTTCAGCTTTGTTCATCTCTTGATCTCTTACTTTTTTATTTGATGATTTTCTATAGTGGTATGCTTTGATTTCTTTGTCTTTGTCTTCTGTGTATCTGTAGTGGGTTGTGATTACCATGAGCTTACATAAAACAACTTATATTTTTATTTACAATAGTCTATTTTAAGTTGATAACAAGTTTGATCTCATTCTAAGACTACATATTTACTCCCCTCACTATGTTTTATATTTTTGATGTCACAATTTACATCTTTTAGTCTTATGTATCCATTAACAAATTATAGTAGTTATTTTTATTCCTTTTGTCTTAACCTTCATAGTGCCTTTATAAAGTGATTAACCAACTTTACAACATTATTCTGAATTTTACTATGTATTTGTCTCTAACAGTGAGAATTATACTTCTATGTTTCTTTTTACTAATTAGTGTTCCTCTCCCCTAGTTTAAAGCTGTTCCTTTAACATTTCTTATAAGTCTGGTCTAAGTGCTGATGAATTTCTTTAGCTTTTCCTTGTCTGGAAAACTCTCTCTCCTTCAGTTCTGAAGGACAACTTTGCCAGTATAGAGCTTTTTTCTTTCAGCACTTTAAATATATCATGCTACTCTCCTTTCTGGCCTGGAAAGTTTCTACTGAAAAATCTGCTAATAACCTTCATGGGGATTCCTTTGTACATAAGTTGTTTTATCACTTGCTGCTTTAAGATTCTTTCATTGTCTTTAACTTTTGACACCCTAATTATAATGTGTCTCTTTGGGTTCATCTTTAATTTAAAGTATCCTTTTCCTTTTCCAGGTTCATTACAGTTCAGTTCAGTCAGTCATGTCTGATTCTTTGTGACCCCATGGACTGCAGCATGCCAGGCTTCCCTGTCTTTCACCATCTCCTGGATCTTGCTCAAACTCATGTCCATTGACTCAGTGATGCCATCCAACCATCTCATCCTCTATCATCCCCTTCTTCTGCCTTCAACATCAGGGTCTTTTCCAACGGATCATCTCTTCACATCAAGTGGCTAAAGTACTGGAGCTTCAGCTTCAGCATCAGTCCTTCTAATAAATATTCAGGATTGATTTCCTTTAGGATTGACTCCTCTCTGCAGTCCAATGGACTCTCAAGAGCTTTCTCCAACACCATAGTTCAAAGGCATTAATTCTTTAGCACTCAGGTCTCACATCCATACATGACTACTGGAAAAATCCTGACTTCGACTATATGGATTTTTGTCAGCAAAGTGATGTTTCTGCTTTTGAATATGCTGTCTAGGCTTGTCATAGCTTTTCTTCCAAGAAGCAAGCATCTTTTAATTTCGTGGTTGCAGTCAACATCTACAATTAGGAAACTTTTTAGCATCATTTCTTCATAAATATTTTATGTCCCTTTCTCTCACTCTACTCCTTCTGGGACCCGTATAATGTGAATGTTGGTCTACGTAATATTGTTCTGTAAGTCACTTAAATTATCTTTACTCTTTTTCATCTGGTTTTTTTTTTTTTGCTCCTCTAATTCATTGGGTTCCAATGAACTCTTCAGGTTTCAAGTCCATTGATTTATTTTTGAGGGGGGCAGGTGGGCTACTTCTATGGGTCTTTCACTTACCAATTTTCATCCACTATGTTCTTTGGCCCGTGTGGGCCTCCCATCGCAGTGGCCTCTGTTGTCGCAGAGCACCAGCTCTGGGCACATGCGCTCAAGCTCCGGCTTGGTAATTGGACACATCAGTCCAGCCGCTCCATAGCAGGTGGGATCTTCCCAGGCCAGGGATCGAACTGGCGCCCCTTGCAGTGCAAGACAGTGTCCTTACCCACTGGACCACCAGGGAAGCCCAAGACCATTGATTTTTTTTTCATTTCATCTAGTCTGATGTTGAACCCCTGTATTATATTTTTCAAGTTATTTTATTCTTCAGCTCCATGACTTCAGTTTGATATTTACCTTTTCTATTTCTGTTGGATGAAATGAACAATTCTGAATGAACAATTCACTCATTGTTCTCATGAGCTTGGGGAGCATCTTTATGATTTTTACTTTGAACTCTTTATCAACTAAATCACTCATCTATTTCATTATGGTCTTTTTTTGAAATTTTAGTTTACTCTTTTGTTTGGAAAAATGGAAGTTTATTCTTTTGTTTCTTTGTTTTCTTTGCCTCTCTGAATGGTTTCTGTATATTAAAGAAAGCAAACATCTCTTCTAGTGTTGAAGGAGTGGACTTGTCTTGGAGATGAAACTAATCATCCAACCCTACTCTAGCTCTTCTTGGTTGTCCTTCAAACCTTTGTGATTGTTCAAGCAGCCTAATTTATTCTTAGTGACTCCCAATACTTGAGGGTGTGTTGAGACCAGGATCTAAGTCAGCACCCAAGATTCAGGCTGTTTTGGTTACACCCTTAGGAAATAGCTTTTAAAGCATGCAAATATACATTTTTCAGCGGAAGACTGGAAAAAGCATTTCTGTCTGCTCCTCTGCACTGAGCCCTGGGGAGACAGCCTGTTAAGAACTGTTTGCTATCACCCCATTGAACTTATGAACACAAGTCCTGCTGATCACCAGAGCTAGAATATCAAGGACTGAGTCCTCTGGGTGGTGGCCTCAAAAGTTAGGGCACCAGCCATGTTCACAGCTCCTTTCTCAGAGATACCAGTGACCTGCCAGAAGAGGGAGTGTGAAGATAGTGTTCATCCTCTGAGGTCTCTGGATAAGGCTCTAGCTAGTCCTTAGGTGTGTGTGCTTAATTATAAGCCTGCCCCTCAGCTCAGAGCTTGAAGACATGCTAAGCCCTCTTTCACAGAAAGACTGGGTGTGTTTCAGTCCACTGTCCTTGTGATGTCCCCTGGGGATGACAGCTGGTTAAAAACAACTTCTTCATTTGTTACACTGTAGGACTTGTTAGTGGAAGCCCTGCTGCCACCAGAACCAGGTGATCAAGTTTTTTAAGCAGTAGCCATAAAAACTTGGATGGCAGGCGTGAGTACAAAAACTTCTTTATAGGAGATACTAGGAGAGAGGCGAAGGTGGCTCCCATCTGCCTCTCTAGACTTTAGAAAATACTTCAGGAGGCCTCTCAATGTGTGTTTAATTGGAAGCCTGCCCCGAGGCTGTAGCAATGAAAATAAGTACCAGTCCTTTTTTACAGAAAAACTGGGTGTTTCAGTTTATTGCCTCCCTGTCTGCTCTGGGAGTAAAAACTCTTTCTCTATTTGTCCTGTGGGATCTGCAGGCCTAAGCCCTGCTGACAGCCAGAACCAAGTGATCAAAGGGTGTTCTGTGTGAAGGTGGCTGATGAAAACATCAGGGCACCAGGCAAATGTACAAGCTCCTTTCTGGGAGATATGAGAAACCTGGAGCAAGGCAGAAAGAGAGTGTACAGAAGGCAGGGGTGGTGGCCTCTGTCTTTTAGAATGCTTCAGTGGTCACCTCTGTTAGGGGAGACACACTGAATCTGCCCACCTTGGCCAGGCACCATAGTAACCAATTTTGTAAGTTACTTTATGACAGAAGATCCCAGTAAGAAACAGAACTAACAAGCCACCACAAACTGGAAGAACTTGGGAAAGGTCAAAGGAGATGCCACATGTCCTACCGCCTCCCAGAATCCTTCTCATTGGCTTTCCTCTTGGCTGAGCAGTGTGTACATCACCAGAAAGACCCTGAGTCAGAATGATTGGCCAGAAACAACCAGACACTAATCACATTGCTATAAACCTATAAGCCAAAAGTTAGGGCACCAGCCATGTTCACAGCTCCTTTCTCAGAGATACCAGTGACCTGCCAGAAGAGGGAGTGTGAAGATAGTGTTCATCCTCTGAGGTCTCTGGATAAGGCTCTAGCTAGTCCTTAGGTGTGTGTGCTTAATTATAAGCCTGCCCCTCAGCTCAGAGCTTGAAGACATGCTAAGCCCTCTTTCACAGAAAGACTGGGTGTGTTTCAGTCCACTGTCCTTGTGATGTCCCCTGGGGATGACAGCTGGTTAAAAACAACTTCTTCATTTGTTACACTGTAGGACTTGTTAGTGGAAGCCCTGCTGCCACCAGAACCAGGTGATCAAGTTTTTTAAGCAGTAGCCATAAAAACTTGGATGGCAGGCGTGAGTACAAAAACTTCTTTATAGGAGATACTAGGAGAGAGGCGAAGGTGGCTCCCATCTGCCTCTCTAGACTTTAGAAAATACTTCAGGAGGCCTCTCAATGTGTGTTTAATTGGAAGCCTGCCCCGAGGCTGTAGCAATGAAAATAAGTACCAGTCCTTTTTTACAGAAAAACTGGGTGTTTCAGTTTATTGCCTCCCTGTCTGCTCTGGGAGTAAAAACTCTTTCTCTATTTGTCCTGTGGGATCTGCAGGCCTAAGCCCTGCTGACAGCCAGAACCAAGTGATCAAAGGGTGTTCTGTGTGAAGGTGGCTGATGAAAACATCAGGGCACCAGGCAAATGTACAAGCTCCTTTCTGGGAGATATGAGAAACCTGGAGCAAGGCAGAAAGAGAGTGTACAGAAGGCAGGGGTGGTGGCCTCTGTCTTTTAGAATGCTTCAGTGGTCACCTCTGTTAGGGGAGACACACTGAATCTGCCCACCTTGGCCAGGCACCATAGTAACCAATTTTGTAAGTTACTTTATGACAGAAGATCCCAGTAAGAAACAGAACTAACAAGCCACCACAAACTGGAAGAACTTGGGAAAGGTCAAAGGAGATGCCACATGTCCTACCGCCTCCCAGAATCCTTCTCATTGGCTTTCCTCTTGGCTGAGCAGTGTGTACATCACCAGAAAGACCCTGAGTCAGAATGATTGGCCAGAAACAACCAGACACTAATCACATTGCTATAAACCTATAAGCCACGTGGCAGAGCAGACCTCCCAGATTCCCTTATCCTACTGTTCTGCACTCAAGTGGCCTTTCCCAATAAAGCCTCTCCCTTTGTCAGCACATGTGTGTCCTTAGACAATTCACTTTTGAATGTTAGACAAGAGCTCCCTTTCAGGTCCTGGAAGGGGTCCATCCCTCTTCCTGCAACTTTTGTGTGTTGATGAAGGCCTGCCCCTCAGGCCGAAGTTGTTTAATTGAAGCACAGTTGACATAGAAGTGTACAACAGCAGTTCACAATTTTTAGAAGTTATACTCCATTTATGATACTCAAAGCTTTACAGTAAGGAGCTGGGCCTCTTTTATAGAAAGACTGACCCTTTTCAATCTGCCTCTGCACTGCATTCTCAGATGACTGTAGCCTCATGGGTATTGTGGACACAAGCTCCATTGGCTGTTGAAGCTAGGTATTTTGGAAGCTTGTCTCTCAGGTACAGTTCTTAAAACCTGGGGTGTCAAGTGCAGAGTTCAAAGCCTTTGTTCCACACGGAGAAGCTCAGGAGTGCCAGTTCCCTTCTGATTGCGGGTTGCCATGCTAGGAGCAGGGTTTACAGTGAGATTGTGTCTTAGCTTCCCCCTACCTGCTTTGATGCAGTTTTCTCATTTGTCTGATGTGTAGGAGCCACTTAGCTAGTTTCACGGTTTCCTTCAGAGGGAATTGTTCTATTTGTAGCTGTGGATGCCATGGGTTCATGGGGGTAGTTCAGGATCCACCAACATCACCATCTTGAACTGGGTATCTTCTTAATGTTGATTTAGTTAGTAAGATCTGGAAGCATGATCAAAACCAAGTCATGGGGCCGGGGCAAAATTACAGATGTTCTCTATTCCCTGCTGCATCACCTCAGGAGGCATGTTTGGCTCTTTTTGTGATCAGTGAGTTCAGGTATCATCAGCTTAACCCATGATTATTATAAAGTCCCCTATTTGCCTTGCTCTGATTTCATTAGGAGCTATAAAATTAGGAGCTATAAAAAGGCTTGCTTCTATCATTTCTTCTGCACTTACTGTCTGGAATTATTCTATAGGGCTATTCCTCAACTGTCAGGATATCCTGAAATGCAGTCAAGCTAGTAGGATAATTCCCTGATTCTCTCCATCAGTTTTTGTTGCTCTAATTCTTTTTTGTCCTTTTAGGGCTTGAAACCCTAAATGGTTTTCTCTTTGTCAGCACATGTGTGGCCTTAGACAATTCACTTTTGAATGTTAGACAAGAGCTCCCTTTCAGGTCCTGGAAGGGGTCCATCCCTCTTCCTGCAACTTTTGTGTGTTGATGAAGGCCTGCCCCTCAGGCCGAAGTTGTTTAATTGAAGCACAGTTGACATAGAAGTGTACAACAGCAGTTCACAATTTTTAGAAGTTATACTCCATTTATGATACTCAAAGCTTTACAGTAAGGAGCTGGGCCTCTTTTATAGAAAGACTGACCCTTTTCAATCTGCCTCTGCACTGCATTCTCAGATGACTGTAGCCTCATGGGTATTGTGGACACAAGCTCCATTGGCTGTTGAAGCTAGGTATTTTGGAAGCTTGTCTCTCAGGTACAGTTCTTAAAACCTGGGGTGTCAAGTGCAGAGTTCAAAGCCTTTGTTCCACACGGAGAAGCTCAGGAGTGCCAGTTCCCTTCTGATTGCGGGTTGCCATGCTAGGAGCAGGGTTTACAGTGAGATTGTGTCTTAGCTTCCCCCTACCTGCTTTGATGCAGTTTTCTCATTTGTCTGATGTGTAGGAGCCACTTAGCTAGTTTCACGGTTTCCTTCAGAGGGAATTGTTCTATTTGTAGCTGTGGATGCCATGGGTTCATGGGGGTAGTTCAGGATCCACCAACATCACCATCTTGAACTGGGTATCTTCTTAATGTTGATTTAGTTAGTAAGATCTGGAAGCATGATCAAAACCAAGTCATGGGGCCGGGGCAAAATTACAGATGTTCTCTATTCCCTGCTGCATCACCTCAGGAGGCATGTTTGGCTCTTTTTGTGATCAGTGAGTTCAGGTATCATCAGCTTAACCCATGATTATTATAAAGTCCCCTATTTGCCTTGCTCTGATTTCATTAGGAGCTATAAAATTAGGAGCTATAAAAAGGCTTGCTTCTATCATTTCTTCTGCACTTACTGTCTGGAATTATTCTATAGGGCTATTCCTCAACTGTCAGGATATCCTGAAATGCAGTCAAGCTAGTAGGATAATTCCCTGATTCTCTCCATCAGTTTTTGTTGCTCTAATTCTTTTTTGTCCTTTTAGGGCTTGAAAAACCCTAAATGGTTTTCTCCCCATGAATATCTCACAAATTTAAAACACTTGATACTTTTAATTACAGAATTCCAAATGCTAAACAAGCATGAAATGCCAAAAGGTTACTACTCCTCATAATGTGGGAGAAAAACAGAGCTGTGTGCCTTGCTTGTTGACAGATACAGATTTCATTTTCCTTCAAAAAACATGAATTGATTTACAAGTATTTACTTTGTATCTGCTTAGACCATCTACTGTTTGAGGTGCTGGGAACATAACAATAAAACAGGTCAATACATATAGATTAAAAAGTACTTTTGGGGTTATAGAATGGGGGTCAGCACACTATGGCCAACTTCCTACTTCCATATGGCCTTGAACTTAGGATAGTTTTTATACTTTACAGGGTTGGAGAAAAATGCCACAAAGACCAGTCCACACAACTTAAAATGTTCATTTTCCAGCTTCTACAGAGAAAGCTTGCCAACCACTGCTATAAAAGCAACACGTATGAAAGCACCTCCAGTGAAAGGTTTACCTGTAATTGTTGCAGGAGAGGGAAACATCACGTCCTGGGACTGACAGCTAAGTAGGAATCTCAGGCTTCATGCAGTAAAGGCTTCACAAACAAGCCTGAAAAAAAAAAAAGAAAAGTGAGAATTTGAGAGACACACACTCCATTGGCAGAACCTCTTCATAAAGTGAAGCTGGACCCATGCCATGAGGTTGTTTTTTTATGCACTGAGTAATTTTACAGGCTAATGGTTGGGAGGAATATTCCTATGTCAGGGAAGGATAGGAATTTTCAGGAATTGGGCCATTGCCCACTTTCCCCATCAGAGTGATTTTTATTTCTTACAATGAAGGTATAATAAGTTCAAGGTCAATGAACAGACTATTCTTGATGTCACCTTGGTTTTCAGCCAGTTCCAGCGTCCTAATAGCTGTGTTCTCCTTCATTGCCCAGTGGTTCTGTCCTGCCCCTTCCTCTCATGTCTCAAACAGGTTTAGGCTTTTTTCGGTGGGAAGTCACAGATGTGAACTCTGAAATTCTGAGCTCCACCCTATGAAAGTGTGCTTACAGTATTTCTGAACATGAAGGCCCAGGTTCCAAACAGTAGTAATACTGTATTGATAGTCTACTAGGGTTGCCAAAAGAGAATACAGGGTGGCGTAGGGTAGCAGTGGGGGTGGCTTCTGGTAAGGCATCTTCTCCTGACTTACAGACAACTGCCTGTGTCTTCCCATGGCCTTTGCTCTGTGCCCATGAACTCATTTAATTACTTCGTTAAAAGCCGGTCTCCTAGTACAGTCACATATGGGATTAACCTTCAACCCGTGACATCTTTTCAGGGTTGAGAAAGATACAATTCAGCCTATGGTATAAATACTAAATCCGAGTATAACTGAGTGGGGTGTCTGAACTGAGGGCCCTGCCTCTGTAACTCTGAGAGAGCATGTGCTCTATCGGGTTTGCTCCTGAAGCCACAAAGTAAGGACTCATTATTTGTTGAATCAATGAATGGTGATGAGGCCAGAGTATGGCACAAGAAAAGTCATGGGGGAATATAAGGAATGCTAATTTATATGCCACAGATTAAAATACTGTAGTATTTCTAAGGAGAAAGTAAGAATAATCAAGTAATTTTTTCTTTTTAAAAAAATACTAGCTGCTTTTATTGGTTTTCCATTTATATATTTATTTTCATCCATCTTTATTCTTTGGCATGTGTGGGCCTCCCATTGCAGTGGCCTCTCTCGTTGCTCCAGAGCACAGAATCGTAACTGGACACACCAGTCCAGCCACTCTGCGGCACATGTGATCTTCCCCGGCCAGGGATCGAACCAGTGCCCCTTGCACTGCAAGGTGGACTCTTTACCCACTGGACCACCAGGGAAGCCTTTTTTTCTTTCTTCTTAAATGAGACGCCTACCTATGCTTCCAAGGATCTGCATGTAAGAAGACCTCATTGGCATAAGAACATTTACAATGAGTCAAAGCCTGAGTGGAAATAATTTATGCAGAGTGTAGACAGATTCTGGAGAATCATGAGAAGCTGAGATCTAGAGCCTGAGCAGAGAAAATAATTCATAAGCATGGCAGAAAAGAAAATGGTCCATTAGTTCATTTTTTCTAAGAGAGAATAACATTTGTTCTGTCAACAGTGTGTTCATCAAGAAGATTTGAAGAGTAACTATTTCAAAGAATTTTTAAGTAGTGAAATTCTGACAGAAACATACTGCAAACTGCCAATGAAAGGGTCAGCTAACACAAAACGGTCCCAATAAACCCATATCTATGGGTTTTTTGTTTGAAGGAAGACAGGAGTAGAGTAGTTTATATGACAGCACTACCTGTTTGGTGGGGTAGGAATTTGTGCTGTCCTAAGCTGTGAATTAGCTCAAAGATGAAAAGACTGAAGGGCAGCTATAACTCTTCTCCATTTAGAGGAAAATCCGATGACAACTTGAGGGGTTTAGTGTTCAGGCTGAGGATGTTAATCCATCACCACCTGAGTATGCCTTTCAAAGAATTACCAGGAATTGAACAATATACATCAAAATTACAGCTCCTTAAACAAAGTGAGGTAGCCTTATATTTAGAGAACTGTGGTCATGCATGTAGTATCTGGTGTCTAGGTGTAGATTAATAGAGGCTAATGCAATTCTGTAGTTCTCTCATTTTTTTTTAACCCACTAGAGCAATATTCTATATTCTAGCAATATCCTATATTCTGTTGTTAATAATAAACATCAGAAACATAACTAGATTCATTCTTAAGCTGTTTTACAAATCTTTTATTGCTTCAACAAGAGAATGGTTACCAGAAAGCTTTTCTTTTTAAAATTTATCTATTTGAACAATTATTTTGAGTTGCTACTTTTATTCTTTATTGTCTTCATTTTCCAAGTTTTGGCCCTCAAACTTGGCAAACATCATGGAGATTTGTACAAACATGCATATACATATATACACACACAAGTTTAAAGCCTTAGTTCCTCATTAACCCTGTGCTCAGGATCCTATTAAAAAGAGGTAAAATGGTGAGAAGCTAAAAATCAGGGAAAATATGAGTAAATCCCAATTGATAACTTTCTTGTAATGTATTAAAGTAGACATTTTAAGGCAAAATCTATCATCTTGCTAAAATTTCAACTAAGCTACAGACTTAGATACTTACATGAAAAATAAGAAGCCACGTTACACATATTAATATGTTTTAATGACAAGCTGGCTGAGGAGTTGCATTTTGTTACTAAGTAACTTTCCATTAGGAACAGATAGTATTTCATTGATTAAGATTTCACATATTGAAAACTAACTTCAAGCTTCACTACAATGAAGCTGAATCCTCCAGGTTCTTGTCTTTAAATTACAAATCCATCACAGATTTCAAAAAAAAAGAACTGAAAAGACAGCACTACCTGTTTGGTGGGGTAGGAATTTGTGCTGTCCTAAGCTGTGAATTAGCTCAAAGATGAAAAGACTGAAGGGCAGCTATAACTCTTCTCCATTTAGAGGAAAATCCGATGACAACTTGAGGGGTTTAGTGTTCAGGCTGAGGATGTTAATCCATCACCACCTGAGTATGCCTTTCAAAGAATTACCAGGAATTGAACAATATACATCAAAATTACAGCTCCTTAAACAAAGTGAGGTAGCCTTATATTTAGAGAACTGTGGTCATGCATGTAGTATCTGGTGTCTAGGTGTAGATTAATAGAGGCTAATGCAATTCTGTAGTTCTCTCATTTTTTTTTAACCCACTAGAGCAATATTCTATATTCTAGCAATATCCTATATTCTGTTGTTAATAATAAACATCAGAAACATAACTAGATTCATTCTTAAGCTGTTTTACAAATCTTTTATTGCTTCAACAAGAGAATGGTTACCAGAAAGCTTTTCTTTTTAAAAATTTATCTATTTGAACAATTATTTTGAGTTGCTACTTTTATTCTTTATTGTCTTCATTTTCCAAGTTTTGGCCCTCAAACTTGGCAAACATCATGGAGATTTGTACAAACATGCATATACATATATACACACACAAGTTTAAAGCCTTAGTTCCTCATTAACCCTGTGCTCAGGATCCTATTAAAAAGAGGTAAAATGGTGAGAAGCTAAAAATCAGGGAAAATATGAGTAAATCCCAATTGATAACTTTCTTGTAATGTATTAAAGTAGACATTTTAAGGCAAAATCTATCATCTTGCTAAAATTTCAACTAAGCTACAGACTTAGATACTTACATGAAAAATAAGAAGCCACGTTACACATATTAATATGTTTTAATGACAAGCTGGCTGAGGAGTTGCATTTTGTTACTAAGTAACTTTCCATTAGGAACAGATAGTATTTCATTGATTAAGATTTCACATATTGAAAACTAACTTCAAGCTTCACTACAATGAAGCTGAATCCTCCAGGTTCTTGTCTTTAAATTACAAATCCATCACAGTCATTATTCAAGTTATTAATTTAAAAAGCTTTTAATGTTTGGTATCTGAGTAAATACAATTACTGTACTCTGGGTCGTTTCATTTTATTTTTCTCTGTAGGAGCTTTCCTCTTTTGTGAGAATCCAGGCTCAGGTTCCTTATTATTCTGAAGAAATGAACCAGCTTCTGGCAGATAGTAATTTTCTATCTGAGGAGGAGATTCCTATAAGAAATGGGAAAAACCCAACACTGTTATTTTTTCCCAAGATTTCAAGCTGTTAATAGGTTCCTTATGCTGCTTTATAACTAAAAATCTTAAACATCTGTCTTCCAAGGCAGCTATTTAATTAGTACTTGTCACCTGTAGTGAGCAGATCCCATGTAATGAAATTTCACCTTTTATCAGAAAAATGAGTTTGCACCTCAGGCAGAGTGAGGCTAGCTCATATCTTAATGGATTAAATATAGATTAAAATAGATTATGGAAAATATAATAAAATACAGTTAACAGCTATCATATAAGTGAGGTATTTTTTTTTGAGATGTTGTATTCAGTGCAAGTTTTTGAAACTCTTTAAACATCTTTCCAATACACATGTGAGACAGGTGTTTTTATTCTCCACTTTAGTGACAAAATGTAAAATGTTAAAAAACACAATGCTATATAACTAGCAGTAGCAAAGCTAAAATGCATGTGCTTCTCCACTGATTCCAAAACCCTTACATTTTTATTCCTCACAATCATATTCCAACATAAAAGAAAAGGGCTATTATAAACACAATTTACTTCTGGCAACATGGTAGGCTGGAAAACACAAGGAATCACCACCACACACACCACTTTTAATCTAGCTTTTCGACAGTTAACAGGTGTAACTTCTGACTTTTGAAAGGTTTGCCTACCAATGGAGGAGACACAGATTTGATTCCTGATCCGAGAGGAATCCACATGCTCTGGAGCAGCTAAGCCCATGAGCCACAACTATAGAGCCTGTGTTCTAGAGCCTCGAAGCTGCAACTACTGAAGCCCATGTACCCTAGAGCCCGAGTTCCACAATTCGGAGAAGTCACTGCAACAAGAAGCTTGCTCACCTCAACTAGAGAGTAGTCCCTACTCCCTGCAACTAGAGCAGAGCCTGCAGCAGTGAAAACCCAGAACAGCCAAAGATAAATAATAAAATTAAAAAAAAAAACAAAAAAACCAAAACACTAATGTGAAAAGATATCTACATTCCCATGTTACTACAATATTATTTACAATAGCCAAGAGATCAGTGTCCAGCAATGAATGAATAGACAAAGAAAACTTGTACATATACGTACATACACGCATACCCACACAGACTAAATGGAATACTAGTCAGCCATTAAAGAGAAAATCCTGCCAATTGTGGCAACATGGATGGATCTCAAGGGCATTATGCTAAACAAAGAATCACAGAGGGAAATACAAATACTACGTGATTTCTTCTAAGCGGAATCTAAAAAACAAAAACAAAACCCTCAAAACTCAATAGATAGAGAACAGACTGAAAAAGGCAGGGGGTTTGAGGGGTGGGCAAAATGGATGAGGGTGCTCAGGAGGTACAGATTTGTTATAAATAAGTCATGGGGATATAATACACAGCATGGTAGTTATAATTAGTAATACTGTATCAGTGCAAGTTTTGAAACTCTTTAAACATCTTTCCAATACACATGTGAGACAGGTGTTTATTCTCCACTTTAGTGACAAAATGTAAAATGTTAAAAAACACAATGCTATATAACTAGCAGTAGCAAAGCTAAAATGCATGTGCTTCTCCACTGATTCCAAAACCCTTACATTTTTATTCCTCACAATCATATTCCAACATAAAAGAAAAGGGCTATTATAAACACAATTTACTTCTGGCAACATGGTAGGCTGGAAAACACAAGGAATCACCACCACACACACCACTTTTAATCTAGCTTTTCGACAGTTAACAGGTGTAACTTCTGACTTTTGAAAGGTTTGCCTACCAATGGAGGAGACACAGATTTGATTCCTGATCCGAGAGGAATCCACATGCTCTGGAGCAGCTAAGCCCATGAGCCACAACTATAGAGCCTGTGTTCTAGAGCCTCGAAGCTGCAACTACTGAAGCCCATGTACCCTAGAGCCCGAGTTCCACAATTCGGAGAAGTCACTGCAACAAGAAGCTTGCTCACCTCAACTAGAGAGTAGTCCCTACTCCCTGCAACTAGAGCAGAGCCTGCAGCAGTGAAAACCCAGAACAGCCAAAGATAAATAATAAAATTAAAAAAAAAAACAAAAAAACCAAAACACTAATGTGAAAAGATATCTACATTCCCATGTTACTACAATATTATTTACAATAGCCAAGAGATCAGTGTCCAGCAATGAATGAATAGACAAAGAAAACTTGTACATATACGTACATACACGCATACCCACACAGACTAAATGGAATACTAGTCAGCCATTAAAGAGAAAATCCTGCCAATTGTGGCAACATGGATGGATCTCAAGGGCATTATGCTAAACAAAGAATCACAGAGGGAAATACAAATACTACGTGATTTCTTCTAAGCGGAATCTAAAAAACAAAAACAAAACCCTCAAAACTCAATAGATAGAGAACAGACTGAAAAAGGCAGGGGGTTTGAGGGGTGGGCAAAATGGATGAGGGTGCTCAGGAGGTACAGATTTGTTATAAATAAGTCATGGGGATATAATACACAGCATGGTAGTTATAATTAGTAATACTGTATGGTATATTTGCAAGGTGTTGAGAGTCAATCTTGGAAGGTATCACAAAATATAAAAAAAACTGTAACTATGTGTGGTGATGGATGCTAATTAGACTTATTGTAGGGATCACTTTGTCTTAATCATGTGCAGAAAGCCAAGAATTACCAGATATCTGATAAATTCCTCTAAACTGGAAGATGAAAACCCAAATACAGGGGAAAACACAGCTTAGTAGAAAAAAACTATGCAGAGATAAGAAAACTTAAAACCCTACTAAATTACAGTTACATATAAAGGTTTATGACTCAGATGGTTTTTCGACTACTCAATAGCAATACTAGAAGCAAGAAGACAAAAGTTTAAGAGAAAACAATTTCCAAAATAGCATTTGATGCCCAGCTAAACTATAAACACAGAAAAAAGAATTTTCACACAGTCTCAATTTACCTCTCATCATGTATTCTTTTTTAAGAAGTTACTAGGAGAGACCTCCACTAAAATGAGAAAGATTAGGACGATAAGGGACTCAAATACAGGAGGTCCAACAGAGAAGAGACAAGAGACAATGAATGGAAGCTCCTGGAGTGATGGCAGTGTATACAAGTAGACAGGATGACCATCAAAGTACAACAATATGACTGAAGACATGCTGAAGTCTGTTATCACTAAGACCCCTGCATTCACAGCACCTAGTTGCTAACCTGAAGTCACAACACTGGGGGTAAAGCCTATCTGAGTACTACCTCTGCTTGGTTTATCTTGGCCAGGAACCTGACATGAAACTGCTGCTCTCCCATCCTTAGCCTGCTGTCTCACTATACAGAAGTCTTCTGTTTTGACCTACTCCTGAGACACAGAGATAGGCAATGATAAGCTCACATGCAGAAATACAGAGCAGCTCAATCTCCCAATGCATTTCTCCAGACATCTAGTACTTGACACACATTTTAACTCCAAGAAGGGCAAAGGTATGAACAACTAGAGAGGAGCAACAGGGAGGTCCTATGATACTAGCAATCTTTAACTTATCATGGGCACCTGGATGACATTTTGCTCTTCTTTAACCAAGATATACTTTCTATACTCTCTTTTATGTATAAGAAGAAAATACCACCAAATTACTGCACATGTATGAACAATTAACACAGCACAAATTAAACAATAAATCTTTGTTGGGTCCCGTCTCAGATGGCTGCTATATCCCTGAAATAAGTAACTTCTGGAGGGATGAAGTATAAGAGCCTCTCTACATTCCCCCAACCCCTGCCCTTTATCCAATTAGCAGAATTTTAAAACCCCTCATCTCAACAAACAGAGTTTTCTAAAAAATTATTTAGATGTTCCAGGAGAGCAAGTACTAGTTTACTAATTCCTTGTCAGTACATTTACTGCTTTATAACAGGTTTTATGTTAGTTTCAGGCCTTCTTTCTATTAAACCCTGACAAACTTCCAAACACAAGTAGTAATCATCACAAAGCAGGTGGGTTTCGACTTCCTCCTATTTGAAATCCTTTGTGGTAAGACATTTGTGATCATGTGTCATATCTTGCTGATTCATGATGGCATTTTTAGGCACTCTGGGGTCAAGATTTTTCTTTGCCCATTCAGATCACCCTGTTTATCCAAATCCTATGCAGAGTGCATCACTGAAAATGCTGGGCTGGATGAATCACAATGTGGAATCAAGATTGTCAGGAGAAATATCAACAACCGCAGACATGATACTACTCTAATGGTACAAGAGGAACTAAAGAGCCTCTTGATGAAGGTGAAAAAGGAGAGTGGCGCTGGAAAGGACTCCTGAAAGCAAGCCTCCTTGGACAGCAAGGAAATCAAACCAGTCCTAAAGGAAATCAACCCTGAATATTCACTGGAAGGACTGATGCTGAAGTTGAAGCTCCAACACTTTGGTTACGTAGTGAGAACAGCCTGGCTCACTAGAAAAAGACCCTCATGCTGGCAAAGACTGAGCACAAAAGGAGAAGAGGATGACAGAGGATGAGATGGTTGGTTGGCATCACAGACTCAATCAATGGATATGAGTCCGTGCAAACTCTGGGAGATAGTGATGGCCAATGGACAGGTATGAACAACTAGAGAGGAGCAACAGGGAGGTCCTATGATACTAGCAATCTTTAACTTATCATGGGCACCTGGATGACATTTTGCTCTTCTTTAACCAAGATATACTTTCTATACTCTCTTTTATGTATAAGAAGAAAATACCACCAAATTACTGCACATGTATGAACAATTAACACAGCACAAATTAAACAATAAATCTTTGTTGGGTCCCGTCTCAGATGGCTGCTATATCCCTGAAATAAGTAACTTCTGGAGGGATGAAGTATAAGAGCCTCTCTACATTCCCCCAACCCCTGCCCTTTATCCAATTAGCAGAATTTTAAAACCCCTCATCTCAACAAACAGAGTTTTCTAAAAAATTATTTAGATGTTCCAGGAGAGCAAGTACTAGTTTACTAATTCCTTGTCAGTACATTTACTGCTTTATAACAGGTTTTATGTTAGTTTCAGGCCTTCTTTCTATTAAACCCTGACAAACTTCCAAACACAAGTAGTAATCATCACAAAGCAGGTGGGTTTCGACTTCCTCCTATTTGAAATCCTTTGTGGTAAGACATTTGTGATCATGTGTCATATCTTGCTGATTCATGATGGCATTTTTAGGCACTCTGGGGTCAAGATTTTTCTTTGCCCATTCAGATCACCCTGTTTATCCAAATCCTATGCAGAGTGCATCACTGAAAATGCTGGGCTGGATGAATCACAATGTGGAATCAAGATTGTCAGGAGAAATATCAACAACCGCAGACATGATACTACTCTAATGGTACAAGAGGAACTAAAGAGCCTCTTGATGAAGGTGAAAAAGGAGAGTGGCGCTGGAAAGGACTCCTGAAAGCAAGCCTCCTTGGACAGCAAGGAAATCAAACCAGTCCTAAAGGAAATCAACCCTGAATATTCACTGGAAGGACTGATGCTGAAGTTGAAGCTCCAACACTTTGGTTACGTAGTGAGAACAGCCTGGCTCACTAGAAAAAGACCCTCATGCTGGCAAAGACTGAGCACAAAAGGAGAAGAGGATGACAGAGGATGAGATGGTTGGTTGGCATCACAGACTCAATCAATGGATATGAGTCCGTGCAAACTCTGGGAGATAGTGATGGCCAGGGAAGCCTGGCATGCTGCAGTTCGTGCGTCACAAAGAGTCAGACACAACTTAGTCACTGAATAAGAACAACCACAAAGCAAAAAATGAAGAAACTTTAAGAAGGGCCTTTGGGTGAATGTCTCTCCTTGGACTTGTGAAATCAATTTCTGCTTTCTTTACATTCCAACATTTTAGAGGGCACTTTTAAGGCTTTTGGACATCTCCAGATTTTTTATACCCATTTCATATTTACCTTCCAGGCTAAATGCTTACATACATGTTCATTATTTTAAAAAAACAGATGCAAACTGCAGGGGCGTGAATAGAGGAGACTAAAGGGAGATTAACATTCTATGAATAACAAACCAAGGGTTTTGATGTATAGTTACGTCTCTGTGTATATAAGTACACTTCTGGTAGTGAGGCTGTCAAAGACAGGATCTTACAAACCTGCGTAAGAAAATCAGCAATGTATTCTGTTTTCAAGCAGTATATATTCTGGGCAGCAGCTTCTGCTATATTAACTCCTGAATCATCCAGTTTCTGTTTATTAAAGTCAGAAAAGAGATGTGTAGCTTCTTTAAATAAAGATACAGAATAACCAGGCAGTACCTAAGGGAAAAAACAAAAACATCACAATCTATCAGTGTTCCAAAGTCATTCAACTGTATAATCTACACATAAGGATTACGATCTCACAAAGCACAGAAAATCAAGAACTGATCACAGCAATCTTGGTTAGAAGTAATTGTAAAACCTTCAGTTAAGCTGATTCAATACAAACCTTTGCTCCACCAGACTGAAGAAGGCGTTTGAATCCTGCTTCTCGGGACTGATCAACATGCAAAATTACTTTCCAACCACTAAATGCTCCCTACAAATAAACAATAACCAGTGTAGAAATTATTGGAAAATAAATGACAAAATAGTACAACAGCTACAGTTTTTTCTCTGTAGTCTTGGTTTTCTGTCAATGAATAATCTTATAACCTTTACTTCTGATGAACTTCTGATACTACCTTGATCAGAATACTCTGAAGCATAAAGCTGTGGTGTCTGGCACACAGTGAGCCATCAATAAATACTGAAAGAATGAAAAAAATGATTTAACAATTAGGTAGCACTAAAACAAACCAACTTGAAATTTGTATTTTTCCGGTATTTTTTTCTTACAGTTAATAAAATTGTACAATCTAAAACATAGCTTCTTAAGTAGCTGAAGCCTCCATTAAAATTTCTCTTGAAAATGATTACAAATTAGAAATATACTTTAAGTACAGAATTCACAAGTAACAGAAATCAATGGAATTACTCTAAAATAAAGGGAATCAAGGCTAACAGGGACTTGGAGACAGCACAGAACTCAGAATACAGCCTAAAAGATGGTATAATTTGCATTTTTAACCTTTTCTGTGAGTCATGGGTCTATCTGGCAGTCTAGTAAAACATATGGATCTGTTCTCCGAATAGGCTTTTTAAGAAATATTATTGAGATATAATTTCCATACTATATGAATGTTTTATAAATATTCAAAATAAAATAAAAAGCATGACAAAAGAAAACATTTTATTGAAAATTATAAAAATATTTTAAAAATTTATGACAAGTAGATGTGCTTCTATAGTAAATCCATCATTGCTCTAAAATACTATTTATAAAAAAATGCATTTAAATACATCTAACCTAACTGAGTATCACAGCTTACAATTTTTTTATATTAATTAACTTATTTGGCTATACCAGATCTTAGTTGTAGCACACAGGACCCTTCAGTCATATCATGTGAACACTCAGTTGCAGTACGTGGGATCCCTGAGCAGGGAGCTGAGTCTGGGCCACCTGCATTGGGAGCACTCAGTCTTAGCCACTGGACCACCAGGGAAGTTCCAAGTGTTTACTCTTGTTATTCAGTTGCAAAGTTGTGTCTGACTCTGTGACTTGCATGGACAGAAGGATGACAGGCTTATCTGTCCCGAACTATCTCCCAGAATTTGCTCTAATTATGTCTGTTGAGTTGACAAAATAGTACAACAGCTACAGTTTTTTCTCTGTAGTCTTGGTTTTCTGTCAATGAATAATCTTATAACCTTTACTTCTGATGAACTTCTGATACTACCTTGATCAGAATACTCTGAAGCATAAAGCTGTGGTGTCTGGCACACAGTGAGCCATCAATAAATACTGAAAGAATGAAAAAAATGATTTAACAATTAGGTAGCACTAAAACAAACCAACTTGAAATTTGTATTTTCCGGTATTTTTTCTTACAGTTAATAAAATTGTACAATCTAAAACATAGCTTCTTAAGTAGCTGAAGCCTCCATTAAAATTTCTCTTGAAAATGATTACAAATTAGAAATATACTTTAAGTACAGAATTCACAAGTAACAGAAATCAATGGAATTACTCTAAAATAAAGGGAATCAAGGCTAACAGGGACTTGGAGACAGCACAGAACTCAGAATACAGCCTAAAAGATGGTATAATTTGCATTTTTAACCTTTTCTGTGAGTCATGGGTCTATCTGGCAGTCTAGTAAAACATATGGATCTGTTCTCCGAATAGGCTTTTTAAGAAATATTATTGAGATATAATTTCCATACTATATGAATGTTTTATAAATATTCAAAATAAAATAAAAAGCATGACAAAAGAAAACATTTTATTGAAAATTATAAAAATATTTTAAAAATTTATGACAAGTAGATGTGCTTCTATAGTAAATCCATCATTGCTCTAAAATACTATTTATAAAAATGCATTTAAATACATCTAACCTAACTGAGTATCACAGCTTACAATTTTTTTATATTAATTAACTTATTTGGCTATACCAGATCTTAGTTGTAGCACACAGGACCCTTCAGTCATATCATGTGAACACTCAGTTGCAGTACGTGGGATCCCTGAGCAGGGAGCTGAGTCTGGGCCACCTGCATTGGGAGCACTCAGTCTTAGCCACTGGACCACCAGGGAAGTTCCAAGTGTTTACTCTTGTTATTCAGTTGCAAAGTTGTGTCTGACTCTGTGACTTGCATGGACAGAAGGATGACAGGCTTATCTGTCCCGAACTATCTCCCAGAATTTGCTCTAATTATGTCTGTTGAGTTGGTAATGCTATTTAACCATAGCTTACTAGCTTACTGTAAGCATAACACATTTGTCTCTAGTTGGGCAAAGTCATCTAACACAAAGTCAACTTTATAATAAAGCAGTTGAACTACAAGAGATCATGTAATTTACTGAATACTATACTGAAAGTGAAAAAGAGAATGGTTGTTATCAGCTGCTTAGTCCCATGATTATGTGACTCACTGGGAGCTGTGGCTGCTGTTATAGCCCAACCTCACCAGAGAATATTGTACTGCATAATGCTAGCCTGGAAAAAGACCAACATTCAAAATGGGTACAGTTTTTACTGAATGTGTATCACTTTTGCAGCATCATAAAGTCAAAGCACCACAAGTCAAGGGGGTCTATATGTACTATAATTTAAAATTTGTGATGAACATAAATAATAATTCAAGTTAAAAACATAATGCAAACAAAAATATTTGATTTCTGGGACTTCCCTGGGTTCAGTGCTTAAGAATCTGCCTTGCAATGCAGGAGATGCAGGTCTGATCACTGTCAGAGATTCCACGTGCCTCAAAACAACTAAACCCACGCTGCAAGCACTGAGCCAAAAGCCACAACTAGAGAGCTCATGTACCACAAGGAAAGATCCCGCATGAGGCAATGTGAAATCTGAAAAGATTTTTTAGAAGAAATACAGTGTCACGTTTTATACATATATAAATGACTTTAAAGAGAGCCATCAACATTTAATATATATACATAACCGTGGATCACAGTTAAAACAATCAGGAATTAACACTAATCTCAGTTTAGAATGCCCAAATCAAGTATATCAATCAAGAGATAAAAGACAAATAGAATTATTCTTATTTTGATATGCACATTTTCTTTAAAAAAATTAAAAGTCTTATGAAAAAAACATTTGTACCTCAAAAAAGTTGTAGCACACAGGACCTTTGATCATGTGAACACTCAGTTGCAGTCGTGGGATCCCTGAGCAGGGAGCTGAGTCTGGGCCACCTGCATTGGGAGCACTCAGTCTTAGCCACTGGACCACCAGGAAGTTCCATGTGTTTTCTCTTTTTATTCAGTTGCAAAGTTGTGTCTGACTCTGTGACTTGCATGGACAGAAGGATGACAGGCTTATCTGTCCCGAACTATCTCCCAGAATTTGCTCTAATTATGTCTGTTGAGTTGGTAATGCTATTTAACCATAGCTTACTAGCTTACTGTAAGCATAACACATTTGTCTCTAGTTGGGCAAAGTCATCTAACACAAAGTCAACTTTATAATAAAGCAGTTGAACTACAAGAGATCATGTAATTTACTGAATACTATACTGAAAGTGAAAAAGAGAATGGTTGTTATCAGCTGCTTAGTCCCATGATTATGTGACTCACTGGGAGCTGTGGCTGCTGTTATAGCCCAACCTCACCAGAGAATATTGTACTGCATAATGCTAGCCTGGAAAAAGACCAACATTCAAAATGGGTACAGTTTTTACTGAATGTGTATCACTTTTGCAGCATCATAAAGTCAAAGCACCACAAGTCAAGGGGGTCTATATGTACTATAATTTAAAATTTGTGATGAACATAAATAATAATTCAAGTTAAAAACATAATGCAAACAAAAATATTTGATTTCTGGGACTTCCCTGGGTTCAGTGCTTAAGAATCTGCCTTGCAATGCAGGAGATGCAGGTCTGATCACTGTCAGAGATTCCACGTGCCTCAAAACAACTAAACCCACGCTGCAAGCACTGAGCCAAAAAGCCACAACTAGAGAGCTCATGTACCACAAGGAAAGATCCCGCATGAGGCAATGTGAAATCTGAAAAGATTTTTTAGAAGAAATACAGTGTCACGTTTTATACATATATAAATGACTTTAAAGAGAGCCATCAACATTTAATATATATACATAACCGTGGATCACAGTTAAAACAATCAGGAATTAACACTAATCTCAGTTTAGAATGCCCAAATCAAGTATATCAATCAAGAGATAAAAGACAAATAGAATTATTCTTATTTTGATATGCACATTTTCTTTAAAAAAATTAAAATCTGTACTACTCATGACATTGAATGCCATTTACACTACCCACATAATTATATACATTAGTACCTCAATAATGCTTGAGTCTTGTCTTTGCTGGAGTTTTTTTCTCCATCTCATTGCTGCAAGTGCTAGTTTTCGTTGCTGTACACTGATTCCAGTCAAGACATCAAGTATGGAACTACTTCCCCACTCATAGTCTTCTTCCTAGAGAATTAATCCAAAAACTCTTGAATTCCTTCAATGTATCTTTAAAGAGTTCACAATCTAATAAGAGCTATAATCTGCACATTCTATTCCTCTAAATATAGAGTGCTAGGTAGTATCAGTTTATGAGCATGGAGGAAATCTAGATTAATTTGATTTCATATGAAAGCCAAGTACATCTAGCTTCATCTTGGCAAATAGTAACAGTTAGATTACTGGGCTTCACCTACTGTAAGATGAACTTCACAGAAGCACATGGGCTCAGAAGAGGTAGGTATTAACAGTTTGATTACTAGTCTATGGAAGAGAGATCCCTGGGGTATCTTGATTGAAAACTTCAAAAACTACACAATGGGTATTACAGAAATGATTAGTTAGAAAGCAAAATATTCAAATAATTAGCTTAATATTTTACGTGCTAGGATCAATTAAGACATTTACTTTCAAAGAAAAATGATCTTTCACATTAATTTGCATACACACCGATATGAAGCGCCCAGCAATCCTGCAAGCTTCAAGGTAAGAGCGATGGAGTACCCACTTGCCCGCTGCCACTGAGGCTAAATACTTCTCGTTGCGAAGTGGATGTCCCACAACAATGTGAGTACAGCTGGGATCAAAGCACTGCTTCTCGATCACTGATCCACCTTAATTAGAGAAAAATTAGTACTTTACAAAATTTCCTGCTTGTCTGAAATTAGTTTGTTACAATTAGATAATAAAAAGAAACTGAATACAGACAAGGGCAACAAACTGCAGTTGGCTGTTCTATCCCTTAAGTCTCTCCCAACTACCTTAGCAAATTTTCAAGCACTGAATAGGTATAACCAGGGAGATGGAGGTCAAAACTGGGCATCTACAGATTAAAAACAGAAAACAAATTTTTTTTTCCCTGCTTTTAGTGGAAATAAGGTCAGCAGACCAACATAGAAGCACAGGAGGAAAACACGTGCTAGGTAAATAGAGATGAAGGAGATGGTGGGAGCTGAACCATCTTCTCAGATATCAAAGTAAGAAGTCTGACTTTGAGGAAAAAAGAAGGCCTGAGTAAATAAAAGCTTATGTAAAACATGCTTTTACTTATACTTTAGAGGTTAGGCAAGAGTGGTATCAAGGTCTTTCTAAGATTTCAACATAACAATGGAACTGCACTCATGCTTTACAGATGACTTTACTAATAAGAGCAGCAATACTTTCTGAGCAGTTACTATGTACAAGTTAGGAACTGAAAGTATGAATTCATTTAATCATCACTATTCTATAAACATTCTATTATGAACAATTTACATATGAGGACACAGGTATAGAAACACAGTGATTAAAGAAAAACAAGGTAAAAATTCTATTATTAATATCAATATCTGGGCTTCCCTGGTGGTCCAGTGGGTAAAGACACCGCCTTGCAGTGCAAGGGGCGCCGGTTTGATCCCTGGCCTGGGAAGATCCCACGTGCCGCGGAGCGGCTGGATTGATGTGTCCAATTACCAAGCCGGAGCTCTGGAGGGCATGTGCCCAGAGCCAGTGCTCTGCAACAACAGAGGCCACCACAATGGGAGGCCCACAAGAGCCAAGGAACAAAGACGGATGAAAAATAGACAAATGAAAGACCAATAGAAGTGGCCCGCCCGTCCCCCTCCCTCCCCACCCACCAAAAAATAAAAAAATAAATTAAAAAAAAAATACTTAAAAAAAAAATATCAGTATCTAATTCTACACAAGGAATTCATTGTAACCCAGAAAACAGAACTTATTTATGTACATCAGCTGGTCACAGCTGCTTCTGATGGGACTCTCTAGTATCCAAACCCTCCAACCACAGACTCCCAGTTCAGCCCAGTCTGCACTCATCTGCCTCTGCTCACCGTCCTCTTCTAGACAAGTCTCTGCTAGCTGCTACTATTCTTGTCCATAGTTTACAGAGATGGAACACTCTACAGAGGACAGACACTTCCAAGTGTTCCACTTGGTGAACTCTAGGTAAAGCTTAGTAATTCTGACTTCTCTCCATCTAATCTACTACATGACAGGGAACTTAATGTTCCGTGTAACTAAAGTTTCCAAAAAATGTAGTTTCTTAAGTGTACAATTGTATCTGAAAGAAACCTTTAAAGAAAAAGAAAAAGAAATATATCTCATAGTCCTCCCACATCCTTAAAAGGAGAGCACTTAATGACATTTACTCTTTGATGATTCTGGACCACTAGTAGAAAAAACCATTATTTCTTAATGTTTCAGGAGGTCAAGCTGTCATATTCAGTTCTATAAGAATGCTTTGTCCAATACAGTAGCCACTAGCCACATGTGGCTATTGAACAAACTTAGCAAGAAAACAGGTCAATGATCTCACTGATAATTTTCTAGTATGCTGCTGCCAGAACAGTGTCAGATGGAGAGCCTGACAACTAGCGGAATAAGAACATCACAGTAGGAAGAGCTCCTGTCTTGACATCAGTATACCTTCAACTTTATGAAAACGCAGTTTTAACTACATAATCCCACTGATTTTGTCAAGGGTTACAACAATGAACAAAGCAGGACAAGAATCTTACACCTTAATGATGAGATTCGCTTTAAATCTTTAAATCCCATGACTAAGTGACTTTAGATTTAGATTCATTTTTTAACATTAAAATTCTATGACCTGAGACAAGCTACCTATCTTTTTAATCTCAATTTCTACATCTTAAAAATGATATCAATAATTAGCTACATGTTACAAATAAGGTACCATTTTTTACCTAAGTAAAATATTTGTACCTAGTTTTTCTATCAGATGACAATAATCAATACGCTCTTGAGGATTAAGAGATGACATCTGAAATATGTACTGTTTTTTTAAGTCTTCATGAGTCTCCTCTGTCGTTATAATCTGGAATGGAAGAGTTTATTTTAGAAAAAATTAACACTAAAAAAGCTATCAGGTCTCTATTTCTTTCACAGTGACATTTTGCTTAGTCTTTACCAAATGTAGAAATTATAATAGAGTATAAATACAAAAAATACATAAATAAATACATAAAATTTTTTAAATTTAAAAAATGTAAAAAAATGTAATTTTCAACATATAAGGAACCCTTGACATTGATAGCAATAAATTCTGAATGCAGTTTAACAGCAATACCCAAAAGTCTTATCACCATACTAAGGACAAACCTTTTCTCTAGGGTGTGGAGCCACAGGTGGGTTGGCTAGGGGGAAAGCAATACTGGGGGCCTGAGGCGTAGGGATCAGGTGGCTGTCTTTTATTGGAGTTTCCAATTCTTCAGAGACCGGGTGTTTTGGGGCTTCAGTCACACATACATTCCCAGGAGGTCAAGCTGTCATATTCAGTTCTATAAGAATGCTTTGTCCAATACAGTAGCCACTAGCCACATGTGGCTATTGAACAAACTTAGCAAGAAAACAGGTCAATGATCTCACTGATAATTTTCTAGTATGCTGCTGCCAGAACAGTGTCAGATGGAGAGCCTGACAACTAGCGGAATAAGAACATCACAGTAGGAAGAGCTCCTGTCTTGACATCAGTATACCTTCAACTTTATGAAAACGCAGTTTTAACTACATAATCCCACTGATTTTGTCAAGGGTTACAACAATGAACAAAGCAGGACAAGAATCTTACACCTTAATGATGAGATTCGCTTTAAATCTTTAAATCCCATGACTAAGTGACTTTAGATTTAGATTCATTTTTTAACATTAAAATTCTATGACCTGAGACAAGCTACCTATCTTTTTAATCTCAATTTCTACATCTTAAAAATGATATCAATAATTAGCTACATGTGACAAATAAGGTACCATTTTTGACCTAAGTAAAATATTTGTACCTAGTTTTTCTATCAGATGACAATAATCAATACGCTCTTGAGGATTAAGAGATGACATCTGAAATATGTACTGTTTTTTTAAGTCTTCATGAGTCTCCTCTGTCGTTATAATCTGGAATGGAAGAGTTTATTTTAGAAAAAATTAACACTAAAAAAGCTATCAGGTCTCTATTTCTTTCACAGTGACATTTTGCTTAGTCTTTACCAAATGTAGAAATTATAATAGAGTATAAATACAAAAAATACATAAATAAATACATAAAATTTTTTAAATTTAAAAAATGTAAAAAAATGTAATTTTCAACATATAAGGAACCCTTGACATTGATAGCAATAAATTCTGAATGCAGTTTAACAGCAATACCCAAAAGTCTTATCACCATACTAAGGACAAACCTTTTCTCTAGGGTGTGGAGCCACAGGTGGGTTGGCTAGGGGGAAAGCAATACTGGGGGCCTGAGGCGTAGGGATCAGGTGGCTGTCTTTTATTGGAGTTTCCAATTCTTCAGAGACCGGGTGTTTTGGGGCTTCAGTCACACATACATTCCCAGGATCACAGACAGCTGAGGGCAATAAAATGTTGCAGTGTGATGTTATCCAAATATGACTAAGAACAAAGTCTGTGAAATATTCTCATCTGTCTTAGCCAAGATGAAATTAAACACAAATTCTGGAATGTAAAAAGTACATGCAAAAGAAGTAGCCTATTTCTAAAACTTACAAATGAATGCAATTAAAAGGGCAAATGGTGTTATCTGTGGGCTTCTCAAACTGTTTCTTCAAATACAATACCTTCATCAATAAAATGCAAATTGGATTTTAAAAATGAGAGCAATTCTATGAGAAAATCACAAGCAGAGATGAATCTATACATATATAGAGAAATAATCAAGATAAAGTGGGGGGAAGATTATGAGAAATAGGAAGCATTTTGTTTTCAAGGTAGAGTTCAAGAAAGAAAAAAAAATAGGAAATTTAGAAAGAAACTCATACAACTTTACAGAACAAATGTAGGTATGTGCTGGGTGGAATTAATACTTAGATGAAAAAAGGATGACTGAGAGAAAAATCAAGCATTAAGTACACAAATGCAAAAAGGACTAGAGGGGCTTCCCTGGTGGTCCAGTGGGTAAGGACACCGCCTTGCAGTGCAAGGGGCGCTGGTTCGATCCCCGGCCTGGGAAGATCCCACGTGCTGCGGAGAGGCTGGACCGATGTGTCCAATTACCAAGCCAGAGCTCTGGAGCGCATGCGCCCAGAGCTGGCGCTCTGCGACAACAGAGGCCACTGTGATGGGAGGCCCACACGGGCCAAAGAACAAAGATGGATGAAAATAGATAAATGAAAGACCAATAGAAGTGGCCCGCCCGCCCCTCTTCCTCCCCACCCCACCCCCCACCAAAAAACAAAAAAAAGAAAAAGAGAACCAGTTTAAAAAAAAAAAAAGGACTAGAAAAATGCCTGGGGGGAAAAATGCTAAACATCTAAATTTTTAAGAAACAAAGTACATTTTTCAATTTATGATAAATTACCTCAATTTATTATTATTTTTCTGACTTTTTCAAATTTAAGCCCAAATCTAGGGTTTCAATTTACACGTTAAAAATATCTATTAGCTTTTGTTGGCATGTACAATTCAGAGACCCACAAGAGGTCAATATGTACTTAATACAAACAAGTAAATAGATTTCTTTCTCATTACCCGGTTCAGCAATTTCTAAATCATGTGAAGGCTCTTGGAAAGGAGAATCCTCCATTTTTTTAGTATCAACCTGAAGCTCAGAGTACTGTGTGGGATAGCTAGGCCACTGCAAATTGCTGGCAAGTCTTGCTCTCTCCTCCCTGGCGGTAGGGTCATCCCAAATGATCTGTTCATTTTGAGAGGGCTCTGTGTTGATATCAGGTACTGTTTGACGAGACTGCCTAGGGAATAAAAGTCACAATTTTAATAACAAATAGCCATAACAAAATCTACTCTCATAGCTTCTATTAACTTCAGCTGTAAATTGGTGATTCATCTTTAAATGTCTACACTCAGCACCCGCTAAGCACTTGAAAATAGTTATTCAATAACTGAGCTTTGAGAAATTTTTTATTAAAAAGATTTTTTTCCTCAGAAACTTATCTGTTTTACCTAGAAAATGAAATTTTGACTGAATGATACTACATTTAAAGCTTCAAAGGGAAACTTTACTGTAGGAAATTCTAAAATTTACAGCATTTAGAAGAGAGACTTTTCTCGATTCGATTAGCCTAGGGAAACATGGTAATATTTAGAAACCTGGCTACTAAAAAGAAAAAAAGAAACCCAGTTACTTTGCTGACCATTCACAGTGTATTCTTATCAATGCAAATAACAAGAACTATAAATACACAGGAAGCGTATTATCTGTAGGCTGCCTTAAAAGAAGGTTCTTTTGGTTATGGGCAACCAAACCTCTCAGAGTCTAAGGTAGGCCAGCTAATGTGAACTTGAATGAAGCATGTTTCATGGTATATTAATTTCACTGAAAAGTAAAAACAATTCTAATGCCTTCCTTCAATATGTATACTGAATATTTCAATGTATATATGTATGAGGAATCTTAATAAAAATAATTTGCCAAAGCTGATGGTACTCCCAAAGTGTTCATTTGCCTCCAATGCAAGGAAGATGGCCTTTTATTCTCAGAGTGTATTTATTTACTCTGACTTTGGCACAAGATATTAGGCTCTCTAAAATGATAAAACATGACCTGAGGTGTACTAAATAAAAAACCATTTTTACTCAGTCTCAGATAAAGAAATAGCTTCATGAAACATATAGTTAATATAGATAAATACACAGTTCAATCAATTCAATATATTAACCATTAACATTTATCATACAATCTGAGATTTTTCTATTAAGGAAAAGATGAAGTTACTCTACTGAACTTAAATCACATCACACTAAGATCTGTAATTGCCTTCCCTAGAAGAGTTATCAAGAGAATACAAAAGACATGTAGTTCCAATAAGAAATAATTACTTAGATTTATATATATAAAATATACACACATATATATATATATTGGACTTACTGTCTAACACCAATATTATTTGTCTAATACAAAGAACAGAGAGGACTACCATTTAAACAAGGCAAACTGGATCTTAAATCATTTCTTCCTCAGGAGAAGTAATAAAATATATTAATCACGCCTCACTGGAGCAATTCCTTGGTATGGAACAAGCCTCTGCTTTGTGTTTCTAAGTAAGAATTCTAGAGCTACATGAAACGAAAGGAGGAAAAGTTAGGAAGGAAGGGAGGAGGGAAAAGCTATTCTTCCATCAGTGACAGGGCCAGACCTCAGTGCCTCTAGAACTCTACTTCGTCCGCTGCGGGCAGAGCGGGTGCTGTCGGGAGTTGAAGAGGTACTGTTACAACCACTTCTTGAGAGGGAAGTCCTCTGCCCCTGGGGTTTCACTATTGAAGTTGCAGACATTATCTCCTGCAGCTGCTTTTGAAAGTTCTCTCTCATTTCCAAGGTCTGTGTCAGAGCTTGAAACAAACACAAATACACCAGTCAAGGTATGTTTCTCTTTATCATGCCCTATTCATGTTAACTCTTTCATCTAGATTTGAACATAAATTCAATGACTAGACATTTAGTAAATATTTACTACAGGCTGCAGTACTGTACCAAGACTATGAATCCTGCAGAACCAGAACGTACAGGCAGCCCTTACTACACAGACAGACTAGGAAATGATCAGGAAGCCCTGTGCCATGGTCTCTGTCCTTCTGCAGAGCTCCCTGCCTGCTTCTGAGCCACTCATGCTCTGTACCACACCCTGAGGTACATTAGTCATTTATGATTTTCCCCTACAGTCCTCAAAAACATAGATCACAACATATTAATCTTTGGTTTCTTGGTAGACTAAATACTAAAATAGGCACTAAATAAACATTTTTGGAATGAACAGAGTAGAACTAATTATAAACAGGTAAATCATAGGGAACACTCTGGTAGGGTAAGGAAAATAGAAAATATTGATCCATTAGCTCTACTAAAGAGAGTACACCTAGACCTATAAGGTTATTCATACTGCACTCTTTATAATAAGCAAGAAATTAGAAATAATGTACATGTCCATCAACAAGGAGCTGGCTAAACAATGTGAGCCATTCATACTGTGACTACTATACAGTTGCCAAAAAAGGGAAAAAGACTGAAAAAGTTCCTTATGTACTCATATGACACTCCTCAAGTCAAACTGTTAAATAAAAAGATCAAGATCAAAATATAAAATGGTATATATAGCAGTTCAACATTTAACCAGGGAAGAAGAAAACATGTTTATGACTGTGTACACACAAAACAGCTCAGAAGGATCCATAAGAAAATAACACCAGAGGGCATCCTGGTGGTACACTGGATAGGAGTCCCCCTGTCAACGCAGAGGAAACGAATGTCAAGCCTTGTCTGGAAAGATTCCACATACCGAGGAGCAACTACGCCCGTGTGCTGTGACTATGGAGCCCACACCCTAGAGCCTCAAGTGCCTGCCTCAGCTACTGTACCCACGCACTCTAGGATCCTTGAGCCACAGCTACTGATCCTGTGTGCCACAACTACTGAAGCCCATGTGCCTAGAAGCGGTGCTCCATGACAAGGGAAGATACTGTGATAAAGTCCATGCACTGCAACTAGAGAAAGCCTGCACAAAGCAACAAAGACTCAGCACAGCCATAAATAAATAACATCCAAAAGATGGGAGAAACTCTGTACACCTTCTATACCTTTGAAACCATGTGAATTTATGTTAAAATATATAATGCATATAATGAAACTTTCTGAAAATCACTGAAAAAAACTGAATCGAAGGACAAATTTTTTGGGAAATTACCAACTTTACCTCGTTTAACAGAGTAGGGCTATGTCACACTAACACTGTAAAAAACCTAGTTTCACTTAAGTCACTTTAAGCTTTGCTAACAACTTAATAGTCACGTTCCTACAGTCCTCAAAACATAGATCACAACATATTAATCTTTGGTTTCTTGGTAGACTAAATACTAAAATAGGCACTAAATAAACATTTTTGGAATGAACAGAGTAGAACTAATTATAAACAGGTAAATCATAGGGAACACTCTGGTAGGGTAAGGAAAATAGAAAATATTGATCCATTAGCTCTACTAAAGAGAGTACACCTAGACCTATAAGGTTATTCATACTGCACTCTTTATAATAAGCAAGAAATTAGAAATAATGTACATGTCCATCAACAAGGAGCTGGCTAAACAATGTGAGCCATTCATACTGTGACTACTATACAGTTGCCAAAAAAGGGAAAAAGACTGAAAAAGTTCCTTATGTACTCATATGACACTCCTCAAGTCAAACTGTTAAATAAAAAGATCAAGATCAAAATATAAAATGGTATATATAGCAGTTCAACATTTAACCAGGGAAGAAGAAAACATGTTTATGACTGTGTACACACAAAACAGCTCAGAAGGATCCATAAGAAAATAACACCAGAGGGCATCCTGGTGGTACACTGGATAGGAGTCCCCCTGTCAACGCAGAGGAAACGAATGTCAAGCCTTGTCTGGAAAGATTCCACATACCGAGGAGCAACTACGCCCGTGTGCTGTGACTATGGAGCCCACACCCTAGAGCCTCAAGTGCCTGCCTCAGCTACTGTACCCACGCACTCTAGGATCCTTGAGCCACAGCTACTGATCCTGTGTGCCACAACTACTGAAGCCCATGTGCCTAGAAGCGGTGCTCCATGACAAGGGAAGATACTGTGATAAAGTCCATGCACTGCAACTAGAGAAAGCCTGCACAAAGCAACAAAGACTCAGCACAGCCATAAATAAATAACATCCAAAAGATGGGAGAAACTCTGTACACCTTCTATACCTTTGAAACCATGTGAATTTATGTTAAAATATATAATGCATATAATGAAACTTTCTGAAAATCACTGAAAAAAACTGAATCGAAGGACAAATTTTTTGGGAAATTACCAACTTTACCTACGTTTAACAGAGTAGGGCTATGTCACACTAACACTGTAAAATACCTAGTTTCGTACTTAAGTCACTTTAAGCTTTGCTAACAACTAATGATCAGCATAGAACCTCAATTCGATCCTCAAATAATATATGCTTTACTTGGATTTAGCAATATAGAAAATAACTTTTGTCCAACTGATATAAAGTAAGTATTTAGTATGAAAGATACATATTTATAAATTTTGTTTGCAGTTTAAAATATTTTACCTCCTTTAAAGTCATTCCTTCCATTTTCATTTGATGTTGCTAGCTCTTTATTACAGGTGGCCATATTGTCTATATCATTTTCTTCTACAGGTATATGATCTGGCTATTAAAGGAGAAAAATTTCAGTTTCTCAAACCAAGCCAAGTATAAGGTTTCACAGCAATATACGACTACATTCAGATTAAACAGGGGGTAAACGTATCATCCATATTGTCTACCTCATCATCCTTTGCAGAACCAGCTGAGAGTAGTCGGTTATTACAGAGTCGGCCATCTTGCACTGCACTGATGTCCAGGCTCATTTTGGGATTATAAGTATGTGGATAAAGAGATTCAGGAAGATGTTTATATTCCTGGGCACACTGCAATACAATGGTGTGTTTTACAACAGGACTGAAAAAACATTTTAGCAACTAAAAGATGTTAAGCAGGGTAAAGACAGCCAATACATTATGTTCTAAGGTGGCAAAAGTTCACAAAATTAAAGTTTTGAAAAGTAGCTGACACTTAAAAATTCCATCATACAAATAAGAATTTGTCCTCACTTTTTTTTTGTCCTCACTTTTTAATGTCATGTCCACTAAACTATAAAATCTAATTCAATTTCTATGCTTTTGCCAAGGTATCAATCACATTTCAGGGAAACCCCAGAAAGAAAATGGAAGAAGAGGAAAGAAAAGAAAAACTGTATTGGCATGCTAGATTATTTCTAGTCAAATTATTACAAAGTTTTCTTTCATGCCATTTTTTTTCTTTTTTTTAAAATGATGATATTTAATCGGAAGGTACACAAGGTAAACCAATTGCTTTTATTATGTGACTGTGAAGTATCAACTCTACTGTCCCAAATAAAGAACTGATAATTACTTTTACATTAAGATAAAGTCATCTGTAAACACAGTAGCTTTCTTGCACTTATGACTAATCCATTATAAACAAATGCCAATCTTAAAAACACAACTCCAGAATAAGTGAAGTTACAACTGAGTGCAGATAAGAAAGTACAAGTACATAGCACTGGCTATGCTACACCAAATGGAAGAAAATAAAATTGATTTTATACTGGAGGTCTATATAAATAAATATATAAAATCCGATCTTCCCCTCCCCGTATGTATGCTTAGATTACTTGTACAAATAACTCCATTTCATTCACTTCAATGGGATGAACTCTTTAGAAAAAAGATTGAAAAACAATTTGATAATCAACTCCCAAATTTTATGCTTATTTTTTCGATTTCCACCAATTCCCTGACATAGTTAACATAAATAGAAAAACATTTTTAGTAAACTGAGCAACTGAAGACTCAATGCTTCAAAGTTCTCGAAGAACTCTGGCAAGCACATATACCCCATGTTGCTTTTGGTTTCCCACCTCTTCTGTGCTTCAAATCCCCAGGCAAGTTTCTTCTTTTTTTTGAGCAATTTATGAACTTTCAGCCTCCTTTCTGGCTTTCATAAACTTGTGGCAGGATCAAGCTCTCAAGTAGCCAGGTGGTTGCTGAGTTCCTCAGTCTCTCAATATTCCACTCATCCACAGTCTGGTCTACGCTCCTTTCAAGGCCTGACTTTTCAACTTTTTTTCCTTTTAACAGGGGGGTCAAATCTCTCATTGACTCCAAAATACTGAGTAAGCTCTTTCCACTCGGTTTCACGTGAAGATTGCTCACTATGAGATTCTTCTTCCTTCTTCAATTTACCTTTTCTGGAGCATTTTCTTTTTTTCTTTTTGGATCTAGAAGCTGACATTTTCTGTTCCGAGTGCTTTTTGTACAATTCTAGAAAACGTATGCCACATATTTAAGGGAATGCCAGAAGGATACTCCTCATATGCATTTACATTTGCTTCTGTTTCAGTGTTTGGTCCATCTGTAGGGGTACCTAAGATCTCTGTCTTTGTAAAGGTTCCATCTTCTTTACCCTCCTATAAGTTCCGTCCAGAGCTCTCTAGTGTGGTCTCATTGTCAGAATTCAATTCAATGTCACTTTCATCTAGGCCAGGAGGCAGCAGCCCACTCCACATCTTTTCAGTCCTGAGCCGGCCACTGACAGCCATCTTAAGACCTGCCCTCATACCATTTTTAATTAGAAAAAAACCCAAATGATCTGAAAGAATACCCATTAAAGACTTATTAAGCATTCCTAAGTATCTGATGTCAGAGAAATGAAATGTACAATTAACTAACTTTACTGAACTTGTTTACATACACAGAAATGGGTTTGTGCCTTGAAATATTATTATATACATTTTCATTTAACAGAAAGGGGAGGGGAAAAAAGTATGCTTACGTCTAAAAGCCAGTGCTCTGAAACAATGTGTACACCTCTTTCTTTTACAGATTTATACTCCCGATTAGTGTCATTTGGTCGCCCTTGATAGATGAAATGAGTCACTGTCTCATCAAAACTCCACCTGAAACAATCACATAAAAACATGAATACCTGAGAAATAAAACTACATTAGTTTAACATAATCACTACTATCTATAAACAGAATATGCTAAAACTTTAAAAAACCAGAATAAGTAAAACACTAAATAACAGACTCCACTTTCACTGTCAAATTTTACACGTATATCTCTAGGTATATAAATGCAGAGATATGTAGAAGGATATTCTTTTAGAATAGTATTTTCCTTTGTATACTTTTCTGAGTTTTTAATTTTCTCTTTTATAATATCACTTCACAAAGGTGGTATAATAATAAAGGTATTAACAAGTTCATGAAATGGCAAAGTATCCAATCTGTCCTCAGTTGCTGACAACCAGTAGTCACCAGACATTTGCTCTGTGCCCCATAATACTGTGTACTCTACATAACATTATTCATCCATTCCTTACAACAATTTTAAAACACTGTATTATTTTATCCATTTCAGTTCAGTTCAGTCAATCAGTCATATCTGATTCTTTGTGTCCCCATGGACTGCAGCACAACAGGCTTCCCTATCCTTCACCATCTCCCAGAGCTTGCTCAAACTCAGGTCCATTGGGTCGGCGATGTCATCCAACCATCTCATCCTCTATCATCCCCTTCTCCTTCTGCCTTCTTTCTTCTCAGTACCAGGGTCTTTTCCAATGAGTGATCTCTTCACATCAGGTGGCCAAAGTACTGGAGCTTCAGTTTCAGCATCAGTCATTCCAATGAATACTCAGAGTTGATTTCCTTTAGAGTTGACTGGTGGATCTCCTTGTAGTCCAAAGGACTCTCAAGAGTCTTCTCCAACACCACAGTTCTTTGGTGCTCAACCTTTTTTATGGTCCAATTTTCACATCCATATGTAACTACTGGAAATACCATAACTTTGACTGCAGAGACTTTAGTCAGCCAACTGATGTCTCTGCTTTTGAATATGCTGTCTAGGTTTGTCATTGCTTTTCTTCCAAGGAACAAGTGTCTTTTTAATTTCACGGCTGCTTTTTTTGACCTCAAGAAAACAAAGTCTGTCACTGTTTCCACTGTTTGCCCATCTATTGGCCACGAAGTGATGGAACCGGATGCTATGATCTTTGCTTTTTGAATGTCGAGTTTTAGGTCAGCTTTTTAACTCTCCTCTTTCACCTTCATCAAGACGGTCTTTAGTTCCTCTTTGCTTTGTGTCCTAAGAGTGGTGTCATCTACATACCTGAGGTTATCGACCTCCCAGAAATCTTGATTCCAGCTTGAGCTTCATCCAGACCAGCATTTCACATGATGTACCCTGCATATTTTTTAGAATAGTATTTTCCTTTGTATACTTTTCTGAGTTTTAATTTTCTCTTTATAATATCACTTCACAAAGGTGGTATAATAATAAAGGTATTAACAAGTTCATGAAATGGCAAAGTATCCAATCTGTCCTCAGTTGCTGACAACCAGTAGTCACCAGACATTTGCTCTGTGCCCCATAATACTGTGTACTCTACATAACATTATTCATCCATTCCTTACAACAATTTTAAAACACTGTATTATTTTATCCATTTCAGTTCAGTTCAGTCAATCAGTCATATCTGATTCTTTGTGTCCCCATGGACTGCAGCACAACAGGCTTCCCTATCCTTCACCATCTCCCAGAGCTTGCTCAAACTCAGGTCCATTGGGTCGGCGATGTCATCCAACCATCTCATCCTCTATCACCCCCTTCTTCTTCTGCCTTCTTTCTTCTCAGTACCAGGGTCTTTTCCAATGAGTGATCTCTTCACATCAGGTGGCCAAAGTACTGGAGCTTCAGTTTCAGCATCAGTCATTCCAATGAATACTCAGAGTTGATTTCCTTTAGAGTTGACTGGTGGATCTCCTTGTAGTCCAAAGGACTCTCAAGAGTCTTCTCCAACACCACAGTTCTTTGGTGCTCAACCTTTTTTATGGTCCAATTTTCACATCCATATGTAACTACTGGAAATACCATAACTTTGACTGCAGAGACTTTAGTCAGCCAACTGATGTCTCTGCTTTTGAATATGCTGTCTAGGTTTGTCATTGCTTTTCTTCCAAGGAACAAGTGTCTTTTTAATTTCACGGCTGCTTTTTTTGACCTCAAGAAAACAAAGTCTGTCACTGTTTCCACTGTTTGCCCATCTATTGGCCACGAAGTGATGGAACCGGATGCTATGATCTTTGCTTTTTGAATGTCGAGTTTTAGGTCAGCTTTTTAACTCTCCTCTTTCACCTTCATCAAGACGGTCTTTAGTTCCTCTTTGCTTTGTGTCCTAAGAGTGGTGTCATCTACATACCTGAGGTTATCGACCTCCCAGAAATCTTGATTCCAGCTTGAGCTTCATCCAGACCAGCATTTCACATGATGTACCCTGCATATAAATTAAATAAGCAGGGTGACAATCTACAGCCTCGAGTACTACTTTCCCAATTTGGAACCAGTCAATTTTTCCATGTCCGGTTCTAACAGCTGCTTTTTGTCCTGCATACAGGTTTCTCAGGAGACAGGTAAGGTAGTCTGGTAGTCCCACCTCTTTCAGAATTTTCCAGTTTGTTGTGATGCACACAGTCGAAGGCTGTAACACAGTCAACAAAGCAGAAGATGTTTTTCTGGACTTTTCTTGCTCTTTCTACAATCCAGCATATGTTGGCAATTTGATCTCTGGTTCCTCTGCTTTTTCTAAATCCAGTTTGCACATCTGGAAGTTCTCAGTTCATGTACGTTGAAGCCTAGCTTGGAGGATTTCGAGCATTACCTTGCTAGCATGTGAAATCAGAAAACTGAATGACATGGTTAAAGTAACATGTTCAAGGATATTCAATGAATAAGAGATAGAGCCAGCCCATATGTATTTCAGCCTTACAGTTATCACATCTGAAGTACTTTTACCTATGCATGCAAAAATATAAACACTCCATTTCTCTCTGTGTTATCAGACACAGGCATTTACATTTTAATGTATATCCTATTATTATATACCTTCTACAGACTTTTTTAAAATTATAAAAGTTATATTCATAAAATCTATTTTAGTAGAAGGAATACTGTATAAATATCTGCAATAAAAAGGGAGGGCTGCATCTGTTGTGTCAAGATCTGGTCTACATGTTTAACTGTCACCAGGTGGGAGACAGTATTAGCTAATCTCTTCAGTGCTAATGGAAAGGAACATCCTGGACATCTCCACTTGAGAGCTGACTATGCTATGAACACATATCTACTGTAAAACCTCTACATAGTAAAAGAATTCGTCCCTCTCATTAATTACCAGGTCTCAGAAATTCACTTCAAAAACATGTTTAATGCAAATCCCAAATTAAAGAAATTGAGTATTAAATCCTACTTAGAAATTGCAGCAGTATATTTTATTTTTTTTATACTGACAAATCTGCAGCATTTTATTAATTACTTAATTAATTAAGTAAGTCATTTTGGCTGTGTTGTCTGGCTTGTGGGATGTTAACTCCCTGATCAGAGATAGAATCTAGGCCTCCAGCAATGGAAGTGCAGTCCTAACCTCTGGACCACCAGGAATTTCCAGGACTGGCATGTTTAAACCTTATTAAAACACAAGCTCTATATGTGTCTTTTAAATCTTACATAAGTCCACATCTAAACAAAATACCCCAGGAAGCATTCAATTTTGACAAATATGGATACTTTTACAGGGGTACTGGGAGAATAGTAGGAGATAATAATTGCCTCATACTAAGCACTCAGCAACCAGTAACAGGTAAAAATACATAGACAATACAAATAATAGTTAAAGTACAAAAGAAAGTTTCACTCTTCTACACTAGATGAATGAAACACTAAGGTGCTTATAACTACACAAATACATTTTATTTTTATGTTCTTCTGATCTAATTTCTCTATCAAAAAGAAAGAACTGAAATGACTTACCAAAGGGAAAGATAAAGTCCCCAAAATAAAAATGACAGAAATTAAACATCCTCAAAAAGATCCTTTTAATTCAGGAGTGCTGCAGAACTTAGTAGTACTCATAGAAGGGCTCTAATTTGAAAATCATTAAGAAAACATGCTTAAAATTTCAGGCTTAAATGTATTACTAGACTATAAATTTCTTAAAGACAAGGATTTTCCTAGACTGTACTACAGAATCCCAAATTTCTAGATTAATGAGTAGCACAAAGTAAGCTCTCATTTATTTGTAAAATATGCCCTATAAACACACATGTTAAGAGTGAACTGATATGGGAGAGGGGATTTCAAAAAAATGCGGTAAATTAAATAAAAGTTGGAGAGATTTTGTAGATACTATGATAAACTATTAATAAAAACAAAATAATGTGTTTTTTTATTTTTTAACAGATGTTTACAATAGCTGTAGGTTTTCCTATTAACTGAGGTCATAAGACCATTAAACAGAAAGATGTGCCAACTACCTGTAGTCTGCACCCAGGGAGGCTGCAATCCCATTGAGTTCACTCTGCTTCTTACTGAGTTTTTTACTAACACAAACCACTACCTTGTGAAGTGGCTTCGGAGGAGTTTCTTCCTGCCCATGGAAAAAAAAAGAAACAGATAAATCATTACTATTTTAAACATTTTTTGAAATCTGAAGCTTCCTTTTAATGAGAGATATAATTCTACCTTTTCTGACTGGGCATCCTTCAGTTGAGGGCTGGCTGAAAGAGCAACAGCATTTCGAGAGCTATTTGCCAAAGCAAGCTTCAAGTTTCTGATAATGACTTCTGAGAGTGGTGTGTTCAATTTCCTTTTCTGCTGGAGTTTTGACAATATGGATACTTTTACAGGGTACTGGGAGAATAGTAGGAGATAATAATTGCCTCATACTAAGCACTCAGCAACCAGTAACAGGTAAAAATACATAGACAATACAAATAATAGTTAAAGTACAAAAGAAAGTTTCACTCTTCTACACTAGATGAATGAAACACTAAGGTGCTTATAACTACACAAATACATTTTATTTTTATGTTCTTCTGATCTAATTTCTCTATCAAAAAGAAAGAACTGAAATGACTTACCAAAGGGAAAGATAAAGTCCCCAAAATAAAAATGACAGAAATTAAACATCCTCAAAAAGATCCTTTTAATTCAGGAGTGCTGCAGAACTTAGTAGTACTCATAGAAGGGCTCTAATTTGAAAATCATTAAGAAAACATGCTTAAAATTTCAGGCTTAAATGTATTACTAGACTATAAATTTCTTAAAGACAAGGATTTTCCTAGACTGTACTACAGAATCCCAAATTTCTAGATTAATGAGTAGCACAAAGTAAGCTCTCATTTATTTGTAAAATATGCCCTATAAACACACATGTTAAGAGTGAACTGATATGGGAGAGGGGATTTCAAAAAAATGCGGTAAATTAAATAAAAGTTGGAGAGATTTTGTAGATACTATGATAAACTATTAATAAAAACAAAATAATGTGTTTTTTTATTTTTTAACAGATGTTTACAATAGCTGTAGGTTTTCCTATTAACTGAGGTCATAAGACCATTAAACAGAAAGATGTGCCAACTACCTGTAGTCTGCACCCAGGGAGGCTGCAATCCCATTGAGTTCACTCTGCTTCTTACTGAGTTTTTTACTAACACAAACCACTACCTTGTGAAGTGGCTTCGGAGGAGTTTCTTCCTGCCCATGGAAAAAAAAAGAAACAGATAAATCATTACTATTTTAAACATTTTTTGAAATCTGAAGCTTCCTTTTAATGAGAGATATAATTCTACCTTTTCTGACTGGGCATCCTTCAGTTGAGGGCTGGCTGAAAGAGCAACAGCATTTCGAGAGCTATTTGCCAAAGCAAGCTTCAAGTTTCTGATAATGACTTCTGAGAGTGGTGTGTTCAATTTCCTTTTCTGCTGGTTAGGACTTCCTGGAGTTTCCAAGGCTGCAAGTGCATCCTGTACATATGGAGGGAGACAGGGAGGATACAAATGAGCAAAAGAGGAGACAAGGAAAGAAAAAGAGGAGGGGAGAGAAGGGAGGAGAGAAAGGTAAACAGAAAAAGCAAAGGGAGGGGAGAGGTAAAGAGAAGGGGAATAATCCTCAATATTAATTGAATTATAACTTTAACCTCTTCCAGGTTTCCTTCAACAATATAAAGAATGAAATACTGGGCTTCCCCAGTGGTCCAGTAGGTAAAGGGTCTGCCTTGCAGTGCAAGGGGCACCAGTTCGATCCCTAGCCCAGGAAGATCCCATATGCCATGGAGTGGCTGGACCAGTGTGTCCAATTACGAGCCAGCACTCTGGAGCGCATGCAACCAGAGCTGGTGCTCTGCAATGAGAGAGGCCACTGCAATGGGAGGCCCACGTAGGCCAAAGAATTAAGATGAATGAAAATAAATAAATGAAGGACCAATAAAAGAGGTCAAAATCAAAAAAAAAAAAAAAAAAAAAGAAATATTTTCTGTGTCTATAGATAATGAAAAAAGCCCCATACTCTCCAGAAAATTGGTTCAAAGAGACTAAGAAGCAGTATTTACCGTATCTGTGTGATCTTACAATTGAAGCTGGTTAAAATGCTACCAAATGTGGGCTTCCCTGGTGGTCCAGTGGGTAAGGACACTGCCCTGCAGTGCAAGGGATGCCGGTTCGATCCCTGGCCTGGGAAGATCCCAGTGCCGCAGAGCGGCTGGACCGATGTGTCCAATTACCAAGCTGGAGCTCTGGAGCTCATGCATCCAGAGCTCGTGCTCTGCGACAACAGAGGCCACTGCGATGGATGTTCTTTGGCCCACATGGGCCAAAGAACAAAGATGGATGAAAATAGATAAATGAAAGACCAATAGAAGTGGCCCGCCTGTCCCCCCCGCTCCCCACCTGCCCCCCTCAAATGCTACCAAATAACAAAATAAACAAAACAAACAAGTAAAGAAAAAACACAGAAGGAAACAAGTAACTAAGGATGGATATAAATCAGACATGAACTATAGGAGGGTTAAAAAAGTCATACTGAGCTGAGGATTGTGAAGAATCTTCAAAGGTACAAAATATATTCCTGTTCCCAAGCCATCTGCATTCTCGTGTGAGCAGAAGTCCCTGTTGTCCAGGACTTGTGCTCATTCTCTCCTCATGGGAATTTATGTAGTCTCTGTATACAGCAGAAGGCATTTAGCCAGTGCTTAACTGATGAATATTAACCTTGAACACACATATTCTGCACATGTAAGTGTAAAGGAAAGCATGTAAGCAAAATGCAAGTATTAACACTTGATACATTCTCAAGAGCAAAGGATTAGTGTGTCCCCACAATAGGGCCAGCACAGTAGGTAATCCTGCGAACAGAAATAATTCTGCTACCTTTCTGCCTCCTAAAAGTACTTCATTTACTATTCAAAGAATCTCATTAGCTTTGAGACCTTAGAACTCATCCACGATTTTACAGATGGAGATAATGAAACCCAAAGAGACTGACTTGACTTAAAAGGCAGTAAGAGGCAAAGCAGAGGCCTGATTCTAGATTTCATAGTTCCATAGTCAGTGTTTTCTCTCCCTTTTTACAGCATAAGACGCAGTGTTATTCACAGTACAAAATGTTACTTCAAGAGAAATTTGATCAAAGATTTAGCTAGAAGAAAACTGCCAGGGACCAGTTTATATTTATTTTCTGAAGATGAACAACTTATAAACTTCAGCCTCAAAAGATAAACCACAAAATAATTTTGCAAAGGTTCACAGACAAAAAAATCATGGTTTGAACAGTCATTTGAAAGGCCAAAAACTACTAAAGGAATAGTGAAGACAATTATCTTTGGCGAATGAAAGGAAACTATATGAGAAGGCTAAATTAACCCTTTATTTGTGAATAGATGCTTTAGACAGGGAGCCACACTCCAGTGCTCAGAAGATCAAAAAAAGATGCACACTTAACTCATCTTTTCAAGGCAAATAAGTGACAAGTAAAGTGGTAACATTTAGCACTGGGTGTACTCCTAGAGTCAAAACATAAAGTCCAATGTGTCTATGTTATTTTACAGTTTATGAAATTATTTCATCACACAATTTCACTTGATCCTTAGGGTAAATCTGTTAACTTTTCAGAGTAAGTGATATCCTCATTGTACAAAAGAAGGAACTGATGCTCAGAGATGTTAAATGATTGGTGAATCATACTGTTCATGACAGACAGAGGACTTGAACCCAGATGTCCTGATTTTTCACATCATATGCATCTCTAGCTATTACCTCAATCCTGGGCACATATAGGGACTCATTACCATGAAACTATTGGCTGACATTTCTGGAAGTTACTGCTACAAACTAAATGATGGAGAACTTGGTGCTTTAACTTTACACCTGACCTTAGCCAAAAGGCTGAGAAGAGATGTGCTTTAACTTTATAAACCATAAAATTATTTCCAGACCATTTTCTGTAAGCCTTACCCTCACATCAAAGGAAGGCTTGAAGAGTTTGTCCTTGGACAGAAACTTTGACGGCGTATCCAGCTGTAATGAGGGCTCCTTCTGAAGCAGCTGTCCTGCCACGGGGGCCACGGAAGCCTGACCGGAGTGCTGTGAGATCACAGTGCGGAAAGCTTTACTCTGAAAGCGGTTCATATCTAAAGGCGTAACAGCTGCTTTCCTGTGAGTTTGCAGGTGTGTGATAGGATGCTCTGGAGTATGTGGATTTAGATTCACTCCGTTTGTTGTTTCAGTTTCCAGACTTTGTTCTAGAGAATTAAAATGAAAAGAAAGAAATGTTAGCCACTGATGCCGTCTTTTTGTCTCTAAAGAGGCACATGAGAAACGACTTTTTTTCTTAATTTTCATTTTACTTTTTACTTGTACAGAGTTTGTTGTTTACAGATATGTATGATCCCAGATTAATCATATGTATATCCCCTCCATCCTACTCCTCTAGGTCGAGAAGTGACGTTTTTATATCTATTAGATTTCATGTAAATTCTCAAGTATTCTTCACACTACAAAGTTATATACTTACTTTCAAAGAAACAAACCAGAAAATATATTAAAATCTATGGTAGAGTTAGACAAGCAAAGCAATTGAAATAATTAATGAAATTAGATGTCCTATTTTATCTAGTTATAACTTGAAATATTTTCAATACATCTCAAAATCTGCCCAAAATTATATAAGCAAATGCTGAGTGCTGAAGAAATGATGCTTCTGAATTGTGATGCTGGAGAAAACACTGGAGAGTCCCTTAAACTTCAAGGAAATCAAACCAGTCAATCCTAAAGGAAACCAATCCTGAATATTTATTGGAAGGACTGATGCTGAAGCTTCAGTTCCAATACTTTGGCCACCTAATGGGAAGAACTGACTCACTGGAAAAGACCCTGATGCTGGGAAAGACTGAAGGCAAAAGGAAAAGAGGGTGACAGAGGATGAGATGGTTGCATGGTATCACTGACTCACTGAACATGAGCTTGAGCAAACTGTGGGAGACAGGGAAGGACAGGAAAGCCTGGAATGTTGCAGTCCATGGGGTCACAAACAGTCAGACGTGACTGAGCAGCTGAACAAGAAGCAAGTATCATCGAGGTCAATGGCAGAGTAAAAAGAAAATCCCAGTAACATGTACTCAGAGTTAACAACTACAGTCAAGTCTTTGGAAGTTCTTAATGAGATTTTAGTATGACCTAAACATTACTTTGCCTCAGTTGCAAAATTCCCAGGTTGTCTAGAGAAAACAGACAAAATAGGTAAGTAATAGCTTTGAGAGCTGTTCCCAAGCTTCCCTAAAGTGTACCCTGGGATGCCATCATCTTACAAGAGAGGCTACTGTGTCCTCCCATCCACAAAAACACTTACTAGATGGCTGCTCCACGCCAGGTCCAATTTAGACAATGAAAACACACAATGTTCAAGATGTATATACTCTTTGCCTTTCCAGAGCTTATGGCTGAGCAGGAAAACAGAAATGTAAACTACAATGGCAACACTGGGATAAGAGCTACAAAAGGGGCATGGTGTTACGGCAAGACAAGGCCATACTTGTGAGTCAAGAAAGGTTTTCCAGGGAAAGCGATATCCAAGCTATTGGCTGAAAGATAAGGAGGAACAAGCAAGCATGAGATAGAAACGAGATAACATGCAAAAGTCCAGGAACAGACTGGAATAGAATAAAATAAGTAGACTGGAATAATATTAAAAGTAAAAAGGAATAAAGAGCACTTCAGTCATAGAAGGAACAGTAAATGGGATTGAAGCTCATCTTTAGACTTCAAACACTGAGACCCTAGGATGTTCCCATACTGTTTTGTACCTTTTAACTTTCAGACAGTGCCTATACTGGATAGTACAGATATAAGTTAAACATTTCTGCTACGAATGCACTTATTTTGTCCACACCCCTAATAATGGGTGCCCAACAGTGGCTCATGTGAAAGGGAGAAATTTTAATGACCTGTCCTAAAAATAAGTTTTAGCACATTCATATCTCAGAGACCATGGAATTGCAAAGAGGCCAACATGACTTAGCAACTACACAACAACAATCTCAGAAACCACCAAACTGTAAAAATATACACAAAAGAACAAATAAACATATTAACCTTCTTTAGGTGAATTTTCAATCAGAAAATGGCTTTCATTTGCCCTCTTTCCCAGTCTAGCAGTCTCCAACAACCAAGGTATAATGACTGCTGGTAAATTCCACTTCTTGGCAGCTTCATATTTAGAACCACCTGGTTCTTTCAATACAAGATGTGTACTGGCCAACATGCCTTTCTTTGGATTGGATCTGCGAACGAAGTATTCTTGAACACTGAAAGTTACATTTAAAAAAAAGGAAATGATAAGATGCACAATCAGCTGGCAAATTAAGAATGAAGTTTCTAATACAATGGTGCTAGAGTTCTAAGTATAAGAACTCACAGATTAAAAGCTGATTCTATTTCTTAAATTAAGATAATCCCATTACAAATACTCTAGGATAAAAATGAATTGATAAAATTAAACTTTTAATAAAAATATAACCAAATTAAACTAGACTTACAACAAATAACCAGAAAAACAATCTATGAGTCATCACCTACCCACCTGCCTTATCTTTCCTCCCCGCAAAAGACATGGAACAACTAGGAGAGTTAAGGAAGAGTATGAACAACCCCACTTTTAGCCTGCTCTACAGTTTCTCTAAGCATTTCCACATAGCTCATCAGATCCTCTCAATAGTTGTGAAATACTGGTATTCCACAAGTTATTGTAAAGATACAATCTGGGAAAAGATGCAGAGAAATTTAAGTGCCTTCCTCAAGATCAAAGAATATTAAAGAGATCACGGGGACAGAAACAGAAGTCCACTACTTGAGATAGAAACACAATTGTGTTTCAGGACTTCGGGGTTTTAGGTCTTGTTCTCCACTTTTAAGGTGTTTTTTTTTTTTTTTAAATATCCCACATTTTTCCTAGTACTTTTAAGGATTTATTTTTCACATTTAACCCAACAATCAATTAATTTGGTACTTATTTTGGCATGAGATGTTGCTCTAATTTTACTGAATCATATTTATTAAATAAACCAGATCTCAGAGACCATGGAATTGCAAAGAGGCCAACATGACTTAGCAACTACACAACAACAATCTCAGAAACCACCAAACTGTAAAAATATACACAAAAGAACAAATAAACATATTAACCTTCTTTAGGTGAATTTTCAATCAGAAAATGGCTTTCATTTGCCCTCTTTCCCAGTCTAGCAGTCTCCAACAACCAAGGTATAATGACTGCTGGTAAATTCCACTTCTTGGCAGCTTCATATTTAGAACCACCTGGTTCTTTCAATACAAGATGTGTACTGGCCAACATGCCTTTCTTTGGATTGGATCTGCGAACGAAGTATTCTTGAACACTGAAAGTTACATTTAAAAAAAAGGAAATGATAAGATGCACAATCAGCTGGCAAATTAAGAATGAAGTTTCTAATACAATGGTGCTAGAGTTCTAAGTATAAGAACTCACAGATTAAAAGCTGATTCTATTTCTTAAATTAAGATAATCCCATTACAAATACTCTAGGATAAAAATGAATTGATAAAATTAAACTTTTAATAAAAATATAACCAAATTAAACTAGACTTACAACAAATAACCAGAAAAACAATCTATGAGTCATCACCTACCCACCTGCCTTATCTTTCCTCCCCGCAAAAGACATGGAACAACTAGGAGAGTTAAGGAAGAGTATGAACAACCCCACTTTTAGCCTGCTCTACAGTTTCTCTAAGCATTTCCACATAGCTCATCAGATCCTCTCAATAGTTGTGAAATACTGGTATTCCACAAGTTATTGTAAAGATACAATCTGGGAAAAGATGCAGAGAAATTTAAGTGCCTTCCTCAAGATCAAAGAATATTAAAGAGATCACGGGGACAGAAACAGAAGTCCACTACTTGAGATAGAAACACAATTGTGTTTCAGGACTTCGGGGTTTTAGGTCTTGTTCTCCACTTTTAAGGTGTTTTTTTTTTTTTTTTTAAATATCCCACATTTTTCCTAGTACTTTTAAGGATTTATTTTTCACATTTAACCCAACAATCAATTAATTTGGTACTTATTTTGGCATGAGATGTTGCTCTAATTTTACTGAATCATATTTATTAAATAAACCATCTCTTCCTCAGTAAGCTGAAACATTACTTTTACCACCTACTAAAATTCCTGTTTGCTCCTGGGTCTGTTTCTAGACTTTCTGCCTGTTCACTGAACTTTCTGCTACTTATAGACACGCTATTATCTACTGAGGCTTACAAAATACATTTAAATAACTATTCTATTTCATAATTTTTATGACTTGCCGGCTTGTTAATATTTTCTTATGAATTTAAGAATTAGTTTGCTTACTGTCCTCTCTAAAAAATCCCTTTATAACGTTTAGCCTTCCTGTTCAAGAACAAGTACTTCTTTCATACTGTTCAAGTCCTATTTGTTTCCCTCAATAGAGTTTTACAAGTTTCTAGAGCTCTTCCTAGTTTCACTTTAAACTTTTTTCTTAAATGAAGTATAGCTGACATACAATATTAGTTTCAGATGTACAATATAGTGACTCAACATTTAAATACATTACAAAAGATCAACATTAAAAGTCTAATTACATTCCTGTGACTTTTTAATTTTATAACTGAATTTCACACCTCTTAATTTCCTTCACTTATTTTGCCCAGACTCCCATTCCCTTCCCCTCTGGTGATCACTGATTTCTTCTCTGTATCTATGAGTGTATTTGGTGTTATCCGTTCATTTTCCTTCTTCTTTTTTTTAAAGATTCCATATCATGTTGCTACCTATTTTCTCTTACTACAGATTTAGTCAGAAACCTCAGTTTTCATTAGCTTTCCTAACTGGTTGCACACAGGAAGATCAATGACTTGTATATATTCATATTCTACTTAATCAGTTTGCTGAATTTTTCTGTGAGCACTGCTTTAGTCTGTTGCCAGATTTTCTTACTATTATTTTCTACAATTTGTTCCAAAAGCTTATTGTTTAATATAATGTAAGTACTGGACACAGACAACAAGGATATACAATTTAGTGAATTACTGTAAGATGAAAACCCTTAAATCCACCACACAAATCAGAAAACAGAATCTTACCAGAACCTCTCTAATGTGCTCTTCTCAGTTACTACTCGTATCCCCTTCTTGCAGCCACTATTTGGATATTTATAGTTATCACTGTGTTACTTTACTTTTATCACACAGTACATCCTTAAACAATACATTTAACTTTTTATGTCTTATGGCTTCCAAGTTCCCTCTTCTTTCCCTGCCTCCTTAATATATATTTGTTGAAGACACTGGATCATGAGGTTTCATTATTTACTGCTTCAACATGGTTGTGTACTCTTTGTAAGGAGGCACAATGTCTGGTTTTCTCTTTACTATGTGGATATTGGTTTTCAATGCCTAGATTCTTCCATTTATTAGGAGTCAAAATCTTATCATTCCTTTTTCACTTATTTGTTGGAATACCTCTATGAAGAGAAGCTTTGTCTTATCCGTTATTATGGATACAGTCTGATATAGACTGTTTCAGGAAAGCAGGATAAATGCCAGATCCCTTCTCCTCATTTACCAGTTTTCAAAATAAAGTTGGTTTCCTAGCGTTCTTCAAACATGGCCAATTAGCTTAGTTTTTCGGTGTCATTATGAAATCATGATTGGAACACTATTTGATGATGTCTGAACCCACTGCTGCTATCTCTATTGACACTTTTCCTGTTACAAGGAAAGGTCCTTGTGCCACAACCCTTCACAGCGGTCTTCAGTAATATACTTGCTCTCTGTTCTGACAAAATGTTCCAAAGTCACTGGTATCTCTTCTGCCCCAGACATGGAACTGATCATTTCTTTAAGCTTAAGTTTCTTTTAGTGGCAATTTGTATTTTAAGGTCACAATGTGGGTATTGGTGCTGCCTGTTACTATTGAGTGGATAATGATTTCGAGGCTTATAAATGTTTTGAATTCCTCTTGGAACCAAGAGTTATTAAAAAGTTCTAAAATGTCCAGTTGAGGGCTTCCCTGGTGGTCCAGTGGGTAGAGTCCACCTGGCAGTGCAAGTACCGAAAATTTGGCGATATTAACTCTGTGCTATTATTTTAAGCTTATTGTTTAATATAATGTAAGTACTGGACACAGACAACAAGGATATACAATTTAGTGAATTACTGTAAGATGAAAACCCTTAAATCCACCACACAAATCAGAAAACAGAATCTTACCAGAACCTCTCTAATGTGCTCTTCTCAGTTACTACTCGTATCCCCTTCTTGCAGCCACTATTTGGATATTTATAGTTATCACTGTGTTACTTTACTTTTATCACACAGTACATCCTTAAACAATACATTTAACTTTTTATGTCTTATGGCTTCCAAGTTCCCTCTTCTTTCCCTGCCTCCTTAATATATATTTGTTGAAGACACTGGATCATGAGGTTTCATTATTTACTGCTTCAACATGGTTGTGTACTCTTTGTAAGGAGGCACAATGTCTGGTTTTCTCTTTACTATGTGGATATTGGTTTTCAATGCCTAGATTCTTCCATTTATTAGGAGTCAAAATCTTATCATTCCTTTTTCACTTATTTGTTGGAATACCTCTATGAAGAGAAGCTTTGTCTTATCCGTTATTATGGATACAGTCTGATATAGACTGTTTCAGGAAAGCAGGATAAATGCCAGATCCCTTCTCCTCATTTACCAGTTTTCAAAATAAAGTTGGTTTCCTAGCGTTCTTCAAACATGGCCAATTAGCTTAGTTTTTCGGTGTCATTATGAAATCATGATTGGAACACTATTTGATGATGTCTGAACCCACTGCTGCTATCTCTATTGACACTTTTCCTGTTACAAGGAAAGGTCCTTGTGCCACAACCCTTCACAGCGGTCTTCAGTAATATACTTGCTCTCTGTTCTGACAAAATGTTCCAAAGTCACTGGTATCTCTTCTGCCCCAGACATGGAACTGATCATTTCTTTAAGCTTAAGTTTCTTTTAGTGGCAATTTGTATTTTAAGGTCACAATGTGGGTATTGGTGCTGCCTGTTACTATTGAGTGGATAATGATTTCGAGGCTTATAAATGTTTTGAATTCCTCTTGGAACCAAGAGTTATTAAAAAGTTCTAAAATGTCCAGTTGAGGGCTTCCCTGGTGGTCCAGTGGGTAGAGTCCACCTGGCAGTGCAAGGGGTACCGATTCAATCTCTGGCCGGGGAAGATCCCATGTGCTGCAGAGCAGCTGGGCCAGTGTGTCCCATTACAAGCCAGCACTTTGGAGCCCATGTGCCCAGAGCCAGTGCTCTGCAATGAGAGGTCACTGCAATATGAGGCCCACACAGGCCAAAGAATAAAGATGGATGAAAATAAAAAACCAATAAAAGAGGCCAAAATTTAAAAAATAAAATAAAATGTCCAGTTGATATAGTCATGTCATTTTCTATTTCTACTATTCATTTTTTTTGGAACTGCAATTACAATATGGTCTCTACTCCTTCTACCTGAGAGAACTTAGTGAGGTTTTCTATGTGATCAATTTCTTTACAGGCAATGTCTCAGTGTTCCACAGGCACTTGAAATGGTATGGCCGCTGTGTCAAGGTGGATAGCTAACTATACTATTTAGATCTGTATCCTTTTGTGCTTTCTGTTTGACTGTCATGAAGTAAGAGGTGGAAACTAGTTTCCTTCAAATAACTTTTTTTGCTGATTCTTCCTTGTATTTCCTGTTGTTTTCGTTTTATGACTGGTAGTCATGCTGTCTGGCATATATATATAATCTTCAGTGTGAAAAGCGTTCTTTATTTACAATGCTCTTCTTCCTGTTAATGCCGTTTGATCTGAATTCAAACTTGTCTGACATTAATATTGCACCTGCACTCTCCTTTCTTCTGACATATCTTTGTCCACCTTTATTTTTTTCCCCAAATATTTGAATCACTTTGGTTTAGGTGTGTCTCTTGTTTAGATGTATTTGAAGTGAAGTTTCATGATATAATTTAAAAGAAGAGCTTAAATTCCTTTACAAGCACTTTCGCTTCCTTTAATGTGAAAGTTTAGTTCATTTATAGTTATTATATAACAGTTTTCAACTTTCTCTTTAAGAAGCCACTATTAACCTCCCTTAGGGGTTGGGTTAATTTGGATTCTCAAGCTTTTAAATTCATTTTCTATCTCCCAAAGTATTCTTTCTTTCTGCTTAACAATGCACTGCAAGGAAACAATGAACGTATACTGAAAAAGAAAAATCATCCATATGTCACATGGAAGGGAGTAAAGCGGAGGAAAGCAATATTCAATAACAGCCTATATATATCAGCTGTAAATATTCCCTTTCCTGGAGTAAGCATTAATGCCTGTAGTCGTAACACCTGCCAAGTACCTGTCAAACAGCACTCTCCCCTACACACTTTGTCACCACAGTAGACATACAACACGCTCTTCATAAATATTATAGAGACATCCAGTAAAATGCTAATTTGAATGTTTTACAGTAAGTCAAAACAAGTAAAAAGTATACCAAGACAGCAAGTACACTAAAAATACTACATACCTGGCTCCAAGATGATTTGCTAAGAATGTCAAGGAATCTTTTTCAGCTCCTGCACACTGGCTGAACGAAAGAACACAATGTTCCACAGGCACTTGAAATGGTATGGCCGCTGTGTCAAGGTGGATAGCTAACTATACTATTTAGATCTGTATCCTTTTGTGCTTTCTGTTTGACTGTCATGAAGTAAGAGGTGGAAACTAGTTTCCTTCAAATAACTTTTTTTGCTGATTCTTCCTTGTATTTCCTGTTGTTTTCGTTTTATGACTGGTAGTCATGCTGTCTGGCATATATATATAATCTTCAGTGTGAAAAGCGTTCTTTATTTACAATGCTCTTCTTCCTGTTAATGCCGTTTGATCTGAATTCAAACTTGTCTGACATTAATATTGCACCTGCACTCTCCTTTCTTCTGACATATCTTTGTCCACCTTTATTTTTTTCCCCAAATATTTGAATCACTTTGGTTTAGGTGTGTCTCTTGTTTAGATGTATTTGAAGTGAAGTTTCATGATATAATTTAAAAGAAGAGCTTAAATTCCTTTACAAGCACTTTCGCTTCCTTTAATGTGAAAGTTTAGTTCATTTATAGTTATTATATAACAGTTTTCAACTTTCTCTTTAAGAAGCCACTATTAACCTCCCTTAGGGGTTGGGTTAATTTGGATTCTCAAGCTTTTAAATTCATTTTCTATCTCCCAAAGTATTCTTTCTTTCTGCTTAACAATGCACTGCAAGGAAACAATGAACGTATACTGAAAAAGAAAAATCATCCATATGTCACATGGAAGGGAGTAAAGCGGAGGAAAGCAATATTCAATAACAGCCTATATATATCAGCTGTAAATATTCCCTTTCCTGGAGTAAGCATTAATGCCTGTAGTCGTAACACCTGCCAAGTACCTGTCAAACAGCACTCTCCCCTACACACTTTGTCACCACAGTAGACATACAACACGCTCTTCATAAATATTATAGAGACATCCAGTAAAATGCTAATTTGAATGTTTTACAGTAAGTCAAAACAAGTAAAAAGTATACCAAGACAGCAAGTACACTAAAAATACTACATACCTGGCTCCAAGATGATTTGCTAAGAATGTCAAGGAATCTTTTTCAGCTCCTGCACACTGGCTGAACGAAAGAACACAATCTTCTAAAGGAGTCATTCCTGCCATAACTGGGACTGGTGTGAAGAGAGGATTTGACTTTGGATCAATTAAAGCCTGATAGTCTATACAAGTTACCTTTTAAAAACAAGAGAAACAATAACACAACCTGAAATAAGCAATTAGTGGTTAAACTGACTCAGTTACAGTGAGAAGCAATTTTACTTTAATACACATAGGTATATACCCATTCACAATTTGTTTAAAATTAGAATAATAAAATATGTATCAATCATATAGGATATTAAAATCAGTCAGATTTATCAGTGAATTTCTTAAATATTGCTTTATATTTAATTTCTTTCAATGTATTTGTCATTTTTTTTCTCTAAAGTCTTAGAAAGTTGAAAGAAAAATCAACAGTTGAAATAATTAGTGACAAGCTAAAAAGATGGAATAATATAAAAGTGCATGTCATGTTTTGGCACTAAGAAAACAGGGAAAACCTATATAACACGAGACGACCTCCTAACTTCTTAGGAGGGAATGCTGCTGGAGTAGCCCCTCTACTTTACCAGGGTTAGGACCAAGAAGAGTACATATTTTATTATTTATAATTTCGCTTGCCCAAAAGTAAAATCCAGACAGTGCTCAAACCCAAATACCAATGTATAGAAAATGAACTGCCAAAGAAATCAACATGCACTCTTAGCTTCAGGCATCCTTCAATACTACATTTGAACTGCTGCAGTGTTCTCTTACCAGCCATGTATTTGTAACAACTTCTCCCACAGTCGCCTGTACTTCACACCCCAGCAGAGGAACCACAGCATAATCAGCAACAACTCTGCTCTGAAGGGACACAATTTTTCCAGCATTTTCTCTTATGATAGTTGCAATATTAGATTCATTTTCATTACTAAAACCCAAAACAAGGAAACTCTTTTGGTTAAATAAACCTCCTTCAGTAACTGTAGAAGCATCAGGGAGGCAATGGTTGATGGAAGATTGGTGTTCTTGCAGAGAAATATGAGTAGAATCATTAAGGGGATCCATATGAGTAGAGTCATTAAAGGGCCCAACTTCAGACGTAGCAGCTTCAACTGGAATAGAAAAAGAAATGTTTTCTAACAGGTAATTTATTTTATAAAGTTTATTTCCTAGTAAGGATATTAAGGTAACAGGGAACCTAAGAACTGTGATCACATTTAAAAAACTAAGGCTTTTTAAGTCTACAGTGAAGAAAGAATATGAACCCATCCCATCCTCTGGGTTCCCAAGAGCGCTATCAGTATTACCATCCTGGGACAAGAGCAATCATACTACTAGGTATTCCTAGTGTACTAGAAAATTAAGACGCTCCAATAACCCCACAGGTCTGTCTTAGTTTCAAAACTTGTTTAGATAATTCAAAACACAATTAAGAAAATATCATTAAGGAAAAAAGAAAGTAACTGGCCTAAGTGGTAAAGCCCTTCACATGGAAATAATTGATAAAAAAAAAAAAAAAGGCATTACTAAGAGAATTATGGTTGCTTCTCCTTCAAAAATTTCTAAAAAGTTTCATACTGAAATTGGAGATATTTATCTCTCATGAAAACAATTAACTGATCAAGGAACCAATAAACAGTCTTAACTATTTCATTTTAGGATACAGTTGGCTGATAAATGAATACTGGAAGAAAAAAAGCTATTTTAAAACAGAAATGTCAAGAATGAAACTGCATTCCCTAATATGCAATAAATATCATGACATCAATGCTAAAAGTTTAAGAGGTAAATTTTAGTATGTTTTCGAAAACCCTGGTCCTGCTGTTTTGAAGGGCAACACTTTACAAGAGATTGGCAAACTATACCTTAGGGGCCAAAGTGGGCCCATGGCTTGTATGTTAATGGTCCTTATATTTTTAATGGTTGCAGAAACAGAAAAAAAAAAAAAGAATGTTTAACAGTGACAGAATGTGGCTGGCAAAACCTAAAATACTTACTGTCTGGTCTTTTATTAAAAAACATTGCTCAGCCTTGCCTCAAGGGATTCCAAAAAACTTGGAAGCTATTCAAAGATTCCTTTCTATTTAAAATGTACTTTAGTGTCTTTTATTATAAGGGTGCATCTACTGCTGTATCTACACCCATCTTTAAGAAATCCTGTAGAAGCATCAGGGAGGCAATGGTTGATGGAAGATTGGTGTTCTTGCAGAGAAATATGAGTAGAATCATTAAGGGATCCATATGAGTAGAGTCATTAAAGGGCCCAACTTCAGACGTAGCAGCTTCAACTGGAATAGAAAAAGAAATGTTTTCTAACAGGTAATTTATTTTATAAAGTTTATTTCCTAGTAAGGATATTAAGGTAACAGGGAACCTAAGAACTGTGATCACATTTAAAAAACTAAGGCTTTTTAAGTCTACAGTGAAGAAAGAATATGAACCCATCCCATCCTCTGGGTTCCCAAGAGCGCTATCAGTATTACCATCCTGGGACAAGAGCAATCATACTACTAGGTATTCCTAGTGTACTAGAAAATTAAGACGCTCCAATAACCCCACAGGTCTGTCTTAGTTTCAAAACTTGTTTAGATAATTCAAAACACAATTAAGAAAATATCATTAAGGAAAAAAGAAAGTAACTGGCCTAAGTGGTAAAGCCCTTCACATGGAAATAATTGATAAAAAAAAAAAAAAAGGCATTACTAAGAGAATTATGGTTGCTTCTCCTTCAAAAATTTCTAAAAGTTTCATACTGAAATTGGAGATATTTATCTCTCATGAAAACAATTAACTGATCAAGGAACCAATAAACAGTCTTAACTATTTCATTTTAGGATACAGTTGGCTGATAAATGAATACTGGAAGAAAAAAAGCTATTTTAAAACAGAAATGTCAAGAATGAAACTGCATTCCCTAATATGCAATAAATATCATGACATCAATGCTAAAAGTTTAAGAGGTAAATTTTAGTATGTTTTCGAAAACCCTGGTCCTGCTGTTTTGAAGGGCAACACTTTACAAGAGATTGGCAAACTATACCTTAGGGGCCAAAGTGGGCCCATGGCTTGTATGTTAATGGTCCTTATATTTTTAATGGTTGCAGAAACAGAAAAAAAAAAAAAGAATGTTTAACAGTGACAGAATGTGGCTGGCAAAACCTAAAATACTTACTGTCTGGTCTTTTATTAAAAAACATTGCTCAGCCTTGCCTCAAGGGATTCCAAAAAACTTGGAAGCTATTCAAAGATTCCTTTCTATTTACACAGGCACTGTACTTAAGTGTTTTTCATGCATGTAATTAATGCTCATGAAACTATAAGGGTGCATCTACTGCTGTATCTACACCCATCTTTAAGAAGAAAGTCAGGCTAAAGAGGTTATGTAACTTCTCTAAGATCACGCAGTTATTAGCTGGCAGAAATGACATATAAACCAAAGTCTGTCCAACTCCAGGGTCCATAGCATTATGTTATAGTTGTTGTTTTAGTTGCTAAGTCATGTTCAACTCTTTCGTGACCCCATGGACTACAGTAAGCCGGGCTCCTCTGTCCAGGGGATTTCCCAGGCAAGAATACTGCAGTGGGCTGCCATTCTTTTCTCCAGGGGATGTTACTGACCCAGGCATAGAACTCACATCTCCTGCAGTGCAGGCATTCTTTACCATCTGAGCCACCAGGGAAGTCATCTTTTTATTTCTAACCTCATCTCCAACAGGTATGACTCTTTTCACTTTTAAACCAATTACTGCATGTATATACAGTACAGTGCATGCATGCTAAGTGGCTTCAGTTGTGTCCGATTCTTCGTGATTTGTAGGCCACCAGGCTTCCTCTGTCCATGGGAGTCTCCAAGCAAGAATACTGGAGTGAGCTGCTATTCCCTTCTCCAGGGGATCTTCCCAACCCAGGGATCAAATCCTTGTCTTCTGCAATGCCAGGCAGGTTCTTTACCACTAGCACCACCTGGGATTAGTTTCAAAGTGAAAAGAGTCATGCGTATATAATAAATATATAGAAATAAAAGGGTATACATAAATATATATATATACTTTAATTTATAATTAACACAAGTATTTAAATAGCTCTGACACTTTGAAGAATCCATTCTGTCTACAGAGTTTAGTGGTCAGGAGACTCTATGATCCTGTTTTAAACTGTAAGGAATAAGGGATAACAGTATACCTATAATTTACAAAGATGTGTCCCTGATGGCTCACTGCAGAAAGAATCTACCTGCAGTGCAGGGGATGCAGGAGACTCAGTTCAATCCCTGGGTTGGGAAGATCCCCTGGAGGAGTAAACAGCAACCCACTCCAGTACTCTTGCCTGGGAAATCCCATGGACAGGAGCCTAGCAGATTACAGGTTGCAAAGAGTTAGACACAACTGAGCACATGTGAAGATGAAAAAACTTGGATGGAAATAAAGGTGACATGATACTACAGAACATTCCAGAAAGTAGTTTTAAAATACATAAAATGTAACATAAAATGTAAAAACAATTTTTTTTGCATTAAAATTGTTCATAATCATATTCAAGAGAAAAAAAGAAATTTGATGTCTGTGTGTAGGTAGTGAGATGGGAAGACGTTTGGGGGAATTTTAGACTCCTACTAAAAAGCAAACTAGAAATACTATGTTCTTAGAAATTATAAGTAAAACCCTGAAGCTAATAAAGGTTCAAAAGAAAATAACATTCTATAGAAGTTCTTCCCAATTATTTTAGCTACAGAACCCCCTCCCCTTCAAATAGCTGTCATTCAGAAGCCCAAGAGACACTTTGTGATAGCTTTTTCAATACGAAGTAAATACTTGATTACATTCTTTTAAAGGTACTTGGGAATTCAGTGAGATTTACAATCACTAAATCCTTTCAAAGTCAGTATGCTACTAGTTGCTTTAGAAAAGAAGGTTTGAGAAACTGCCTGCCTGCCTCCAGCAAGTACTCCTGTTGAAGGACAGCGCATAAAACTGCTTCCAGTCAATCTGTGGTCTTTTTATAGCAAAACATCCTAAAAAATTAGGATGATCTGATATGATACACTACAAACAAAGCATAGGCAAATGGTCTGACAAAAATAATTTTGCAGAATGACATGAACAAAGTGTGGATTAAAAAAAAAAAAAGAAGCAAACACTGAAATTCTCTAAAACTATGTCAAAAAAAAAAAATTACAGGCTAGACATTCAAAGCCCTCTCACCATAAAATATCTAAAAATAGAAGATGAAATATTAAAGATATCATTATAAATGCCTACCTGATTTTCCAAAAAAGCAAGGTACATTCTCAAAGACTACAAAAGAAGTGGTAGCATGAGTTCAGACCATTAAGTGATCACTAAAGTTAACAAATACCACCTGTTTTGGCAGTGACCCATACCCTTAGGATCTAAGGATATCACACAGAGGGATAGGAATCAACCCTTTTATCTCACACTAATTAGAAGTGAGGCAGAGAATACCCTACCACTTAGAAACCTTAAAGGAAAATGCCTTCAGTAAAAATGTCCACCCCAAACCAATCAACTACTTTCACCACTACCACCACGTACACCTTGCAAAAGGAGATGAAAGTACACTATTTTCGCTCAGGGGTAGGGAGAGCATCTCTCTTGGGAACTGGTCATCATAGGCTGGTCCTCAGAGTAAGTTAGGGCCTGATGGTCCAAGAACATCCAGCCAATAAGTAACTAACAGGTGCCCTAAGTTAGGAAACTCATAGGTTCTTGGCAGGTTTCAACATAGAATTTTACCTGGAGGACCAAATTCTCACTCCAGGCTTCTTAGAACCCCAAGTCCTAGTAAGAATGAGTTTATAATAAGTATCACGAAACATATGAGAAACTAGGCACCATAAATAACCACCAAGAGAATTATTCCTGACCTCCATTCTGTTGCAATAGTTTAACATCTCAAGAAATAAAGCACAACTCCCCACAAATATACGATAACACATTACTGCAAGAACTAGAACTTCTAGGAACTGAAAAAATACTGAAACTGAAAGTTCAATGTATGGTTTAAACATAATAAACAGAAAAACACTAATTTGAAAGGAAGACATGAACTACACATAATAAATAATGGACAAACAGATGAAATTAGAAGGGCAGATTAAAAGGGGAGTTAGAGAATATAGAGAATGAAGGCAAGCAATATTCAAAAACATAATACAAATTTTTAAAAACTAACAGGAAAAACCTCACTAATTCTTAGTTTCAAAAAGCAAGTAAGACAAATAAATGGTAAAACTCTAGGACACAAAAAATAAAAGGTATTAAAGATAGAGAAAAAAAGATGCTGTTGCTATTTAGTTGCTAAGTCGAGTCCAACTCTTTTGTGACTCGATGGACTGCAGCCGGCTAGGCTCCTCTGTCCACAGAATTTTCCAGGCAGAAAGGCTGGAAAGGGTTGCCATTTTCTACTCCAGGGGATCTTCCCAACCCAGGGACTGAACTCGCATCTCTTTTGTCTTCTACAGGGGCAGGTGGATTCCTAACCACCAAGGAGATAGGTTTTCTACAAAAGAATGACAATTAAACTGATAACTGACTTCTTAACCAGCAGTCATGGAAACAGGTAACAATGAAATAATGAAAGTCAAGAGCTTTGACAAATTAACTTTCTAGAACTGTCTTTTAAGGACAAGGGCAAAATAAAGCATTAAGAGAAACTGAAGAAATTTCCAAAGGATATCTCAGGAAAAAATAAAATGTTTCCAATGGAGGGGAATCAGATGCAATAGGAACCAGTAGCAAAGAAAAGCTAAACACGCTGGTAAATCAAAACAATTATTGAATATATAAAATAATAACAATGTTTAATTGTGCTATAAAGGACAATGAAAATACTAGACAAAACCACATAAGCTGAATATGAATGAGTACGTGTAGAAAGGGTATGGTAGGTAGTGATGCTAAAGATAAAGTGTTACATGGTACCTATATTATTCAAACATTCTGAATTAATTTTAAATTTTAAAGTATGATGCACATTAAACATCTAAGGGTAGTCACTGAAAACATACAACAGGGTATATAAGCTTCCAAATCAGTAGAGGGAAAGATACAATGCTTGGAGTGTGATCTGAGGGAGGAAGAGGCAAACTCAACCCATCCAAAAGAAGACAAAATGTAAAAATAAAAAACAAGGAGGCACAGAAAAATGGGACAAATAGAAAGCACAGAACAAGAGGATAAAAAGTAATCAAATATATCACAAATAGGGAGATACAGAGGCCTGGCAGGTGGCGCACAGAGGAGACACAGAGGCCATGCACCAGTGGTGCAGCCCCCAACTGGCCCCTGCCAAAACAGGCTCCAAAAGCCACTGGGACGGCATCAGAAACAAACTCCAACAGATGATACACACAGATGAGAAGGTATGCTCACAACTGAGAACCAGAAACAGGGATGCACCTTTTGTCCCTCATATGTTTATATTTGGCCTAAAACCACTAAATGCCATAACAAAACAGACGTGAAATCTCCAGTCCCCGGCCAATGATCAAACCCAAGAACCTTGGTGAGAAAGCACCAACTCCAAGATTCAAACATAAAAAAATCAAAAGTAACAATAATGACAAGACAGAGAAACAACGCACAAATGAAGGAACAAACTGTAAACATACAAACCCAAATGACCGAAGAAGAAATAGACAAACTATCAGAAAGAGAATTCAGAAGAGCAATACTAAGGATGATCCAAAACTCCAAAAATAGAGTAAAAGAGAGAACTGACACACTGGATAAAGACCTGCAAGAAATTTAAAAATAACAAAAACAGACAAACAACTCAATTACCTAACTTAAGAATACTATGGAAGGACTCAATAGTAGAGTACCTGAGCCAGAAAAACAGATAAGCAAGCTGGAAGATAGAAAGGTGGGAATAACTGCAGGAAAACAGAAAAAAGAACAAAGAATAAAAAGAAGCAAGCACAGTCTCAGAGACCTCTGGGATAATATCAACTGCACCAGCATTCAAATAACAGGAATCCCAGAAGAAGAAAAAAAGAAAGGACATGAAAAATTGAAGAGATTATAGCTGAAAACTTCCCCAGCATGGGAAAGGAAATAGCCAATCAAGCCCAAGAAGTACAAAGAGTTCCATACAGGATGAACCCTAGGAGGAACACACCAAGACACGTACTAAACAAGCTAACACAGACAAAACACAAAGACAGAATACTCTAAGTAGCAAGGGACAAACAAACAACAAGCAACAGATAAGGGAACCCCCATACATTTAACTGCTGACTTCTCAACAGAAATCCTGCAGTGAAGAAGAGAATGGCAAGACACTTTTAAAGAACTGGAAGAGAAAAATCTACAACCAAGAACACTCTACCTGGCAAGGATTTCATTCAAAATTGATGGAGAAATCAAAAGCTGTACAGACAAGCAAAAACTAAGAGAATTCACCATCACAAAACCAGCCTTACAACAAGTATAAAAGGGATTTAGGCAACAAATATAAGAGAAGAAAAAGATCTACAAAACAAACTGCATCATACCACTTAAGATGACAATAGGTCCATACGTACCAATAATTACCTTACACGTAAATGGACTAAATACCTCAACCAAAAGACAAAGACTGGCTGAATGGATACAAGAATGAGACCCATATATTTCCTGCCTACAAGAAACCCACTTCAAATCTAAACACACTTACAGACTGAAAGTGAGAGGACGGAAAAATATATTCCATGCAAGTGGAAATCAAAAGAAAGTTGGAGTAGCAATCCTCATATCAAAAGACCTTAAATTAAAAAAATGAATTCAGAAGAGAAAAAATACTAAGGATGATCCAAAACTCCAAAAATAGAGTAAAAGAGAGAACTGACACACTGGATAAAGACCTGCAAGAAATTTAAAAATAACAAAAACAGACAAACAACTCAATTACCTAACTTAAGAATACTATGGAAGGACTCAATAGTAGAGTACCTGAGCCAGAAAAACAGATAAGCAAGCTGGAAGATAGAAAGGTGGGAATAACTGCAGGAAAACAGAAAAAAGAACAAAGAATAAAAAGAAGCAAGCACAGTCTCAGAGACCTCTGGGATAATATCAACTGCACCAGCATTCAAATAACAGGAATCCCAGAAGAAGAAAAAAAGAAAGGACATGAAAAATTGAAGAGATTATAGCTGAAAACTTCCCCAGCATGGGAAAGGAAATAGCCAATCAAGCCCAAGAAGTACAAAGAGTTCCATACAGGATGAACCCTAGGAGGAACACACCAAGACACGTACTAAACAAGCTAACACAGACAAAACACAAAGACAGAATACTCTAAGTAGCAAGGGACAAACAAACAACAAGCAACAGATAAGGGAACCCCCATACATTTAACTGCTGACTTCTCAACAGAAATCCTGCAGTGAAGAAGAGAATGGCAAGACACTTTTAAAGAACTGGAAGAGAAAAATCTACAACCAAGAACACTCTACCTGGCAAGGATTTCATTCAAAATTGATGGAGAAATCAAAAGCTGTACAGACAAGCAAAAACTAAGAGAATTCACCATCACAAAACCAGCCTTACAACAAGTATAAAAGGGATTTAGGCAACAAATATAAGAGAAGAAAAAGATCTACAAAACAAACTGCATCATACCACTTAAGATGACAATAGGTCCATACGTACCAATAATTACCTTACACGTAAATGGACTAAATACCTCAACCAAAAGACAAAGACTGGCTGAATGGATACAAGAATGAGACCCATATATTTCCTGCCTACAAGAAACCCACTTCAAATCTAAACACACTTACAGACTGAAAGTGAGAGGACGGAAAAATATATTCCATGCAAGTGGAAATCAAAAGAAAGTTGGAGTAGCAATCCTCATATCAAAAGACCTTAAATTAAAAAAGACAAAAAAGACCTTCAAATAAAAAAGATTATAAAAGACAAGACAGGACTCTACATAATGGTCAAGGGATCAATCCAAGAGGAAGACATAACAATCATAAATATCTATGCACCTAACACAGGAGCACCCAAATACGTAAGGCAAACAATTTCAGACACAGAAGAAATGAACAGTAACACAATAATAGTAGGAGACTTTAACACCCTTCTTACAACAATAGACAGCTCTTCAAAACAGAAAATTAATAAGGAAACACAGCCTTAAATGACACATTAGAACAGATGGATCTCACTGGTATCTTTAGGACCTTCCACCCAAAAGAAGAAGAATATACTTACCTTCTCAAGTCTACATGGAACATTCTCCAGGATAGACCTCATCTCAGGTCACAAATCAAATCTCAGTAAATGCAAGAAAACTGAAATTAAATCAAACACCTACTCTGACCATTGAGACAAGATAACAGCTACAAGAAAAAATCTGTTAAAAACGCAAACACAGGGCTTCCCTGGTGGTCCAGAGAGTAGAGTCTGCCTTGCAGTGCAAGGGCAATCAGTTTGATCCCTGGCCTGGGAGGATCCCACGTACCAGGGAGCAGCTGGACAGGTGTGTTCAATTATGAGCCAGTGCTCTGGAGCGCATGCGCCCACAACTGGTGCTCTGCAACAGAGAGGGGCCACTGCAATGGGAGGCCCACACATGCCAAAGAATAAAGATGGATGAAAATAAATAAATAAATAAAAATTCAAAAGAGGCCAAATTAAAAAAAAAAAAACAAAAACGCAAACACATGGAGACTAAACAACACATATCTAAGAAAATAAACAGACTACTGAACATATCAAAGGACAAATTAAAAAATTCCTAGAAGAAAATGACAATAAAAACATGATAGCGCGAAACCTCTGCAATACCACAAAAGCAGTTCTAAGAGGGAAATTTATAACAAAATACAACTCTACCTCAAGAAAAAAGAAAAACATCAAAAAGACAACCTAACTCTACACTTAAAACAGCTGGTGGGATTTCCCTGGTGGTCCAGTGGTTAAAACTCTGTGTTCCCAATACAATGGGGCCTGGGTTCAAGCCCTGGTCAGAGAACTAGATCCCACATGCTGCAACTAAGACCCAGAGCAGCCAAATAAATAAATAAATAATAATAATAATAATAAAAAAAGCTGGAAAAAGAACAAAAAATCCCTCAAGTTAGCTGAAGAGAAATCATAAAGATCAGAGCAGAAATAAATGAAAAAGAAATGAAAGAAACAATAGTAAAGATAAATAAAACAAAAAGCTGGTTCTTCGAAAAGATGAAAAAAATTGACAAACCGCTAGCCAGAAAGAAAAAAAGAGAAAAGAACGAGAGCAACAAAATCAAAAATGAAAAAGGAGAGAATATAGCAGACAATACAGAAATACAAAGGATTGTAAGAGACTATTATGAACAACTATATGGCAACAAACTGGACAACCTTGAAGAAATGGACAGTGTCTTAAAGAAGTTCAATCTTCCAAGACTGAACCAGGATGAAATAGAAATTATGAAAAAACCAATCACAAGTTCAGAAATCAAATCTGTAATCAAAAATCTACCCAAAAATAAAAGCCCTGGGCCAGATGGCTTCATAGGTGAATTCTACCAAACATTTAAAGAACAGCTCATGCCTATCCTTCTGAAACTCTTTCAAACAATCACACAAGAAGGAACACTTTCAAACACATTCTATGAGGCTGCCATCCCCCTGATACCAAAACCAGGCAAAGACAACACAAAAAGAGAAAATTACAGACCAATGTCACTGATGAATATGGATGCCAAAATCCTCAATAAAATTCTAGCAAACAGAATTCAACAACACATCCCAAAACTCATATATCATGATCAGGTAATGTCTATCCCAGCCATGCAAGGATTCTTCAATATTCACAAATCAATCAACATGATACATCACATCAACAAATTGAAAGACAAATATCACATGATAATATCAACAGGCACTGAAAAAGCCTTTGATAAAATCCAATACCCATTTATGATAAAAGCTCTTCAAAAAAGGGGCATAGAAGGAGCCTATCTCAACATAGTGAAAGCCATATATATATGAGAAGCCCACAGCAAACATTATTCTCAATGGTGAAAAGCTGAAAGCATTCCCTTTAAGATCAGGAACAAGACAGGGGTTCCACTTTCACCACTATAATTCAACACAGTACTGGAAGTTCTAGCTGCGGTAATAAAAGAAAAAGAAATAAAAGGAATCCAGATTGGAAAAGAAGAAATAAAACTCTATTTGCAGGCTTCCCTGGTGGTCCAGTGGGTAAGGACACCGCCTTGCATTGCAAGGGGAGCCAGTTTGATCCCTGGCCTGGGAAGATCCCACGAGCTTTGGAGCGGCTAGACCGATGTGTCCAATTACCGTGCCAGAGCTCTGGAGCACATGCGCCCAGAGCCAGTGCTCTGCGACAACAGAGGCCACCGCGATGGGAGGCCCACAGGAGCCAAAGAACAAAGATGGATGAAAATAGATAAATGAAAGACCAATAGAAGTGGCCCGCCTGCCCTCTTCTCAACTGACCCCCCGCCAAAAAAAAAACTATCAAATTAAAAAAAACAACTCTATTTGCAGACGATATGACACTATACATAGAAAACCCCAAAGTCACTATTAAAAAACTACTAGAGTTAATCAATGAATTCAGTAAAGTTGCAGGATACAAAATCAATACACAGAAATCACTAGCATTCCCATATATAAACAATGAAAAATCAGAAAGAGAAATCAAGGATGCAATTCCACTCACCACTGCAACCAAAAGAATAAAATATCTAGGAATAAACCTACCTAAGAAACAAAAGAAATATACACAGAAAATTACAAGACACTTATGAAAGATATCAAAGATGACATAAACTGATGGAGAGATGTTCCGTGTTCCTGGGTCAGAAAAGTCAGTATCATGAAAATGACCCTGTTACCAAATATCATCTACAGATTCAATGTAGTCCTATCAAATTACCAATGACATTCTTCACAGAAGCAGACCCCAAAATCACACACTTCATATGGAAACAAATGATCTCAGATAGCCAAAGGAATCCTGGGTGGACACAGAAGAGACGTCTCTATATGATAATATCAACAGCATGAACCTTATTCTCCAATGGTTTGGGATAAAGTTTTGAAAGCATTTCCCACAGCAAACATTATTCTCAATGGTGAAAAGCTGAAAGCATTCCCTCTAAGATCAGGAACAAGACAGGGTTCCACTTTCACCACTATAATTCAACACAGTACTGGAAGTTCTAGCTGCGGTAATAAAAGAAAAAGAAATAAAAGGAATCCAGATTGGAAAAGAAGAAATAAAACTCTATTTGCAGGCTTCCCTGGTGGTCCAGTGGGTAAGGACACCGCCTTGCATTGCAAGGGGAGCCAGTTTGATCCCTGGCCTGGGAAGATCCCACGAGCTTTGGAGCGGCTAGACCGATGTGTCCAATTACCGTGCCAGAGCTCTGGAGCACATGCGCCCAGAGCCAGTGCTCTGCGACAACAGAGGCCACCGCGATGGGAGGCCCACAGGAGCCAAAGAACAAAGATGGATGAAAATAGATAAATGAAAGACCAATAGAAGTGGCCCGCCCTCCCCCCTCTTCTCAACTGACCCCCCCGCCAAAAAAAAAAAAACTATCAAATTAAAAAAAACAACTCTATTTGCAGACGATATGACACTATACATAGAAAACCCCAAAGTCACTATTAAAAAACTACTAGAGTTAATCAATGAATTCAGTAAAGTTGCAGGATACAAAATCAATACACAGAAATCACTAGCATTCCCATATATAAACAATGAAAAATCAGAAAGAGAAATCAAGGATGCAATTCCACTCACCACTGCAACCAAAAGAATAAAATATCTAGGAATAAACCTACCTAAGAAACAAAAGAAATATACACAGAAAATTACAAGACACTTATGAAAGATATCAAAGATGACATAAACTGATGGAGAGATGTTCCGTGTTCCTGGGTCAGAAAAGTCAGTATCATGAAAATGACCCTGTTACCAAATATCATCTACAGATTCAATGTAGTCCTATCAAATTACCAATGACATTCTTCACAGAAGCAGACCCCAAAATCACACACTTCATATGGAAACAAATGATCTCAGATAGCCAAAGGAATCCTGGGAAAGAAGAATGGAGCTGGAGGGGTCAGTCTCCCTAACTTTAGACCATACTACAAAGCAACAGTCATCGAAACAGTATGTTACTGGCACAAAAACAGAAATATAGACCAATGGAACAAGACAAGAGAACCCAGAGATAAACCCACGCACATAGAGGTACCTTATTTTTGACAAAGGAGGCTAAAATATAAAATGGGACAGACAGCCTCTTCAACAAATGGTGCTGGGAAAACTGGACAGTTACATGCAGAAGAATGAAGTTGGAAAGTTCCCTGACACCATACACAAAAGATAAACTAAAAATGGATCAAAGACCTAAACGTAAAACCAGAAACCATAAAATTCTTGGAGAAGAATATCGGCAAAACACTCAGTGACTTAAATCAAAGCAAGATCTTCTATGACCTGCCCTCTAGAATAATGAAAATAAAAGCAAAAATAAACGTGTGGAACCTAATGAAACTTAAAAGTGTTTGTACAGCAAAAGAAACTACAAAGAAGGTAAACAGACAACCCACATAATGGGAGAAAATAATAGTAAGGGAACTCCAATCTCACACAAACTCTGAGATTTTAAAAAAAGAAAGAATAATTCACCAATTCATCTTATCAATTAATAACAAAATCCAACAATGATAACAGAAAAAGGAAAAGTAGGCCAGAATCACACTAAGTAGATAAAAGCCTAAACAAAGTATGAGCAAACTAAATATAGTAAAGTATAAAAAACATAAATATGTCACATCCAGAAGAATTTAAACTTGACTTAACAATATAAAATCTACTAGTACAATTTACCACACCAAGGAGGAAAAACCGTATGATGATTCCAATGAATACAGGAAAAGTACATACTGCCCACATCAAAGCCCTAAAGAAAAGTAAAAACTACAAAACTTTTTTTTTTTAACATTTTTGTTTTATTTATTTATCTTTTGCAGGGTGGGGAGGGAGGGGGACGGGCAGGCCACTTCTATTGGTCTTTCATTTCTCTATTTTCATCTGTCTTTGTTCCTTGGCTCCTGTGGGCCTCCCATCGCGGTGGCCTCTGTCGTCGCACAGCGACGGCTCTGGGCGACAAATGATCTCAGATAGCCAAAGGAATCCTGGGAAAGAAGAATGGAGCTGGAGGGGTCAGTCTCCCTAACTTTAGACCATACTACAAAGCAACAGTCATCGAAACAGTATGTTACTGGCACAAAAACAGAAATATAGACCAATGGAACAAGACAAGAGAACCCAGAGATAAACCCACGCACATAGAGGTACCTTATTTTTGACAAAGGAGGCTAAAATATAAAATGGGACAGACAGCCTCTTCAACAAATGGTGCTGGGAAAACTGGACAGTTACATGCAGAAGAATGAAGTTGGAAAGTTCCCTGACACCATACACAAAAGATAAACTAAAAATGGATCAAAGACCTAAACGTAAAACCAGAAACCATAAAATTCTTGGAGAAGAATATCGGCAAAACACTCAGTGACTTAAATCAAAGCAAGATCTTCTATGACCTGCCCTCTAGAATAATGAAAATAAAAGCAAAAATAAACGTGTGGAACCTAATGAAACTTAAAAGTGTTTGTACAGCAAAAGAAACTACAAAGAAGGTAAACAGACAACCCACATAATGGGAGAAAATAATAGTAAGGGAACTCCAATCTCACACAAACTCTGAGATTTTAAAAAAAGAAAGAATAATTCACCAATTCATCTTATCAATTAATAACAAAATCCAACAATGATAACAGAAAAAGGAAAAGTAGGCCAGAATCACACTAAGTAGATAAAAGCCTAAACAAAGTATGAGCAAACTAAATATAGTAAAGTATAAAAAACATAAATATGTCACATCCAGAAGAATTTAAACTTGACTTAACAATATAAAATCTACTAGTACAATTTACCACACCAAGGAGGAAAAACCGTATGATGATTCCAATGAATACAGGAAAAGTACATACTGCCCACATCAAAGCCCTAAAGAAAAGTAAAAACTACAAAACTTTTTTTTTTTAACATTTTTGTTTTATTTATTTATCTTTTGCAGGGTGGGGAGGGAGGGGGACGGGCAGGCCACTTCTATTGGTCTTTCATTTCTCTATTTTCATCTGTCTTTGTTCCTTGGCTCCTGTGGGCCTCCCATCGCGGTGGCCTCTGTCGTCGCACAGCGACGGCTCTGGGCGCATGCGCTCCAGAGCTCCGGCTCGGTAATTGGACACATCGGTCCAGCCGCTCCGCGGCACGTGGGATCTTCCCAGGCCAGGGATCGAACCGGTGCCCCTTGCACTGCAAGGCGGTGTCCTTACCCACTGGACCACCAGAGAAGCCCTCTACAAAACTTTTAGAAGCAAATGTATGAGGAAAGTTCCAAGACTTTAGCTTTGGTAATAATTTCTTAATTATGACACGAAAAACACAGGCAATGAGGAAAAAAATAAATTGGACTTCATCACAGTAAAACTTTTGTCTACCAAAGAACACAGTGTGAAAAGGCTATTCAAAGAATGGAGAAAATATATGCAAATCAAGTATCTGATAAAAGATCAATATTCAGAATACATAAAGAAGTCCTACTATTCAGGAACAAAACAATCAACCTGATCAAATAACCATTTCTCCAAAGATATACAGATGGCCAATAAAAACATGAAATGAAAGGGGATCCTGTAGGGGTGCTGTGAGACGTCCTGGAGGGATGGGATGGTGGGGATATATATATGACTAATCTGGGATCATACATATCTGTAAACAACAAAACTCTGTAAAAGTAAAAAGTAAAAAAATTTAAAAAAAGAACATGAAATGATGCTCAATATTACTAATCAGGGAACTGAAAATTAAAACCACCAGTGAGATACCACTTCAAATCCATTAAGATGTTTTTCATTAGAAAAAAGAAAGAAAACACAGTATGCTGTGAGAATGTAGAGCAATTGGAACCTTTGTGTACTGCTGGTGAGAATGCAAAGTGGTTCAGCACTGTGGAAGACAGCAAGATGGCTTCCCAAAAAGTTAAACACAGAATTACCATATGAGTTATCACTTCCACTTCTGAGACTATACCTAAAAGAACTGAAAGCAGGGACTTGAACGGATATCTGTAAACCAATGTTCACAGCACTGTAATTTACCACAGCCAAAGGAACAGACAACTCAAGTGTCTATCAACAGAAAATGGAACACACATTAAAACATGAAAGAACCTTGAGGACACAATGCTAAGTGACAATGCCAAGTGAAATAAGTCAGACACAAAAGGTAGCGTTCTTGAGTCCATTTATGGACTACCCAGAATAGTCAAATTCATAGAGACAGAAATAGAATGGTGGCTGCCAGGAAATGGGTTGGAGGAGGAATACAGAGTTGGAGTTACTGTTTAATGGATATAAAGTTTCAGTTTAGATAGTAATGATGGTGGCAAAACTTGTGAATATAATTAATACCACTAAATTGTATAACTAAGGATGGTTAAAATGGTAAACTTTATGTTAGGCATATTTTACCAAAATTTTTAAAAAACTCAATACCACAAATATTCTTATTCAAAATGTTTTATTCTTACATACCAGCAAAATATGATTTTACAACTTATTAGGGACAGTTGTAACATAACAAGTCTAGGATCCTATGAATGCAGTTATACTTTATTGAAAAACATTTAAAAAAAAGATAAAAATGTATACTGACATTCTACATTCATGGATAGGAAGATCTTTTTATTTTAAGGATGCTAATTCTGCTCCAAATTATAAACTCAATACAATCCCAACCAAATTTCTCATAATGATTTATGCACATGGACAAACTACTTTTAAAATTTTATATAGAAGCCAATGTCCAAGAATAGGTAAGAAACTACTATTAAGAAAACTGGAGCCTTTTTATTTCAGATATCAAAACACATTACAAGGTTATTATAATAAGATGGTTTATCAGTGAAGTATCTCAATTGAAAAGAATAAAAAGCCTAAACACAGATACCCACTTAACAGACCATTAATAAATGACAGGGGCAGCAGGGCAAATTAGTAGAGAAAGGATAAGTCTATTCAATGAAAAGTGTGAAAACAAGTGATTATTCACATTAATAATTTGAATGCTTTTATTTTTTGTAATAAACATCACGATTCATTTTATTATATTATTTATAAGCAAGTTCAGATTTTTTTTTTTTCCTTCTAAATTATTTCATTGTAACAAGTCTCAGTGGTAGCATACAGGTTCTTTAATTGTGGCATGTAGGATCTAGTTTCCTGACCAGGGGTCGAACCCAGGCCTGCTGCATTGGAAGCATGTAGTGTTAGCCACTTGACCACCAGAGAAGTCCTGAATGCTTATTATTAAATGCAAAAATCAACTCCATGTGAGCTGAAAACATAAATGTGGAAAGGCAAACTAAAAAATATATATATAAATAACTTAATGACCTTCAGATAGGAAAACTTACAAAAAAAAGAAAAGCTCAAACGACAAAATAATGGACTAAAAAACCTACTTTAAAATATAGCCAAATAACAATCAAAAAGATGCTCTACCTTATTAGAAATGTTGTAAAATTAAAACCACAATGGGATCCCACTTTACACTCATCAAATTAATAAGAATTTCAAGCATTAAGAGAAATACTAAATGATGAAAGGATGTGCAACAACAGAAACCCTTGCTATTTGTTCTAGTATAAAGTGGTCAACTAAAACACTTCAGAAAGCAATACCTATTATGTAATGAAAGTGGAAGACGCGTATATCCCAAAAATCAGCCATGCCCATCCTAGAGAAATTCCTGCTCACGTACACAGAGATGCACATAAGAACAATCTCGGCAGTATCTTTTGTTATTGGTAAAACAAAACAAAGCAAAACAAAATTTAAAAAAAAAAAAAAACACACACACACAATAAAAATGTCCTCAGACAGGGCAATAGATAAATTGTGGTATGTTCATATACTAGTATGATATATTCATAATCAGTTACTTGGATGAGATGAATGTCTCACATGTTAGGGTAGGGTAGCAAAAGAATACATAGCATGCATGATTTATATAAGTTAAAATACCCACAAAATAAAACAGTGTGTATATTACTTGAAGATATATACACATTATAAACTACAAAGAAGATGAGGAGGGATCACAGGAGAATGTTGACGAAGTAGAATATCCTATAGAATATCCTATAGAATATCCTATTTTTTAACAGCTAGATCAGTAGCATGTGGTTATTCGTTAAATTATTCTTCATGTACTTTTGGATGTATTAACTATTTCATAATAGAATTTTTTTTAAAAAAGTAGAAATACTGGCTCACAACTCTTCACTGGCAATTTTGTTTAACACACTGAGAAGACTACATTTTGAGACAGTAGTCTATAGGCACAGCATTATACTCACTAAAGGCCACAATTACAGAGTCAGAGGCATTTGTTATAAGGTTAAAACACCTCGTAAGAAACTCAGAGTGTTACAAACACACAAACCAAGTTACAGCCTGTATTTAAAAGCAGACCTAAGAGGAACAGATGAGTTGAAGAGAAAAGAGGGATTCAGAAAGTCTAGAATCTCTTAATCTCGCCTGCTTAAAAAAAAATAACATAAAACTTCAAGTGAAGAAAAAGATTACTTTAACCTAAATTCTACAGAACCCAGCAGAAATCAGGTATGTATGTATTCTGCTACCAAAATATTTAATGATTGTGAACAATGGTCACTCTTTCTTACCTACTGTCGGGTTGCTAGTCTCATATTGAGAGAGCAGATCTTCATCAGCTTGCTCATGTTTCTCATCAAGAGCTACGTCTTTCTTAGAGAAGCTGCTGTTCTTCCTTTTTAAAAGGGCTGTTTTACTTTCAGGTTGATCTGAAGCTGGGATGTCCACTGGCTGGTAGTTCACATGAATATATGGCTCCTCAGGAAGCATATAACCTTTACTAAAACACTCTAGCAACCATCTTGCTCCCACTACATGAGGCCTATAAAAATAGTACAGTTATATATTAAACTGTAAAAACCATAATCCCACATACCACACAGTTTCCATATTTGCCAGGACATGCAAGTTTAAGAAAAATCATTACAGAATAGAAATTGCTTTGAATTAAAAGTTGACAAAACCTGTGGGCGGATTTATCCCAAAACTGCTTCAACTCATCATCATAATCTCCCACAATAACATGAGTTACATCTTCATTGAGCTGATTAAAACGAACTCCACCTCCACTGTTAATAAGTCTTCTCAGTTTATCTAGCTTTCTGCCACTAAAACCGCAAAGATAGATCTGCAAAGAAAACATTTGCTTCAGATTAACACGTTTAAAATGGCTTCTCTCTCTCATTAGAAATCTACTTATTGAAAGTGTGTATCTAAAATCCATTGTGTATAAATAAGACAACTTTTATTTACATTTCAAGACACATTAAGAAGTATATTCTAAAACTTTGATTTCTAAAGAATTATTAAATTTTATCACTTCTTCACAATCCTGTAACATTATTATCCATTACTGATAAGCACTTGAGGCTTTAAATAAAATATCCTCTATACATCAGTGCACAGCAATTTCTAAAATGTAGGTAACTTCTTAAACTGGTCTTACTACTTATAAATTTCAAAGCAATTACAGAAATAAACTGGAGTTAACCATGTGAATTCAGAAAACCTAGGTTTAAATTTTGGTTCAGCTGCCAATGATTTAACCACATGACCACCTCAAGATACTTAAGAGTTTTTATTTTTTGGTGGCACTGGGTCTTTGTTGCTGCGTGAGGGCTTACTTTAGTTGTGGCAAGTGGAGGCTACTCTCTAGTTAAGGCGTGCAGGTTTTTCACTGCAGTGGATTCTCTTCCTGTGGAGCACAGGCTCTAGGGTGTGCAGGTTTCAGTAGTTGAGGCGTGTGGGCTCTAGAGTACAGGCTCAGTAATTGTGGAACATGGACTTGGATGTCTCAAAGCAAGTGGAATCTTCTCTGTGTGTGTGTGCTCAATTTGTGTCTGACTCTTTGAGACTCTATGGACTGTAGCCTGCCACGCTCCTCATAGGATTTCCTTGGCAAGAATAATGGAGTGGGTTGCCATTCCCTACTCCAGGGGATCTGTTTGACACAGAGATCAAACTGTGCCTCCGGCACTGCAGGCAGATTCTTACTGTTGAGACACTGGGGAATCTTCCTGGGCCAAGGATCAAACCTGTGACCTCTGTATTGGCAAGCGAATTCTTAACCACTGAACCATTAGGCAAGTCCAATTTGGACTATTTAAACCAACTTTCATACATACATATTAAGATATAAGGAAAATTCGAACTCCACCTCCACTGTTAATAAGTCTTCTCAGTTTATCTAGCTTTCGCCACTAAAACCGCAAAGATAGATCTGCAAAGAAAACATTTGCTTCAGATTAACACGTTTAAAATGGCTTCTCTCTCTCATTAGAAATCTACTTATTGAAAGTGTGTATCTAAAATCCATTGTGTATAAATAAGACAACTTTTATTTACATTTCAAGACACATTAAGAAGTATATTCTAAAACTTTGATTTCTAAAGAATTATTAAATTTTATCACTTCTTCACAATCCTGTAACATTATTATCCATTACTGATAAGCACTTGAGGCTTTAAATAAAATATCCTCTATACATCAGTGCACAGCAATTTCTAAAATGTAGGTAACTTCTTAAACTGGTCTTACTACTTATAAATTTCAAAGCAATTACAGAAATAAACTGGAGTTAACCATGTGAATTCAGAAAACCTAGGTTTAAATTTTGGTTCAGCTGCCAATGATTTAACCACATGACCACCTCAAGATACTTAAGAGTTTTTATTTTTTGGTGGCACTGGGTCTTTGTTGCTGCGTGAGGGCTTACTTTAGTTGTGGCAAGTGGAGGCTACTCTCTAGTTAAGGCGTGCAGGTTTTTCACTGCAGTGGATTCTCTTCCTGTGGAGCACAGGCTCTAGGGTGTGCAGGTTTCAGTAGTTGAGGCGTGTGGGCTCTAGAGTACAGGCTCAGTAATTGTGGAACATGGACTTGGATGTCTCAAAGCAAGTGGAATCTTCTCTGTGTGTGTGTGCTCAATTTGTGTCTGACTCTTTGAGACTCTATGGACTGTAGCCTGCCACGCTCCTCATAGGATTTCCTTGGCAAGAATAATGGAGTGGGTTGCCATTCCCTACTCCAGGGGATCTGTTTGACACAGAGATCAAACTGTGCCTCCGGCACTGCAGGCAGATTCTTACTGTTGAGACACTGGGGAATCTTCCTGGGCCAAGGATCAAACCTGTGACCTCTGTATTGGCAAGCGAATTCTTAACCACTGAACCATTAGGCAAGTCCAATTTGGACTATTTAAACCAACTTTCATACTTACATATTAAGATATATTTTTCAGAGTTGATTAAACAAGAAAATTTAGGTCAAAGAGTTAAGAACAATGCTTTGAGGATGCTATGCAGTAACTTATTTTTATCAATATGTACACATATATTTTTAATATATATATGCAGAGTACATCATGCAAAATGTCAGGAAACTGGAATCAATATTCCGGAGAGAAATATCAACAACCTCAGATATGCAGATGATACTACTCAACTAGAAGAAAAGAGAAACCAAAGAGCCTCTTGATGAGCGTAAAAAGGTGAGAGTGAAAAAGCTGTCTTGAAACTCAACATTCAAAAAATTGCAATATTGGCATCTGGTCGCAACACTTCATGGCAAATAGAAGGGGGAAATATGCAAGCAGTGACAGATTGCGTTTTCGTAGGATCCAAAATCACTGTGGATGGTGACTGAAGCCATGAGATTAAAAAGACGCTTGTGGGCTTCCCCTGGTGGTCCAGTGGATAAGGACACCGTCTTGCAGTGCAAGGGGCACCGGTTTGATCCCTGGCCTGGGAAGATCCCACGTGCCGCAGAGCGGCTGGACCGATGTGTCCAATCACCAAGCTGGAGCTCTGGAGCGCATGCACCCAGAGCCAGCGCTCTGCAACAGATGCCACTGCGATGGGAGGCCCACAGGCGCCAAAGAACAAAGACGGATAAAAATGGAGAAATGAAGGACCAACAGAAGTGGCCCGCCTGCTCCCCTCCCACCCCAACCCGACCCCCGCCCAAAATAAATAAATAAATAAATAAATCTTTAAAAAAAAAAAAAATAAAAAGATGCTTGCTCCTTGGAAGGAAAGATATGACAAACCTAGACAGCATATCGAACAGCAGAGACATCACTTCGCCCACAACGGTCCATGTAGTCAAAGCTATGGTTTTTTCAGTAGTCATGTGTGAATGTGAGACTTGGACCATAAAGAAGGCCACGTGCTAAAAACATTAATGCTTTCAAATTGTGGTGCTGGAGAAGACTCTCAATTCCTTGGACTGCAAGGAGATGAAACCTGTCAATTCTAAAGGAAATCAACCCTGAATACCAACGGAACGATTGTTGCTGAAGCTCCAATACTTCAGCCATCTGACGCAAAGAGCCCATTCACTGGGAAAGACCCTGATGCTGGGAAAGATTGAAGGCAAAAAGAAAAGGGGCAGCAGAGGTTAGATAGCATCACTGGTTCCATGGAAATGAATCTGAGCAAACTCTGGGAGATAATGAAGGACAAGCTTGGGAGCCTGGCGTGCTGCAGTCTATGGGGTCAACAAAGTGTCAACACAACTGAGTGACTGGACAACAACAATAATGCAAGGAAGCACGGTCCCCATTCGAAGTAATTAGAGAATGCCTGAGCATAGCAACAAAGATCCATTGCAGCCAAAAAGAAAACCCCACAGTACGTGGAAAGATAAAAGTAGTCAGGAGGGTTCAGAGCACAGCTGAAAAATGATATGAACTTTAATGGATGATACATGAAGGTACATTCCTAGCAGAGAGACCCTGACAGTTGAAAGATGGAAATGTCCTAATTGGTGCATCTGCTTAGCTAGAGTGGTGGGCTTCTGTAGTACGGAGCAAGCCCAACTCTGAAGGGTCTTCAAAGTGAAGCTACAAGTACTAACTTGTATTATCACTTACTGCATTACATGATAAAGACATACCCGACAACCATCTAATAAATCTTCAGGTGCCTGAAATGCACTGACATCCAAATTTTCCAAATTTTCAAGTGTAGATTCCAATTTGTTATTAAGAACTGAACTACATATCGATTCACTTATGCAACTTGCGTTGATATTGGAAATGTGGCTGACATCCGAAAGAGTATGACCTACATATTAAAAACAAAGACGCATAAATTTATGGAAAAAAAATAATTGTGATAACATATTTTCCTATAGATGAACTTTTCTTATACTAAAAGATCCATGAACAATTTCTAAAGGCAAATTCAAGTGGTTTTACTGAAATCTTGGTGGCAAAGTATGAAAAGGAAAAACGAAACTAAATAAGGTTCATGTTAAAAGAAAATATACTTAATATATTCTCTTAAAAGTGACTTTCTTCCAATAAAAATCTGAGGTTGCTGGCTTTAAGGTCCAGGAAGGCTTATTTGAAAAAAAATTGGTAACATCTGTTAAGTTGCCAACATGGTACTTCCAAAACAGAAATGGTTTTAAATTTCGTATGAATACAGATGATCTATAACAACTGTCGCAAACTAATAAAAAAAATGTACTAACATCCACATGCCAATCAAGTTTTTACATTTTAATTCTCTTAAGTCTTTATCTATTAATACTCTTAATTTCTCTAATTATCTTGTGTATTATATAAGAGTATGAAAGAAAGTAGGTTTTCACTATAAAAAGAAACAGCAGGAGTTCTGGACTAATTTTTAAAATATAACTTGGTTATTTTATTATACAATTACACCTGGAAGCATAGCAAAAAAAGACAGTATTTCCTAGAGTATCTACTGATCCTATTAACAAATCAATCCTTACACAGAAAGCTGTCTATCTTAAAAATGACTGTTTAATCCCAAAGAGACTTACTATTAATTGTGCTGATCTGGCCAGTAGGAGTTGAAGTATCAGGCATAGTCTTTGCTTCTGATCTAGGCTCTGTCTTGTACATGGATTCATCCTGACAAAAACCTTTCTCAACACTGTCAAAAAACCACTGTGTGGTCACACAATGTACATTCCATCTCTTCGCACATTCATATTTTTGACCTATAATGTTCATTAAAAAAGACGGAAATGGAAGTCATTAAAATCTATCCTTGCAAAAATATTTATATGATAGGCTATGAAATGAATTCACCTGAAATAAAAAGTTACCAGCAATCACTTTGACTTTTAAACAGTATTGGAAATGTGGCTGACATCCGAAGAGTATGACCTACATATTAAAAACAAAGAAGCATAAATTTATGGAAAAAAAATAATTGTGATAACATATTTTCCTATAGATGAACTTTTCTTATACTAAAAGATCCATGAACAATTTCTAAAGGCAAATTCAAGTGGTTTTACTGAAATCTTGGTGGCAAAGTATGAAAAGGAAAAACGAAACTAAATAAGGTTCATGTTAAAAGAAAATATACTTAATATATTCTCTTAAAAGTGACTTTCTTCCAATAAAAATCTGAGGTTGCTGGCTTTAAGGTCCAGGAAGGCTTATTTGAAAAAAAATTGGTAACATCTGTTAAGTTGCCAACATGGTACTTCCAAAACAGAAATGGTTTTAAATTTCGTATGAATACAGATGATCTATAACAACTGTCGCAAACTAATAAAAAAAATGTACTAACATCCACATGCCAATCAAGTTTTTACATTTTAATTCTCTTAAGTCTTTATCTATTAATACTCTTAATTTCTCTAATTATCTTGTGTATTATATAAGAGTATGAAAGAAAGTAGGTTTTCACTATAAAAAGAAACAGCAGGAGTTCTGGACTAATTTTTAAAATATAACTTGGTTATTTTATTATACAATTACACCTGGAAGCATAGCAAAAAAAGACAGTATTTCCTAGAGTATCTACTGATCCTATTAACAAATCAATCCTTACACAGAAAGCTGTCTATCTTAAAAATGACTGTTTAATCCCAAAGAGACTTACTATTAATTGTGCTGATCTGGCCAGTAGGAGTTGAAGTATCAGGCATAGTCTTTGCTTCTGATCTAGGCTCTGTCTTGTACATGGATTCATCCTGACAAAAACCTTTCTCAACACTGTCAAAAAACCACTGTGTGGTCACACAATGTACATTCCATCTCTTCGCACATTCATATTTTTGACCTATAATGTTCATTAAAAAAGACGGAAATGGAAGTCATTAAAATCTATCCTTGCAAAAATATTTATATGATAGGCTATGAAATGAATTCACCTGAAATAAAAAGTTACCAGCAATCACTTTGACTTTTAAACAGTATGTGATACAGTGTATTAAAAGGTAATGTATTAGGCTATTATCCAATTACATTTTCTGTGTTGTATAAATATGTTGTATAAATACATATGCTATGTGAGCAGATTTAGCTTTTACAAAACCGTAGAGACAGAGGCAACTAGTGGGGCAACTAAAATATTATTTCTGAGTATAGCTTCCATCACTTAAATTCTTTAAACCACTTTCTTAGTCTGTAACATGTGAATAACTCACAGAATTACGTGGTTTTAATAAACAGCATCAAATAACCATGAAAACTGCAAATGTCTGCAATATAAAAACTACTAACTTTTAAGAGACTACCATGTCAACAGGATACTACCTAGAGTCTAGGGTAGACAGGCAAATAAATCATACTAAAAATACATACCTTTTATTGTCTTAAAAAATTTTTAACACAAGGCACTGTGGAGCAGTACCATAGAGAAACTGAAGTTAATATATAGTAAATAACAAGAAAAGTTTTTTTCTGACATTTTGAGAGCTAAGAGATGAACTGCCTTCAAATACAGAAAACCAATAGCATTTATGAACTTCATTCACAATCATAATATCATAATTGGTCATTCCCAAAATTTTCACTTAAAAGACAATTATTAATTGATTTTAACTTTTTTCCCCCTAATTTTATCTCTTATTTAGGTAGCTTAATAAAACAGTTGTTTTAGTCACCAATTCATGTCTGACTCTTTTGTGACCCCATGGACTAGACAGCAAGGCTCCTCTGTCCATGGGATTTCCTAGGCAAGAATACTGGAGGGCTTCCCCTGGTGGTCCAGTGGGTAAGGACACCGCCTTGCAGTGCAAGGGGCGCCGGTTCGAGCCCTGGCCTGGGAAGATCCCACGTGCCGCGGAGCGGCTGGACTGATGTGTCCAATTACCGAGCCAGAGCTCTGGAGCGCAAGTGCCCAGAGCCGGCGCTCTACAACAACAGACGCCACCGCGATGGGAGGCCCACAGGAGCCAAAGAACAAAGACGGATGAACACAGAGAAACGAAAGACCAAAAAAGAAGTGGCCCGCCTGCTCCCTTCCCTCCCCAACCCGACCACCGCCCAAAATAAATAAATAAATAAATCTTTAAAAAAAAAAAAAAAAAAGAATACTGGAGTAGGCTGCCATATCCTACTCCAGGGAATCTTCCCCACCCAGGGATCAAACTTGCATCTCTTGGGGTTCCTATAGTACAAGCAGATTCTTTACTACTGAGCCATCATTGGAAGTCGTCTTCTTATTTCTATCCTCATCTCCAAGAGACATGACACTTTTCACTTTTAAATTAATTACTGTGTGTGCACATGCGTGTGTGTGTATACTTAAATTCCTAGTTAACACAAGTATTTAAATTGCTCTGACACTCTAAAGAAGCTGTTCTGTCTAGAGCATTTACTGCTCAGTAAGTCAGGAAGACTCTGACCCTCAGTTTCATACCATAAGGAATACGGGATAAGAGTATACTTATAACTTATAAAGATGTTTGAGGATAATAAGCTTAGATGGAGACAAAGGTGACATGATACAATAAAATATTTTGGAAAGTAGTTTTGAAATATCTATTTCAAATATAAAATGTAAAAAACACTTTTTTTCTTGCAAATAAAATTCCTCACAATCACATCTAGGAGAAAAAAAACAACTTTGATATCTAAGTGTTGGTACAGAGAGACAATTAAAAATATTAATAAAACTCTATTCTCATCAATTTTTATATATTTTAAGAGAACTGGTAAAAAAATATTCTCCAGAATAGCTATAATGTTATAGAACCCCAAAATTAACTGCAATTTTTAAGAACTCTTTTTGTGATATATACTTCTTCTTTTAGTTGCTTCATCTTCTTCAAGGTGTATCTTCCTTCAGGTTAACACAGTTTATTCAGTAAGATTAATTCATTCAATTAAAAATGAAGCCAAGTCATTAAAATTTATCATTAGAGGGCTTCCCAGGTGGCTCAGTGATAAAGGATCTGCCTGTCAATGCAGGAGACACAGGTTTGATCCCTAACTGGGGAAGATACCCACACACCATGAAGCAACTAAGCCTATGCACCACAACTGTGCTCTAGAGCCTGGGAATGAAACTACTGAAGCACACGCTTGCTAGAGTCCATGCTTGCCAACTAGAGAAACCATGTCAACCAGATAGCAGCCCATACTTGGTGCAACTAGAGAAAAGCCCATGCAAGAACAAAGACCCAGGAGAATAAAAAATAAATAAAATTATTTTAAAAAAATTATTAGAGAAGAAAGCAACATCTATTGGCTTTTGAGTTATTCATCCATCAGATAACCATATGGGGACTTCTTAAAAAAAAAAAGAAAAACCTCATCATAATTTTAAAACAACAAAACCCTGTATAAGTTAAAAGTAAAATAAAAGTTTAATAAATAAATAAATACAGATAAAACACTATTGTAAATTCTTGCTTTTTAATATTTATTCAATAACCTGATAAAAGCCTGGACCAGTCATGTAATTTTTCTATAGACTATAAATCAAACTACCTTTATTAAAAAAAAAAAAAAAGAAAATCAGCAGATTTATGACATGTTGGAAGTAAAAAATATTCTAGAATGATCTCAAAATGTTAAATACTAGAAAATGTTGCATTTGTCTACTTGGGAAACAGTTTTACCTTTTGGTTCTTGCACAATAAGGTGTGTACACTCATTCATTTTCAACTGTCCCATGTACTGGCCTCCATGCTTAACTGTGAGTTGCTGAACTGCTTTCCTCTCTAAGCCACATAAGCCAGTCACACAAATTATGCAACCAAGAAAAATAGGACACTTGAAGTCTTCCATGTTTATATCAGTATATTTAGCTATTTTCCTGGGGAAAACAAACCAAACACACCTCAAAATTTAACATATTAAAATACCATGGTTTAAACTTTATCAGAATGACAGAAATATCACTAATGCTTTTCTTATTTTTTAGGATTTTAATCAATATTAAGGGAAACTGACAGATGCTCATTTAGCTCAAACCACTTCTCTAGAAAAATTAATGTTTCAGAGACTCTCAAATAAAACTGTTTTAAGTGAAAAAATATATTTCATTAACCATGAATCCATGCTTGGTCAAAGCAGAGCATTTCCCAAAACTATAAGTCTAAATTTCTAACTAAAAACCCAAAGGTTATTTGGTTGGCTACTAGAAAAAGCCCATGCACAAAGAAGCAAAAGCCCATGGATGCTTGCCAACTAGAGAAACCATGTCAACCAGATAGCAGCCCATACTTGGTGCAACTAGAGAAAAGCCCATGCAAGAACAAAGACCCAGGAGAATAAAAAATAAATAAAATTATTTTAAAAAAATTATTAGAGAAGAAAGCAACATCTATTGGCTTTTGAGTTATTCATCCATCAGATAACCATATGGGGACTTCTTAAAAAAAAAAAGAAAAACCTCATCATAATTTTAAAACAACAAAACCCTGTATAAGTTAAAAGTAAAATAAAAGTTTAATAAATAAATAAATACAGATAAAACACTATTGTAAATTCTTGCTTTTTAATATTTATTCAATAACCTGATAAAAGCCTGGACCAGTCATGTAATTTTTCTATAGACTATAAATCAAACTACCTTTATTAAAAAAAAAAACCAGAAAATCAGCAGATTTATGACATGTTGGAAGTAAAAAATATTCTAGAATGATCTCAAAATGTTAAATACTAGAAAATGTTGCATTTGTCTACTTGGGAAACAGTTTTACCTTTTGGTTCTTGCACAATAAGGTGTGTACACTCATTCATTTTCAACTGTCCCATGTACTGGCCTCCATGCTTAACTGTGAGTTGCTGAACTGCTTTCCTCTCTAAGCCACATAAGCCAGTCACACAAATTATGCAACCAAGAAAAATAGGACACTTGAAGTCTTCCATGTTTATATCAGTATATTTAGCTATTTTCCTGGGGAAAACAAACCAAACACACCTCAAAATTTAACATATTAAAATACCATGGTTTAAACTTTATCAGAATGACAGAAATATCACTAATGCTTTTCTTATTTTTTAGGATTTTAATCAATATTAAGGGAAACTGACAGATGCTCATTTAGCTCAAACCACTTCTCTAGAAAAATTAATGTTTCAGAGACTCTCAAATAAAACTGTTTTAAGTGAAAAAATATATTTCATTAACCATGAATCCATGCTTGGTCAAAGCAGAGCATTTCCCAAAACTATAAGTCTAAATTTCTAACTAAAAACCCAAAGGTTATTTGGTTGGCTACTAGAAAAGCAGACTTTAATTCTTCCAGTATACTATAAAACTAATAAGCAAAGATTTCCAGCAGAATGCCAATAAAAATATCATTCTGTTGCTGTGCTAGGCAGATGTGCCATTGAGCAGACTAGGAAGGAGGGTGTCAACATGGAGACATGTTTAGGATATGCTGGATGGTGCTACAAGACTAGAAAATGTCTATTTAATTCAAACAGTGGCAACTAAACTTACTGGTTGTTGATCTTGGTTGTTGATCTAACTCCAAGGAAAACTCAATTCTATCTTTTGAAAGAGGCTCTAAGCTCCATGAGGGCAGGGACGCTGTCTTGTTTTGCTCTCTAGCTTTACCGAATGCCTAGCTTAGGACAAGTGCATGAAATGGTCTCAATTACCATTTACTGAATAATTATATCTCAGTTAATGGCTTATATACATTATTCAACCTTAAATATGCCCCTTTTGGGAGGAAATACAAGCATTTCTTATCTTGTAAGCTCAAGCTAAGCCCACAGCCCAGTCTTCCTATCAACTTACACCTTGATAATAAGAACTTATTGATTATCCTTGTTTTCACTGGAGAAAAAGAGTAATGATCCAATTTTCGTCCCAAAATAACAAATCCATGAGACACCATAAAGTATCCCCTATGAAAACCCACAATATGCCAAAATGACAGCATGTATCATTTATTCAAATCTAGAAAATATCTAAATATCTTTCTTACTTCTCCTGTGACTTCTCCCAAAGTGTTTTTATCCAAGAAGGAAGCAAAATAGGTTTCTTCAGGTTTGCAGCAACTAAATATTTTTTGCTACCAACTTCTCCTGCAATGAGGTGAGTTACTGATATGTTAAGGTTTCTGCATACACGTCCACCCATCATTTGTACATATTTATGAACTTCTTCCTGTAGCCCCAAAAGAAAATTACAATTAATACAGAAACAATACCTTTTCCATTTTTTAATGCAATATCTCATAAACATGTTTTGTTGTTGTTTCCTTGAATATACAAATGTTTTAAGTGAAAAATATATTTCATTAACCATGAATCCATGCTTGGTCAAAGCAGAGCATTTCCCAAAACTATAAGTCTAAATTTCTAACTAAAAACCCAAAGGTTATTTGGTTGGCTACTAGAAAAGCAGACTTTAATTCTTCCAGTATACTATAAAACTAATAAGCAAAGATTTCCAGCAGAATGCCAATAAAAATATCATTCTGTTGCTGTGCTAGGCAGATGTGCCATTGAGCAGACTAGGAAGGAGGGTGTCAACATGGAGACATGTTTAGGATATGCTGGATGGTGCTACAAGACTAGAAAATGTCTATTTAATTCAAACAGTGGCAACTAAACTTACTGGTTGTTGATCTTGGTTGTTGATCTAACTCCAAGGAAAACTCAATTCTATCTTTTGAAAGAGGCTCTAAGCTCCATGAGGGCAGGGACGCTGTCTTGTTTTGCTCTCTAGCTTTACCGAATGCCTAGCTTAGGACAAGTGCATGAAATGGTCTCAATTACCATTTACTGAATAATTATATCTCAGTTAATGGCTTATATACATTATTCAACCTTAAATATGCCCCTTTTGGGAGGAAATACAAGCATTTCTTATCTTGTAAGCTCAAGCTAAGCCCACAGCCCAGTCTTCCTATCAACTTACACCTTGATAATAAGAACTTATTGATTATCCTTGTTTTCACTGGAGAAAAAGAGTAATGATCCAATTTTCGTCCCAAAATAACAAATCCATGAGACACCATAAAGTATCCCCTATGAAAACCCACAATATGCCAAAATGACAGCATGTATCATTTATTCAAATCTAGAAAATATCTAAATATCTTTCTTACTTCTCCTGTGACTTCTCCCAAAGTGTTTTTATCCAAGAAGGAAGCAAAATAGGTTTCTTCAGGTTTGCAGCAACTAAATATTTTTTGCTACCAACTTCTCCTGCAATGAGGTGAGTTACTGATATGTTAAGGTTTCTGCATACACGTCCACCCATCATTTGTACATATTTATGAACTTCTTCCTGTAGCCCCAAAAGAAAATTACAATTAATACAGAAACAATACCTTTTCCATTTTTTAATGCAATATCTCATAAACATGTTTTGTTGTTGTTTCCTTGAATATACAAATGTTTTCAACACTACAAAGGCAAATAATTCACAAAGTTACTTTTTAAGAGGATAAATATAAAGTATAAATTTTGGAATTACCTTTATACACACTATTTTCCAAAATTTATCTTTTGTGGATCATGACAAACTGTGGAAAGCTCTTAAAAAAGAGATGGGAACACCAGACCATCTTACCTGTCTCCTTGAGAAACCTGTCTGCGGGTCAAGAAGCAACAGTTAGAGCATTGTATGGAACAACTGATGGGTTCCAGATGGAAAAAGGAGTATGACAGGGCTGTTCACTGTGATCCTGTTTGTTTAAGTTATATGCTGAGCACATCATAAAAAATGCCTGTTCTCTGAGCACATCATGAGAAATGCAGGGCTGGGAGTTACAAAGCTGGAATCAAGATAGGCAGGAGACACATCAACAATCTCAGCTATGTGGATGATATCACTCGAATGGCAGAAACTGAAGAGGAACTAAAGAGCCTCTTGATGAGGGTGAATGAGGAGAGTGAAAGAGCCAGCTTAAAAATAAACACTAAAACTAAGATCATGCCATCTAGCCTTACTACTTCATGGCAAACAGAAGGGGAAAAGGTGGAAATAGCAACAAATTTCCTCTTCTTTGGGCTCCAAAATCACTGCAGACAGTGACTGTAGCCATGAGATCTGAAGATAATTGCTTCTTGGCAGGAATGCTATGACAAACCTAGACAGTGCGTTGAAAAGTAGAGACACTACTCTGCCGACAGAGGTTCCAATAGTCAAGGCTATGGTCTTCCCAGTGGTCATGTACAACTGTGAGAGCTGGACCAAAAAGAAGGCAGAACACCAAAGAATTGATGCCTTGGAACTGCGGTGCTGGAGAAGATTCCTGAAAGTCCCTCACACAGCAAGGAGATCAAATCAATCAATCTTAAGAGAAATCAACCCTGAATATTCACTGGCAGGACTGGTGCTGAAGTTGAAGTTCAAGTATTTTGGTCATCTGATGCAAACAGATGACTCACTGGAAAAGTCCCTGCTGGGAAAGATTGAGGGCAGGAGAAGATGGTGTCAGAGGATGAGATGGTGGACAGCATCACTTGAGCCAACTCTGAGAGAATGGTGAGCAACAGGGAGGCCTGGCATGCTGCAGTCCATGGGGTCATACAGAGTCAAACACGACTGGGTGACTGAAAAACAACAATCTTTTATAACTCCATGAATTTAACTAAGTTGCTTCTACAGTGAACACTATATATCTTTTTTTTTTCATTTATTTATTTATTTATTTATTGGAGGGGACGGGTTGGGGAGGGAGGGGGCGGGCGGGTCACTTTATCTTGGTCTTTCATTTATCTATTTTTCATCCATCTTTGTTCTTTGGCCCATGTGGGCCTCCCATCGCGGTGGCCTCTGTTGTGGTAGAGCACCGGCTCTGGGCGCATGCGCTCTAGAGCCCTGGCTCGGTAATTGGACACATCGGTCCAGCCGCTCTGCGGCACGTGTGATCTTCCCAGGCCAGGGATCGAACTGGCGCCCCTTGCACTGCAAGGCGGTGTCCTTACCCACTGGACCACCAGGGAAGTCCTATATATCTTAATATACTATGCACATACGTAAAAATATACAAATCCATATAGAATATACAAGAAATGTATGTAAATCTCAGAATCCTTTTTTAAACTTCAACTAGGTAGTCTACAAAGTTCACTGTATTCAACCTATTAAAAATAAAAAAGGTATACACTTGTCATCATGTTTATGTCATGAACACCAAATGGAAGGTCTTTCAAAATATCCCCTATGCAGTGAAAAATTAAGTGTGGAAATATATATATGTATTGACCATAATATTCTGCTGAGCACTGCAACACCTACCCTTTTGTCTTTTTCCAGACTTGTGCAAGATACAGTTACATCAGACATAACCATGTTATAAACTGGATGTTCAGCTCTTGGGACACACCGCTGGTGGTGCATACAAAATGTGACGACTTGAGGACCAACGATTCTGCAACCAAGCTACAAAAACAGGAAAAGTTTTAGTCAGAAGGAAAAGATCTCAAGTTTTAGAAAATTTATATGTTTTAATACTGTTCAGTATTTTGGTCATCTGATGCAAACAGATGACTCACTGGAAAAGTCCCTGCTGGGAAAGATTGAGGGCAGGAGAAGATGGTGTCAGAGGATGAGATGGTGGACAGCATCACTTGAGCCAACTCTGAGAGAATGGTGAGCAACAGGGAGGCCTGGCATGCTGCAGTCCATGGGGTCATACAGAGTCAAACACGACTGGGTGACTGAAAAACAACAATCTTTTATAACTCCATGAATTTAACTAAGTTGCTTCTACAGTGAACACTATATATCTTTTTTTTTCATTTATTTATTTATTTATTTTTTGGGAGGGGACGGGTTGGGGAGGGAGGGGGCGGGCGGGTCACTTTATCTTGGTCTTTCATTTATCTATTTTTCATCCATCTTTGTTCTTTGGCCCATGTGGGCCTCCCATCGCGGTGGCCTCTGTTGTGGTAGAGCACCGGCTCTGGGCGCATGCGCTCTAGAGCCCTGGCTCGGTAATTGGACACATCGGTCCAGCCGCTCTGCGGCACGTGTGATCTTCCCAGGCCAGGGATCGAACTGGCGCCCCTTGCACTGCAAGGCGGTGTCCTTACCCACTGGACCACCAGGGAAGTCCTATATATCTTAATATACTATGCACATACGTAAAAATATACAAATCCATATAGAATATACAAGAAATGTATGTAAATCTCAGAATCCTTTTTTAAACTTCAACTAGGTAGTCTACAAAGTTCACTGTATTCAACCTATTAAAAATAAAAAAGGTATACACTTGTCATCATGTTTATGTCATGAACACCAAATGGAAGGTCTTTCAAAATATCCCCTATGCAGTGAAAAATTAAGTGTGGAAATATATATATGTATTGACCATAATATTCTGCTGAGCACTGCAACACCTACCCTTTTGTCTTTTTCCAGACTTGTGCAAGATACAGTTACATCAGACATAACCATGTTATAAACTGGATGTTCAGCTCTTGGGACACACCGCTGGTGGTGCATACAAAATGTGACGACTTGAGGACCAACGATTCTGCAACCAAGCTACAAAAACAGGAAAAGTTTTAGTCAGAAGGAAAAGATCTCAAGTTTTAGAAAATTATATGTTTTAATACTGTATTTACTAATTCTTTACAGAAGTCGATGACCACTGCAGAAAAACCACCAAAAAAATTATATAACCGCTCAGTCACACCACACATAAACACACAAACAAATCAAACAATGCATGTTATCAAAAGAAATAAGCTTCAAAAGACATACTAACTCAAAATTGCCATTAAAACTTTAATCTGTGAAACAAACACAACCTTAGCAATAGGGGATTATGAGTAATAGTCTTATGCCCTAATAATTAGAAACACCTATATTTACTTTTCAGATGAAGCACCCAGCCAATGAAGCAGTTAAAAAGTATAAGAACGCAGAGGTAGATGAGATTAAGATCGTGGAGCAGAAGGATGTGCCCTCATCTTCTGCCAGAGCACTAAGACCACAATTAAAGGCTGAACAAAGAACAATAAGCCAGTGGAACACACCAAAAAAAAGATACCCCACATCCAAAGACAAAGGAGAAGCCACAACAAAATGGTAGGAGGGGAGCAATTGCAATAAAAATCAAAACCAATGCCTGCCAGGCTAGAGAACAAGCTAGAGAACAATACCACCAAAGAAGTTCTCAAACTGTTGTGAAGGTTCTGGGCCCCCACATCAGGCTCAGAATTTGGACAAAGGGGTGGGAATCCCCAGGGAATCTATGATTTTGAAGGTCAGAGGGATCTGATTCCAGAGCTTCCATAAGAATGGGGGAAACATGGGGCTTCCCCTGGTGGTCCAGTGGGTAAGGACACCGCCTTGCAGTGCAAGGGGCGCCAGTTCCATCCCTGGCCTGGGAAGATCCCATGTGCCGTGGAACGGCTGGACTGATGTGTCCAGTTACCGAGCCGGAGCTCTGAGGCACACGCGCCCAGAGCCGGCACTCTGCGACGACAGAGGCCGCCGCGATGGGAGGCCCACAGGAGCCAAAGAACAAAGATGGATGAAAATAAGAGAAATGGAAGACCAATAGAAGTGGCCCACCCAATCCCCCTCCCTCCCCACCCCGCTCCCCCAAAAAGATAAATAAATAAAATAAATGTTAAAAAAAAGAAAAAAGAATGGGGGAAACAAAGTCTCCTGGAGAAAATCTTTTGTGCCCCAGGACCCAGGGGAAAGGACTTGTGACTCCACAAGAGTCTGACCCAGACCTACCTGTGTTTGAGGGTTTCCTGGGGAGGTGAGTCGGCAGTGGTCTGCCACAGGAACTGGGGCACTAATAGCTACAGTACTGGGAGCTGTATCGTGGCATGGGCCCTCTTGGAGGTCACCCAACTACAGAAGCCTGTAGTCTCCAGGACTGAGTTGCCTCAGGTCAAACAACTAACAGGGAGGGAGGCACAGCCCCACCCAAGAGCAGATAACTGGATTACAGTTTTACTGAGCACAGCCATGTCAACCACAGCAAGACTCAGTTTTCCCCAAAGCCAGCCCCTCCCATAAGGAAACTTCCACAAGTCCCTTATCCTCACCAGAAAGCAGACAGAAGAACTATAATCCCGTCAGCCTATAAAACTAATACCACAATCATCGAAAAGCTCCCAAAATGAAAAGAAACAAGATTATGTCTCAGACAAAGGAACAAAATAAATCCCCAGAAAAACAATTAAATGACATAGAGACAGCAAACCTCCCAGATAATTCAGACTGATGGTAGTGAAGATGATGCAGGATATTAGAAACAAAATGGAGATGACACAAGAAACATTTTCCAAGGACCTAGAAGAACTAAAGAACAAGCAAACAGACATGAACACCACACCAGAAAAATCAATAACAGAATAAATGAGGCAGAAGAATGGGTAAGTGACTCGGAAGACAGAATGGTGGAAACTAATATTGGAAATCAATGGTGGAAATCAATCTATATTCTGTAAAACAGAATACAGAAAAAAGAATGAAAAGAAAATTTAAGAACTCTGGGACAACATTAAATACACCAATATTAGCATGATAGGGGTCCCAGAAGAAGAGAGAAAGGACATGAGAAAACATTTGAACAGATAAGAGCTGAAAATTTCCGTGGAAGTGGAAACATGGGAAAGGAAATAGTCAACCATTTCCAAGAACAGAAAGTCCCAGGCAAGATAAATCCAATGAGACGCATGGTAATCAAACTGACAAAAATTAAAGACAAAGATAATTTATTAAAAGTAACAGGGAAAAAAGACAAATAACATACATGGTAAAACCCATAAACTTATCAGCTAATTTCTCCACAGAAACTCTACAAGCCAGAAGGGAAAGGCACAATATACTTAAAGTGATAAAAGGGAAGAACCTACAACCAAGAATACTCTACCCAGCAAGACTCTCCTTCAGATTTGAGGAGCAAATCAAAAGCTTTATAGATAAGCAAAAGTTAAAGAGAACTCAGGACCACTAAACCAATTTTGCAACAAACGCTAAAGGAACTTCTCTAGGCAGGGAACACAAGAGAAGAAAAAGATCTACTAAAAATAAATCCAAAACAATTAACAAAATGGTGATAGGATCATACATATCGATAATTACCACAAATGTAAAAGGACTAAATGCACCAACCAAAAGACAGATTGGCTGAGTGGATACATGAACAAGCCATGTCAACCACAGCAAGACTCAGTTTTCCCCAAAGCCAGCCCCTCCCATAAGGAAACTTCCACAAGTCCCTTATCCTCACCAGAAAGCAGACAGAAGAACTATAATCCCGTCAGCCTATAAAACTAATACCACAATCATCGAAAAGCTCCCAAAATGAAAAGAAACAAGATTATGTCTCAGACAAAGGAACAAAATAAATCCCCAGAAAAACAATTAAATGACATAGAGACAGCAAACCTCCCAGATAATTCAGACTGATGGTAGTGAAGATGATGCAGGATATTAGAAACAAAATGGAGATGACACAAGAAACATTTTCCAAGGACCTAGAAGAACTAAAGAACAAGCAAACAGACATGAACACCACACCAGAAAAATCAATAACAGAATAAATGAGGCAGAAGAATGGGTAAGTGACTCGGAAGACAGAATGGTGGAAACTAATATTGGAAATCAATGGTGGAAATCAATCTATATTCTGTAAAACAGAATACAGAAAAAAGAATGAAAAGAAATTGAAGAACTCTGGGACAACATTAAATACACCAATATTAGCATGATAGGGGTCCCAGAAGAAGAGAGAAAGGACATGAGAAAACATTTGAACAGATAAGAGCTGAAAATTTCCGTGGGAAGTGGAAACATGGGAAAGGAAATAGTCAACCATTTCCAAGAACAGAAAGTCCCAGGCAAGATAAATCCAATGAGACGCATGGTAATCAAACTGACAAAAATTAAAGACAAAGATAATTTATTAAAAGTAACAGGGAAAAAAGACAAATAACATACATGGTAAAACCCATAAACTTATCAGCTAATTTCTCCACAGAAACTCTACAAGCCAGAAGGGAAAGGCACAATATACTTAAAGTGATAAAAGGGAAGAACCTACAACCAAGAATACTCTACCCAGCAAGACTCTCCTTCAGATTTGAGGAGCAAATCAAAAGCTTTATAGATAAGCAAAAGTTAAAGAGAACTCAGGACCACTAAACCAATTTTGCAACAAACGCTAAAGGAACTTCTCTAGGCAGGGAACACAAGAGAAGAAAAAGATCTACTAAAAATAAATCCAAAACAATTAACAAAATGGTGATAGGATCATACATATCGATAATTACCACAAATGTAAAAGGACTAAATGCACCAACCAAAAGACAGATTGGCTGAGTGGATACATAAACAAGACCCATATATATGTTGTCTACAAGAGACTTCACTTCATACCAAGAGGCACCTACAGCCTGAAAGTAAGGCGATGGAAGAAGGTATTTCATACAAATGGAAATCATAAGAAAGCCGGAGTAGCAATACTCACATCAGACAAAATAGACTTTAAACCAAAGACTCTTACAAGAGACAAAGAAGGACACTACATAATGGGTGAGGGTTCAATCTAAGAAGATACAACAATTGTAAATATATATGCATCCAACATAGGAGCACCTCAATATGTAAGGCAACTACTAACAAATATAAAATATAAAAGGAGAAAGTGACAGTAACACAATAATTAGGGGGACTTCAATACTCCACTTTCATCAATGAACAGATCAGACAGGAAATCAATAAGGAAAACCAGGGCTTAAATGACACTTTAGATGAGTTTGACTTAACTCATAACAATTGATAATAGACCACTCCACCCAAAAGCAGCAGACTACACATTACTCTCAAGTGCACATGGAACATTCTCCAGGACTGACTACATGCTGGGCCACAAGGCGAGCCTTTGTAAATTTAAAAACATCAAAATAATATCAAGCATCTTCTCTGATCACAACACTATAAGATTAGAAATAAACTATAAGAAAAAAATCTCTAAGAAACAGAAACATGTGGCAGCTAAACAGTATGTCTCTAAACAACCATTGGATCACTGAAGTCATAAAAGAAATTTAAAAAATACCTAGAGACAAATGAAAATGAAAGCACAACGGTCCAAAACTTATGGGATGCAGTAAAAGCATTTCTAACAGGGAAGTTTATAGCACTCTTACTTCAACAAGCAAGAAAAATCTCAAATAAGCAACCTAATCTTACACCTAAAACAAGTACAGAAAGAAGGATGAACAAAACCTAAGGTTAGTAGAAGGAAGGAAATCATAAAGATCAGAACAGAAATCAATGAAATAAAGACAAAAAAATCACAAAGATCAATTACTAAAAGCTAGTTCTCAAAAAAGATAAAGAAGATTGATAAACACTTAGCCAGACTCATCAAGAAAGGGAGAGGGCTCAAATCAGTAAAATCAGAAACGAAAAAGAAGTTACAACACACTCCACAGAAATACCAAGAATATAAGCAATTACTATGAACAACTTTATGCCAAAATGGACAACCTGGAAGAAATGGACAATTTTTCAGAAAGCTAGTCTCCCCTGACTGAACCAGGAAGAAACAGAAAATATGAATAGACCAATCACAAGCACCGGAAATGAAACCATGATTAAAAACCTCCCAACAAACAAAAGTCCAGGACCTGATGGTTTCACAGGTGAATTTTATCAAACAGGCAGTGATGAGTTAATACCTATTCTTCTAAAACTGTTCCAAAAAGTCACAGAGGAAGGAAAACTTCCCAACTGTTTCTTATGAAGCCACCATCACCTTGATAACAAAATCAAGCAAAGCACCATAAAAGAAAATTATAGGCCAATATCAATAAGGAAAACCAGGGCTTAAATGACACTTTAGATGAGTTTGACTTAACTCATAACAATTGATAATAGACCACTCCACCCAAAAGCAGCAGACTACACATTACTCTCAAGTGCACATGGAACATTCTCCAGGACTGACTACATGCTGGGCCACAAGGCGAGCCTTTGTAAATTTAAAAACATCAAAATAATATCAAGCATCTTCTCTGATCACAACACTATAAGATTAGAAATAAACTATAAGAAAAAAATCTCTAAGAAACAGAAACATGTGGCAGCTAAACAGTATGTCTCTAAACAACCATTGGATCACTGAAGTCATAAAAGAAATTTAAAAAATACCTAGAGACAAATGAAAATGAAAGCACAACGGTCCAAAACTTATGGGATGCAGTAAAAGCATTTCTAACAGGGAAGTTTATAGCACTCTTACTTCAACAAGCAAGAAAAATCTCAAATAAGCAACCTAATCTTACACCTAAAACAAGTACAGAAAGAAGGATGAACAAAACCTAAGGTTAGTAGAAGGAAGGAAATCATAAAGATCAGAACAGAAATCAATGAAATAAAGACAAAAAAATCACAAAGATCAATTACTAAAAGCTAGTTCTCAAAAAAGATAAAGAAGATTGATAAACACTTAGCCAGACTCATCAAGAAAGGGAGAGGGCTCAAATCAGTAAAATCAGAAACGAAAAAGAAGTTACAACACACTCCACAGAAATACCAAGAATATAAGCAATTACTATGAACAACTTTATGCCAAAATGGACAACCTGGAAGAAATGGACAATTTTTCAGAAAGCTAGTCTCCCCTGACTGAACCAGGAAGAAACAGAAAATATGAATAGACCAATCACAAGCACCGGAAATGAAACCATGATTAAAAACCTCCCAACAAACAAAAGTCCAGGACCTGATGGTTTCACAGGTGAATTTTATCAAACAGGCAGTGATGAGTTAATACCTATTCTTCTAAAACTGTTCCAAAAAGTCACAGAGGAAGGAAAACTTCCCAACTGTTTCTTATGAAGCCACCATCACCTTGATAACAAAATCAAGCAAAGCACCATAAAAAAAGAAAATTATAGGCCAATATCACTGATAAATACAGATGCAAAAATCCTCAACAAAATACTAGCACTCTGTATCCAATAATAGATTAAAAAGATCATACACCTCCTTCAGGGGTGCTGTGTGATGGTCAGGAGGGGTCGGAAGGTGGGGGGATATACATGTGACTAATCTGGAAACATGTATATCTGTGAACAACAAAACTCTGTAAAAGTTAAAAGTAAAATAAAAGTTTAAAAAAAAATCATACACCACGATCAAGTGGGATTCATCCTAGGAATGCAAGGATTTTTTAACATCTGCAAATCAATCATTGTGACACACCATATCAACAAATTGAATATGATCTATATGATCATCTCAACAGATGCAGAAAAGACTTTTGACAAAATTCAGCACCCATTTATGAAAAAAAGCTCTCCAGAAAATGGACATAGAGGGACATACCTAAACATGATGAAAGGCCATATATGAGGAACCTACAGCTAGCATCATACTCAATGGTGAACAGCTAAAAGCATTCCCTCTAAGATTAGGAATAAGACAAGTATGTCCACTCTTGCCCCTTTTATTCAACATAGTTCTGGAAGTCCTAGCTACAGCAATCAGAGAAGAAAAAGAAGTAAAGGGAATCCAAATTGGAAAAGAAGTTAAATTGTCACTGTTTAGAGATGACATGATATATAGAAGATCCTGAAGATACTATCAGAAAACTACTAGAACTCATCAGTAAATTTAGTAAGGTTGCAGGTTACAAAATAAACAGAAGTCTGTTGAATTTTTCTCTACACTATTAATGAAAGATCAGTATGAGAAATTCAAGAAGCAATTCCATTTACCATTGCATCAAAAATAATAAAATACCTAGGAATAAACCTCCCTAGGGAGACAAAAGACCTGTACTCCAAAAACTGTAAGGTGCTGCTGAAAGAAATCAAAGAAAACATAATCAGATGGAAAGATATACCATGTTCATGGGCTGGAAGGATCAAAACTGTCAAAATGACTATACTGGGGCTTCCCCGGCAGCTTAGTGGTGAAGAGTTCACCTGCCAATGACAGAGACATCAGTTTAATCCCTGATCCAGAAAGACCCCACGTGCTGCAGAGCAACTAAGCCCATGAGCCACACTATTGAGCCTGTGCTCCAGAGCCTCAGAGTTGCAACACTGAAGCCCATGGGCCTTAGAGCCCTAGTTTCACAACAAGAAGCCTGCTCACCCCAACTAGAGAGTAGCCCACATTCCATGCAACTAGAGAAGAGCTTGCAGCAGCAGTGAAAACCCAGAATAGCCAAAAATAAAATAAATAAATAAAATGCATTTCTTTAAAAAAAAAAAAAAATGCTATACTACCTAAGGCAACCTATAGATTGAATGCAAGCCCTATCAAATTACCAATGGCATTTTTCACAGATTGAGAACAAAAAAATCTCAAAGTTTGTATGGAGATACAAAATATCCCGAATAGCCTGAACAATCTTGGAAAAGAAAAATGGAGCTGGAGGAATCAGGCTCCCTGACTTCAGACTATACTACAAAGTTACAAGCATCAAGACAGTGTGGTACTTGCACAAAAACAGAAATATAGATCAATGGAACAGGATAGAAGGAGGTGAGACAACATAGTGTTGGAAAACAGTCTCTTCAACAAATGGTGCTGGGAAAACTGGACAGCCACATATAAAAGAATGAAATTAGATCATTCCTTAACTCCATACACAAAAATAAGCTCAAAATGGACTAGACCTAAATGTTAGACCAGACAGTATAAAACTCTTAAGAGGAAAACACAGGCAGAACACTCTGACATAAATCACAGCAAGATTTTTCAATCCACTTCCCAGAATAATGGAAATAAAAGCAAAAATAAACAAACAGGACCTACTTAAACTCAAAAGCTTTTGCACAGCCAAGGAAACAATAAATAAAAAAAAAAGACAACCCACAGACTGGGAGAAAATATTTGCAAATGATGTGACTGATAAAGGATTAGTCTCCAAAATTTACAAACAGCTTATGACACTCAATAGCATCAAAACAAACAACCCACTCAAAAAGTGGGCAGAAGACCTGAAGAAACATTTCTCTAAAGAGGGCATACAGATGGCCAACAAGCACATGAAAAGGTAGGTGTTCAAAATCCCTAGTTATTAGAGAAATGCAAATTAAAGCTACAATGAGATACGACCTCACACCAGTCAGAATGGCTATCATCAAAAAATACACAAACGGGCTTCCCTGGTGGTCCAGTGGGTATGGACACCGCCTTGCAGTGCAAGGGGCGCCAGTTCGATCCCTGGCCTGGGAAGATCCCACATGCCATGGAGCGGCTGGACTGATGTGTCCAATTACCAAGCCAGAGCTCCAGAGCGCATGCGCCCAGAGCCAGTGCTCTGTGACAACAGAGGCCACTGCAATGGGAGGCCCACACGGGCCAAAGAACAAAGACGGATGAAAATAGATAAATGAAAGACCAATAGAAGTTGCCCACCCTTTCCCCTCCCTCCCTAACCCGCCCCCCGCCCCCAAAATCCACAAACAACAAATGCTGGAGAGGATGTGGTGAAAATGCCAGTGCACTGTTGGTGGGAATGTAAACTGGCACAACCACTGTGGAGAACTATACGGAGGCTCCTTAAAAAACTAAACACAGAGCTATCTTGATCCTGTAATCCCACTCCTGAGCATATATCCAGAGAAAAACATTGTCCAAAGAGATACATGCACCCAATGTTCACTGCAGCATTGTTTACAATGGCCAAGCCATGGAAACAACCTCAATGTGCATCGACAGAGGAATGGATGGAGATGTGGTGTGTATATCTATATACACACAATGGATTATTACTCAGCCATTAAAAAGAAATGAAATGAGGCCATCTGCAGCAATATGGATCAGAGACTGTCATACTGAGTAGAGTCAGACAGAGGAAAAACAATATATGACATCCTTTTTATGTGGATTCTAAAAAGAAAGAATACAAATGAACTTATTTACAAAGCAGAAAGAGACTCACAGACTTAGAAAACAAACTTATGGTTACGGGAGGGAGGGGATGGTTTGGGACTTTGGGAAAGTTATGTATGCATTGCAATGTTTGAAAATGGATAACCAACAAAAATCTATTGTATAGCACATGGAACTCTGCTCAATGTTATGTACTAGCCTGGATAGGAGAGGGATTTGGGGAAGAATGGATACATGTATACGTGTGGCCGAGCCCCTTTCGTTCACCTGAAACTACCATAAAATTGTAAATTGGCTATACCCAATACAAAGTGTTTCTGGTGTTAAAAAAAAAAGAAAGAATAAACAGAAAGGCATAAGAACCTAAATAATTCCCCTCTAAATATCTATTATGCTACAAAAAGCATAATCCTAGGTAGTCTCTACATTTGCTTTTTAAACACTTTGTTTGCATGCAACTTGGTGTCTTTCCAAGAAGAGTCACAAAGCTTTCTAAGGTATCACTTTCAATAATAACTGATAAAAGTGACAATCTTGCTAAACATCAGCATATCCAAGCCAGAGTAAAAAGCCTACAGTGGCCAAAGTTACCAAATCTTAATTGTAAATATCAACAGGATGTAAATATCCACAGGATATATTACAATCTTTTTGGTCACTCGTAAGAAAACTGAGTTTTCAATGCTATTGATTCTATCTGACAAGTGGTATTATTTCCAAAAGGAGCGTAAGACCAACAGTGCTTGTGGCAAAGGTGAGCACAGACCTTTCATATACTGTATAGTAGTACATCTAGCTACTCTTCTATGTTTTCTTCTCCTTCAAACAAGAATCACTTCTTTGTAATCTGGATGGAATTACAGCCAGTTTACTTTTATTTCAATGCTTCTCTTTTGTCCAGACATCAAAAAAGTAATGAGTCAGTAGACTCTAGAATTAACAAAAAAGAAATAAGATGGCTCAATGGTATATTAGCAATGCTCATTCCCAAATTGCTTCCTTTTAAAAGCATATGATTTTTCATACCCTATACAAAGCACAGGTACTAAAATTCAGGAACACACAGGAAAGACAGTAACTAAACAAGGAAGCCTTTTCCTGCTCTACAATCAAACTGAGTTTAAGTACAGTAGAACTTTATTAATAAAGTACTTCATTACTATAGGGTTAAATTATACTGAGGTTCAATTCTCTAAAATATAAAAATATTAATCAAAGCCTACTGAAACATAATTAGCTTTAAAAATACCATTCTGGCCTTCCAAAATAAAAAGGTTCTTCTCAATTCACAACTTGCAAACTAACAGTAAAGAAATTCTTTCCACCACAGCAAAAACAAACCAAAAAACACTACCTGAAAGAACACACTAAGTTAGCAAACCTTTTTGAGATGATCGAAGGCATCGCCACTAAATGGGTCACAGATGTAAAGTGATCTATCATTTTCCTTTATTTTCAATGCCTCTTCTTCTGTAATAATCTGAAGATACTCTTCTGATTGGAATTCTTTTATTGACTGAAAGAAAAAATAAGAACACATGTAAAATTATTCACCTGTATTTATGTCCTATGAACTCCACCTTCAAAATTCATCTCAAACCCAGCCTTCTTACTAATGAAAGGAACCATCATCTCCCATTCAGCCTATGAAGTCTCCCTCCCTTGCCCTAATCTATTCCCATCACAGCAAAACCTCTAGCAGCTTCCCACCACACTCAAAATCCACCTTTCTTGCAATCACTTACAAGACTGTAGAGTCTGGCCCTTGCCTCTCTCTCTCTCCCCATGCTTACCTTCTTCCTCTAATCCCTTTTGTTCACTCTTCACTAGCCACTCCTGCCTTCTTGCCTGGCCCAGAACAAGCTAAGCAAGACTTCATTTAGAAGTTTTGTTTTTCCCCCAATGCCTGGAATACTCTTCTCCCAGGACTGCACCTAACTTAATCTCACTTTAACCACATCTGCTCACAGGCCACTTCTTCAGAGATGCCTTTCCTGATCACACTTTTCCAAAATATTCTTTCCCTACTTTATGAAGAAAAATAACATATAGTATTATGTATATTATATACACAATATTATATATATATATAATACACACACACAGTGTTTTGGTCTCTCTCATAAGAATAAAAGTTTCATAATCTATCTTGTTTGCCAACATATCCTGGCATCCAATAAGCACTCAAATATTTTCTGAACAAATTTTGAACTCCTTACATTAAATATAGGGTGATCCTTTTAAAATGATTAAGTCAGATCATATTACTCTTCTGATTAAAATGCTCCAGTGGCTCTCCATCTCACCAGAAGAAAAAAAGTCCCTACAAGGGCCCACAAGGCCCTCCGTGACCTGTTTACTCGTAGTCTCTGAAGCACGCTTTAACATTCTTCCCACATCTCTTGTTCACACTACACTACAGCCACACTGAAACAGGACAGATACTGCAAGCACCTTCCCAGGGCCTGGGTATGATTATTTTCTTCTTGAAACCTCCTTCCCCAGATACCCACATGGCTCATTAGCTCGTCTCCTTCAAGAGTACTCAAATATCAACTTCTCCATAGAGCCTACTCTGATCACACTGTATTTAAAATAAACTGTAAATCCCCTTATACCCTAACAAACATCTTCTGGAATGCTTTGTTTTGTTCTTCTCTTCCCATAGCACTTGGCACTTTTAACACACTGTATAGTTCACACATTTATGTCAGATCAGTTTATTTCCTCCAGCTAGAACAGTATATAAACCCTGAGAAAGTATGGATCTTTGCCTGCACTCATAACTGATGTATCCCAAGTATTAGTTGCTGAATGAATGAACTTTAATGAAAAACCTACTACAACAGTGTTACTTAAACTTTAACATATACAAAATCTTATTAAAAAGTTGGGGTTCAATTCTCAGGCCATGCTGATGCTACTGGGGGCTACACTACCCATACATTCTCCCAAACGATACTGTATATAATGAAACATACTTTTAGCAACTAACAACAACCACAAAAAATGAAGTGCAACCAATACAGAACTGATATTTTTTCCAACGCACAAAGGTCTATGATTAATGGACAGAAGAAAACTATTGAGTTTCTAAGAAAAGTACGTTCATCACTTTCAATATAAATGACACTAAAGATTTCAAGCCTCCCAAAATGCATGATAGACTAGTATCAATTCAAAATTGTGTAACAATGACTACCTACGAAGGCAGATTAGAGTATAACTACTATGAAAATCATTAACTATGACTAAGACATAAATAAGACAAAAATACTAGAAACAAGAAAATGAATTTCCAGCAAGACACTGTCAGGCGGTCTTACCTCAAGAGCCTTAAAAAAACATTCAGAATTGTCTGAAGACTTTAAAAACTTCACAAGAAACGGTTCATTGTCATTTTGGGACATTTCTGAACTGTTAAAATAAAGAAACCATTAACAGGAACAAAAACACATTACACAAAAACACATTCACAAAAACACATTCATTAAATGAGGCAAAATGTAAAGCACCGATTTTTCTGCGCAGATAAGAATGGCAAAGGGCAAACATTCTCGTCTTGTCCATGAATTTATCCATCGTGGTTTGTCAGAAACACTGGGATGTGGATACAATCCAGGGGAAAGATGACTCCGATCCTCGAGAATCAAAAAACGAAATTAAGGTCGCTACACTTCGAGGACCTTTGCTCCGGCTAAGTGCCGTAAGCCAGTGGACATTCTATTTCTTTTAGCCTGAGGACGCTCTGCGGTTATCTGTGGCTATCGAGATGGGTTTAGCCCTCGGTAAACGGATTTTAGCTATAATCATGAAAGCCAGCCAGCCAACTCAGGCCCCTACAAGGCCGGACGCTCTCGCTCCTCTACTCCCAGGGAAAGGCCCGACTCTCGGTCCAGCCCCGTCGCTTCCTCTCCGGTGTCCAACCTGCCGGGCCGGGGGCCGGTTACAAGGTCCGGAATCCAGGGCTCCGAAGGCCAGAGGCGGCGTCGAGGGACCCCCCCCGAGGGACCCCCCCTTCGAGGGACCCCCCCCTCCCCCTCCCCCTCCAGGAGGTGAGGAGGGAGCTGAGTCCTCTCTCTGAGCTTCACTCACCTCGGTGGAGCCTGGGGGTTTCCGGGCCGGGAGTTGGGGGCCGCGCGGGCCGCGGGACTGCGGCTGGGGTCGGGCGCCAGGCCGGCGCACACCCGCCGCACCCGGCGGCGCCCCAGACCCAAGAAAGCGCAGACCCGGAAACTGCCGAACCGAGAACCGACTTTCGCGCCAACCGCGCGGACTCGCCGGCTGCTTCCGGCGGAAGTGACGCCAAAACAGCTGCGGGAAGAGGGCGGAGACGAAAGGAAGCAGCGGTGGTGTTTGGTTGCCAATGGGAGTCCGAGGTGTTCCAGGAGGGCTTAGGCTCAGGGCTTGGAAGGGCCGCAGGCCAGAGGTATCTTAGAGCAGGGGTTCGCAACTTGCGAGCCAGGAAACTTTAGCGGTGGAAGCACAGCCGCTCCGCATTTCTCGCATTGCCACCTGAACCACCGACCTAACCCCGACTTTGGGAAAAATTGCCTTATACTATACCACTCCTTATTGCCCAAAAGGTTGGGGACCTCTGCATCAGAAGAGACCCTGACACATCAAAAAGACAGATAAAAGAGGGTCTCTTTAATATTATACACTTAAAAACCGTATATTATCGAAAACAACTCTGGCAGTGGTATCTGCGTTTTACAGATGTAAAAACTGAGGCTTTAGGTAAATGACGTGTTTAAGGTCACAGTAAGTGGTAGAAAAAAGACTGCACGCAAGTCTCTGTTTCCATGGACTGGTGGACTTGATTGTTTTCCTCCAGTGTAGCCTAAATGTGCTACTGTCTACCACAGCCAAGAGTTTAAAGGGAAAAAAGATATCAAGACAACATGAATTACACATCTGGTGCAAAAGGGTCATTGCCAACTTCTTAAGTAGTGGCCTCTCCAAGACCAACAGCTCCACCCACCCACCCCGTCGCTTCCTCTCCGGTGTCCAACCTGCCGGGCCGGGGCCGGTTACAAGGTCCGGAATCCAGGGCTCCGAAGGCCAGAGGCGGCGTCGAGGGACCCCCGAGGGACCCCCTCGAGGGACCCCCTCCCTCCCCTCCAGGAGGTGAGGAGGAGCTGAGTCCTCTCTGAGCTTCACTCACCTCGGTGGAGCCTGGGGTTTCCGGGCCGGGAGTTGGGGGCCGCGCGGGCCGCGGGACTGCGGCTGGGGTCGGGCGCCAGGCCGGCGCACACCCGCCGCACCCGGCGGCGCCCCAGACCCAAGAAAGCGCAGACCCGGAAACTGCCGAACCGAGAACCGACTTTCGCGCCAACCGCGCGGACTCGCCGGCTGCTTCCGGCGGAAGTGACGCCAAAACAGCTGCGGGAAGAGGGCGGAGACGAAAGGAAGCAGCGGTGGTGTTTGGTTGCCAATGGGAGTCCGAGGTGTTCCAGGAGGGCTTAGGCTCAGGGCTTGGAAGGGCCGCAGGCCAGAGGTATCTTAGAGCAGGGGTTCGCAACTTGCGAGCCAGGAAACTTTAGCGGTGGAAGCACAGCCGCTCCGCATTTCTCGCATTGCCACCTGAACCACCGACCTAACCCCGACTTTGGGAAAAATTGCCTTATACTATACCACTCCTTATTGCCCAAAAGGTTGGGGACCTCTGCATCAGAAGAGACCCTGACACATCAAAAAGACAGATAAAAGAGGGTCTCTTTAATATTATACACTTAAAAACCGTATATTATCGAAAACAACTCTGGCAGTGGTATCTGCGTTTTACAGATGTAAAAACTGAGGCTTTAGGGAAATGACGTGTTTAAGGTCACAGTAAGTGGTAGAAAAAAGACTGCACGCAAGTCTCTGTTTCCATGGACTGGTGGACTTGATTGTTTTCCTCCAGTGTAGCCTAAATGTGCTACTGTCTACCACAGCCAAGAGTTTAAAGGGAAAAAAGATATCAAGACAACATGAATTACACATCTGGTGCAAAAGGGTCATTGCCAACTTCTTAAGTAGTGGCCTCTCCAAGACCAACAGCTCCACCCACCCACCCCGTGAGCATCTCATTTTCTTTCTCTGTGGCTTGCTGAATGTTGGGGAGATTCTAGGATGGAGCCTAATGTTCAAAGGCAAAGCTTGGGTTGAAAGTGAAAGTGTTAGTTGCTCAGTTGTGTCCAACTTTTCCTGACCCTATGGAGTGAAGCCTGCCAGGCTCCTCAGTTCATGGAGTTAACCAGGCAGGAATACAGGAGTGGGTTGCCATTTCCTTCTCCAGGAGATCTTCCCCAGCCAGGGATTGAACCCCAGTCTCCTGCATTGCTGGCAAACTCTCTACTGTCCAAGCCTCACAGTTAGGATAGAGGAGGTGAAATAGAAAGGCAAGATCTGGTTTGTTAATGGACAATGACAATCTTGTTGGTCAACATTTCTACTCAATTTATTCTTGACTGTTAGGATTGAGAAAATCAGGACTTCAGTAATGTGAGAGTTTAATGACCTGTATTTCAGTTGTTCTTAGTGTCTCAAGATAGCAAAGAGCAGCTTGGATCTAAGTGTGTGAACACATATGCAGGTGAATCTGAATCAGTAACACTGGGACTGAAGGTGTTGTCAGGGAGGAAGTGAGGAAAGACTTACAGATAAACCAAAGTAACTAGACTTATTTAAAAAAAAAAGAGAGAGAGAGACAACCCTGCCACAGTTCACTCTGATGGAGCAAGTCTGTCTGAGCTGTGTACTAATTACTATTTGTGGGATGATTCACAGTGGAAAGAGGGCTCCAGCTCAGCTCAGCAATCCTCTAGAAAGTGGGCATTGATGGCCACTGTCAACTTTAAAAAATGCACAGCTTGAGAGTTGTGAGTTGAGTTTTATTGGGGCAAAATAAGGACACAAACAGTATGGACATAACAGAAGTAGAAGAAATGGCAAGAATACATGGAACTGTACAAAAAAGGTCTTAATACCCAGATAACCACAATGATGTGGTCACTCAACTAAAGCCAGATAGCTTGGAGTCTGAAGTCTACTGGACCTTAGGAAGCATTACTACCAACAAAGCTAGAAGAGGTGATGGAATTGCAGCAGAGTTACTTCAAATCCTAAAAGAAGATGCTGTGAAAGTGCTGCATCCAGTATGCCAGCAAATCTGTAAAACTCAGCAGTGGTCACAGGACTGGAAAAGGTCAGTATCATTCCAATCCCAAAGAAGGGCAATGCCAAAGATTATTCAGACTATTTCACAATTGTGCTCATTCCACATGCTAGCAAAGTAATGTTAAAAATCCTTCAAGCTAGGCCTCAGCAGTACATTAACCAAGAATTGTCAGATGTACAAGCTGGATTTAGAAAAGTCATAGGGTCTATGGCCATACCACCCTGAATACACTTGATCTCATCTGATCTCAGACGCTAAGCAGGGTCAGGCCTGGTTAGTACTTGGATGGGAGAAAAATCAGAGGAACCAGAGATTAAATTTCCACTATCTGCTTGGTGATAGAAAAAGCAAGTGAATTCAAGATAAACATCTACTTCTACTTCATTGGCCACACTAAAGCCTTTGACTGTGTGGATCACAACAAACTGTGGACAATTCTTCAAGAGATGGGAATACCAGACCACCTTACCTGCCTCCCGAGAAACCTGTATGCAAGTCAAGAAGCAACAGTTAGAATTGGATATGGAATAACAGACTGGTTCCAAATTGGGAGAGGAGTACATTAAGACTGTATATTGTCACCCACTTAACTTCTATGCAGAGTGCATTATGTGAAATACGAGTCTGGATAAGCACAAGCTGGAATCAAGAGCAACAAGAGAAATATCAATAATTTCAGATATGCAGATGACATCACCCTTATGGCAGAAAGCAAAGAGGGACTAAAGAGTTTCTTGATGAGAGTGAGAGAGTGAAAAAGCAAGCTTAAAACTCAACACTCAAAAAACGAAGATCATGGCATCCAGTCCCACCACTTCATGGCAAATAGATGGGGAAAAATGGAAACAGTGACAGACTTTTTGGGGCTCCAAAATCACTGCAGATGGTGAGTGCAGCCATGAAACTGAAAGACACTTGCACATTTGAAGAAAAGCTATGACAAATCTAGGCAGCATATTCTGAAGCAGAGACATCACTTTGCCCCAACAAAGGTCTGTATAGTCAAAGTTATGGTTTTTCCAGTTGGAACATAAAGAAGGCTGAGCACTGAAGAATTGATGCTTCCAAATTGTGGTACTGGAGAAAACTCTTGAGAGTCCCTTGGACAGGAAAAAGATCAAACCAGTCAACCCTGAATATTCTTTGGAAACGCTGATGCTGAAGCTGAAGCTCCAATACTTTGGCCACCTCATGTGAAGGGACAACTCATTGGAAAATATTCTGGGAAAGATTGAAGGCAGGAAGAGAAGGGGGCAGCAGAGGACAAGATGGTTGCTTGGTATCACCAACTATATGGACATGAGTTTGAACCAACTTCAGAAGATAGTGAAGGACATGGAAGCCTGGTATGATGCAGTTTATGGGCTCCAAAGAATCAGACATGACTTGGCAACTGAACAACAAAAACTGCTCATTGGGTATTTGCAGGAAGGATACTGGAGAGGTTTGCCATTCTCTCCTCCAGTAGACCATGTTTTGGCAGAACTCTTCACTATGACCCATCTGTCTTGGGTGGCCCTGCATAGTGTGGCTGATAGTCATGAGTTACACAAGCCCCTTCGCCACAATAAGGCTATGATCCATGAAGGGGATTGACCACATATATCCATTCCATAATCCGAGATTTCATTCCTTGGCTGAATTTTTACTTGTTACTCTGATTTAGCTTGCGTAACTTTAGAGGCAAATTTCTATTTATGGCCAGAGTCAGATCAGGTATTATTTATTGACCAAGTGAGAGTATCCCATCTAGCAATATCAGAAGTAGCCTGAATGGGACTGTACTTTCATTCTTCTAAATACATTTCCTAAGGGCCGTCTTTTATAAGGAGTCTGAGTGAACTTCTAAAGATTCAATTTAGGGCTAGGGAAATCATACCAAGGGCTTATCACAGATTTTACCTAACAGAGCCCATGAATTTGCCCTTTGTAAAGGTTCCTCAAATATGTAGTGGCCTCCTAATTTTTCTGATAAAAGTTTCTTGGAACATACATGTTTGCAATCTCTGGAGGGAGCTGATAGAGAAAAAAGATAAATGTTTCAATTCTTCTTGCATTTGTGCATACTAAGTCACTTCAGTCATGTTCAACTCTTTGTGATCCCATGGACTATAGCGTATCAGGCTCCCCTGTCCATGAGATTCTCCAGAATACTGGAGTGGATTGCCATGCCCTCCTCCAGGGGAGCATCCCAACCCAGGATTGAACCTGTGTCTCCTGAAGCTCCTGCATTGGCAGGTAGGTTCTTTACCACTAGTGCCACCTGGGAAACCCTCAATTCTGCTTATAAAGGCAAAATTTATCAAAGTCATAATTAGTTTGAAGGAAAGGTTTCCTTATACCTGGAAGACAGATTCAAACTAGTAATTTTTCAGACAGAAACTAAAATTATAACCATATTCACCATTTTACCTAGTCTTATGTAACCAACTTCAGAAGATAGTGAAGGACATGGAAGCCTGGTATGATGCAGTTTATGGGCTCCAAAGAATCAGACATGACTTGGCAACTGAACAACAAAAACTGCTCATTGGGTATTTGCAGGAAGGATACTGGAGAGGTTTGCCATTCTCTCCTCCAGTAGACCATGTTTTGGCAGAACTCTTCACTATGACCCATCTGTCTTGGGTGGCCCTGCATAGTGTGGCTGATAGTCATGAGTTACACAAGCCCCTTCGCCACAATAAGGCTATGATCCATGAAGGGGATTGACCACATATATCCATTCCATAATCCGAGATTTCATTCCTTGGCTGAATTTTTACTTGTTACTCTGATTTAGCTTGCGTAACTTTAGAGGCAAATTTCTATTTATGGCCAGAGTCAGATCAGGTATTATTTATTGACCAAGTGAGAGTATCCCATCTAGCAATATCAGAAGTAGCCTGAATGGGACTGTACTTTCATTCTTCTAAATACATTTCCTAAGGGCCGTCTTTTATAAGGAGTCTGAGTGAACTTCTAAAGATTCAATTTAGGGCTAGGGAAATCATACCAAGGGCTTATCACAGATTTTACCTAACAGAGCCCATGAATTTGCCCTTTGTAAAGGTTCCTCAAATATGTAGTGGCCTCCTAATTTTTCTGATAAAAGTTTCTTGGAACATACATGTTTGCAATCTCTGGAGGGAGCTGATAGAGAAAAAAGATAAATGTTTCAATTCTTCTTGCATTTGTGCATACTAAGTCACTTCAGTCATGTTCAACTCTTTGTGATCCCATGGACTATAGCGTATCAGGCTCCCCTGTCCATGAGATTCTCCAGAATACTGGAGTGGATTGCCATGCCCTCCTCCAGGGGAGCATCCCAACCCAGGATTGAACCTGTGTCTCCTGAAGCTCCTGCATTGGCAGGTAGGTTCTTTACCACTAGTGCCACCTGGGAAACCCTCAATTCTGCTTATAAAGGCAAAATTTATCAAAGTCATAATTAGTTTGAAGGAAAGGTTTCCTTATACCTGGAAGACAGATTCAAACTAGTAATTTTTTCAGACAGAAACTAAAAATTATAACCATATTCACCATTTTACCTAGTCTTATGTAATCAACTCTTTTGTTAACAGTTTATAAAGTCATCAGGTTTCTCATTAGAATTTAGTTTCTTACCCAGTTTAGCATTATGGTTTAAAATTCAGAAGCTTGTATTTATCCAAAAATCCTTTCTATTAATCTTGAAGAGGAAGCATTTTTGCAAAGGCATCAGAATAAAGCCATAACTGTCTATGAGGACAAGATTTAAGAAAGCAGATTTAAAATCTGATTACCAATGCGGTTGACAAAGAAACTTGGTTACTGTTGTGACGTAGAACACTTTAAGATAACTAAAATTATGACTGGTAGCATTTTACTAGGACATATCATAATTTTAGGAACTCTGTACAATTTCCAGGGTATTTATATTAGTAACATTTACCATACAATATAACCTAAGAAGTTTTATTATTCATTTGACAATACTTTCCATATATTGGGTTGGCCAAAAAGTTCCTTTGGCTTTTAAATAAAAATAAAATGGAAAGTTTTCATTTTCATCAAGAACTTACTGAAAACATATTCACCATTTTATTCCACTACCTTCTGCCATTTTTTGGACAACTTCATAATTTCATCTTCCCAAAACTTTTTATCTTAGTGAGCAAAGAACTATTTCAGGTATGTTTTACAGCCTTCCAGGGAATATCGTAAAGACAAAATAAATGGAAATCCAAAGTTGTAATGTCTGCTGAATAAGTTGGATAAATCAGAACTTCCTAGCCACGCTGTAATAGTTTTTGCATAGTCATCAAAGAAACAAGCAATCTTGTGTTTTTCCAATGGAAGATTCTTCATTTTTTGTTAACTAATTCTGGATTCTTTTTGTCAAGTCCTACTTTCAGTTTCTCTAGCTGGGGGCAGTACTTGTCGAGATTAATCATTGTCTTTTCTGGAAGGAACTCATAATGGAGGACTCCCTTTTAGTCCCACCATATACACAACATTGCCTTCTTTGGATGAGGACCAGTCTTTGGTGTGGTTGGTGGTGGTTCATCTCACTTGCCCCATGAGCTCTTCTGTTCCACTTTGTTGTGCAGTATCCATTTTTCACTGCTTGTCACATTTGGTTTAAAAATGAAACATTTTCAGTACATTTCAGTAAAAAAATTACATGCAGATATATGGTCAAGAAGGATTTTCTTTTTTCACTTAACTTATTTGGAGTCCTCAATTTAGTTTCTTACCCAGTTTAGCATTATGGTTTAAAATTCATTTTAATTTTTTTGAAGAGGAAGCATTTTTGCAAAGGCATCAGAATAAAGCCATAACTGTCTATGAGGACAAGATTTAAGAAAGCAGATTTAAAATCTGATTACCAATGCGGTTGACAAAGAAACTTGGTTACTGTTGTGACGTAGAACACTTTAAGATAACTAAAATTATGACTGGTAGCATTTTACTAGGACATATCATAATTTTAGGAACTCTGTACAATTTCCAGGGTATTTATATTAGTAACATTTACCATACAATATAACCTAAGAAGTTTTATTATTCATTTGACAATACTTTCCATATATTGGGTTGGCCAAAAAGTTCCTTTGGCTTTTAAATAAAAATAAAATGGAAAGTTTTCATTTTCATCAAGAACTTACTGAAAACATATTCACCATTTTATTCCACTACCTTCTGCCATTTTTTGGACAACTTCATAATTTCATCTTCCCAAAACTTTTTATCTTAGTGAGCAAAGAACTATTTCAGGTATGTTTTACAGCCTTCCAGGGAATATCGTAAAGACAAAATAAATGGAAATCCAAAGTTGTAATGTCTGCTGAATAAGTTGGATAAATCAGAACTTCCTAGCCACGCTGTAATAGTTTTTGCATAGTCATCAAAGAAACAAGCAATCTTGTGTTTTTCCAATGGAAGATTCTTCATTTTTTGTTAACTAATTCTGGATTCTTTTTGTCAAGTCCTACTTTCAGTTTCTCTAGCTGGGGGCAGTACTTGTCGAGATTAATCATTGTCTTTTCTGGAAGGAACTCATAATGGAGGACTCCCTTTTAGTCCCACCATATACACAACATTGCCTTCTTTGGATGAGGACCAGTCTTTGGTGTGGTTGGTGGTGGTTCATCTCACTTGCCCCATGAGCTCTTCTGTTCCACTTTGTTGTGCAGTATCCATTTTTCACTGCTTGTCACATTTGGTTTAAAAATGAAACATTTTCAGTACATTTCAGTAAAAAAATTACATGCAGATATATGGTCAAGAAGGATTTTCTTTTTTCACTTAACTTATTTGGAGCCCAAACATCAAAACGATGAACATGCCAAACTGGTGTAAATGATTTTTGTCACTTGATTTGGATGTTTTGAGTATGTCAGTTATCTCCCATGTTGTATAACATTGATAGTTCTCAGTGTCTCAGTTTGATCACTATCTACCTCAACTGGTTTACATGCCCATGAAACATTGTCCAGTGAGATATCTCAAGCACAAAACTTTGTAAACTGGGCTTCCCCAGTGGTCCAGTGGGTAGAGAGTCTACCTTGCAGTGCAAGGGGCACCAGTTAGACCCCTGGCCCGGGAAGATCCCAAGTGCTGCGGAGTAGCTGGATTTTTGTGTCCAGTTATGACCTAGCACTCTGGAGCACATGTGCCCAGAGCCAGTGTTCTGCAGCAAGAGAGGTCACTGCAGTGGGAGGCCCACACAAGCCAAAGAATAAAGATGGATGAAAACAAATAAATAAAAAACCAATAAAGGAGGCCAAAAAAAGAGAGAAAAAACTTCATAAACCACTTTTGGCACGTTCAATCAGTCACAGTAACTTCTCTATACACTACACAAATCTTTTTTTGTGTTTCAGTTGCTTTTTTTTTAAATTTTGGCCTCTTTATTGTTTTTTGGATTTTGTTTTTTATTTTCATCCATCTTTATTTTTTGGCCTGTGTGGGCCTCCCATTGCAGCGGCCTCTCTCGTGGCAAAGCACTGGCTCTGGGTGCATACACTCCAGAGCACTGGCTCATAATTGGACAGACTGCTCCAGCTCCTCCATGGAACATGGGATCTTCTCAGGCCAGGGATCAAACCAGCGCCTCTTGCACTGCAAGGCAGACCCTTTACCCACTAGATCACCAGGGAAGCCCTTCAGTTGCATTTTTACCTTTGTTGAATTAATAAAGCACAACATGCTAAAAATACTGCTTTTTTCCTTCCATCTCCATTATTAAAATGGCTACAAAAAATTCACCAGTTTTGATAATTTTTTTCTAAAGGCACACTCAACAGCTGTCACAATGCAATCTAATAAAAACTGTTTTGAAGTCAAAGACAACTATTGGCTAGTATCTTAAGAAACTGTGTCTTCTTAACAGAGAGAAAAGCTGAATTCAAATTTTGCACCAGCTTATTTTAAAATGCATTTACTCAAATTTATTTTAACCTTAGTCTTAACCATGTGCAAAACTCCTGACTTAGGGTCCACTTTCCATAACCTTTTAATCACTTCATGTATCCATTACTTTCTTCCCATTTAGAACCAGTCAGCTGTAAGTCAGACTTCCCTTTCCCTTAATAATATGCAATTCTATTACTCATGTCTTCTTCTTCTTTTTTTTTTAAAGATTTATTTATTTATTTTTGGGCGTGGGTCAGGTTGGGGAGGGAGGAGGGAGGGTGGGTCACTTCTATTGGTCTTTCATTTGTCTATTTTTCATCCATCTTTGTTTTTTGGCCCGTGTGGGCCGTGGGCCTCCCATTGAGGTGGCTTCTGTTGTCACAGAGCACCAGCTCTGGGCGCATGCGCTCCAGAGCTCCAGCTCAGTAATTGGACACATTGGTCCAGCTGCTCCGCAGCACATGGGATCTTCCCAGGCCAGGGATCGAACTGATGCCCCTTGCACTGCAAGGCGGTGTCCTTACCCACTGGACCACCAGGGGAAGCCCCCCTCATGTCTTCTTTACTGAAAACACATACCCTACTTTTCTTAAGCAATGATGAACTGCCTTTATATTAAGATTCTGTAGATTGGTGAATATAAATACCAGTAATAATTTTTAAAAGTCTGCATTCTTAAAGAAAATATTTCAGTGATACCAAACATTTGTTGTTAATAGTCCAAAATATCTTCAGTGTTTCTATAAGAGGAAGCTGGTGTTTAGTAATTAATATTTCAGTGTAATTAATATTTCAGTATCTTCTTTTATTTGGGTGTGACCTAGCTGTTCAATGAACTTCCATCACTTAACTTAACTCAGCATAACTCTAGAATTTCAAGTTAACCAGAATCTGGAGAGACTATTTTAGATAGACAGTAGTAGCATAATTACTCTTAATAGAGTTTATCTAAAAGCTCTTATCTCATTTGTATTTTCTTTGCTTAAAAGTTTCTTCACATCAAGCTACTTTCCTTGCTGACAAATTTGCAACAGATATGACAAGATTTTATTTAATCTAGTGTTTAACCTAGATGCAATAAAAGTATTATACTTAATGCTAATATCTCTAAAGATATGTCTATATTAATTAGATAAACAAACTTAAACATTAATATCAGGTATTAATTTAATATTGACTATTTCCCTGTTCACATGAATCTGAAAGTAATTCTGGCCAGTAATCTCCCATATCTTTCAGAATTGATATAATATAATATAATTTTTATAGATTCCCCTCCCCCCTCTTTTTTTTTTTTTTTGAATGATTGTGAAACATTGGTCACGCAAAGTAACAAGGGCATTTCTGTTTAACTCTGACCAACCTAGGTTATCCTTTGACTAGCCAAATCCTCACTTAAACTTTCTAAAAGAGCAGAGTTGTGCAAGGGGTTGTTTTGGTGCTTACAGAACGATTCAGGTGTCAAACCAGAATTTGCTTAAAAGGTTTTTTTTTCAAACCTTTCATAATAATCCAGAATTGATTCATCCTATCTTTGCTTGCACTAGTAAATCTCTGCCCAGTCTGTTTTCTCTTTTGAGGGTTTGGGGGTAAACCTGTGGGATAAGTTCAAGAAATTTCCGAGCTAATTCTTTGTATTCAGTGTGAGCCTGAGGTTCAAAATCAATTAAGGAATGTTTACATCCTGATTTTTGAATTTATTCACTTGCTTTGCTTTCAGAAACTAATAGCTGTATTAATTGATATAGATCTGAAAACCCAGATGGAAGTCCAGATGGTTAGCTCAAATTCCTTAGCAAATCCTCATGGATTCTGACTAGGATCAGGAAACACCTCAACCAAGGCTCTGAAGTTCTGCTCAGGTTCTGGGGGTGTCTGTAAGCACTTAGGATGGTTCATCTCCCCCTTTCATAGATTTCTCCTTAAACGGAGTTATAATCAGTTCTGATTTTTTTTTTCTTTCTTTAGAGAGAGCAGCAGGAGGCAGAAGAGTTGGAAAAAAAAAAAAGATATAGCATCTGAGTCAGGCAATCCAGATAGAAAAGGATACATAGGAGGAGCAGAAGGAGAGACAGAGTGCTGGCAGCCTTTTTTAGTTTAGAAGCTTCTAGATACCTATCAAAGCAAGCACTCCATTCAGTCGGATTTGTGGCTGGCTTTTTCTGTGTGTACAAAAGTAGAATTGTTGGATTATATATAAAAGAACCCTGGTTTGTCATTTTTTTAGGCTGAGATAGCTCCAGAAGGAATGAAAAGATTGAGCCAAAGCAGAAACAAAGCCAGCAGTGGATATGTCTGGTAGTGAAAGTAAAGTCTGATGCTGCAAAGAACAATATTGCATAGGAACCTGGAATGTTAGGTCCATGAATCAAGGCAAATTGGAAGTGATCAAACAGGAGATAGTAAGAATGAACATTGACATTTTAGGAATTAGTGAATTAAAATGGGCAGGAATGAGTGAGTTTAATTCAGATGACCATTATATCTAATACTGTGGGCAAGAATCCTTTAAAAGAAATGGAGTAGCCCTCACAGTCAACAAAAGAGTTCAAAATGCAGTACTTGGATGCAACCCTCAAAACAACAGAATAATCTTGATTTGTTTCCAGAGCAAACCATTCAATATCACAGTAAGCCACATCTATGCCCCACACACTAATGCTGAAGAAGCTTATGTTGAACGGTTCTATAAAGACCTACAATATCTTCTAGCACTAACACCAAAAAAAAAAAAAAAAAAAGATCCTTTTTATTACTGGGGACTGGAACGTAAAATTAAGAAGTCAAGAGACATATGTAGTAACAGGCAAGTTTAGCCTTGTAGTACAAAATAAAGCAGGCCAAAGGCTGACAGACTTTTGCCAAGAGAAAGCCCTAGGAAACAGCCACTTCCAGCAACACTAGAGATGACTCTACAGATGGACATCACCAGACAGTCATTATTGAAATCAGATTGATTATATCCTTTGCAGCTGAAGATGGAGAAACTCTATACAGTCACCAAAAACAAGACCTAGATCTTACTGTGGCTCAGGTCATGAACACTTTAATGCAAACTTCAGACTTATATTGAAGAAAGTAGGGAAAACAACTAGACCATTCAGGTATGACCTAAATCAAATCCCTTATGATTATACAGTGAGTGGAAGTTACAAATAGATTCAAGGGATTAGATCTGATAGACAGAGTGCCTGAAAAACTATGGAAGGAGGTTTATAACATTGTACAGAAGGCTGTGATCAAAATCATCCCCAAGAAAAAGAAAAGCAAAAAAGGCAAAATGGTTGTCTGAGGAGGCCTTACAAATAGCTAAGAAGAGATGTGAAAGGCAAAGGAGAAAGGAAAGATACATTTTTCTGAATACAGAGTTCCAGAGAATAGCAAGGAGAGATAAGAAAGCCTTCTTAACTGAACAGTGCAAAAAAAAAATGAAGGAAAGGAAAGATACATTTTTCTGAATGCAGAGTTCCAGAGAATAGCAAGGAGTGAAGAATGAACATTGACATTTTAGGAATTAGTGAATTAAAATGGGCAGGAATGAGTGAGTTTAATTCAGATGACCATTATATCTAATACTGTGGGCAAGAATCCTTTAAAAGAAATGGAGTAGCCCTCACAGTCAACAAAAGAGTTCAAAATGCAGTACTTGGATGCAACCCTCAAAACAACAGAATAATCTTGATTTGTTTCCAGAGCAAACCATTCAATATCACAGTAAGCCACATCTATGCCCCACACACTAATGCTGAAGAAGCTTATGTTGAACGGTTCTATAAAGACCTACAATATCTTCTAGCACTAACACCAAAAAAAAAAAAAAAAAAAGATCCTTTTTATTACTGGGGACTGGAACGTAAAATTAAGAAGTCAAGAGACATATGTAGTAACAGGCAAGTTTAGCCTTGTAGTACAAAATAAAGCAGGCCAAAGGCTGACAGACTTTTGCCAAGAGAAAGCCCTAGGAAACAGCCACTTCCAGCAACACTAGAGATGACTCTACAGATGGACATCACCAGACAGTCATTATTGAAATCAGATTGATTATATCCTTTGCAGCTGAAGATGGAGAAACTCTATACAGTCACCAAAAACAAGACCTAGATCTTACTGTGGCTCAGGTCATGAACACTTTAATGCAAACTTCAGACTTATATTGAAGAAAGTAGGGAAAACAACTAGACCATTCAGGTATGACCTAAATCAAATCCCTTATGATTATACAGTGAGTGGAAGTTACAAATAGATTCAAGGGATTAGATCTGATAGACAGAGTGCCTGAAAAACTATGGAAGGAGGTTTATAACATTGTACAGAAGGCTGTGATCAAAATCATCCCCAAGAAAAAGAAAAGCAAAAAAGGCAAAATGGTTGTCTGAGGAGGCCTTACAAATAGCTAAGAAGAGATGTGAAAGGCAAAGGAGAAAGGAAAGATACATTTTTCTGAATACAGAGTTCCAGAGAATAGCAAGGAGAGATAAGAAAGCCTTCTTAACTGAACAGTGCAAAGAAATAGAACAATAGAATGGGAAAGACTAGAGATCTCTTCAAGGAAACTAGAGATGCCAAGGGAACTTTTCATGCCAAGATAGGCACAATAAAGGACAGAAATGGGAGGGATGTAACAGAGCAGAAGATATTAAGAAGAGGTGGCAAGAATATACAGAAGAGCTATCCAAAAAGATCTTAGTGAACAGGATGACCATGGTGGTGTGATCACTCACCTAGAGCCAGACATCTTAGAGTGTAAAGTCAAGTGGGCCCTAAAAAGTATTACTATGAACAAAGCTAGTGGAGGTGATGGAATTCCAGCTGAGTTATTTTGAATCCTAAAGATGATTCTGTGAAAGTGCTGCACTCAATATGCCAGCAAATCTGGAAAACTCAGCAATGGTCATGGGACTGGAAAAGGTCAGTTTTCATTCCAATCCCAAAGAAGGGCAATGACAAAGAATGTTCAAACTACTGCATCACAGCATTCATTTCACACTCTAGAAAAGTAATGCTCAAAATCCCCCATGCTAGGCTTCAACAGTATGTGGACTGAGAAATTCCAGATGTACGATCTAGATTTTAAAAAGTCAGAGAAACCAGAGATCTTTCAAACTGCCAACATCTGTTGGATCATAGAAAGAGCAAGGGAATTCTAGAAAAACATCTACTTCTGCTTCACTGACTATGCTAAAACCTTTGACTGTGTGAATCACAACAAACTGAAATCTTCAAGAGATTAGAATACCAGATCACCTTACCTGCCTCCTGAGAAACCTGTATGCAGGACAAGAAGCCATAGCTTGAACCAGACATGGAACAACAGACTGGTTCCAAGTTGGGAAAGGAGTATGTCAAGGCTGTATATTGTCACCCTGCTTGTTTAACTTACATGCAGAGTACACCATGTGAAATGCTAGGCTGGATGAATCACAAGCTGGAGTCAAGATTGCCAGGAGAAATATCAATAACCTCAGGTATGCAGATGGCACCAGATAGTGAAGAGGAACTAAAGAGCCCCTTGATGAGGGTGAAAGAGGAGAGTGAAAAAACTGGCTTTAAATTCAACATTCAGAAAATTAAGATCATGGCATCTGGTCCCATTACTTCATGAGAAATAGACAGGCAAACAGTGGAAACAGTGACAGACTTTATTTTCTTGGGCTCCAAAATCACTGCAAACGGTGACTGAAACCATGAAACTAAAAGACGCTTGCTTCTTGGAAGAAAAGCTATGACAAACCTAAACAGCATGCTAAAAACATTGACATCATTTTGCTGACAGAAGTCCATATAGTCAAAGCTATCATTTTCCTAGTAGTCATGTATGAAGGTAAGAGTTGGACCATAAAGAAGGCTTAGAGCTGATGCCTTTGAACTGTGGTGTTGGACAAGACTCTTAAGAGTCCCTTGGACTGCAAGGAGACCAAACCACTCAATCCTAAAGGAAATCAACCCTGAATATTTATTGGAAGGACTGATGCTGAAGCTGAAACTCCAATACTTTGGCCACCTGATGCAAAAGACGTCTTAATGGAAATGATCCTGATGTTGGGAAAAACAGAAGGCAGAAGGATAATGGAAAATCCCCATGCTAAAGGTTTTCCCCAACAAGTATGTGGACTGAGAAATTCCAGATGTACGATCTAGATTTTAAAAAGTCAGAGAAACCAGAGATCTTTCAAACTGCCAACATCTGTTGGATCATAGAAAGAGCAAGGGAATTCTAGAAAAACATCTACTTCTGCTTCACTGACTATGCTAAAACCTTTGACTGTGTGAATCACAACAAACTGAAATCTTCAAGAGATTAGAATACCAGATCACCTTACCTGCCTCCTGAGAAACCTGTATGCAGGACAAGAAGCCATAGCTTGAACCAGACATGGAACAACAGACTGGTTCCAAATTGGGAAAGGAGTATGTCAAGGCTGTATATTGTCACCCTGCTTGTTTAACTTATATGCAGAGTACATCATGTGAAATGCCAGGCTGGATGAAGCACAAGCTGGAATCAAGATTGCCAGGAGAAATATCAATAACCTCAGGTATGCAGATGGCACCAGATAGTGAAGAGGAACTAAAGAGCCCCTTGATGAGGGTGAAAGAGGAGAGTGAAAAAACTGGCTTTAAATTCAACATTCAGAAAATTAAGATCATGGCATCTGGTCCCATTACTTCATGAGAAATAGACAGGCAAACAGTGGAAACAGTGACAGACTTTATTTTCTTGGGCTCCAAAATCACTGCAAACGGTGACTGAAACCATGAAACTAAAAGACGCTTGCTTCTTGGAAGAAAAGCTATGACAAACCTAAACAGCATGCTAAAAACATTGACATCATTTTGCTGACAGAAGTCCATATAGTCAAAGCTATCATTTTCCTAGTAGTCATGTATGAAGGTAAGAGTTGGACCATAAAGAAGGCTTAGAGCTGATGCCTTTGAACTGTGGTGTTGGACAAGACTCTTAAGAGTCCCTTGGACTGCAAGGAGACCAAACCACTCAATCCTAAAGGAAATCAACCCTGAATATTTATTGGAAGGACTGATGCTGAAGCTGAAACTCCAATACTTTGGCCACCTGATGCAAAAAGACGTCTTAATGGAAATGATCCTGATGTTGGGAAAAACAGAAGGCAGAAGGATAATGGAAAACAGAGGATGAGATGGTTGGATGCCATCACCGACTCAATGCATATTGAGTTTGAGCAAACTCTAGGAGATGGTGAAGGACAGGGAAGCCTGGTGTGCTGCAGTCCATGGGGTCGCAAAGAGTCAGACATGACTGAGTGACTGAACTGAAAAACAACATAAATCCTTTTTTCTCTAGATTAAAAGAAGATGAGACTCTTCTCATTTTCAAAAATTTTAAAGGTCAAAGGATTCCTTGAATGAAAGGAGAACTGGAAAGTAGCTGAGTCCCAACTTGGAATCTCTGGCCTCTAGTGGCTTCTGCATAGAGTAGGCAACAGATGAGCTTCAGGACTATGTGTCATCATTACAGCAGGTCCAGGGTAAGGGATTATTCCTGCGTAGACTCTGGGGCAAACCCCATGCCAAAGACCTCCTGACGAATGTCTCACCAGGAGAGGACTTGTTCATCCTTTCCTTTGAGATGGTGTTCAGCAAGATTGCTGATCTAGAGGTTGCTTTAATCTCTGACCAGAAATATACTGCCTATTTCCAGTTCATGAGCAGAAGGACAGTGGTCTCAGGGACCCTGAAAACTTCTTTGCACAGCACAGATCTTGTGTGACTGAAGCTCTTAAACCTTTCTCAGTGCCCTCCACCAGGCCTTTCTCCAGAGCCCAGATGGTCACCTCAGAAGTTGAACAGAGGTGAGAGGTCCCTTCCTCACTCCATTCTGTCCCTGGTTATCTGGGACACAGAGAGAGACAATGTACATTTCTTGAACTGAAAACTCAACTCAGTTGGCTACAGGTGGTGGAAAGAGTGAGAGAATCTCCCATTGGTTGTCCATTGATGGTGATGTCTATAAGATGTGGAAGGAAGAGGATAAATTGTTTACTTTGAGGTGTGTGTGTGTGCGTGTGTGTGTGTGTGTGTGTGTGTGCTTCAGAGAAAGGGAAGAGAGCCCAGGTTTCTGTATGACAGTCTCATGCCGTTGACCTTATGAATTCTGTGATTTACAACCTCTTCCTACTCTCTCAGAACTGTGTCTGACCTCAGAGAAGGCAAAGTTAGTCTCAGCCAGAGAGAAGAAATCTTCATAGTCTTGGTTGCAAACAACAACATTTCCTTAGCAAAGATTTAGCCTTCACAACCAAGAAGAGTGGACAGAATAGTTATGGTGGGCTAAAATAATAAGCTGTTTAAATTCAACTGTAACACATTCTTACATTCTTAAGACCCAGTTCTGAGGAAGTTTTATTAGATGAGTATTGGTTTGAGAGAAAGTCTACATAAAATGCATTCAGGGCAAAAGACTTGAAAGAGAGGACATTTAGATAGCCAAAAAACATGGAAAGCACAGAAAGCAATAAGCAGAAAAAGACACTCAACCTCACTAGTCATCAGAAAAACTCAAAATTGTGGTGCAAAACCACCAACACTCCCAAGAAAACAGCAAAAATGCGGAACAAAGCCTCATACTCTGAAGGAGAGTAAATTGGCTCAATCACTTGGGAAGACTGGCAGTATTTATCAGACTTGAACCTATGCCTACTTTATGACCAATCAATTACTCTTCCAGAAAAATATTCTGCAGAAATGCATACCTATGTGCAGGAAAAGACATGTACTAGGATGTTCACAGCAGCACTCAATATAAGAGCCCAAACTAGAACCCATGCTCATCAACAGGTAAGATAATAAACAGCAAGTCCTGCATACACAAGATGGGGTCACATGCAACACCAAGGCAGGGGTGGTGCATACACAACAAGGTAGATAAATCTTACAAATGTAACCTTGAGTGAAAGAAGCTATATGCAACATTGTATATATTATATGATTTCACGTCTGTAAAGTTGAACAATCAGCAGAATTAGTCTGTGTTGATAAAAGTCAAGATAATGGATATGTTTGTGGGAAAATGTGAAGTAATTGGAGGAGGGGCATCCCCGTCTTGCTAACGGTCTGTTTTTTGTGCTATATGCGAGTCCTCACTTGTTGATAATTCATCAAATTGTATACGTAGGACATGTGTAGTTTCAGGTATGTTTATTACACTTCAGGTAAATGTTTTGAAAACTCTCTAAATTCGTAAGACTTACCCTATGCAGAGCTCACAGATTTCAGGAGGATGGGGATGCGGGCTGCACCGACGCTTCACCTGATCTCAGCGTTCAGTACAGGGTCGCAGGGAACCATGTAAATGAGGTTAGGGGTCAGAGAACTTCCAGGAGGGGGCATCCAAGACGTTTTTGGAGGAAGAATATGAGGATCCCTGAAAATTGCGTTCAAAACGTTGTATATACGTGTGCACGTGCATTCCCGGAGGAAGGATCCATAGTTTTCACCTCGCGTACCGTGCCTCAGTCCCGAAAGGCAGGGACACCAAAGAGCTACAGTCTAGTCTGAGGGTCAAGGAACCTGCAATCTAGAAACTAAACCTGGGACCAGGCCGTCACTCTCATCTTGGGCCTCAGTTTCTCTCTCGACTCGGGTGTTGCTACGGCTCGTACCTCCAAGTGCGGACCTCTAGCCGGCCAGAGGAGATTCAGTCGCAAAGCTCCGAGCGCTGGGCAGAGATGCAGCTGAGGCTCGGCTGGCGTGATGCCTGCGCTAGCTGTGGGGGTGTGGTGAGGGGGCTTTCCGCCGGAAGAGCGAACCCTTCGGAGCAGGCGGATCCGCCCCCTTGCCGGCAGGTAAAGCTCGCCGAGGCCCCAGGAGAGAGATAGGTGTCGCGCGCCGCCGCCGAGGAGAATGAGGCTCGCCATCTGCGCCCTGCTGTGCGCGGGGGCCCTGGATGAGTCCTCCCTGGGAGATTGGTGAGGCGGCCCTCTGGGATGGGGACTGGGTACCCGTGGAGGGACAGCCACAGCGGGACACTACACTGCCTGTGCTAGGCGGCTTCCCTGGTTGGCCCCAAAGTGCCTTCCACCGCCAGAGGTGCATCCGTGTACCTGAAAAACTTTCGCCTTTGAAGAAACACTGTAGCCTAGAGCAAGAATTCGCAAACTATGATCAGCTGGCCAAATCCCACCAGCTGCCTGATATACAGCAGACAGAGCTAAGAATAGGTTTTACATCTTCACAGGGGTGGAAGAAAACAAAAATCAAAATAGTTTTGATACTCGAGCATTATTTCAGGAAAACTCTTTCTAAATTCGTAAGACTTACCCTATGCAGAGCTCACAGATTTCAGGAGGATGGGGATGCGGGCTGCACCGACGCTTCACCTGATCTCAGCGTTCAGTACAGGGTCGCAGGGAACCATGTAAATGAGGTTAGGGGTCAGAGAACTTCCAGGAGGGGGCATCCAAGACGTTTTTGGAGGAAGAATATGAGGATCCCTGAAAATTGCGTTCAAAACGTTGTATATACGTGTGCACGTGCATTCCCGGAGGAAGGATCCATAGTTTTCACCTCGCGTACCGTGCCTCAGTCCCGAAAGGCAGGGACACCAAAGAGCTACAGTCTAGTCTGAGGGTCAAGGAACCTGCAATCTAGAAACTAAACCTGGGACCAGGCCGTCACTCTCATCTTGGGCCTCAGTTTCTCTCTCGACTCGGGTGTTGCTACGGCTCGTACCTCCAAGTGCGGACCTCTAGCCGGCCAGAGGAGATTCAGTCGCAAAGCTCCGAGCGCTGGGCAGAGATGCAGCTGAGGCTCGGCTGGCGTGATGCCTGCGCTAGCTGTGGGGGTGTGGTGAGGGGGCTTTCCGCCGGAAGAGCGAACCCTTCGGAGCAGGCGGATCCGCCCCCTTGCCGGCAGGTAAAGCTCGCCGAGGCCCCAGGAGAGAGATAGGTGTCGCGCGCCGCCGCCGAGGAGAATGAGGCTCGCCATCTGCGCCCTGCTGTGCGCGGGGGCCCTGGGTGAGTGCTCACTGGGAGCTGGGTGAGGGCGGCCCTCTAGGATGGGGACTGGGTACCCGTGGAGGGACAGCCACAGCGGGACACTACACTGCCTGTGCTAGGCGGCTTCCCTGGTTGGCCCCAAAGTGCCTTCCACCGCCAGAGGTGCATCCGTGTACCTGAAAAACTTTCGCCTTTGAAGAAACACTGTAGCCTAGAGCAAGAATTCGCAAACTATGATCAGCTGGCCAAATCCCACCAGCTGCCTGATATACAGCAGACAGAGCTAAGAATAGGTTTTACATCTTCACAGGGGTGGAAGAAAACAAAAATCAAAATAGTTTTGATACTCGAGCATTATATGAAATTCAAATGTTGCATGTGAATAAACGTTGATAAATAAAACTTCATTGCAGCAGAATCAGGCTCATTCAGTTAAGTACTGTCCATGGCTGTTTTCAGGCTTCTCATGTGGCTCAGTGGTAAAGAATTCACCTGCCAATGCAGAATATGCAGCTTCGATCCATGAGTGGGGAAGATTTTCCCCTGGAGGAGGAAATGGCACCCCACACCAGTGTCCTTGAGGGGAAAATCAGAGGACAGAGGACGCTGGGAGGATACAGTCCATAGAGTCATAAGAGTGGGACCTGACTTAGCGATTAAACAATGGCAACAAGGGCTGCTTTCAAGCTTGAAGGCAGAACTGAGTAGTTGTCACAGAGACTGTAAGGCTCACAAAGCTAGTCATTTCCTAGATAGACCATTACAGAAAAAGTTCATGGCCCCTTGTCCGAAGTCTGTTCATCCCATTTAGAGTGGAGGAAACAGAGTCAGAAGCGAGAGGGATTTTTTCCCCAGGGCTCCCAGACTCTTACTAAGAGAGGCTGAAGCACATGAGGCAAGCTTGTTACCTCAGGTAGCTAACCAGAAGGCTCTTTCCTGCTCTGAACTGCACAACCTCTCTCACATCCTTACTACTAGAGAGGTGGAGCAATATGAGGGGCAAACACCCACCCCCACCCTAGAATGTGCCATTTGACTCTGAGTAGTCCCTTGCCCTCTCTGAGCTAATTTGCTCCTCAGTTCTTTTTTGTTTGTTTTCACAGCAAACCCAGTTGGTGTGCAAGTGACATGAGCTGTGCCCAAGAGCGGAGCTCTAGGCACAGGTGAGCTAGCACTGGAAATGATGCTGCACATCAGTGTAGGGGCCCCTTCCTCTGTTGAGAGGCCAGCAAGGCTCCTGGCTGGGTAATTGTGAGGAAGGTAGCAGTGCCCAGTCACAGAGCTCATGCAGGTGGAAGCCCTCCCAGGCTGAACAGTTAGGTTCTGTCCAGCCCTGGGTCTGTCAGGTCTCAGGCTGTCTTAAACAAAAATCAAAATAGGGTTTTACATCTTCACAGGGGTGGAAGAAAACAAAAATCAAAATAGTTTTGATACTCGAGCATTATATGAAATTCAAATGTTGCATGTGAATAAACGTTGATAAATAAAACTTCATTGCAGCAGAATCAGGCTCATTCAGTTAAGTACTGTCCATGGCTGTTTTCAGGCTTCTCATGTGGCTCAGTGGTAAAGAATTCACCTGCCAATGCAGAATATGCAGCTTCGATCCATGAGTGGGGAAGATTTTCCCCTGGAGGAGGAAATGGCCCCCCACACCAGTGTCCTTGAGGGAAAATCAGAGGACAGAGGACGCTGGGAGGATACAGTCCATAGAGTCATAAGAGTGGGACCTGACTTAGCGATTAAACAATGGCAACAAGGGCTGCTTTCAAGCTTGAAGGCAGAACTGAGTAGTTGTCACAGAGACTGTAAGGCTCACAAAGCTAGTCATTTCCTAGATAGACCATTACAGAAAAAGTTCATGGCCCCTTGTCCGAAGTCTGTTCATCCCATTTAGAGTGGAGGAAACAGAGTCAGAAGCGAGAGGGATTTTTTCCCCAGGGCTCCCAGACTCTTACTAAGAGAGGCTGAAGCACATGAGGCAAGCTTGTTACCTCAGGTAGCTAACCAGAAGGCTCTTTCCTGCTCTGAACTGCACAACCTCTCTCACATCCTTACTACTAGAGAGGTGGAGCAATATGAGGGGCAAACACCCACCCCCACCCTAGAATGTGCCATTTGACTCTGAGTAGTCCCTTGCCCTCTCTGAGCTAATTTGCTCCTCAGTTCTTTTTTGTTTGTTTTCACAGCAAACCCAGTTGGTGTGCAAGTGACATGAGCTGTGCCCAAGAGCGGAGCTCTAGGCACAGGTGAGCTAGCACTGGAAATGATGCTGCACATCAGTGTAGGGGCCCCTTCCTCTGTTGAGAGGCCAGCAAGGCTCCTGGCTGGGTAATTGTGAGGAAGGTAGCAGTGCCCAGTCACAGAGCTCATGCAGGTGGAAGCCCTCCCAGGCTGAACAGTTAGGTTCTGTCCAGCCCTGGGTCTGTCAGGTCTCAGGCTGTCTTAAGTCACTTCTGGGGTAGGGTATCTATCAGGGGAGGAAGAGTCACCTGGGGCTGGGCAGAAGAAGAGGGGTAAGGCAAGGAGCTCTTTCCAGCCTTTCCTGGCCAAGTGCTGCCATCTAGGGCCTCACGGGGAGCTCTGCTGGGGCTGGGGAAGGCTGACAGGGTTGCTGCTGCTGTGGCCCGGCTATAGCGGCGGGAAATCCAGAGTGCAGCTCGTTGGTCTCTCCCCATTCTCCCTGAACAGGGCCTGGGTTGTTCTTCCTCCGGCCTTCTCTTGGCAGTGTCAGGCACTGACCAAGAGTTCACTCCGCCAGTCGACTCTGTTTACTACGCAGAGGCAAGAGTCTCTGTCCTCTGCCTGCTCTACCCCAGCATTTCATCCCTCTTGGCCCTGGACTAGGCTGAAATCAAGGACCTGGTTTCTTCAAAGGTCAGTGTTCTTTTCCAATAAAAATTCTCCTAGCAGCAGGACTACAACCAAACTAGCTTAAACTAAAAATGTAGGTGGAGAGGGAGTGGTTATTAGTGAATCTTGTAAAAGCCAAGACCCAGGGGTTCAGAACAACCTGTGCCTCCACCTTGGCTGCCGCCTTTCTCCATCCACCCTCTGCTCTTCTGGGGAAGAGATTTCCCCACACGGTGAGCATGGGCGACCAGATCGAAATACTCACTGTGGGCTCTGAGGGCTCTTCCTGAAACTGCCACGTGGTCTGATGGAGTGTTATTGGTAGCTGGCCTAGGTTAGGCTATTTGACTCCATTGACCCTTAGCTTGCTTACACATGCACACACTCTTTTTTAAAAATTTATCTTAAAGTGAAGAAAAAGTGAATATTTTTTGATGATATGTACAGTTCACAAAGAAGATAGACATCATAAACCATTAGATACCTAACAAAGAAACAAACATACATAAAGCAAAAATCAGAACTAATATAAGGGAAAAGAAAAAAATACATCCTCAGTTCAGTTCAGTTAATCAGTCATATCCAATTCTTTGTGATCCCATGGATTGTGGCATGCTAGGCCTAACTGTCCTTCACCATCTTGAGGAGCTTGCCCAAACTCATGTCCATTGACTCAGTCATGCCATCCAACCATCTTGTCCTCTGTTGTCCCCTGCATTCTGTTTTTCACAGCATCAGGGGCGTTTCCAATGAGTCTCTTTGCATCAGGTGGCCAAAGTATTGGAGCTTCAGATTCAGCATCAGTCCTTCCAATGAATATTCAGGGTTGATTTCCTTTAGGATTGACTAGTTTGATCTGCTTGCAATTCCAAGGGACTCTCAAAAGTCTTCTCCAACACCACAGTTCAAAGGCATCAATTCAGCACTTGGCCTTCTTTATGGCTCAAATCTCATACCCATACCTGACTACTGGGAAAACCAGCACTGATTATATGGATATTTGTCAGCAAAGAGACATCTCTGCTTTTTAGTATGTTGTCTAGGTTTGTTATAGCTTTTCTTCCAAGAATCAAGTGTAGTGAGACATATTAACATTTCTCTGAGAATATTTTATCAAGAGCAGAAAAAATAAGAACAGGAGCATCTTAAATGAGGTAATTAATATTTTAAATATAATAGCCTTATATTTATATCAATTTATATTAATCTTATATCCCACACAAATATATTTAAACATTTATATCTCATACATTGTTATTAAATGTCCATAGAACATTTAGAACTGGCAAAAAAGATAAACATTACTAAATTTCAAAAAGTTGAATTTTTTGTGATTAATTTATAATATATACATATATTATTTTTGAAATTATTTTCCATAATAAGTTATTGCAAGATATTGACTATAGCTCCCTATGCTATACTTTAAACCTTTGTTGCTTGTTTCATATCTATTTTTTTAATTATAAATCTATCATTTTATTCTTACTAAGTCAAAGAAGTGGAATCAAAATATCAGAAAATGTTTATTAGGCAAAAACTCATAAGTTTTCTAAAATATAGGCATATATAATATGTATAACATTACACATATTAAATATATGATACAAAAGATTTTCTACTGTGCTTGATAAAGAGTTATAAAAGAGCATCAAAAAAGAAAAAAAGAAGAGATAGAGATAGAAAAACAAACTAAATGAAATGGGAACACTGAATATGTAATAGAAAAAGTGAAGCAAACTAGATAAAAGTAAATGATCATCATATAGTCCAGTTGTTTTTAAACATGACTGCTCATTAGAAACATATCTGGATTAAAAAAGGAATACCTGGGCGCCTATATATTTCAAAATAAAATTCAAGGTAATTCTGATATGCATCTGGATTAAAAAGTGATTGCAGGTTTTTCTATTAAATCCTAGTTTTGGTGATAAAGAGTTCTATTATTTTTCTGTTGACCAATTATGATACAGTGGTATTAAGTGGGTAATAGTTACATAATCACAATAGTAAAAGATGTTTGTCAGCTTTCACAGTCAACAGTCAGACAGAAAATAAAACATAATTACAACTGCAAGCTGTAAGTTATAATCTCTTTAACGGGGAAAATTATATGGATATTTGTCAGCAAAGAGACATCTCTGCTTTTAGTATGTTGTCTAGGTTTGTTATAGCTTTTGTTCCAAGAATCAAGTGTAGTGAGACATATTAACATTTCTCTGAGAATATTTTATCAAGAGCAGAAAAAATAAGAACAGGAGCATCTTAAATGAGGTAATTAATATTTTAAATATAATAGCCTTATATTTATATCAATTTATATTAATCTTATATCCCACACAAATATATTTAAACATTTATATCTCATACATTGTTATTAAATGTCCATAGAACATTTAGAACTGGCAAAAAAGATAAACATTACTAAATTTCAAAAAGTTGAATTTTTTGTGATTAATTTATAATATATACATATATTATTTTTGAAATTATTTTCCATAATAAGTTATTGCAAGATATTGACTATAGCTCCCTATGCTATACTTTAAACCTTTGTTGCTTGTTTCATATCTATTTTTTTAATTATAAATCTATCATTTTATTCTTACTAAGTCAAAGAAGTGGAATCAAAATATCAGAAAATGTTTATTAGGCAAAAACTCATAAGTTTTCTAAAATATAGGCATATATAATATGTATAACATTACACATATTAAATATATGATACAAAAGATTTTCTACTGTGCTTGATAAAGAGTTATAAAAGAGCATCAAAAAAGAAAAAAAGAAGAGATAGAGATAGAAAAACAAACTAAATGAAATGGGAACACTGAATATGTAATAGAAAAAGTGAAGCAAACTAGATAAAAGTAAATGATCATCATATAGTCCAGTTGTTTTTAAACATGACTGCTCATTAGAAACATATCTGGATTAAAAAAGGAATACCTGGGCGCCTATATATTTCAAAATAAAATTCAAGGTAATTCTGATATGCATCTGGATTAAAAAGTGATTGCAGGTTTTTCTATTAAATCCTAGTTTTGGTGATAAAGAGTTCTATTATTTTTCTGTTGACCAATTATGATACAGTGGTATTAAGTGGGTAATAGTTACATAATCACAATAGTAAAAGATGTTTGTCAGCTTTCACAGTCAACAGTCAGACAGAAAATAAAACATAATTACAACTGCAAGCTGTAATGGGAACATGATTAACCTAACAATATAAATAATTACATACAATTTGTGAGGGTCACCAGTCTATTTCTTTGGGTTGGTGCATTTAATCCATTTACATTGAAGGTAATTATTGGTATGTATGATCCTATTACCATTTTCTTAATTGTTTTGAGTTTATTTTCTGTAGGTGGGTCTTTTCCTTCTCTTGTTTCCTGCCTTTAGCATTTGTTGATAAGCTGCTTTGATGGTGCTGAATTTTCTTAACTTTTGCTTGTCTCCATCACATCTCAAGGAGAGTCTTGCTGGGTAGAGTATTCATGGTTGTAGGTGCTTCCCTTTCATCACTTTAAATATATCATGCCATTCTCTTCTGGCTTGTAGAGTTTTTGTTGAGAAATCAGCTGATAACCTGATGGGAGTTCTCTTGTGTGTTACTTGCCATTTTTCCCTTGTTGCTTTTAATATTTTACCTTTGTCTTTAATTTTTGTCAGTTTGATTACCATGTGTCTTGGTGTGTTCCTCCTTGGGTTTATCCTGCCTGGGACTCTCTATGCTTCCTGGGCCTGGTTGATTATTTCCTTTCCTATGTTAGGAAAGTTTTGAGCTTTTATATCTTCAAATATTTTTTCAGGTTCTTTCTTTCTTCTGCTTCTGGGACCCCCTATAATGCAAATATTTCCACATTTAATATTGTCCCAGAGGTCTCTTAGGCTGTCTTCATTTCTTTTCATTCTTTTTTCTCTATTCTGTTCTGTGTCAGTGATTTCCACCATCTGTCCTCCAGATCATTTATCCATTCTTCTGCCTCAGTTATTCTGCTATGAATTCCTTCTAGTGTATTATTCATCTGTTTGTTTGGTCTTTAGTTCTTTTAGGTCTTTGGTAAACATTTCTTGCATCATCTCAGTCTTCGCCTCCATTCTTTTTTTATAAGATTCTTTTTTTTAATTTATTTTTGGCCACTTCTATTGGTCTTTCATTTATTTATTTTCATCCATCTTTGTTCTCTGGCCTGTGTGAGCCTCCCATCGCAGTGGCCTCTCTCGCTGCAGAGCACCGGCTCTGGGCGCATGTGCTCCAGAGCTCCGGCTCGGTCATTGGACACACTGGTCCAGCCACTCCGCGGCACGTGGGATCTTCCCAGGCCAGGGATCGAACCAGTGCCCCCTGCATGGCAAGGCGATGTCCTTACCCACTGCACCCCTAGGGAAGCCCCCGCCTCCATTCTTTTTCTCATATCCTGAATTGTCTTCATTCTCATTCTGAATTCTTTTTCTGGAAAGTTGCCTATTTCCACATCATTTAGTTATTTTTCTGGGGTTTTTCTTATTCCTTCATCTGGGACATAAGTTTCTGCTTTTTCATGCTAATTAACTTCCTGTAACGTGCTTTTTTAGTCTCTGTGAAATTGTGTTTCTTCTTGTTTCTTCTGTCTGCCCTCTGATGGAAGAGACTAAGAGTCTTGTGTAAGCTTCCTGACAGAAGGGACTGGTAGTGGGAAAAACTGAGTCTTGCTCTTGTGGGCAGGGCCTTGTTCAATAAAGCCTTAATCCAACTATGTGGGTGGAGTTTCACTCCTGGTAGTTGTTTGGCCTGAAATGACCCAACCCTCAGGTCTTTGGGCTCTATGGTTAGGTTAATGGTGACCTCCAAGAGGGTTTATGCCTAGGGGGACCTTCCCAAACTAGCTTCTGCCAGTTTCCCCGTCCCTGTGGTGAGACCCTGTCAATTCACGTCTCAACAGGAGACCCTCCAACACTAGCAGGCAGTTTTGGTTAAATTTCCTGTGAAGTCACTGCTCTTTTCCTCTAAGTGTATGCAAAGTTTACTTTGGGCCTTCCAAGACTGGAGTTTCTGTTTTCCCTAGTCCTGTGGAAATCTTATAATCAAATTCCAGTAGCCTTCAGGGTCAGATTCCCTGGGAATTCCCGGTTCCTTTGTTGGATACCCAGGCTGGGAACTCTGATGTGGGCTTCAGAACTTTCACAACAGTGGGAGAACTTCTTTGGTATTATTGTTCTCCAGTTTGTGGGTCGCCTACTTGGCAGCTATGAGATTTGATTTTATAGCGATTGTGCCCCTCCTACCATCTCACTGTGGGTACTTCTTTGTCTCTGGAATTGTGGTATCTTTCATGGTGGGTTCCAGGGTCTTCCTGTCGATGATTGTTCAACAGCTAGTTGTGACTTTGATCCTCTTGCTGGAGGAGATGAACACACATCCTCCTACTTCACCATCTTCAGTGGGAAGCCACTTTCTTTTTACAGCAATTTTCATTGGACACACTGGTCCACCCTGCACGTGGGATCTTCCCAGGCCAGGGATCGAACCAGTGCCCCTGCATGGCAAGGCGATGTCCTTACCACTGCACCCCTAGGGAAGCCCCCGCCTCCATTCTTTTTCTCATATCCTGAATTGTCTTCATTCTCATTCTGAATTCTTTTTCTGGAAAGTTGCCTATTTCCACATCATTTAGTTATTTTTCTGGGGTTTTTCTTATTCCTTCATCTGGGACATAAGTTTCTGCTTTTTCATGCTAATTAACTTCCTGTAACGTGCTTTTTTAGTCTCTGTGAAATTGTGTTTCTTCTTGTTTCTTCTGTCTGCCCTCTGATGGAAGAGACTAAGAGTCTTGTGTAAGCTTCCTGACAGAAGGGACTGGTAGTGGGAAAAACTGAGTCTTGCTCTTGTGGGCAGGGCCTTGTTCAATAAAGCCTTAATCCAACTATGTGGGTGGAGTTTCACTCCTGGTAGTTGTTTGGCCTGAAATGACCCAACCCTCAGGTCTTTGGGCTCTATGGTTAGGTTAATGGTGACCTCCAAGAGGGTTTATGCCTAGGGGGACCTTCCCAAACTAGCTTCTGCCAGTTTCCCCGTCCCTGTGGTGAGACCCTGTCAATTCACGTCTCAACAGGAGACCCTCCAACACTAGCAGGCAGTTTTGGTTAAATTTCCTGTGAAGTCACTGCTCTTTTCCTCTAAGTGTATGCAAAGTTTACTTTGGGCCTTCCAAGACTGGAGTTTCTGTTTTCCCTAGTCCTGTGGAAATCTTATAATCAAATTCCAGTAGCCTTCAGGGTCAGATTCCCTGGGAATTCCCGGTTCCTTTGTTGGATACCCAGGCTGGGAACTCTGATGTGGGCTTCAGAACTTTCACAACAGTGGGAGAACTTCTTTGGTATTATTGTTCTCCAGTTTGTGGGTCGCCTACTTGGCAGCTATGAGATTTGATTTTATAGCGATTGTGCCCCTCCTACCATCTCACTGTGGGTACTTCTTTGTCTCTGGAATTGTGGTATCTTTCATGGTGGGTTCCAGGGTCTTCCTGTCGATGATTGTTCAACAGCTAGTTGTGACTTTGATCCTCTTGCTGGAGGAGATGAACACACATCCTCCTACTTCACCATCTTCAGTGGGAAGCCACTTTCTTTTTACAGCAATTTTTAGTGAAGTATAACTTACATTGAATATAATGCCCTTATCTATGTACACATATAGTTCAATGAATTTCAACAAATATACCTACCCACGTAACTACCGCCACAATCAAAACATGGAGCATTTCTGTCACTTTCTAACTGTCCCCTACCCTTTGCCAGTCGTTCCCATTTTTATCCACTTTAGATAACTTTTTCCTTTTCTAAAATTCCACTTAAACGGAGTTACAGAGTGCACAGTCTTGTGTGTCTGGCTTGTTTCGTTTAGCATAATTGTTTAGAGATTCATCCATATTCTTGTTGACTCTTTTTTATTGCTTAGTATTATTCTGTGATATGTCTTTACCACAGTTTCTTTTCCATTAGTTTCTTTGTGGATGTTTAGGTTGTCTTCAGGTTGGGGATATTATTACTAAAGCTGTTTCAACTATTAGTATGCAAATCTTTTGAGTGGACATATGTTTTTATTTCTTTTGAGTAGTTGTACCATTTTACATTCTTACCAGCAGTGTAAGAATTCCAGTTGACCCACATCCTGCTAACACTTGGTGTTATCAATATTTTCACATTTAGCCATTCTAATAGATAAATGTTGTATCTCAAATTGGTTTTAAATTGCATTTCTCCAAAGAGTAATAATGTTGAGAAGAAGCAAAGTCCCACAGTGACTAAAATAAAAACCATATTACAGAAAGTCAATCATGATGAAAAAGCAGAAAGTTATGTTCCAGATGAAGGGACAAGATAAAACCCCAGAAAAACAAGTAAATGAGGGCTTCCCTGGTGGTCCAGTGGGTAAAGAGTCTACCTTGCAGTGCAAGGGGCACCCAGTTCGATCCCTGGCCTAGGAAGATCCCACGTGCTGCAGAGTGACTGGACTGGTGTGCCCAATTACAAGCCAGTGCTCTGGAACACATGTGCCCAGAGCCAGTGCTCTGCAACAAGAGAGGTCACTGCAATGGGAGGCTCACACAGGCCAATGAATAAAGATGGATGAAAATAAAGAAAGAAAGAAAGAATCAATAAAAGAGGCCAAAATAAAAAAATAAAACAAGTAAATGAAGTGGAAATAAACAACCTTCCAGAAAAAGAATTCAGAATAATAATAGTGAAGATGATCCAGGATCTTGGGAAAACAATGGGATAAGATGCAAGACATGTTTACCAAAGACCTAGAAGAATGGTTCTTAACCCCAATGTTTCTTAACCCCATTTGAGTTCTGAGAAATGTTTGGCTTAAGGTTCCCATTAAATTTTCTTTCCTTAGTTGTTATCCTTGCCTGGCCTCCACAATGTTCAGATTGGTATTTAGCCAGAATTTCCAGGATATGAAAATTCTGGATCTCAGTTTCTCTTTCTCCTCTCTTTTTATACTCCCTGCTCTTTGGTGCCCTGTCCTGCATGTTCTAATTGCCTCCCCCTTGTTAAACTATGATCTCTGTCTCTTCAGCTTGGGATGACCATCAAGATGTTTTGTTTCCTCCTCTTTGTCCTGACAGGACATTTTGGGCATTTTGTCTGGAAAGAAAACTAGAGTGATTACCCTATTTGTTTCTCTTCTCTCAAGGATCACAGTCATGGACTTCCTATTGCTCAGTTTTAAAACATTATTTTCTTATGTTTTTCCCCCAGTTTTTTTTTTTAAAGTTATTTAAAGTTATTTAAAATGCTAGGGCAAGTCCCATATTAGTTATCTCTCAGGTGGAAACAGAAGTCTATCTGGTTTATTATTTTTGTTTTGTTTTGTTTTGTTTGTTTTACATTTGCTTGGTTACCTGTTTTAGTGCCATTTTTTGACATATATATTTAAATTTATTTTTTAACTGAAGGCTAATAGCTTTGCAGAGTTTTGTTGTTTAGTGTCAGATATCAGTATGAATCAGCCATAGGTAAAGAGTCTACCTTGCGGTGCAGGGGGCACCCAGTTCGATCCCTGGCCTAGGAAGATCCCACGTGCTGCAGAGTGACTGGACTGGTGTGCCCAATTACAAGCCAGTGCTCTGGAACACATGTGCCCAGAGCCAGTGCTCTGCAACAAGAGAGGTCACTGCAATGGGAGGCTCACACAGGCCAATGAATAAAGATGGATGAAAATAAAGAAAGAAAGAAAGAATCAATAAAAGAGGCCAAAATAAAAAAATAAAACAAGTAAATGAAGTGGAAATAAACAACCTTCCAGAAAAAGAATTCAGAATAATAATAGTGAAGATGATCCAGGATCTTGGGAAAACAATGGGATAAGATGCAAGACATGTTTACCAAAGACCTAGAAGAATGGTTCTTAACCCCAATGTTTCTTAACCCCATTTGAGTTCTGAGAAATGTTTGGCTTAAGGTTCCCATTAAATTTTCTTTCCTTAGTTGTTATCCTTGCCTGGCCTCCACAATGTTCAGATTGGTATTTAGCCAGAATTTCCAGGATATGAAAATTCTGGATCTCAGTTTCTCTTTCTCCTCTCTTTTTATACTCCCTGCTCTTTGGTGCCCTGTCCTGCATGTTCTAATTGCCTCCCCCTTGTTAAACTATGATCTCTGTCTCTTCAGCTTGGGATGACCATCAAGATGTTTTGTTTCCTCCTCTTTGTCCTGACAGGACATTTTGGGCATTTTGTCTGGAAAGAAAACTAGAGTGATTACCCTATTTGTTTCTCTTCTCTCAAGGATCACAGTCATGGACTTCCTATTGCTCAGTTTTAAAACATTATTTTCTTATGTTTTTCCCCCAGTTTTTTTTTTTAAAGTTATTTAAAGTTATTTAAAATGCTAGGGCAAGTCCCATATTAGTTATCTCTCAGGTGGAAACAGAAGTCTATCTGGTTTATTATTTTTGTTTTGTTTTGTTTTGTTTGTTTTACATTTGCTTGGTTACCTGTTTTAGTGCCATTTTTTGACATATATATTTAAATTTATTTTTTAACTGAAGGCTAATAGCTTTGCAGAGTTTTGTTGTTTAGTGTCAGATATCAGTATGAATCAGCCATAGGTATACATATGTTCCCTCAGTCTTGAATGTCCCTCCCATCTTCCTCTCCATCTCAACCCTCCAGGTTGTCACAGAGACCTGTTTGCATTCCCTGAGTCTTACAACAGATTCCCATTGGTTATCTATTTTACATATGGTAATGTAAGTTTTCATGTGACTCTTTCCATACCTCTCACCCACTCCTCCCTCCCCTCAGTGTCCATTAAGTCTGTTCTCTCTGTTTCTCCATTTCTGCTCTGAAAATAAATTCATCAGTACCATCTTTCTAGATTCCATATATATGTGTCAGTATATAATATTTATCTTTCTCTTTCTGATTTATTTCACTTTGTATAATACCTTCTAGGTTCATCCATCCCATTAAAACTGATTCAAATCCATTCCTTTTTATGGTTGAGTAATATTCCATTATACATGTATACTAGAGCTTCTTTATCCATTCATCTGTCAGTGGACATCTAGGTTGCTTCCATGTTCTAGCTATTGTAAAAAGTGCTTCAATGAACAATTGCATGTATTTTTTTTGATTTTTATTTCCTTAGATATTTTCTAATAGTGGGATTGTTGGGCCATGTGGTAGTTTTATTCCTAGTTTTTAAAGGATTTTCCATACTGTCTTCCATATGACTATCAATTTATATTCCGACCAACAGTGCAAGAGGATCCCCTTTTTCTCCACACCCTCTCCAGCAATACATGTCTGTAGACTTTTTGATGATGGCCATTCTGACAGGTGTGAAGTGATATCTCATTGTAGTTTTGACTTGCATTTCTCTAATAATGAGCAACATTGAGCATCTTTTCATGTGTTTGTTGGCTGTCTGTACATCTTTGGAGAGATGTCTGCTTAGTTCTTTTCCCATTTTTTGATTGGGTTGTTTGTTTTTTTGATGTTTAGTTGTATGAGCTGCTTATATATTTTGGAAATTAATTCTTTGCCAAGAGCAGAGTGTTTTAAGCATATGCATTGACAAGCAGTGTAAACATACTTTGAGAAGCTCAAAGTTCAATGTGAGATATGACCCTGTACACTTCTGTTCTGAACAAGAGCACATTGCCCAACAGCTCTGCTCTCTCACCGGCTTTCCTACCCTGCCATGCTGCTATCAAGGTCTGTGCAGAGCTGAAGCACTCCATTTTTCAATTCCTGTCTTTGGTAGGGAATTAAATGAGTGAAACTTGACCTCTCCTGCTCTTTTTTATATTTTTAAAAAGTTCCTACGTCTTACAACAGATTCCCATTGGTTATCTATTTTACATATGGTAATGTAAGTTTTCATGTGACTCTTTCCATACCTCTCACCCACTCCTCCCTCCCCTCAGTGTCCATTAAGTCTGTTCTCTCTGTTTCTCCATTTCTGCTCTGAAAATAAATTCATCAGTACCATCTTTCTAGATTCCATATATATGTGTCAGTATATAATATTTATCTTTCTCTTTCTGATTTATTTCACTTTGTATAATACCTTCTAGGTTCATCCATCCCATTAAAACTGATTCAAATCCATTCCTTTTTATGGTTGAGTAATATTCCATTATACATGTATACTAGAGCTTCTTTATCCATTCATCTGTCAGTGGACATCTAGGTTGCTTCCATGTTCTAGCTATTGTAAAAAGTGCTTCAATGAACAATTGCATGTATTTTTTTTGATTTTTATTTCCTTAGATATTTTCTAATAGTGGGATTGTTGGGCCATGTGGTAGTTTTATTCCTAGTTTTTAAAGGATTTTCCATACTGTCTTCCATATGACTATCAATTTATATTCCGACCAACAGTGCAAGAGGATCCCCTTTTTCTCCACACCCTCTCCAGCAATACATGTCTGTAGACTTTTTGATGATGGCCATTCTGACAGGTGTGAAGTGATATCTCATTGTAGTTTTGACTTGCATTTCTCTAATAATGAGCAACATTGAGCATCTTTTCATGTGTTTGTTGGCTGTCTGTACATCTTTGGAGAGATGTCTGCTTAGTTCTTTTTCCCATTTTTTGATTGGGTTGTTTGTTTTTTTGATGTTTAGTTGTATGAGCTGCTTATATATTTTGGAAATTAATTCTTTGCCAAGAGCAGAGTGTTTTAAGCATATGCATTGACAAGCAGTGTAAACATACTTTGAGAAGCTCAAAGTTCAATGTGAGATATGACCCTGTACACTTCTGTTCTGAACAAGAGCACATTGCCCAACAGCTCTGCTCTCTCACCGGCTTTCCTACCCTGCCATGCTGCTATCAAGGTCTGTGCAGAGCTGAAGCACTCCATTTTTCAATTCCTGTCTTTGGTAGGGAATTAAATGAGTGAAACTTGACCTCTCCTGCTCTATATATTTTTATATTTCCTACTTAATAAGAGCAGTGCAGGCTTTGGAACAAACAGACCTGGGTGTTTCACAGATTAGCTTCATATCTAGTTATTTGATATCTTGGACAGTTTTTTTTTTTTTTTTTGAGCAGTTAAAGTAAATATTTGAAGTTATATATTCAAATACTAAAGCATAAATGTTAATATTTAATTTTTAGAAAAATCACAGCAATTTCTTTTCTTGTGTTAACATAAATATTTGGGTTATGGTATGACAATTTTTTTAAAAAAATTTTGTTTATCTGGCTGCACTGGGTCTTAGTTGTAGCATGTGGGATCTAGTTTCCTGACCAGGGATCGAACCCGGGCCCCACTGCATTGGGAGCACAGAGTCTTAACCACTGGACCACCAGGGAAGTCCCTGGGTTATGGAAATAATACTTGAAATCTTTTAGGCACTTGGGGATAGACAGTGCAGAAAAATATAACACAGTTTTACTGTACTGCTATGTGCAAGAGAACAACCAAAATTATATCTGATTAAATATCCTATTTTCAACACTGTCAGCATTACTGACCTAAGAAAAAATACTGTGAAGAAATGCATCCCACATGACAGTTTAAAAGGGAAAGATTTTGTTGATAATAGTTCTTAAAATTTCAAATTCTTTTCAGTGTCTTCACTGAGATATAAAGTTTGAGGAGACAAAGTCTAAAGAAGGAACATTTCTTTTTAATCACTTTGGCTTTTTTTCAATACTCAAGAACTTTCCTGGTGGCCATTTAACTGGACAGTTTTTTGTTTGTTTGTTTGCTTGCTGGCTTGCTTGTTTAAACTCATCTACAAAACGGGAACACCAGTATTCAACTGGAAAGACAATTGCAGGCATTTGAGGAGGATTGTGAGCCTGGCCTTCTGCCTGACACACAGGGCCTCCTCAAAAACTAGTAGCTGTTGCAAAAAGAAATACAGAAGATTCAGTCCTAATGAGATGGATGAATCTAGAACCTATTATACAAAGAGAAGGACAAATACAGTATTCTAACACATATATATGCAATCTAGTAAGTTCATACTGATAAATACACATGCAGAGCAGTGATGGAAAAACAGTCACAGCGAATAGACTTATGGGCATTGGGGAGAGGGAAGAGTGAGTGAGAGGTACGGGAAGAACAACACAGAACCCTACACTATCTTATGTAAAAGAGATAACTATTGTTAATGCTCTGTGGGACTAAAGGATAAAACATGAGGGCTATACAATGGCCTGGAGGGATGATGGGATATACATATGACTAATCTGGAATTATACATATATGTAAACAACAAAACTCTGTAAAAGCAAAAAAATAAATAAATAAACTTGTGAAAAAGGAAAACTGGTAGCAGTGACTGCTGTTACTTTCATCTTATAGATTTTATCTAAGTTAACGTTTTGCTCAAATACTGCAGATTTGTAAACAGTGTTTTGCCTTTACAATATTGTCAGCACTAATTAAAACTCCTTAAATGGCCAGTGAAATGAACTGACATTGATTTTAATGCCCCAGCAAGTACTACCGTGGAAGGTTGGAGTATCCAATGTCAAAACTAAGACTAAATCACTAGGCTCAAACTTCCTTCCCATAAGATTTTTTTTCTTTTTTGGAGTGAAACTCACTAACATAAAATTAATCCTTTAAAAGTATACAATTCAGGGATTTCCCTGCTGGGTTAGTGGCTAAGATTCTGCACTTTAATGCAGGAGACCTGGGTTCGATCCCTGGTCAGGAAACTATATCCCACATGCTGCAACTAAGAGATTGCATGCAGCAACTAGAGATCCTGTGGGCCACAACCAAGACTTAGTGCAGCCAAGTAAATGCTTAATAAATGAATAAATGAGTAAATAAAGGTATACACTGAGTAGTATTCACTGCATTCACAAGGTTATGCAGAGAACCACTTTTATCTTCTTCCAACATGGTTCCATCACCCAAGAGAGCATCCTGTATGCAACTTCCTCTCCCCCCAACCCCAGTCTACCACCAGTTTGCCTTCTGTCCCTATAGATTTACTTATTCTAGATATTTCCTATAAATGGAGTCACATAATGTGGAGTCACATAATTTGTAGCCACTTGTGTCTGGCTTCTTTTATTTAATCTATTATTTTTGAGCTTCATCAACGCTGTAGAATTAGTTTCTTCTTTTTATGGCAGATTATATTCTATTGTATGGATATACTATATTTTGCTTATCAATTCATTCAATGACATACATTTGGGTTGTTTCCACCTTTTTGACCATTGTGAAAAGTGCTGCTATGACTATTTGTATATGTATATTTGAGTACCTGTTTTCAATTCTTTGCAGTATATACTTATGAGTGGGTCATATGGTAATTCTATATTTACTTTCTGAAGGATGCTTTTGGTTTTTGTTTTTTTTTTCTCCCAAAGGGAAAGGTACAGCCAGAGAAATGGTGCCTGAGAATTTACGTGAATGAGGCAACAGTCCAATTTGTGTCTATCCCTCTTAGTCAACCCTTAACCTTGCCTTTAACCTCTCCTTCCAGCAGAGAATGTGAGGGCTATGGCTCACTTACACACCTGGCCTCTCTCCACAGGGCTGTGTCTGGCTGTCCCTGAGAAAACTGTGAGATGGTGCGCTGTCTCGAGTCATGAGGCCAGTAAGTGCCATAGTTTTCGCAGCAATATGAATAATGTCCTTCCAGTAGATGATCCTCATGTCACTTGTGTGAAGAAAACCTCTTACCTTGAGTGTATCAAGGCCATCGCGGTAAGTCACTGTTGCCTAAGAAGAGTGGGAGAAAGTCCATCCTTTCTCCTTCTCTCTCTGTACTTGCTATAATTAGTTACTCCAGAATGACTTTCTCTCCAAAGGAACTAGATCTTGCTTTAGAAGAGGAAGAAATAAACTAAAGAATTAAAAGTACAGAGACTGTGTATAGATAAAAATATAGGTGCTCAATTACAACCAAGACTTAGTGCAGCCAAGTAAATGCTTAATAAATGAATAAATGAGTAAATAAAGGTATACACTGAGTAGTATTCACTGCATTCACAAGGTTATGCAGAGAACCACTTTTATCTTCTTCCAACATGGTTCCATCACCCAAGAGAGCATCCTGTATGCAACTTCCTCTCCCCCCAACCCCAGTCTACCACCAGTTTGCCTTCTGTCCCTATAGATTTACTTATTCTAGATATTTCCTATAAATGGAGTCACATAATGTGGAGTCACATAATTTGTAGCCACTTGTGTCTGGCTTCTTTTATTTAATCTATTATTTTTGAGCTTCATCAACGCTGTAGAATTAGTTTCTTCTTTTATGGCAGATTATATTCTATTGTATGGATATACTATATTTTGCTTATCAATTCATTCAATGACATACATTTGGGTTGTTTCCACCTTTTTGACCATTGTGAAAAGTGCTGCTATGACTATTTGTATATGTATATTTGAGTACCTGTTTTCAATTCTTTGCAGTATATACTTATGAGTGGGTCATATGGTAATTCTATATTTACTTTCTGAAGGATGCTTTTGGTTTTTGTTTTTTTTTTCTCCCAAAGGGAAAGGTACAGCCAGAGAAATGGTGCCTGAGAATTTACGTGAATGAGGCAACAGTCCAATTTGTGTCTATCCCTCTTAGTCAACCCTTAACCTTGCCTTTAACCTCTCCTTCCAGCAGAGAATGTGAGGGCTATGGCTCACTTACACACCTGGCCTCTCTCCACAGGGCTGTGTCTGGCTGTCCCTGAGAAAACTGTGAGATGGTGCGCTGTCTCGAGTCATGAGGCCAGTAAGTGCCATAGTTTTCGCAGCAATATGAATAATGTCCTTCCAGTAGATGATCCTCATGTCACTTGTGTGAAGAAAACCTCTTACCTTGAGTGTATCAAGGCCATCGCGGTAAGTCACTGTTGCCTAAGAAGAGTGGGAGAAAGTCCATCCTTTCTCCTTCTCTCTCTGTACTTGCTATAATTAGTTACTCCAGAATGACTTTCTCTCCAAAGGAACTAGATCTTGCTTTAGAAGAGGAAGAAATAAACTAAAGAATTAAAAGTACAGAGACTGTGTATAGATAAAAATATAGGTGCTCAACATTCATTAATAGTGAAAACAACAATAATAATAACATTTAAACAACTTGATAGATAAGGATGCAGTGAAAATACCCATGATAAAGCAAAGCCAGATTTCCTCTGAAAGAGAAAAAATATGTGAATACTCAGAAATAAACATGTTTTAGTATCACTATTATGAATTAATATTATTTTTGGAATTTCCCAGAAATGCAATGATATAAAATAATAGAGACAAACAAAATATCAATATTTTCAGATGCTTACCTGCCTAGAAAGTATAATGGAATCAAGAGAAATGTTACTATAATTGTTAATGAAAAAAGTAATATGGTAAATAATAAATATGTCATAATTAGTGTCATTTTCACATATCAACAGTCATCAGTTAGGGAAAAACAGCCCAAAATTGTGATTTCATTTATATTTAAGATGATAAACAGAAACATGTTTCAGGAAGATAAATTATATGAGAAATCTGTAAGATTTTTATAAATGCAATATAAAAGCCTGAGACAAATGAACAATATTTATTAATAAATTAAAACGTATGCCGTATTCACAGGAAGGCTAAACTTCATATATTTGATTATTATCCCAAAGTTGATTCATAAATTTAATATAATTTTATAAAAATTTTATTAACATTTTTAAAAGTCAATAAAATAAGTTTATAATTCTTAAGTATGGATGAAAATATAAAATAGTATTATGAAAAATAAAATGAGCAAGGGAGTAGCTGAGGCCTGCCTGAAACTATAACATATTTAATAATAGTGTTACAAAAAACAATGTCCTTGGACAGATGTAGAAGACCTAGAAGAGAACAAGATTTAGACACCTTCCCAGCTTTCTATACATACATCTATCTATCTAAGTATCTGTGTGATATGATGTGGATGCAAACTATGACTATCCAGCACTATGGTAGATTCTAGACTTAGTGGTTAGATCCACATAGATTCAGATCTTGTGTGACAAACAAACTTCCCAAACAAAAGACTAAGCAAGAACTCTCTAGTTGGACAACTGGATAGCCATTTAGAAATAAAATCAAATGAGGTTTTTAATCCATTTATCAAAATAAACCCTCAGCTAAACTTGATTTGACTAATGTAGCTAGATGCAACAAGATAAATCACAAAAGTAAACAAATTTGGAAATGTAAAAATTTTAAATCTCTGACAAAGAAAAAATAGTAAAGCTCCAAGCCTACAAAAAAGAAAAAAGTCTAAAACATATGATGTCATTTAAATTTAGAAGAAATGCAATGATATAAAATAATAGAGACAAACAAAATATCAATATTTTCAGATGCTTACCTGCCTAGAAAGTATAATGGAATCAAGAGAAATGTTACTATAATTGTTAATGAAAAAAGTAATATGGTAAATAATAAATATGTCATAATTAGTGTCATTTTCACATATCAACAGTCATCAGTTAGGGAAAAACAGCCCAAAATTGTGATTTCATTTATATTTAAGATGATAAACAGAAACATGTTTCAGGAAGATAAATTATATGAGAAATCTGTAAGATTTTTATAAATGCAATATAAAAGCCTGAGACAAATGAACAATATTTATTAATAAATTAAAACGTATGCCGTATTCACAGGAAGGCTAAACTTCATATATTTGATTATTATCCCAAAGTTGATTCATAAATTTAATATAATTTTATAAAAATTTTATTAACATTTTTAAAAGTCAATAAAATAAGTTTATAATTCTTAAGTATGGATGAAAATATAAAATAGTATTATGAAAAATAAAATGAGCAAGGGAGTAGCTGAGGCCTGCCTGAAACTATAACATATTTAATAATAGTGTTACAAAAAACAATGTCCTTGGACAGATGTAGAAGACCTAGAAGAGAACAAGATTTAGACACCTTCCCAGCTTTCTATACATACATCTATCTATCTAAGTATCTGTGTGATATGATGTGGATGCAAACTATGACTATCCAGCACTATGGTAGATTCTAGACTTAGTGGTTAGATCCACATAGATTCAGATCTTGTGTGACAAACAAACTTCCCAAACAAAAGACTAAGCAAGAACTCTCTAGTTGGACAACTGGATAGCCATTTAGAAATAAAATCAAATGAGGTTTTTAATCCATTTATCAAAATAAACCCTCAGCTAAACTTGATTTGACTAATGTAGCTAGATGCAACAAGATAAATCACAAAAGTAAACAAATTTGGAAATGTAAAAATTTTAAATCTCTGACAAAGAAAAAATAGTAAAGCTCCAAGCCTACAGAAAAATATATTCCCATCAGCTATAACAAAAGCTGTAGTCTAAAAGCTATATAAAGATGTCATTTAAATTTAGAAGAAATGCTTAAGAATAACAAGCTATAAACAAACTACTTACAGAAATGATAACTAATAGATGATATAAACAAGGAAGGAAAGCTCTTCATACTTTTTAATAATCAAAGAAATGCAGTTAAAACCCTCCTTAACACTTTATATCTTGTAATGTGACTTCTCTTAAAAGATAACATTTCTTGCTGGTAATTTTGCATGAAATTGGCATGTATTGTTATTTGCATTATAAATTATACATTTCTATATCATTTCCGGAAAAAATTTGGAAATATTCAGTAAGGGTCATAAAGATGCACACAAACTTTTATTTATTTTCTGTAATTTATTCACATACATATACATATATATATAACCTTATGTAATTGTGGGAGCTGGTTAAGAGGTGTCTGTAAGACTATTGTCTTTGCATCTGATAGTAGGACTTAAGGAGGAGGCAGTCAGGAGTGGGAAGATGTAGGTAAAGCAGGAAAGAGTCAGAAAACTCAGTCACGAGCTGGAGCACATGGAGATAGACTGAAATCTGTGGCAATTCTTGTTGCTTCTGACCGTAACGGTGTTCACAAGGCCCAGTGGCCTTCTTTGTCCTTTACCTTTGTATTAAATCTCTCATTTTCTTAAGGTGGTTTCTGATATGTGTAACCAATACAGGTTTAACTTGATATATGGATATATATATACACACATGTACACATATCTGAATGATGAAAGTCACTCAGTCGTGTCTGACTCTTTACAACCCATTAGCAAACCATGGAATTCTCCAGGCAAGAATATAGGAGTGGGTAGCTATTCTCTTCTCCAGAAGATCTTCCCAACCCAGGGATCAAACCCAGGTCTCCTGCACTGCAGGCAGATTCTTTACTGTCTGAGCCACCAGGGAAGCCCACATATCTGAATACACACTGTAAAATATATGTAAGAAAAGGATGGGATGGGGAAAAGGGAGTCAAGCATATGGAAACACAGTATTAAATTTATATGAAGCTAAATTACTTTGTGCCAATTAATAAATGATTAAAAAGCACTATATACACTAGCCAAGATAAGAAATCAACGCAAATGTCTATCAGTAGAGGAATGAATAAAGAAGATGCGGCATATATATGGGTGTGTGTCTATATATATATTTGTATATATACACAATGGAATATTGTGCACTTGTGCTCAGTCATGTCTGACTGGATTCAGTCGTGTCTGACTCTTTGTGACCCATGGACTGTAGCCTGCCAGGCTCCTCTGTCCATGGGATTCTCAAGGCAAGAATATTGGACAGGGTTGCCATGCCCTCCTCCAGGAAATCTTCCAGACCCAGGGGTTGAACCCATGACTCTTATGTCTCCTGTATTGACAGGTGGGTTCTTTACAACTAGTGCCACATAGGAAGCCCCAGTGGAATATAATCAGCCATAAGAAAGAATGAAATCTGGCCATTTATGACATGAAGGATGAACTCAGACAGTACTGTGCTAAGTAAAATGACAGATATATATATAACCTTATGTAATTGTGGGAGCTGGTTAAGAGGTGTCTGTAAGACTATTGTCTTTGCATCTGATAGTAGGACTTAAGGAGGAGGCAGTCAGGAGTGGGAAGATGTAGGTAAAGCAGGAAAGAGTCAGAAAACTCAGTCACGAGCTGGAGCACATGGAGATAGACTGAAATCTGTGGCAATTCTTGTTGCTTCTGACCGTAACGGTGTTCACAAGGCCCAGTGGCCTTCTTTGTCCTTTACCTTTGTATTAAATCTCTCATTTTCTTAAGGTGGTTTCTGATATGTGTAACCAATACAGGTTTAACTTGATATATGGATATATATATACACACATGTACACATATCTGAATGATGAAAGTCACTCAGTCGTGTCTGACTCTTTACAACCCATTAGCAAACCATGGAATTCTCCAGGCAAGAATATAGGAGTGGGTAGCTATTCTCTTCTCCAGAAGATCTTCCCAACCCAGGGATCAAACCCAGGTCTCCTGCACTGCAGGCAGATTCTTTACTGTCTGAGCCACCAGGGAAGCCCACATATCTGAATACACACTGTAAAATATATGTAAGAAAAGGATGGGATGGGGAAAAGGGAGTCAAGCATATGGAAACACAGTATTAAATTTATATGAAGCTAAATTACTTTGTGCCAATTAATAAATGATTAAAAAGCACTATATACACTAGCCAAGATAAGAAATCAACGCAAATGTCTATCAGTAGAGGAATGAATAAAGAAGATGCGGCATATATATGGGTGTGTGTCTATATATATATTTGTATATATACACAATGGAATATTGTGCACTTGTGCTCAGTCATGTCTGACTGGATTCAGTCGTGTCTGACTCTTTGTGACCCATGGACTGTAGCCTGCCAGGCTCCTCTGTCCATGGGATTCTCAAGGCAAGAATATTGGACAGGGTTGCCATGCCCTCCTCCAGGAAATCTTCCAGACCCAGGGGTTGAACCCATGACTCTTATGTCTCCTGTATTGACAGGTGGGTTCTTTACAACTAGTGCCACATAGGAAGCCCCAGTGGAATATAATCAGCCATAAGAAAGAATGAAATCTGGCCATTTATGACATGAAGGATGAACTCAGACAGTACTGTGCTAAGTAAAATGACAGAAAGAACAAACACTGCATTATTTCACTTACATGTGGAATCTAAAAGACAAAACAAATAAACAATATAACAAAGCATAAACAGAATCAAAGATATAGAGAACGAGCAGGTGGTTGCCAGAGGGGAAGTGGGTAGGAGGAGGAAAGATGTAAATGGTGGAGATTAAGAGAGATAAATTTCCAGTTGGAGAAAAAAAGTTTCCATAAGAGCTATGGAAATGATCTAGCCTCATTTTTGAGAAGAGGTGTGAGACTATTGCTTCTCTCAGAAGGAAGGAATCCTTGCCTAACAGATTCTTAAAGAGGAAAGCCAGGTTCAAGAGTGCTGGAAATGCCAGATGGAAATGGAGAAGAGGGCATCACAGGATGAGATGGTTGGATGGTATCACTGACTCAGTGAACATGAACTCGGGCAAACTCTGGGAGATAGTGAGGGACACGGAGGCCTGGCATGCTGCAGTCTATGAGGTCACAGAGTCGGACTTAAGTGACTGAACAACAACAACATGGATGGAAATATTCTGACTCATTAACTCATTTATCTGACATTTCCTGGACTCCTACTGGCAATAGGCACCAGGCTTTGGTAGGATGAAACAACACAACATTGACGTCCCCACCGTGGTGGAGCTTGTATTCCAAGGCGGAAGACAAGCAATAAATCGAAGTTTGTCAGATGGTTGCTAAGGGCTCAGGGTATTTCAAGGATTTGTGAGGTGGTAGTTTTCTTGTTTTTTCGTTTGGTTGGTTGGTTTTTTTTAAATTTTGGCCTCTTTTATTGGTTTTTTATTTATTTTCATCCATCTTTCATTTTTGGCCCATGTGGGCCTCCCATCACAGTGGCCTCTCTAGCTGTGGTCGCATGCGCTCCAGAGCACTGACTCACACCAATCCAGCCACCCTGCGGCACGTGGAATCTTCCCGGGCCAGGAATCGAACTGGTACCCCTTGCATTGCAAGGCAGACTGTCTACCCACTGGTCCACCAGGGAAGCCTTGTGAGGTGGTAGTTTCAAAAGCATGGCTAGGGAAAGGTTTTTTGAGCCAACATGAGAGTAGTGGAGGAGGTCTGAGCCATGAAAGTATCCTCAAGGGATACAAGTGACCCTGGCTGAGGGTTAACTGAGTCTTCTTTGGAGCTGAGGGGCTTGAATCACATCTAGCCTTTTCTCTTTCAGCTAAACGAAGCAGATGCTATGACACTGGATGGTGGTCTGGTGTATGAGGCAGGCCTGGCCCCCTACAACCTGAAGCCCGTTGTGGCAGAATTCTATGGGTCAAAAAATGGTGCGTCCTCTGTAGAGACCCAGGTCTCTGCTCTGACACAGTGGCTGTGGGGGTAGGCAGGGACTCTGTTGGTATTACCCTTGCAGGGAACAAGTTGCTGGGGTTCTTTGGACTGTGGGAGGCTATCACCTGAGCTGACCTGCAGGGGCTGGGACCTTGGCTCTCCCTGAGGAGCTGTGAACTTTGAACCTCCTGATAGGAATGCTATTGGTGCTGCTGAGTGAGAGGGCATGTGCTGTCCAGAGTCCATTGCCCACTCAGCAGGGCTGCACCAACGGGAGGCCTCTCTGGAGACACGTATGCCTGGAGAGTCTGCCCTTGTGCCAACTCCCCTGAAGGGGCTAGAGAACACAGGCGGTGAATGTTGTGAGGAGGGGCTTTAAGAAGCTGAAGAATGAGGCGCATGCCCTACTTGTCCATGAGTGTCACCAGTGCGTGTGTGAGCATAGCCTGCTTCAGTCTGAGTCCAACTTGCAGGTCCTGGCAAAATCCTTGGATGCTCTATGTACCTTCCTCCCACGCCTTCACCTTCATGTCTGTGCTGCAGACAGAAAAGCAGAGAAGGCAAGAAACAGTAACCTCTCAATGACTGGGAGCTGTGGGTCCTATTAAAAAAGAGCTCAAGTCTATTGCCTTGAAAAGGAACAGTTTTCTTTCTTCTGTCAATCAAGGGGCTTTTCCTTTCGTTTCCTGCCTGTTTACCAAGAGATGCTGCTGGTCTTAGAATGCCCTAACCCAGGTTCCACGGCACACACCCTAGAGGACTCATAGCAATGATGCAGTGTCTTCCCTTGGTCCTTCTTTCTCTGCTTTGCAGATCCGCAGACTCACTATTATGTTGTAACCATGGTGAAGAAGGGCAGCGGCTTCCAGCTGAACCAGCTCCAAGGCAGGAAGTCCTGCCACACAGGCCTGGGGTGGTCTGCTGGGTGGAACATCCCCATGGGGATACTTCTTCCCTCTGACTCTGACCCGGTTGAAGGAGGTAAGCTGGCTAGGGGGAGGTGCCCTCAGGCAGGGCTCCTACTGCTGTGACCTGCACAGATTGTCTTGGGGCCTTACAGTCACTGCCAGGTGTACGTGTTTCATAAAGTCCAAGATGGGGTGAGGACAGCCTGTTTAAATGTGCGCAGGCTGGGTTTGCTGTACCAGTGACCGTTGGAACTGGCAGCTGAGACTTCCCTTCCTTCAATAAAGGAGCCCTTGTCTCTAAGCTCCTGGCAGCCCCACATTCGTGGTAGCCCCAGTGTCTGGGTTTGATAAAGGCTGTCACAGAGGCATATGAAAAAGGGGAGCTCTCTTCCAGGAAGGCTCTGTAGAGTTGACCACCACCCCACCAGCAGGTAGGCTGCAGTGCCTTCAGTGAGGGCTTGGGGTGAAGGCAAGGGGAGTGAGTGGACCAGAGCACAGTTACGATGAGCCAACGTAAACCTAGGGAGCCTTTTCAGCCCCTGAAGGATGACAGTCAGATTTTCTGTGCTCTGCAAAAGTGTGTCTTTTTGAGCCCTGCAAACTCTGCAGCACTCATGTTTCACCTGTGTTTGGGCTTCAGAGGTCAGATAGGGTACTGTAGCCTGGGCCACAGCTATGGCCATGTTTCCCATATTCTCTTGGGATTTTTATCTTGCCTTGTGCCATTGGACGTCTGTCTGGGTGATTATGTTGGCACATCCCCACTCCCATGAGGCAAGTGAATGCAACCCCTTCCCATGAACTCCTGGAAGAGGGCTCTCTATGAGCCACCATGGGCCCTGGATGAGAAGAGGAGAGGAGTGACTGGCGCCGTGTCCTCTGTGTTAGTAACTAAGCCAGGTGAGGGGCACTGGGGCTGTAGCCTGGTTTGATGCTGCTCAGCAGCTTTCATACCCTGTGGTGGACAGGCTGGGAAGCTTCTCTTGGACTTGAGCTTCAGGCCCAAGGTGAGCCATCCATGCCCTTGGGCTGGGCACTGTTGGCCACCTCTACACACTCACTTCCTCATAACACTCCTGGGCAGTGCAGGCAGACCCCTTGGCTCTCACCTAGGGCCACTCACACACACACACACACTCACACACATAGCCCAGAGGCTCCACCAGCTCATGACCTGAGGTCCACGTATCTTTGTTGAGCAGCAGCAGCCAAGTTCTTCGGGGGCAGTTGCGTTCCCTGTGCGGATCAGATGGCCTTTCCCACACTGTGCCAGCTGTGTGCGGGCAAAGGGATGGAAAAGTGTGCCTGCTCCAGCCACGAACCATACTTCGGCTACTCCGGGGCTTTCAAGTGAGTGGGGGCCCCTTGCTCCCCTTCCTCTCTCTGATGTTGGGAGACTAAAGACAGGACCTGCCCCAGACCACCTGAAGTGTCAGGGTGAAACCCAGGATCCTGAGTACCTTCCACGGCACAGCCTCATTCCTGCCTGTCCTGAGGAGGAGTCTTCTCTGGGGTCGGGGGCAGAGCTCTCACCTCCCCAGAGCCTGAAGTCTGGGCCAGGGAGATCTCTGAAATCCATAGCCACAGGCTTGGGCACCCAACCAGGCCAAATATCGGGTCCTTCCCTGAGCCATTCTCTGGCTTCTCTGCCCGAGCATCTCCATGCTGGAGACTCGTGCTGTTTCTCCCCGTCTCCTCCTCAGCCCCTGCCTGTAGACACATTTCTGTGCTCCTTGCCCTGCAAGAGACACAGCTACCATTAGAAACCAGAGCAAAACTGACTGGGAATCCAAAGCTGTCTAGAGTTCTTATTCTCTATGGGCTGTGCTGTGCTATGTCACTTCAGTTGTGTCCAACTGTTTGTGACGCTAGACATCAGCACACCAGGCTCCTCTCTCTATGGGATTCACCAGTCAAGAATATTGGAAGAGGGCTCTCTATGAGCCACCATGGGCCCTGGATGAGAAGAGGAGAGGAGTGACTGGCGCCGTGTCCTCTGTGTTAGTAACTAAGCCAGGTGAGGGGCACTGGGGCTGTAGCCTGGTTTGATGCTGCTCAGCAGCTTTCATACCCTGTGGTGGACAGGCTGGGAAGCTTCTCTTGGACTTGAGCTTCAGGCCCAAGGTGAGCCATCCATGCCCTTGGGCTGGGCACTGTTGGCCACCTCTACACACTCACTTCCTCATAACACTCCTGGGCAGTGCAGGCAGACCCCTTGGCTCTCACCTAGGGCCACTCACACACACACACACACTCACACACATAGCCCAGAGGCTCCACCAGCTCATGACCTGAGGTCCACGTATCTTTGTTGAGCAGCAGCAGCCAAGTTCTTCGGGGGCAGTTGCGTTCCCTGTGCGGATCAGATGGCCTTTCCCACACTGTGCCAGCTGTGTGCGGGCAAAGGGATGGAAAAGTGTGCCTGCTCCAGCCACGAACCATACTTCGGCTACTCCGGGGCTTTCAAGTGAGTGGGGGCCCCTTGCTCCCCTTCCTCTCTCTGATGTTGGGAGACTAAAGACAGGACCTGCCCCAGACCACCTGAAGTGTCAGGGTGAAACCCAGGATCCTGAGTACCTTCCACGGCACAGCCTCATTCCTGCCTGTCCTGAGGAGGAGTCTTCTCTGGGGTCGGGGGCAGAGCTCTCACCTCCCCAGAGCCTGAAGTCTGGGCCAGGGAGATCTCTGAAATCCATAGCCACAGGCTTGGGCACCCAACCAGGCCAAATATCGGGTCCTTCCCTGAGCCATTCTCTGGCTTCTCTGCCCGAGCATCTCCATGCTGGAGACTCGTGCTGTTTCTCCCCGTCTCCTCCTCAGCCCCTGCCTGTAGACACATTTCTGTGCTCCTTGCCCTGCAAGAGACACAGCTACCATTAGAAACCAGAGCAAAACTGACTGGGAATCCAAAGCTGTCTAGAGTTCTTATTCTCTATGGGCTGTGCTGTGCTATGTCACTTCAGTTGTGTCCAACTGTTTGTGACGCTAGACATCAGCACACCAGGCTCCTCTCTCTATGGGATTCACCAGTCAAGAATATTGGAATGGTTCCTCTATGTGAAAGGATTTAAACCTTCAAAAAACAAAACAAAAAAACCTATTGCTTCAGGCTGCCTATGAAGGGGAAGATGAGGGTCCCCCTTTTGCACCATCTCTTCCCAGAGTTGCCTGAGATAGGGCTTGTGGGGCTCCCGCCTGCTTCATACCTGGGCTTGGCTCTGGGGGTTCGAAGCCTCCCCATACAGGGATGCTGCCTCTGTAAAGACAGACTGAAATCTGGGAAACTGTGGGTGGAGCCTTGTGAGCCAGTGGCTGGGACAGAGCCTGAGGAGGGAGCTGCTGGGGAGGGGTGAGCCGGTGCTGGAGACAGTGGCCCAACCGCAGCTGTACTGTTGCTCAGGTGTCTGCATGACGGTGTCGGGGATGTGAGCTTCGTGAGGCATCTGACGGTATTTGGTAAGTGCCAGACGGAGGAAGAGCCCTGTGGCCAGAGGAACTCCTTGCCTAAGTTTCCTTATATCTAGAGATGCGTAGTGCCCAGATCTTTAATGAAATAGAAGAGTTTCTATATAAACACACTTCCATTATTTGTTCTTTATTTGGCGCTCAGTCTGTTCAGTTGATAAATCTATTAAACAAAATTTCTAAACATTTAAACATTACTTATCAACTAATAAAGTAAGTTTTAATAATTACATTCTCTTAGTCACTTAAATACCAATTTCAGATCTAATCATGTTCTCCCGAATGTTCCCTTATAAATAGCTCCTACATGTTTTAATTGCCTTAAACTGACAAATTGTTACAATGATTTCAGAACTTGTTAGCACATCTACAATTAAATCTGTTGCCAAGCATTACTGCCATCGACAGAAGTATATTTCTTTATTTCTATGTTAAAAAACTTTCTGGGGCTTCCCTGGTGACCTAGTGGGTAAGGACACTGCCTTGCAATGCAAGGGGCACTGGTTCGATCCCTGGCCTGGGAGGATCCCACATGCCGTGGAACGGCTGGACTGATGTGTCCAACTACCGAGCTGCAGCTCTGGAGTGCATGTGCCCAGAGCCGGTGCTCTGCAACCAGTCACTTCAGTTGTGTCCAACTGTTTGTGACGCTAGACATCAGCACACCAGGCTCTCTCTATGGGATTCACCAGTCAAGAATATTGGAATGGTTCCTCTATGTGAAAGGATTTAAACCTTCAAAAAACAAAACAAAAAAACCTATTGCTTCAGGCTGCCTATGAAGGGGAAGATGAGGGTCCCCCTTTTGCACCATCTCTTCCCAGAGTTGCCTGAGATAGGGCTTGTGGGGCTCCCGCCTGCTTCATACCTGGGCTTGGCTCTGGGGGTTCGAAGCCTCCCCATACAGGGATGCTGCCTCTGTAAAGACAGACTGAAATCTGGGAAACTGTGGGTGGAGCCTTGTGAGCCAGTGGCTGGGACAGAGCCTGAGGAGGGAGCTGCAGGGGAGGGTGAGCCGGTGCTGGAGACAGTGGCCCAACCGCAGCTGTACTGTTGCTCAGGTGTCTGCATGACGGTGTCGGGGATGTGAGCTTCGTGAGGCATCTGACGGTATTTGGTAAGTGCCAGACGGAGGAAGAGCCCTGTGGCCAGAGGAACTCCTTGCCTAAGTTTCCTTATATCTAGAGATGCGTAGTGCCCAGATCTTTAATGAAATAGAAGAGTTTCTATATAAACACACTTCCATTATTTGTTCTTTATTTGGCGCTCAGTCTGTTCAGTTGATAAATCTATTAAACAAAATTTCTAAACATTTAAACATTACTTATCAACTAATAAAGTAAGTTTTAATAATTACATTCTCTTAGTCACTTAAATACCAATTTCAGATCTAATCATGTTCTCCCGAATGTTCCCTTATAAATAGCTCCTACATGTTTTAATTGCCTTAAACTGACAAATTGTTACAATGATTTCAGAACTTGTTAGCACATCTACAATTAAATCTGTTGCCAAGCATTACTGCCATCGACAGAAGTATATTTCTTTATTTCTATGTTAAAAAAAAACTTTCTGGGGCTTCCCTGGTGACCTAGTGGGTAAGGACACTGCCTTGCAATGCAAGGGGCACTGGTTCGATCCCTGGCCTGGGAGGATCCCACATGCCGTGGAACGGCTGGACTGATGTGTCCAACTACCGAGCTGCAGCTCTGGAGTGCATGTGCCCAGAGCCGGTGCTCTGCAACCAGAGGCCACTGTGATGGGAGGCCCACATAGGCAAAAGAACAAAGATGGAAATAAATGAAAGACCATAGAAGTGGTCAAAAACAAACAAACAAACAAAACTTTCCAAAATTTTGGGTAATTTATCAGAAACAAACAAAAAAATAGTATTTCAGATGAGTTCAGTTTACAGATTCTAGGTTTTATGACACATTGAATTTCTACCAGACACAGAACACATTTGTAACACTGAAGATGTTTAAATAAGAGCTGTATATTGCATGCTCTGTTCATTTTTAAAATCATTGTCTGCTACATAGAGGAGAATTTTGAGCCCTCACTTTTTCTGGGGGCCTTGGTTCCTTGCAGCCTGGTGTCTTTTCTTAAGATGAAACAGAAGTGTACTGGCTTTGTTCCCTTGCCCAGCCATTCATAATTTACTGTCCCCTCATTATAGCACATTGACCTGGTTTGTTAGCCTTTTGGCAATTGGTGCATATCTTATTATCAGTAATTTTAATTAGTGGGGTCATCTATGGGTCTCTTCTCCCCAAACCAAGTTATTCTCAATAGTTGTCATTGTTATTTTCTGTGACTACTCAAGCTGGCACAGTTAGGCCATGGGCAGAATCTTTTAACACTCTGGAGAACTGGAAACATCCTCACTTTGTGAAAACAATTCACTGTCCAAGACCATCCAGATTTCCCTTTGTTGAAAGTTGTATGTCCACTATTAAACACGATCTTCCTATTGTCTTTTAATAGGAGTTTCTGAGACACTATCTGCTGGGATTAGGGGTGAAAATGAGTATTTTTGAGCTGCTGTCACCACTGGGACCTAGAGAGATTGAGGTGGAAATGTTCTTTCTTTCTAAAGCTATTAGATCATATTGTTCTTTTAATTCTAATATTACCAAACTGTTTAAATTTTTCTTTTAATAATTTCGTTAAAAACTTTCTGGGGCTTCCCTGGTGACCTAGTGGGTAAGGACACTGCCTTGCAATGCAAGGGGCACTGGTTCGATCCCTGGCCTGGGAGGATCCCACATGCCGTGGAACGGCTGGACTGATGTGTCCAACTACCGAGCTGCAGCTCTGGAGTGCATGTGCCCAGAGCCGGTGCTCTGCAACCAGAGGCCACTGTGATGGGAGGCCCACATAGGCAAAAGAACAAAGATGGAAATAAATGAAAGACCATAGAAGTGGTCAAAAACAAACAAACAAACAAAACTTTCCAAAATTTTGGGTAATTTATCAGAAACAAACAAAAAAATAGTATTTCAGATGAGTTCAGTTTACAGATTCTAGGTTTTATGACACATTGAATTTCTACCAGACACAGAACACATTTGTAACACTGAAGATGTTTAAATAAGAGCTGTATATTGCATGCTCTGTTCATTTTTAAAATCATTGTCTGCTACATAGAGGAGAATTTTGAGCCCTCACTTTTCTGGGGCCTTGGTTCCTTGCAGCCTGGTGTCTTTTCTTAAGATGAAACAGAAGTGTACTGGCTTTGTTCCCTTGCCCAGCCATTCATAATTTACTGTCCCCTCATTATAGCACATTGACCTGGTTTGTTAGCCTTTTGGCAATTGGTGCATATCTTATTATCAGTAATTTTAATTAGTGGGGTCATCTATGGGTCTCTTCTCCCCAAACCAAGTTATTCTCAATAGTTGTCATTGTTATTTTCTGTGACTACTCAAGCTGGCACAGTTAGGCCATGGGCAGAATCTTTTAACACTCTGGAGAACTGGAAACATCCTCACTTTGTGAAAACAATTCACTGTCCAAGACCATCCAGATTTCCCTTTGTTGAAAGTTGTATGTCCACTATTAAACACGATCTTCCTATTGTCTTTTAATAGGAGTTTCTGAGACACTATCTGCTGGGATTAGGGGTGAAAATGAGTATTTTTGAGCTGCTGTCACCACTGGGACCTAGAGAGATTGAGGTGGAAATGTTCTTTCTTTCTAAAGCTATTAGATCATATTGTTCTTTTAATTCTAATATTACCAAACTGTTTAAATTTTTCTTTTAATATAAAGCTTTAAAATGTATTTTCTCTGCAACATGCTTGGTTCTCTTTCAGTATAAGATTTTGTCAACCTAAGATGTGACTTTGAGTTTGCTAGGGCTGCCGTGACAGAGTATAGTCATCTCTTGGTATACCAGCATCATCTTTTAATATTTGAAATAGTTCAGCTGAAATTCCATCACCTCCACTAACTTGTTCTTAGGCCCACTTGACTTCACACTCCAGGATGTCTGGCTCTAGGTGGGTGATCACACCATTGTGGTTATCCGCATCATTAAGATCTTTTTTGTATAGCTCTTTGGTGTATTCTTGCCACCTCTTCTTAATATCTTCTGTTTATGTTAGGTCCATATCATTTTTGTCCTCTATTGTGCCCACCTTTGCACGAAGTGTTCTCTTGGTGTCTCTAATTTTCTTGAAGAGATTTCTAGTCTTTCTCATTCTATTTTTTTTTCTATTTCTTTGCATTGTTCACTTTGCAAGGCTTTCTAATCACTCCTTGCTATTCTCTGGAATTCTGAATTCAGATGGGTAAAACTTTCTTTTTCTCCTTTGCTTTTCATTTCTCTTCTTTTCTCAGCTATTTGCAAGGTGTTACAAATTTTGCCTTTTTGCATTTCTTTCTCTTGGGGAGGATTTTGATCACTGCCTCTGACACACTGTTATGAACCTCTGTTCATAGTTCTTCAGGCACTCTGTTTACCAGATCTAATCCCTTGAATCTGTTTGTAACCTCCACTGTATAATTGTAAAGGATTTGAATTAGGTCATACCTGAATTGCCTAATGGTTTTCCCTACTTTCTTCAACTTAAGTCTGAATTTTGCAATAAGGAGTTTATGATCTGAGCCACAGTCAGTTCCCAATGTGATTTTTGCTGACTGTATAGAACTTCTCCATCTTCGGCTGCAAAGAATATAATCAATCTGGTTTTAGTATTGACCAGTGGCCAAACAGGACTGGAAAAGCTGAGTATTTTTGAGCTGCTGTCACCACTGGGACCTAGAGAGATTGAGGTGGAAATGTTCTTTCTTTCTAAAGCTATTAGATCATATTGTTCTTTTAATTCTAATATTACCAAACTGTTTAAATTTTTCTTTTAATATAAAGCTTTAAAATGTATTTTCTCTGCAACATGCTTGGTTCTCTTTCAGTATAAGATTTTGTCAACCTAAGATGTGACTTTGAGTTTGCTAGGGCTGCCGTGACAGAGTATAGTCATCTCTTGGTATACCAGCATCATCTTTTAATATTTGAAATAGTTCAGCTGAAATTCCATCACCTCCACTAACTTGTTCTTAGGCCCACTTGACTTCACACTCCAGGATGTCTGGCTCTAGGTGGGTGATCACACCATTGTGGTTATCCGCATCATTAAGATCTTTTTTGTATAGCTCTTTGGTGTATTCTTGCCACCTCTTCTTAATATCTTCTGTTTATGTTAGGTCCATATCATTTTTGTCCTCTATTGTGCCCACCTTTGCACGAAGTGTTCTCTTGGTGTCTCTAATTTTCTTGAAGAGATTTCTAGTCTTTCTCATTCTATTTTTTTTTCTATTTCTTTGCATTGTTCACTTTGCAAGGCTTTCTAATCACTCCTTGCTATTCTCTGGAATTCTGAATTCAGATGGGTAAAACTTTCTTTTTCTCCTTTGCTTTTCATTTCTCTTCTTTTCTCAGCTATTTGCAAGGTGTTACAAATTTTGCCTTTTTGCATTTCTTTCTCTTGGGGAGGATTTTGATCACTGCCTCTGACACACTGTTATGAACCTCTGTTCATAGTTCTTCAGGCACTCTGTTTACCAGATCTAATCCCTTGAATCTGTTTGTAACCTCCACTGTATAATTGTAAAGGATTTGAATTAGGTCATACCTGAATTGCCTAATGGTTTTCCCTACTTTCTTCAACTTAAGTCTGAATTTTGCAATAAGGAGTTTATGATCTGAGCCACAGTCAGTTCCCAATGTGATTTTTGCTGACTGTATAGAACTTCTCCATCTTCGGCTGCAAAGAATATAATCAATCTGGTTTTAGTATTGACCAGTGGCCACAGGACTGGAAAAGCTCAGTTTTCATTCCAATCTCAAAGAAGGGCAATGCCAGAAAATGCTCAAACTATTGCCCTCATTTCACACACTAGCAAATTAATGCTCAAAATCCTCCAAGCTAGGCTTCAACAGTACATGAACCAAGAACTTACAGATGTATAAACTGGATTTAGAAAAGTCAGAAGAACCAGACATTAAATTGCCAACAATTGCCACATCTTAGAAAAAAAACAAAAGCATTCCAGAAAAACATCTACTTCTGCTTTGTTAACTATGCTAAAACATTTGTGTGGATCATGACAAACTGTGGAAAATTCTGGAAGATATGGGAGTACCAGATCACCTTACTTGCTTCCTGAGAAACCTGTTTGCAGGACAAGAAGCCACAGTTAGAACTGAACGTGGAACAACAGACTGGTTCCAAATTGGAAAAGGAGTACATCAAGGCTATGTATTGTCACTCTGCTTATTTAACTTGTATGCAGAGTACATCATGCAAAATGTTGGATGAATCACAAGCTGGAGTCTGGGAGAAATATCAATAACCTCAGGTATGCAGATGACACCAGCCTTATGGCAGATAGTGAAGAGGGACTAAAGAGCCTCTTGATGAAGGTGAAAGAGGAGAGAGAAAAGCTGGCTTAAAACTCAACATTCAGAGCACAAAGATCATGGCATCTGGTGCCATTACTCCATGGGAAATAAATAGGCAAACAGTGGCTCTAGTGACAGACTTTATTTTCTTAGGCTCCAAAATCACTGCAGATGGTGACTGCAGCTATGGAATCAAAAGACATTTGCTCCTTGGAATAAAAACTATGACAGACTTAGACAATGTGTTAAAAAATACAGACATCACTTTGCCAATGAAGGCTTGTATAGTTAAAGCTGTGGTTTTCCAGTAATCATGTATGCATAAAGAAGACTGAGCACCAAAGAACTGATGCCTTCAAATGGTGATGTTGGAGAAGACTCTTGAGAGTCCCTTGGACTGCAAGGAGATCAAACCATTCACTCCAACAAGAAAAAAAAATCAACCCTGAATATTCATTGGAAGGACTGATGCTGAAGTTGAAGCTGCAACACTTTGGCCACCTGATGTGAAGAGACTAGTCACTGGAAAAGACCCTGATGTTGGGGAAAATAAAAGGCAGAAAGAGAAAGGGATGACAGAGGATGAGATGATTAGATGGCATCACTGACTAAATGCACATGAGTTTGTATGTGCTCTGGAAGATGGTGAAGGACAAGGAAGCCTGGTGTGCTGCAGCCAACTAAGCTTGCCAAAAAACAATTAAACTTTAGAAAAAAAACAAAAAGAAAATTCCAAAGAAAAAAAATCCTACTTCTGCTTTGTTAACTATGCTAAAACATTTGTGTGGATCATGACAAACTGTGGAAAATTCTGGAAGATATGGGAGTACCAGATCACCTTACTTGCTTCCTGAGAAACCTGTTTGCAGGACAAGAAGCCACAGTTAGAACTGAACGTGGAACAACAGACTGGTTCCAAATTGGAAAAGGAGTACATCAAGGCTATGTATTGTCACTCTGCTTATTTAACTTGTATGCAGAGTACATCATGCAAAATGTTGGATGAATCACAAGCTGGAGTCTGGGAGAAATATCAATAACCTCAGGTATGCAGATGACACCAGCCTTATGGCAGATAGTGAAGAGGGACTAAAGAGCCTCTTGATGAAGGTGAAAGAGGAGAGAGAAAAGCTGGCTTAAAACTCAACATTCAGAGCACAAAGATCATGGCATCTGGTGCCATTACTCCATGGGAAATAAATAGGCAAACAGTGGCTCTAGTGACAGACTTTATTTTCTTAGGCTCCAAAATCACTGCAGATGGTGACTGCAGCTATGGAATCAAAAGACATTTGCTCCTTGGAATAAAAACTATGACAGACTTAGACAATGTGTTAAAAAATACAGACATCACTTTGCCAATGAAGGCTTGTATAGTTAAAGCTGTGGTTTTCCAGTAATCATGTATGCATAAAGAAGACTGAGCACCAAAGAACTGATGCCTTCAAATGGTGATGTTGGAGAAGACTCTTGAGAGTCCCTTGGACTGCAAGGAGATCAAACCATTCACTCCAACAAGAAAAAAAAATCAACCCTGAATATTCATTGGAAGGACTGATGCTGAAGTTGAAGCTGCAACACTTTGGCCACCTGATGTGAAGAGACTAGTCACTGGAAAAGACCCTGATGTTGGGGAAAATAAAAGGCAGAAAGAGAAAGGGATGACAGAGGATGAGATGATTAGATGGCATCACTGACTAAATGCACATGAGTTTGTATGTGCTCTGGAAGATGGTGAAGGACAAGGAAGCCTGGTGTGCTGCAGTCTATGGAGTTGCAAAGAGTCAGACATGACTGAGTGATTGAACTGAGCTGAACTGAATGATACATCAGCATCTGGGTTCCTCATGTCCCTCCCATAAAACTGCAGTATTTGTGTATAACCTATGCACATCCTTTGCATACTTTCAATCATCTCTAGATTACTTATGATACTTAATACAAAGTAAATACTACATAAATCATTGCCTCTGTGGCAAATTCAAGTTTTACTTCTTGAAATTTTCTGGAATTAAAAAAAATCTTTCCTCTTCTGATGTGGAACCTACAGATACAAGTGGCTGACTGTAGCACACTGAGCAGCTTAAGCAACTGAAATCCATCCTTTGAGTTCTAGAGGCTAGCATTCTAAGACTGGGATGTTGGCAGGGCTGGTTCCTCCTGAGGGAAGGACCTGTTTCGTGTTCCCTCCACCCCCATAGCTTCCGATGTTTGCTGGCAATCTTTGGTGTCCTTGGCCTGCAGTTACGTCACCCCAATTTCTGTCTTTCCCTCCACATGGTGCTCTCCCAGTGTGTGTGTGTGTGTGTGTGTGTGTGTGTGTGTGTCCAAATTTCCCCTTTTAGGAAGGCCACCAATCATACAGGACCAGGAGCCACCCTATACCACTAGGACCTCATCTTTTTGTTTGTTTGTTTCCAGACAATCTTCCTTTACAAAAACAGACAACAAGCTAGATTTTGCACAAGGCTGTTGTTTTTCAACCCCTGCTCTTTCCTGTTTAATGTGTTTGTCTATATATGCATCAGTGCTAAATGGCTTGAATTATAGTTTTTAAGTAATGTTTCATATCTTCTAAGCCAAGTTCTGCTTCAACTCATTTTGCTTTTTCTCCAAAATGTGTCATTATTCTTGGTACATTGCAGTTCCATACAGATTTTTTTTTTATTGACTAAAGTCCATACTTTATTCAAATTTCCTAACTTTTTAGCTAATGTGCTTTTTCTGTGCTAGTATTCCATCAAAGATACCAGTTACAACCTCATCTTAACTAACTACTCCTGCACTGTCCCTATTTCTAAATAAGGTCACATTCTGAGGAACTGGGGATTAGGACCTCAACGTATGAATTTTAGGGGGACACAATTCAACCTATAACATCTTCTAATACCCAGACAGGGGAACAAAAGGGCCTGTTTCCCTCATATAGTTTTATGGTTCTTCTTTGTACCTATAGAGTGTCCTGACTAGGCCCCTTGGCCTCCCTCCGTCCCTCAATCTCCTGCCACCTTTCCCTCAGTCTCCAGGGGAGTATTACCACTTTAGTGGGGAACCTGAATTGTCCCCCATAGCATGGCACTGTGTCAGTCCCAGACTAGGTCAGACTTTGATGAGTTCCCTTAATCCTCTAAGTCTCAGTCTCCTCATCTCCAGAATGGGGAAATCACATTACCAGCCTCCCTCAGCTGTTATAAGGATGAAATGAAACAGCATAGAGAGCTTCAGCTCAGCCTTTGGTGTGCTATGAGCTCTCAGAAAGTCTTTGTTGTCACCATTCTAGTTAGCAGAGCCCTGGGCCGAGCATGCCTCCCAGCCATGGGTCTCTCTGCAGTGAGAATCCATTGTTTCATCTCCTGTGGGCTCAGCATTCTCCCCTGTCTAAATGTATTTGGAAAAGATTCTCTTTTAATTCTCTCCAGGCTGTTAAAATATGATGAAAGAAGACAGTTTAGGTGATATAAACTTCAAGATTTCTTGAAGTGGGTCATTCAGTCTCAATTCAGAGAAATGCAACACAGAGCAGAAGCCAGGAAGCTTTGACGGGATTAAGAATAAAGAACAAGGAAGAGAAAAATAGATAATATCTGATTGGCTGGGGCCACTTTGCCCAGGGTGAGAAGGAAGAAGGAAGGAAGTATAGAGCTCAGACTTGGCTAGGGTCTGGGATCCTGGGTGTCTGGCTAGACTGCATTTCTGGTTAAGCAGAACATGTACAGGCACAGGAAGTTACCTAAGTTTCAGTGGCGATGCAGCATCCCAGGCAGGAGTGGCTTCATCTTGGGCTTAGGAAGTTTTTATTCAAATTTCCTAACTTTTTAGCTAATGTGCTTTTTCTGTGCTAGTATTCCATCAAAGATACCAGTTACAACCTCATCTTAACTAACTACTCCTGCACTGTCCCTATTTCTAAATAAGGTCACATTCTGAGGAACTGGGGATTAGGACCTCAACGTATGAATTTTAGGGGGACACAATTCAACCTATAACATCTTCTAATACCCAGACAGGGGAACAAAAGGGCCTGTTTCCCTCATATAGTTTTATGGTTCTTCTTTGTACCTATAGAGTGTCCTGACTAGGCCCCTTGGCCTCCCTCCGTCCCTCAATCTCCTGCCACCTTTCCCTCAGTCTCCAGGGGAGTATTACCACTTTAGTGGGGAACCTGAATTGTCCCCCATAGCATGGCACTGTGTCAGTCCCAGACTAGGTCAGACTTTGATGAGTTCCCTTAATCCTCTAAGTCTCAGTCTCCTCATCTCCAGAATGGGGAAATCACATTACCAGCCTCCCTCAGCTGTTATAAGGATGAAATGAAACAGCATAGAGAGCTTCAGCTCAGCCTTTGGTGTGCTATGAGCTCTCAGAAAGTCTTTGTTGTCACCATTCTAGTTAGCAGAGCCCTGGGCCGAGCATGCCTCCCAGCCATGGGTCTCTCTGCAGTGAGAATCCATTGTTTCATCTCCTGTGGGCTCAGCATTCTCCCCTGTCTAAATGTATTTGGAAAAGATTCTCTTTTAATTCTCTCCAGGCTGTTAAAATATGATGAAAGAAGACAGTTTAGGTGATATAAACTTCAAGATTTCTTGAAGTGGGTCATTCAGTCTCAATTCAGAGAAATGCAACACAGAGCAGAAGCCAGGAAGCTTTGACGGGATTAAGAATAAAGAACAAGGAAGAGAAAAATAGATAATATCTGATTGGCTGGGGCCACTTTGCCCAGGGTGAGAAGGAAGAAGGAAGGAAGTATAGAGCTCAGACTTGGCTAGGGTCTGGGATCCTGGGTGTCTGGCTAGACTGCATTTCTGGTTAAGCAGAACATGTACAGGCACAGGAAGTTACCTAAGTTTCAGTGGCGATGCAGCATCCCAGGCAGGAGTGGCTTCATCTTGGGCTTAGGAAGTTACTTCTATAAATCCCTAAACAATTTGGGAGGAGCAGGAACCACAGCTGATGCTCTGCCTGTGGGTTCATGTGGGATTCCCTTCTCTAGAGAACCTGGCGAACCAAGCTGACAGGGACCAGTATGAGCTGCTCTGCAGGGATAACACCCGGAAGCCTGTGGATGACTACAAGGAGTGCCACCTGGCCTGGGTCCCTTCCCATGCAGTCGTGGCCCGAAGCCTGGATGGCAAGGAGGACTTCATCTGGGAGCTTCTCATCCAGGCCCAGGTACCCCCACCCCATACTTCCCTCCTGTCTAGGGGACTCTGGTTAGATTTGGGGCACTTTCCCTCACTCTCCTCCAGGCACTGTCGAAGTCCTGGGTGTTGGGCACAGTGGGAACCACACTACACATCCAGTCGTTCACTGACCAGCACTTGGTCTGGGTATGTGATGGACAGCAGTGACCATGAAACTCCCTCCCTTCGCATGACTGACACCCATGGGCCAAAGCCTCTGCAGAAGACCTCTGCTGTCCCATTTTATTCTTCTCAGTTGCAAAGGGGTCCTCAGGCTGCAATGCAGATGGCCCTTCCTCCATGAACTGCTCTGTCTTACCCCACTTGCAGGGACCCCTCAGCTGCAGGTTCTGACAGAGAGCATTCTGTGTTCTGTTCTGGTGGACCTCCCTCCCAGCTGGCCCTCCCCCACCACCAGTGCTGTCTCTGCCAGTGCCCTGTGCTCAGCAGTAGGCATTCAGAGATGAACAAGATGCAGGCCAACCCTGCGGTCACTCACAGATGACTGTGGAAGATACAGAGAACACACCACACACACAGAGCATCATTGCGGGATGCAGCCTTGTGCACATGAATCATGCACTTTGAAGAGACTGATTGCCAGGGTGTGTCTGCAGTAAGCTGTGGACACCCCCAAGGAGATGTGGGGGGTTGCCAGACAAGGCAATATGCAAAGCCACTGCAAAAGCAAAAAGCAGACATTTGTTTTTACAGTCATATATCTCCCTTTCTGTTCTCTTGGTTTTGGGTTCCCTTTTTAAGCTGAGAGAAGCCTGGCGAACCCAAGGGGGTTTTGGAAACTTCTATAAATCCCTAAACAATTTGGGAGGAGCTGGAACCACAGCTGATGCTCTGCCTGTGGGTTCATGTGGGATTCCCTTCTCTAGAGAACCTGGCGAACCAAGCTGACAGGGACCAGTATGAGCTGCTCTGCAGGGATAACACCCGGAAGCCTGTGGATGACTACAAGGAGTGCCACCTGGCCTGGGTCCCTTCCCATGCAGTCGTGGCCCGAAGCCTGGATGGCAAGGAGGACTTCATCTGGGAGCTTCTCATCCAGGCCCAGGTACCCCCACCCCATACTTCCCTCCTGTCTCGCGGACTCTCGTTAGATTTGGGGCACTTTCCCTCACTCTCCTCCAGGCACTGTCGAAGTCCTGGGTGTTGGGCACAGTGGGAACCACACTACACATCCAGTCGTTCACTGACCAGCACTTGGTCTGGGTATGTGATGGACAGCAGTGACCATGAAACTCCCTCCCTTCGCATGACTGACACCCATGGGCCAAAGCCTCTGCAGAAGACCTCTGCTGTCCCATTTTATTCTTCTCAGTTGCAAAGGGGTCCTCAGGCTGCAATGCAGATGGCCCTTCCTCCATGAACTGCTCTGTCTTACCCCACTTGCAGGGACCCCTCAGCTGCAGGTTCTGACAGAGAGCATTCTGTGTTCTGTTCTGGTGGACCTCCCTCCCAGCTGGCCCTCCCCCACCACCAGTGCTGTCTCTGCCAGTGCCCTGTGCTCAGCAGTAGGCATTCAGAGATGAACAAGATGCAGGCCAACCCTGCGGTCACTCACAGATGACTGTGGAAGATACAGAGAACACACCACACACACAGAGCATCATTGCGGGATGCAGCCTTGTGCACATGAATCATGCACTTTGAAGAGACTGATTGCCAGGGTGTGTCTGCAGTAAGCTGTGGACACCCCCAAGGAGATGTGGGGGGTTGCCAGACAAGGCAATATGCAAAGCCACTGCAAAAGCAAAAAGCAGACATTTGTATTTCTCTCAGACAGTCATATATCTCCCTTTCTGTTCTCTTGGTTTTGGGGTTTGTTTTTCCTTTACGCTTATATGTCTGTTTCCTTCCTTCATTGTTTCTTTTATCCTTTGAACAGATGCACTTTGGGAAAGACAAGGCAGCAGGATTCCAGCTTTTCCGCTCTCCTCATGGGAAGGATCTTCTGTTCACAGATGCTGCTCTTGGGTTTTTAAGAGTCCCACCTAAGATGGATGCCAAGCTATACCTGGGATATGAGTATTTTTCTGTCATCCAGCATCTGAGAGGTATGTAAGGTCCTGAGAAGGACCTGGAAGCTCAGGCGTGGGGCAGGATGGGGCCATGGAGGCTTTCCTGGGGCCTTCAAGCTCCACCTCACCCCACCCAGTCTGGCTTATGGTACCCAAGGAAGGGCCAGCTGTGCTGGGTTCATGCAGGGATGTTCTTCTGAGCTAGGGAAAGGGCCTGAATCTAGGGCCACCAAAGGGTTTGAAAGACCTTCAGAGTATAGGCAGTATGAGTAATAACAGTCCCATCTCCTTTGGGTTAACACCACCCTGCAGGGCAGCTTATTGACAAGGAATAGAGCCCATCCTAAACTGAGTGGGGACACTGCCTCTACCACTACCAGGAGCAGAGCTGGAATTTCAGAGGGTTCTAATCCAGCACCAGCCTTCCTTTGGATTGGATCTCCATGCTTCTTTCCTTCCTTCCTTCCTTTCTTCACTTTTTTCAGTACTTATGAAGCATTTACCAAAGCTGTTGTGATTGATGTGGACATACTTGTTGAGGGGTTGGGAGGAGAGCAAGCAGGCCCACCCAGAACAAATGACACTGGCGTCCAACTGGGGGACCCTCTCTGGATGGGAAAGCTTCCTGTGAGAGGACAGCCATGAGAGACCATGAGCTGGGCTGGTACAGGGGGTGATGTCTGAGTAGTGAAGTCAGGAGGGGTTTGCTCTGCCTCTGCTGCTCCATCTGGGAGCTGGATTGGCCATTTCTCCTGGAGCAGGGATGTGGGAATGAGTGGTGATGTGGGCGTGAGACACCTCCACTCTGCTGCTATTAGGAAGGGCCCAGTTGGACAGCCTCTCAGAAGCCACTGCAAAAGCAAAAAGCAGACATTTGTATTTCTCTCAGACAGTCATATATCTCCCTTTCTGTTCTCTTGGTTTTGGGGTTTGTTTTTCCTTTACGCTTATATGTCTGTTTCCTTCCTTCATTGTTTCTTTTATCCTTTGAACAGATGCACTTTGGGAAAGACAAGGCAGCAGGATTCCAGCTTTTCCGCTCTCCTCATGGGAAGGATCTTCTGTTCACAGATGCTGCTCTTGGGTTTTTAAGAGTCCCACCTAAGATGGATGCCAAGCTATACCTGGGATATGAGTATTTTTCTGTCATCCAGCATCTGAGAGGTATGTAAGGTCCTGAGAAGGACCTGGAAGCTCAGGCGTGGGGCAGGATGGGGCCATGGAGGCTTTCCTGGGGCCTTCAAGCTCCACCTCACCCCACCCAGTCTGGCTTATGGTACCCAAGGAAGGGCCAGCTGTGCTGGGTTCATGCAGGGATGTTCTTCTGAGCTAGGGAAAGGGCCTGAATCTAGGGCCACCAAAGGGTTTGAAAGACCTTCAGAGTATAGGCAGTATGAGTAATAACAGTCCCATCTCCTTTGGGTTAACACCACCCTGCAGGGCAGCTTATTGACAAGGAATAGAGCCCATCCTAAACTGAGTGGGGACACTGCCTCTACCACTACCAGGAGCAGAGCTGGAATTTCAGAGGGTTCTAATCCAGCACCAGCCTTCCTTTGGATTGGATCTCCATGCTTCTTTCCTTCCTTCCTTCCTTTCTTCACTTTTTTCAGTACTTATGAAGCATTTACCAAAGCTGTTGTGATTGATGTGGACATACTTGTTGAGGGGTTGGGAGGAGAGCAAGCAGGCCCACCCAGAACAAATGACACTGGCGTCCAACTGGGGGACCCTCTCTGGATGGGAAAGCTTCCTGTGAGAGGACAGCCATGAGAGACCATGAGCTGGGCTGGTACAGGGGGTGATGTCTGAGTAGTGAAGTCAGGAGGGGTTTGCTCTGCCTCTGCTGCTCCATCTGGGAGCTGGATTGGCCATTTCTCCTGGAGCAGGGATGTGGGAATGAGTGGTGATGTGGGCGTGAGACACCTCCACTCTGCTGCTATTAGGAAGGGCCCAGTTGGACAGCCTCTCAGAAGCCAGGAAGGTTAACCCTCCCCACCCCACTATCTGTGGGCATCTTTTGGATCCCTGATCCATCTCCACCAGTCCTACAGACAGAAGCTCCCCAGAGGGTGGTGTGGTGCGCAGTGGGCCAGCATGAGAAGGCCAAGTGTGACGAGTGGAGTGCACTGAGCGGTGGAATCTTGAGGTGCACCAGGGAGGAGACCACCGAGGGCTGCATCGCCGCCGTCGCGGTAAGGAAGACCCGCTTGTGCATTTGGGCTCAGACGCACAGCGTTGCTGCGCATCTGACCATGGAGACCCCCTTTCTCGATGTCTTCCCACCAACTGTGAGATGGAGACACACTTGTTATATGCTGCCTCCCTCTCCACCCCACCCCCCCGTCTCCAAAGCCCCACCCTGCTGCCCCCACATCCCCCTCCAGCTCCAGCAGGCAGGAACAGAGCAGCCCAGCACCCAGATCCTCAGAGCTCGGCTCCAGAGTCCAGGGGTCTCTGAGGGGTCCAGCCTAGGAAAGTGACATCCCATGGTGTGGTCAGGATCCTTGTGGACTGTTGAGAACAAATCAACCTTATCGGTTATCTGGACAGGTTAAACTCTTTTGTGTGTGTGTGATAAAATTATTACATGCTGGAAGAGAAATAAAAAGTAATACCATTTACAACCTCAGAAATTACAACTTCAGAAATTATTAATAATTTCTGAGTGGTGGTATTATATTGTTAATAACTGTTCATTTGAGGTAATATTTTGGAGATTAGAAAAAAATAAGTGTATCAGTAAAAGACTGAAAAATTGACAAACATAGAAAACACTGCAGTTTTTCTTGAGAAGATCATAATTGTGGTAAATCTCTCTGGGTAAGGTCTTGCAATCTATATAGTCTCTTGAATTTGTTAGTTATAAGGATTAGATGAATTTGAGTCCTTGTAATTCTACCTAGCATGTAATAAGCAATCAATAAATGTTAATAGTTATTATTTCAGTTCTTGGACATGATTGGCACACTTCCTTAAGTAATGAAACATTCATTTAGAATGTTTTTAATGGCTGCATAATAGTTTTCCAAATATTTATGCCTCATTTTAAAAAAATTTTGGCATCTTTTATTGGTTTTTAATTTATTTATTTTCATCTATCTTTATTCTTTGGCTCCTAATGGGCTCCCATTGCAGTGGCCTCTCTCCTTGTAGAGCACCAGCTCTGGGCATGTGTGCTCCAGAGCATGGGCTAGTAACTGGACATACCAGTCCAGCTCTTCTGTAGCATGTGGGATCTTCCCAGGCCAGGGATCAAACCAGCGCTCTTTGCACTGCAAGGCAGACTCTTTACCCACTGGAACACCAGGGAAGCCTTGCCTCAAGTTATTTAACCAATTTCTAAATGTCTATACTTGAATTATTTCTGAATCTTTTTCTGTTATAGATAATATGGGATTGGAGATTTTTGTTCTATACCCATCAATATTTCTTTCTTTCCTTTTTTTTTTTTTAAACCTTTATTTTACTTTTAACTTTTACAGAGTTTCGTTGTTCACAGACATGCATGTTCTCAGACTAGTCACATGTACACCCCCCCCACCTCCCGACCATCACACAGCACCCCTGAAGGATCCCCTTTTCTCACAGAGCAATGACTAGAGCTATTTTCTTCACTTATGATAGTACAGGCCTTCATGTTACTTCCTTTACGCCTCTCACCCACTGTTCCTTCCCCACAATGTCCATATGTCCACTGTCCATGTCTGTCTTGCTGTCACTTCACTGCATGTGCCATCATCACCATCCAACTAGATTCCATATATATGTGTTAATATACTGTATTTGTCCTTCTCTTTCTGACTGACTTCACTTTTTAGGATATGTTCTAGATCCAGCCACCTCATGAGGGCTGATTCTTCTGCATTTCTCTTTACAGCTGTGTAGTATTCCATTGTATATATGTACCAGAGCTTTTGGATCCATTCGTTCGTTGATGGGCATCTAGGTTCCTTCCATGTTCTAGCTAATGTATAGAGAGCTGCAATGAACATTGGGGTACAGATGCTTCTTTCAGTTTTGATTTCATCAGGGTATTTTAGCTTCTATTTTAGTTTCCTAGCATGTAATAAGCAAAAAAACATTCCTTAAGTAATGAAACATTCATTTAGAATGTTTTTAATGGCTGCATAATAGTTTTCCAAATATTTATGCCTCATTTTAAAAAAATTTTGGCATCTTTTATTGGTTTTTAATTTATTTATTTTCATCTATCTTTATTCTTTGGCTCCTAATGGGCTCCCATTGCAGTGGCCTCTCTCCTTGTAGAGCACCAGCTCTGGGCATGTGTGCTCCAGAGCATGGGCTAGTAACTGGACATACCAGTCCAGCTCTTCTGTAGCATGTGGGATCTTCCCAGGCCAGGGATCAAACCAGCGCTCTTTGCACTGCAAGGCAGACTCTTTACCCACTGGAACACCAGGGAAGCCTTGCCTCAAGTTATTTAACCAATTTCTAAATGTCTATACTTGAATTATTTCTGAATCTTTTTCTGTTATAGATAATATGGGATTGGAGATTTTTGTTCTATACCCATCAATATTTCTTTCTTTCCTTTTTTTTTTTTTAAACCTTTATTTTACTTTTAACTTTTACAGAGTTTCGTTGTTCACAGACATGCATGTTCTCAGACTAGTCACATGTACACCCCCCCCACCTCCCGACCATCACACAGCACCCCTGAAGGATCCCCTTTTCTCACAGAGCAATGACTAGAGCTATTTTCTTCACTTATGATAGTACAGGCCTTCATGTTACTTCCTTTACGCCTCTCACCCACTGTTCCTTCCCCACAATGTCCATATGTCCACTGTCCATGTCTGTCTTGCTGTCACTTCACTGCATGTGCCATCATCACCATCCAACTAGATTCCATATATATGTGTTAATATACTGTATTTGTCCTTCTCTTTCTGACTGACTTCACTTTTTAGGATACGTTCTAGATCCAGCCACCTCATGAGGGCTGATTCTTCTGCATTTCTCTTTACAGCTGTGTAGTATTCCATTGTATATATGTACCAGAGCTTTTGGATCCATTCGTTCGTTGATGGGCATCTAGGTTCCTTCCATGTTCTAGCTAATGTATAGAGAGCTGCAATGAACATTGGGGTACAGATGCTTCTTTCAGTTTTGATTTCATCAGGGTATAAGCCTAAGAGTGGGATTGCTGGGTCATATGGTGCTTCTATTTTTAGTTTTTTAAGAAATCTCCAGACTGTCTTCCATAGAGGCTGTATCAATTTACACTCCCACCAGCAATGCAGGAGTGTTCCCTTTTCTCCGCAGCCTCTCCAGCATTTATTGTCTGTCGATTTGTGGATGATGGCCATTCTGACGGGTGTGAGGTGATATCTCATTGTAGTTTGATTTGCATTTCTCTAATTATTAGTGAAGTTGAGCATCGTTTCATGTGTTTTTGGGCCATCTGTATGTCATCGTTGGAGAGGTGTCTGTTTAGGTCCTTTTCCCATTTTTTGATTGGGATGTTCGTTTTTCCGGTGCTGAGTTGTCTGAGTTGCTGAGTTGTCTGAGTTGTTGTAGATTTTGGAGATTAATTCTTTGTCTGTTGTTTCATTTGCTATGGTTTTCTCCCACTCTGTGGGCTGTCTGTTCAGCTTTTTTGTAATTTCTTTAGCTGTACAAAAGCTTTTAAGTTTCATTAGGTCCCACATGTTCATTTGTCTTTTTAGTTCCACTATTCTAGTAGGTGGGTCAGAGAAGATCTTGCTTTGATTGATGTCCTTGAGGGTTTTGCCTATATTCTCCTCTAAGAGTTTGATGGTTTCTGGCCTTACATTTAAGTCTTTAATCCATTTTGAGTTGATCTTTGTGTATGGTGTCAGGGTATGTTCCAACTTCGTTTTCTTGCATGTAGCTGTCCAATTTTCCCAGCACCATTTGTTGAAGAGGCTGTCTTTGTCCCATTTTATATGTTCGCCTCCTTTGTCAAAAATAAGGTACCCATAGGTGCGTGGGTTGATCTCTGGGTTCTCGATCTTGTTCCATTTTGATAGGTGTGACCATGTCCATTACTGTTCTTGCACTATGAGGGCTGTATTCTGTTCCTTCTCTTTCTGACTGACTTCACTTTTTAGGATATGTTCTAGATCCAGCCACCTCATGAGGGCTGATTCTTCTGCATTTCTCTTTACAGCTGTGTAGTATTCCATTGTATATATGTACCAGAGCTTTTGGATCCATTCGTTCGTTGATGGGCATCTAGGTTCCTTCCATGTTCTAGCTAATGTATAGAGAGCTGCAATGAACATTGGGGTACAGATGCTTCTTTCAGTTTTGATTTCATCAGGGTATAAGCCTAAGAGTGGGATTGCTGGGTCATATGGTGCTTCTTTTTTTAGTTTTTTAAGAAATCTCCAGACTGTCTTCCATAGAGGCTGTATCAATTTACACTCCCACCAGCAATGCAGGAGTGTTCCCTTTTCTCCGCAGCCTCTCCAGCATTTATTGTCTGTCGATTTGTGGATGATGGCCATTCTGACGGGTGTGAGGTGATATCTCATTGTAGTTTGATTTGCATTTCTCTAATTATTAGTGAAGTTGAGCATCGTTTCATGTGTTTTTGGGCCATCTGTATGTCATCGTTGGAGAGGTGTCTGTTTAGGTCCTTTTCCCATTTTTTGATTGGGATGTTCGTTTTTCCGGTGCTGAGTTGTCTGAGTTGCTGAGTTGTCTGAGTTGTTGTAGATTTTGGAGATTAATTCTTTGTCTGTTGTTTCATTTGCTATGGTTTTCTCCCACTCTGTGGGCTGTCTGTTCAGCTTTTTTGTAATTTCTTTAGCTGTACAAAAGCTTTTAAGTTTCATTAGGTCCCACATGTTCATTTGTCTTTTTAGTTCCACTATTCTAGTAGGTGGGTCAGAGAAGATCTTGCTTTGATTGATGTCCTTGAGGGTTTTGCCTATATTCTCCTCTAAGAGTTTGATGGTTTCTGGCCTTACATTTAAGTCTTTAATCCATTTTGAGTTGATCTTTGTGTATGGTGTCAGGGTATGTTCCAACTTCGTTTTCTTGCATGTAGCTGTCCAATTTTCCCAGCACCATTTGTTGAAGAGGCTGTCTTTGTCCCATTTTATATGTTCGCCTCCTTTGTCAAAAATAAGGTACCCATAGGTGCGTGGGTTGATCTCTGGGTTCTCGATCTTGTTCCATTGGTCGATATTTCTGTTTTTGTGCCAGTACCATACTGTCTTGATGACTGTTGCTTTGTAGTAGAGTCTGAAGTTGGGGAGGCTGATCCCCCCAGCTCCATTCTTCTTCCTGAGGATTGCTTTGGCTATTCGAGGTCTTTTGTGTTTCCATATGAACTGTGTTATTCGTTGGTCTAGTTCTGTGAAGAATGTTATTGGAAGTTTGATAGGGATCGCATTGAATCTATAGATGACATTTGGTAGTATGGTCATTTTCACAATATTGATTCTCCTGACCCAGGAACACGGAATATTTCTCCATCTGTTTAACTCTTCTTTAATGTCTCTGATGAGTGTCTTGTAATTTTCTGTGTACAGTTCTTTTGTTTCTTTGGGTAGGTTTATTCCTAGATATTTGATTCTTTTGGTTGCGATGGTGAAGGGGATTGCCTCTTTGATTTCATTTTCTGATTTTTCATTGTTTGTGTATAGGAACGCCAGTGATTTCTTTTTTTTTTTTTTTTTTTTAAACCTTTATTTTACTTTTAACTTTTACAGAGTTTTGTTGTTCACAGACATGCATGTTCTCAGATTAGTCACATGTATATCCCCCCCTTCCCTCCCCTCCCGACCATCACACAGCACCCCTGAAGGATCCCCTTTTCTCACAGAGCAATGACTAGAGCTATTTTCTTCACTTATGATAGTACAGGCCTTCATGCTACTTCCCTTACGCCTCTCAACCACTGTTCCTTCCCCACAATGTCCATATGTCCACTGTCCATGTCTGTCTTTCTGTTGCTTCACTGCATGTGCCATCATCACCATCCTACTAGATTCCATATATATGTGTTAATATACTGTATTTGTCCTTCTCTTTCTGACTGACTTCACTTTTTAGGATACGTTCTAGATCCAGCCACCTCATGAGGGCTGATTCTTCTGCATTTCTCTTTACAGCTGTGTAGTATTCCATTGTATATATGTACCAGAGCTTTTGGATCCATTCGTTCGTCGATGGGCATCTAGGTTCCTTCCATGTTCTAGCTATTGTATAGAGAGCTGCAATGAACATTGGGGTACAGGTGCTTCTTTCAGTTTTGATTTCATCAGGGTATAAGCCTAAGAGTGGGATTGCTGGGTCATATGGTGCTTCTATTTTTAGTTTTTTAAGAAATCTCCAGACTGTCTTCCATAGAGGCTGTATCAATTTACACTCCCACCAGCAATGCAGGAGGGTTCCCTTTTCTCCGCAGCCTCTCCAGCATTTATTGTCTGTCGATTTGTGGATGATGGCCATTCTGACGGGTGTGAGATGACATCTCATTGTAGTTTTGATTTGCATTTCTCTAATTATTAGTGAAGTTGAGCATCGTTTCATGTGTTTTTGGGCCATCTGTATGTCATCGTTGGAGAGGTGTCTGTTTAGGTCCTTTTCCCATTTTTTGATTGGGTTGTTCGTTTTTCCAGTGCTGAGTTGTCTGAGTTGCTTGTAGATTTTGGAGATTAATTCTTTGTCTGTTGTTTCATTTGCTATGATTTTCTCCCACTCTGTGGGGTGTCTGTTGAACTTTTTTGTAATTTCTTTAGCTGTACAAAAGCTTTTAAGTTTCATTAGGTCCCACATGTTCATTTGTCTTTTTAGTTCCACTATTCTAGTGGGTGGGTCAGAGAAGATCTTGCTTTGATTGATGTCCTTGAGGGTTTTGCCTATATTCTCCTCTAAGAGTTTGATGGTTTCTGGCCTTACATTTAAGTCTTTAATCCATTTTGAGTTGATCTTTGTGTATGGTGTCAGGGTATGTTCCAATTTCATTTTCTTGCATGTAGCTGTCCAATTTTCCCAGCACCATTTGTTGAAGAGGCTGTCTTTGTCCCATTTTATATGTTCGCCTCCTTTGTCAAAAATAAGGTACCCATAGGTGCGTGGGTTGATCTCTGGGTTCTCGATCTTGTTCCATTGGTCGATATTTCTGTTTTTTTGCCAGTACCATACTGTCTTGATGACTGTTGCTTTGTAGTAGAGTCTGAAGTTGGGGAGGCTGATCCCCCCAGCTCCATTCTTCTTCCTGAGGATTGCTTTGGCTATTCGAGGTCTTTTGTGTTTCCATATGAACTGTGTTATTCGTTGGTCTAGTTCTGTGAAGAATGTTATTGGAAGCTTGATAGGGATCGCATTGAATCTATAGATGACATTTGGTAGTATGGTCATTTTTACAATATTGATTCTCCTGACCCAGGAACACGGAATATTTCTCCATCTGTTTAAGTCTTCTTTAATGTCTCTGATGAGTGTCTTGTAATTTTCTGTGTACAGTTCTTTTGTTTCTTTGGGTAGGTTTATTCCTAGATATTTGATTCTTTTGGTTGCAATGGTGAAGGGGATTGCCTCTTTGATTTCATTTTCTGATTTTTCATTGTTTGTGTATAGGAATGCCAGTGATTTCTGTATATTGATTTTGTATCCTGCGACTTTGCTGAATTCGCTGATTAACTCTAGTAGTTTTGTAATAGTGTCTTTGGGATTTTCTCCCACTCTGTGGGGTGTCTGTTGAACTTTTTTGTAATTTCTTTAGCTGTACAAAAGCTTTTAAGTTTCATTAGGTCCCACATGTTCATTTGTCTTTTTAGTTCCACTATTCTAGTGGGTGGGTCAGAGAAGATCTTGCTTTGATTGATGTCCTTGAGGGTTTTGCCTATATTCTCCTCTAAGAGTTTGATGGTTTCTGGCCTTACATTTAAGTCTTTAATCCATTTTGAGTTGATCTTTGTGTATGGTGTCAGGGTATGTTCCAATTTCATTTTCTTGCATGTAGCTGTCCAATTTTCCCAGCACCATTTGTTGAAGAGGCTGTCTTTGTCCCATTTTATATGTTCGCCTCCTTTGTCAAAAATAAGGTACCCATAGGTGCGTGGGTTGATCTCTGGGTTCTCGATCTTGTTCCATTGGTCGATATTTCTGTTTTTGTGCCAGTACCATACTGTCTTGATGACTGTTGCTTTGTAGTAGAGTCTGAAGTTGGGGAGGCTGATCCCCCCAGCTCCATTCTTCTTCCTGAGGATTGCTTTGGCTATTCGAGGTCTTTTGTGTTTCCATATGAACTGTGTTATTCGTTGGTCTAGTTCTGTGAAGAATGTTATTGGAAGCTTGATAGGGATCGCATTGAATCTATAGATGACATTTGGTAGTATGGTCATTTTTACAATATTGATTCTCCTGACCCAGGAACACGGAATATTTCTCCATCTGTTTAAGTCTTCTTTAATGTCTCTGATGAGTGTCTTGTAATTTTCTGTGTACAGTTCTTTTGTTTCTTTGGGTAGGTTTATTCCTAGATATTTGATTCTTTTGGTTGCAATGGTGAAGGGGATTGCCTCTTTGATTTCATTTTCTGATTTTTCATTGTTTGTGTATAGGAATGCCAGTGATTTCTGTATATTGATTTTGTATCCTGCGACTTTGCTGAATTCGCTGATTAACTCTAGTAGTTTTGTAATAGTGTCTTTGGGATTTTCTATGTATAATATCATGTCATCTGCAAATAGAGAGAGTTTGACTTCTTCTTTTCCAATCTGGATTCCTTTGATCTCTTTCTCTTCTCTTATTGCTGTTGCTAGAACTTCCAGGGCTATGTTGAATAAGAGTGGTGAAAGTGGACACCCTTGTCTTGTTCCTGATCTTAGAGGGAGTGTTTTGAGTTTTTCACCATTGAGGATAATGTTCGCTGTGGGCTTCTCATATATGGCTTTCACTATGTTAAGATAAGTTCCTTCTATACCCATTTTTTGAAGAGTTTTTATCATAAATGGATGCTGTACTTTGTCAAAGGCTTTTTCTGCATCTATTGAGATGATCATGTGATTTTTGTCTCTCAATTTGTTGATATGGTGTATCACATTGATTGATTTGCGATGTTGAAGAATTCTTGCATGCCTGGGATGAACCCAACTTGATCGTGATGAATGAGCTTTTTGATGTGTTGCTGAATTCTGTTTGCTAGAATTTTGTTGAGGATTTTGGCATCTAGATTCATCAGTGAAATTGGCCTATAATTTTCTTTTTTTGTGATGTCTTTTCCTGGCTTTGGTATCAGGGTGATGGTGGCCTCTTAGAATGTGTTTGGAAGTGTTCCTTCCTGGGCAATGTTTTGGAAGAGTTTTAGAAGGACAGGCATTAGCTCTTCTTTAAATGTTTGGTAGAATTCACTTGTGAAACCATCTGGCCCTGGGCTTTTATTTTTGGGTAGATTTTTGATCACAAGGTCGATTTCTGAGCTTGTGATTGGCTTGTTCATAGTTTCTATTTCTTCCCGGTTGAGTCTTGGGAGATTAATCTTCTCTAAGAAACTGTCCATTTCTTCCAGGTTGTGCAATTTGTTGCCATAGAGTTGTTCATAATAGTCTCTTATAATCCTTTGGATTTCTGCATTATCCGTTGTAATCTCTCCTTTTTCATTTTTGATTTTGGTGATCTGGTTCTTCTCTCTCTTTTTCTTGATGAGTCTGGCCAGTGGTGTGTCGATTTTATTGACTTTTTCGAAGAACCAGCTTTTTGTTTTATTTATCTTTACTATTGTTTCTTTCATTTCTTTTTCATTTATTTCTGCTCTGATCTTTATGATTTCCCTTCTTCTGCTGGCTTTAGGGTGTTTTTGTTCTTCTTTCTCTAGTTGTTTTAAGCGTAAGGTAAGGTTGTCTGTTTGAGATTTTCCTAGTTTCTTGAGGTGGGATTGAATTGCTATAAACTTCCCTCTTAGAACTGCTTTTGCAGTATCCCATAGGTTTTGCACTGTCGTGTGTTCATTGTCATTTTCTTCTAGGAATTTTTTTATTTCTCCTTTGATTTCCTCAATGATCAGTTGGTTTTTTAGGTACGTGTTGTTTAATCTCCATGTGTTTGTGTTTTTAGCGGGTTTTTTCCTGTAGTTGATCTCTAGTCTCACTGCATTGTGGTCCGAGAAGATGGTTGATAGAATTTCAGTTTTCTTGAATTGACTGAGGATTGATTTGTGGCCCAAGATGTGGTCTATCCTGGAGAATGTTCCGTGAGCACTTGAGAAGAAGGTGTATTCTTCTGCTTTTGGATGGAAAGTCCTAAAGATATCAATGAGGTCCATTTCTTCTAGTGTGGCATTTAAGGCTTGTGTTTCTTTATTAATTTTCTGTTTGGATGATCTGTCCATTGGTGTGAGAGGAGTGTTAAAGTCTCCTACTATGATTGTGTTGCTGTCAATGTCTTCTTTTGTGTCTGAAAGTGTTTGTCTTATGTATTGGGGTGCTCCTGCGTTGGGAGCGTAGATATTTATGATTGTTATGTCTTCTTCTTGGATGGATCCCTTAATCATGATGTAGTGTTCTGCTTTGTCTCTTCGAGTTTTCTTTATTTTGAGGTCTATTTTGTCTGATATGAGGATTGCTACTCCAGCTTTCTTTTGATTTCCATTTGCATGGAATATCTTTTTCCAGCCTCTCACTTTCAGTCTATGAGTGTCTCTAGGTCTGAAATGAGTTTCCTGGAGGCAGCATATGTATGGGTCGTGTTTTTGGATCCATTCAGCCACTCTGTGTCTTTTGGTTGGGGCGTTTAGTCCATTGACATTCAAAGTAATTATTGATACAAATGATCTTATTGTCATCTTCTTAGATGTTATGATGGGTTTGTTTCGTGGATCTTCTCCTTTTATACTTGTTTTCTATATAAGTCCCTTTAACACTTGTTGTAAGGCTGGTTTGGTGTGACTAAATTCTTTTAATTTTTGCTTATCTGTAAAGCTTTTGATTTCTCCATCAATTTTGAAGGAGATCCTTGCAGGGTAGAGGATTCTTGGTTGCAGATTATTCTCTTTCAGCCGTTTAAATGTGTCCTGCCATTCCCTTCTGGCCTGCAGAGTTTCTGTTGAAAGATCAGCTGTTAAACGGATGGGCTTTCCCTTGTATGTCACTAGTTGCATTTCCCTTGCTGCTTTGAGAATTCTATCTTTGTGTTTAATTTGTGTTAACTTCATTAATATGTGTCTTGGTGTGTTTCTTCTTGGATTGATTCTGTTAGGTACTCTTTGTGCTTCTTGGACTTGATTGATTATTTCTTTTCCCATGGTGGGGAAATTTTCAACTATAATCTCTTCAAAAATTTTCTCATAGCCTTTCTTTTTTTCTTCTTCTTCTGGAACCCCTATAATTCGAATATTGGTGCGTTTGATATTATCCCAGAGGTCTCTGAGGCTGTCCTCTGCTCTTTTCATTCTTTGAGCTAGAGTCTGTTTTTCAGCAGTTACTTCCACCATTTTATCTTCCAGCTCACTTATCCTGTCTTCTGTCTCAGATACTCTGCTCTTGATTCCTTCTACAGTGTTTTTCAGTTCAGCAATTGAGTTGTTTGTCTCTGTTACTTTTTTGGTAACTTCTTGTATTTCTTTATTCAGTGTGTTAGTTGTATCTTGCAATTTCTCTGAAATTCTGTTTTCAGTGTCTTTGATCATCTTTACTATCATTCTTCTGAAATCACTTTCAGAAAGTTTGTCCAAATTCTCTTCATTAATTTGATCTTGTGTGTTTGTGGATTGTTCCTTCGCTTGTGTGGTATTTCTCTGCCGTTTCATTGTTATTATTAATTTTTTAAAACTGATTCTGTTTGGTATTTCCTTTTCCCAGACTTTGAGTTATGTCTGTTGGTGTTTGTTGTTTGGATGGGGCTTCTTATTCTGGGTGATGCTGGTGATTGGGTGATGTCAGGACTTGTATACAAGTGATTACCTTTGCTGGCGTTCTCACTTGTATACTGCTCTTTAGTGTTATTCGTTCTCTAGTATTGTAGAGTTTTGGAGTCAGTGCACCCTCCTTAAAACCCCGGGGCTTGTTGCCTGACCAGGGAATGAAGATTTCACGGCTGGTTTGTTATGGCATTAAATGATATTAAAACATATATGCAAATGAGAAACAGAAGGTATACCTTTGACAAATGGCAATTTAAAAATTATGCAAGTACTATCTAGCGTATTGAATTATACACATAAACATATACAGCTATAACATAACCCAAGCATTCCAATCAAAAATACAGTACAATATGTTAGCACGGTGAATAGAGAAATCCAAGAATGATATCCACAAGTTAATAAGCAAACTAAGTAGAGTACCGATTGGAGAATAATGCTAGAGCAGGATCCCCATTGAGGATAAGGCAATGAGGACAGAACAGACTAAGAAATATAGTGGGGAAAGGGAAAAAGAGAAAGGGAGGATAGAGGAGAAATATAGATTAATATTGCAAAGTTAAATATAGGGAGATAAAGATTTGTATGTATTAGAATTTAGTGCTATAGGAAAGGAGCTTCAGAGAAAGCAAAGAATTATAGAGGAGGTAGTAGTACAAATGAAAAAATTATTAAAAATTAAAAGATCTAAATTTTATAGAAAAATATAGAAAAACAAAGCAAAAACAATAAAAACAAACAAAACCCCCAAAGAACCTTAAAAGGCCAATGGGGAACCAGAAGTTTATACCAAAATAAAATGTGTGGTTTAAAAGGAAAAAGAAAAAAAAAAATTTATGTAAACTTGAATATATTCAGTCTTACTGATAAGATTATTAGCTTCAATAGAATTCAGTGAAGGAAATGAACACACCTACTCTCTCACACACACCCCCAAGAAAAGAAAAAAAAAAAGAAAAGTGGTGGGTGCACTGAGTGGGTTTGGAAAAAAGAGAAAAAAAAAAAATTGAAACAAAGTAATACAATACAAAAAATGAAATTTTAAAGTCCAGCAGTAACTCCAGCTTCAGACAAAACGTGAAAATAGTGTTTATGTTCTTCTGTCTCTTGCTGACTATTCAGGAATTATCAGTCTTTTTCTTGCCTCTGGCAGTGGTTGGATCTGAAGACCTCTTTGACTGCTTGTTTAGGCCTATTCCAGAATTAAAAGGCCCGCCCAGGCTGACCCTGGGAGTTTCTTAATTCAAATCCCTTTTCTTGCTGGGTGGAGCTACGTTCCCTCCCTGTAGCTTGACCAGCAGCCCTGCAGTTTGACCAGCAGCCAAACTACAGTAGGGAAAATGGCATCTGTCTCACAGAGGATTTATTCCCACACGCTCTATGGGAAGCACTTCCACAGTGCCCCTGACCCTGCTGCAGGCCACCGTCGACCCCCGCCACCGCGGGAGACGTCAGGTTGCTCAGAGGTGAGTCTGGCTCAGTCTCATGCAGGATCGCTATTCCTCTCTCCCTGATCACAGTGCACAGAGACTTTCCAGTCCTCCTCGGCGGCTCTGTGATCGGGTTAATGGTAACCTCCTCCAAAGGAAACTGAGTGCCGCCCTTCCGAGGCCTGCTCAAGGGCACTTCTAGCTCAAGGGGCACCTGGACCCTCCAAAGCAGGTCTGGCTCAGTCCCTTGTGGGTGTTAGTGCTCCTCTCCCGGGTTTTGATCTGCAACAGGCTTTGCGGCTTTGGCCCGCCCAGCCTCTCCGGCGGGTATGAGGTTTGACTTTTAAAAGTGCGATTGCGCCCCTCCTACCGTCTTGATGCGGCTTCTCCTTTGTTCTTCGATGTGGGGTGTCCTCTCTGTGATCAGATCCAACCTCCTTTCGTTGATGGTTTCCCAGGAACTCGTCACAATTCAGGCGATTTTGCAGGAGAGATGAGTGCACGTCCTTCTACGCCGCCATCTTAGCTCCACCCCCTCATCAATATTTCTGAGTGTGTTTTTAATATTAATAGTGACAAATATATCTGGAGTTACTGTGTGCTGTGCATGTGTATGAGCTCTTGACTTTCATTCACTCATTGAATTCTCATGATAAGCCCATAGAATCAATTTTTCACCCATTTGATGGATGAAAAAAAGTGTACATAGCATAGTATTTAGGGATGTATCCTTTGGAACAGTCAGTCTTAGAGGCTGACACATCCCTTAGTGGTTATGAGCACAAGTTAAGGATTTAAACCACCTAAGTTTAAGTCTTAGTGATCATCTAAGTTTACGTCTTTGTGATAAATTACTTAGCTTCTCTCTGCTTCAGTTAACAAATGTATAAAAGGGAGAGAATTATAGTAGCTACCTTACTGGCTTCTGTGAGGGAGTACATGAGGAAATCACTAGAAAGTGTTTAGAAAAGGGCCCAGCACATGGTAAAGTAAGTTTCGCTTCTATAGTTACCACTGTTTTAAGATAGATTTTTAGAAGAGCAGTGAGCAGGGGAAGAGGAAAGAGTGTTCCTGTATCTGTATGTTTTTTTTCTTCATGACCTTATCTATAAATACAAGTGGAAAGTTTTGGTTTTTTTGTAGGAAAAGTTCATTGATTAAAATCATGTTAATTATTAATAAATGATTAATTAGAATAGAGTGCTAATGGGGTTATAGGAACAGAATTGCACTCTGCCACATGGAAGAAAACGTCTTCTATAGATACAGATTAAATATGCTGAGTTTGACCACGTGGATTGTTGAGTAAGTGACAGTGGTCACAAAGAAAGTATAGTGACAGCATGTCCAGTACTAAGAAGGGGGTCTTGTGGAGGGCACAGAGATGTCCAGGGAGCGTGATCTGGGTTGGGACGACAGGCATGTCCAGTTTTCTAAACCCCGTATTTATGTGGCAGAAGCTTTAGGTCATACACCATTTGGTTTATCACAAGGACACGTGACATGAAGCTATTGAGATGGAAACCTCTGAGGAGGAGACAGGATAACAGTCTCACTACTGTGCTATTGTTTTTAATTCGAAAAGGAGAGATGAGTGCACGTCCTTCTACGCCGCCATCTTAGCTCCACCCCCTCATCAATATTTCTGAGTGTGTTTTTAATATTAATAGTGACAAATATATCTGGAGTTACTGTGTGCTGTGCATGTGTATGAGCTCTTGACTTTCATTCACTCATTGAATTCTCATGATAAGCCCATAGAATCAATTTTTCACCCATTTGATGGATGAAAAAAAGTGTACATAGCATAGTATTTAGGGATGTATCCTTTGGAACAGTCAGTCTTAGAGGCTGACACATCCCTTAGTGGTTATGAGCACAAGTTAAGGATTTAAACCACCTAAGTTTAAGTCTTAGTGATCATCTAAGTTTACGTCTTTGTGATAAATTACTTAGCTTCTCTCTGCTTCAGTTAACAAATGTATAAAAGGGAGAGAATTATAGTAGCTACCTTACTGGCTTCTGTGAGGGAGTACATGAGGAAATCACTAGAAAGTGTTTAGAAAAGGGCCCAGCACATGGTAAAGTAAGTTTCGCTTCTATAGTTACCACTGTTTTAAGATAGATTTTTAGAAGAGCAGTGAGCAGGGGAAGAGGAAAGAGTGTTCCTGTATCTGTATGTTTTTTTTCTTCATGACCTTATCTATAAATACAAGTGGAAAGTTTTGGTTTTTTTGTAGGAAAAGTTCATTGATTAAAATCATGTTAATTATTAATAAATGATTAATTAGAATAGAGTGCTAATGGGGTTATAGGAACAGAATTGCACTCTGCCACATGGAAGAAAACGTCTTCTATAGATACAGATTAAATATGCTGAGTTTGACCACGTGGATTGTTGAGTAAGTGACAGTGGTCACAAAGAAAGTATAGTGACAGCATGTCCAGTACTAAGAAGGGGGTCTTGTGGAGGGCACAGAGATGTCCAGGGAGCGTGATCTGGGTTGGGACGACAGGCATGTCCAGTTTTCTAAACCCCGTATTTATGTGGCAGAAGCTTTAGGTCATACACCATTTGGTTTATCACAAGGACACGTGACATGAAGCTATTGAGATGGAAACCTCTGAGGAGGAGACAGGATAACAGTCTCACTACTGTGCTATTGTTTTATTTCTTAACTTCAGAAAGCAGAGGCTGATGCTGTAAGCTTGGATGGAGGTTTCCTCTACACAGCGGGCAAATGTGGTCTGGTGCCTGTCCTGTCAGAGAGCTACCGTAAGTGGAAGGGAGAGAGTCTGTGTTTTCTTTCTTCTTCCTTAACATAGGAAGGCAAGTGAATAATTTAGTTTAATATTGAGATAACAATGCCTGTTTTGGGAGTGTAGGGTGCTAGTAGGTAACATCTATTTTCCCAGAGTCAAAACCAACTAAGATATATATGGAACTTAGAAAGAAATCAAAGTAACACTTTTATTGCTTGAAGATTGATATTGGGGAACATGGAACGGAGCTGGCCATAGGGCTTGTTGACTTGTTCTTTAGTTAGAGTCTTCCCCCAGTTCAGGTGGAAGGTCTACTGACTGATGTGGCCCCATGGCAGAGTACAGAGGAAGACACGTTTTGTCACAGATAAAAAGGTCAAAACCACCCGCTCCCCATTCTCTTCAACAAAGAAAGAGCCACAGGTGACTAGATCTTTTTGCCAAGTTTACTAATCCAAACTAACTCACTCCAGCTGTTAGAACATTGAGGGTTGGGGCTACAAGGTTATGGTCATGGTGGGGAATCCATCTACCAAGAAAAAACAGTTGGTTCATTTGTTAAACTTCTAAGCTGCTAGGCAGTGAGAAACTATAGTTTATCCTTCAAAACAAAACAACTTGTGAAGTGAATAGTGGTGTCTCATTTTACAAGCAGAAAAACTAAGGCTTGGGGAGGTAGAATGAAAACTGCAACCAGGTCTTTCTGAACCATGGGCTGGACCCTTCCCTTACAACATAGCAAGGCAGTAATGACTGCCTACACCACCCAGAGCTCTGAAGGGAAGGATACCAGGATGCCTAGACTCACACAGCAAAGTCAAAAGGCTCTGTGAAGGTCTTTGTGAAGCTTCCCCCTCACCCTCTTCAATAAGCATTTCAATTTCTTTCTCTGTAGCCCCCTGAGTGTTGAGATAATTCTGGGATAGAACCTATTTTTTTTTTTTTTTTTAAGATTTATTTATTTATTTATTTATTTTGGGCGGGAGTCGGGTTGGGGAGGGAGGGGAGCGGGCGGGCCACTTCTATTGGTCTTTCATTTCTCTATTTTCATCCGTCTTTGTTCTTTGGCTCCTGTGGGCCTTCGCAGTGGCGTCTGTTGTCGCAGAGCACCAGCTTTGGGTGCATGAGCTCCAGAGCTCCGGCTCGGTGATTGGACACATCGGTCCAGCTGCTCCGCGGCACGTGGGATCTTCCCAGGCCAGGGATGGAACGGCGCCCCTTGCACTGCAAGGCGGTGTCCTTATCCACTGGACCACCAGGGGAAGCCCAAACCTAATGTTCAAATAGCAAAGGTCAAGGGGGGAGGAGGTGAAATAGGATTGAAGGATCTCAGCTTTGTTGATGACCAATGACAGACTGCTTATTTAGCATTTATCCTCCTTTTATTCTTGACCATTGAAGTTGAGACAGTCATGACTTGAGTAATGTGAGAGTTTAACGACCTGTACCTCTCTTGTTTTTAGTGTCTCAAGATGGCAAAGAACAGCTTGGGTCTAAGTGTGTGAACACACCTGTGAAAGGTGAGTCAGGATCAATAACACTGGGGTTCAAAGGCAAAGGCCTAATGTGGGCGTGGGGGGTGAAGAAAGCCTTACAAATGAACCAAAGTTACTAGACTTGTAACAAAAAAAATTAAAAAGAAAGAAAGAGAGAGATGACCCTGCCACAGTTCACTGTGAAGGAGCAAGTCTGTCATGAGCTGTGTAATAATCCTGTTAGTAGGGCATGTGACAGTGGACAGAGGGCTCCTTTGCCCTGCTCCTGCTCAGTAGTCCTCTAGAATGTGGGCATCACTGTCAACATTACATAGAGGGGAAAGTGAGGCTCAGAGACTCTGACTTGTTCATAGTCACACATCTGGGAAGTGGCCACACCCAAGCTTGGCCACACCTGGGCTTGAGCACCATGACTGGAACTCCCCTGCCCTTCCTGACTCACCACAGTGCTCCCTGTCACAGGCTGCCACCCAGCTCTGCACTGGGACAGGAGCCCATTCCTGACATTTCTGAGACCTAGTGGAGGCCTCTGAGGAGGAATAGGGAAGTCATAGAGGCTGCTAAAAGGAGGAGGAGGAAAATGAAATTAACTATTTGCTTTTAGTGGTTGGCTTTGAATAGCAGGAAAGTCGACCTCATCTTCAGAATAGGTGACAAGTTTTGCCATCTTTGTCATCTCAAGGGCAGAAATGGTCTTCTCTGTTTCTGAGGTACCAAATCTAGGGCACTGGCTAGAGTGGTGACTGTGTATGTATGTGGTGTCTGGACCAGCAGCATCAGCGTCACCAGAGAACTTATGAGAAATGAACCTTCTTGAGTTCCAACCACAGGTCTGCTGGGTTCCAAGATGGGGCTGCTGCTCTGTGTTTTAACAAGTCCTCAGGATGATTCTATGTGCTTTGAAAACCATTGTGATGGAGGATACCGAGATGAAAACAAGTGTGCTCTTGGGTTTGGAATTTCATATGAGACAGTTTGAGAGCTGGGGGAAGTAGGGGGTTTGGAGCATCATAGCACAGGTGTGGGGTCACAGAGGCCCTGCACCACCTACTGCTACATAGGCCTTAGGGGTGCAAACCGACTCACACTGCAGTAGCTCCCCTTCATGTGCAGCAGGACGCCAGCCCTGGTCCATCTTCCCTCCCTGCCTTCATAGTTAATAGCCTTCTCTGAACTGGGTCAGTATCCCCAAACTTGAAGGTCAGCATTTTGTTGTTCTGATTACAAAATACATGAAGTCAGAAACAATTGTAATTGCTTTACGAGTGATTGAAATTTCCAAGAACTGCAGTGATATACAAATGTAGGTCAACAAGAATGCTTAAAAGACAATTCAGGGTGATGGAGAAGATTAGATTGGAGTAGAGATGGAGAGGGCTAATCCCAAAGCCACACAGATACACACACCATTTTGTTGACATTGTTACAGTTCAAGAAAGGCAGTATAATAATGTTTGGCTGCTGAAATGGTGTAATAGTGCCCAGTCTGATAGGCAGGAGAATCCATTTCACCGAGAAAGGGGCTCCAGTAGTTTCTGCTGCTAGCAGCTTGAGCAGAAACCTATCCCTGTCACCTCCCCTTCCCATTCCTAATGTACAGTATGCTCATATTGGCACATTTCATCCTCCCAAATAGGTATTAATACCTAAGAGGGTTAATGTGATCATTTCACTGCGGAGAGTTTAGGATCCTAGATGCTAAGTGACTTGTCTGAGGTCATTTAGTAACCACTCAGGGAGGTCTCCCACTGCCATGTTAACTCCCAGCTTTTCTAGACTTGAATGTATAGACACCTGAACCACAATAGCAAGAAAGGGTATGTGCATGTATGCTGGGAGTGGGTGGGAGGGATGGTGGTGAACCACATTACCCATGATTTCAATCTCCAAATTCAGCCTTGCTGTTTAGGTCATACTCAACGAGTACACTTCTATTACACAACTGTGATAGAATGTATCAAGTATCAATGGTTTCCTATAAAAAATCAGGAACAAGACAAGAATGCTCGCACTCACCATGACATTATTTCATAAGTGAATACAGTAAGATAAGAAAATGAGGTTTTAAAAAAATTGAGGAAAGGAAGAGATTAAATGGTCATTATTAGAAAATGTTATTACTTTAAACCTGAAAAATCAGAGACTTGACTTTTAAAAAGAAGTCATTAAAAACACTTTTTGACTTCAATTCAACAGAAATGCTTACACAGGTGGCCTCACGCAATTCACTCCCCCTACCCCACCCCCCCAAGAGAATGGCAGGCGAGGGTCAGCTGCGTGGCTCTAGAGTGGCTCTGCATTTTGGAGAGGGCCTGGGAGGTGCTGAAATTGCATCTTGGTGTCTGTTGCAAGGTTATTACGTCGTGGCAGTGGTCAAGAAGTCAGATGCCGATCTTACCTGGAACTCTCTGCGAGGCAAGAAGTCCTGCCATTCTGGAGTTGGCACTTCTGCAGGCTGGAACATCCCCATGGGTTTCATATACAACCAAACTGGGTCCTGTAAATTTGGTAAGTGTGTTCTAAGTGGTGGTGTGGCAGCCCCTTCTGTGGGCCTCTGCCTGTGTGATAGAGAAATTCAAGGAATGGCCTAAGTGGGTGGTGTGGACAAGGCTGAATTGACGCATGGGCAAGCTTCACATCTCCTTAGCAGGGCCCCCCATTCTCCTCCCCTCTTGCTTCTGAGGGAGGGGTTTGGCTCAAAGGCCAGATTTCAGGGAAATACACTTTCTTTACGTCTTTTGTCTGGCACATGGAAGAAGCCTGCTATCAAAGCAAGCGTGGGGTGTACGGTGGGGTGCAGGTGTATATGTGAGATGTGTGTGTTAGTGTGCATGTGTTGTTTTCCCATATACACTTGCTTTTTTTCCTTTTAAGTGAGAAAAGTTTTATTTGGGGAGATACATGCATAGAGTGTGGGCCATCTTTGAAGACGAGAGGTTTGAGCCTGCTTTCTTAATTGAACATATTACACCAGTTATGGTTCAGCTTCAGCCTTGGAGTTCTTTGGCTTTCACTTTCACCCTCATCTTTCTTTCTTTTTTTTTTTTTTTTTTTGGGAAGTGAAAAATTTATTAAAGTAAGAAAGGATAGGGAAAAGCTTCTAGGACAGGCACTGGAAGGGAGATAGAAGCATACCCCGCGAAGCCACTTTGGGCGTGGCATTTTATACTTTTTCAGTTGGTTACTAACAGTAGTTTAAAAGAATATATTGAGGTGATAAAGGTCTTACCAGACCCACACCCACAATGTACATCTTTAGATAACATAGGTACAAGTTAAGGCAAGAAACATGTCCTCCAGCAAGATACATTATTACACACCATAGCTCTGTGCTTAAAAGAACATTTTAGGCAAAATGGATTATTGTCATAGGCGTGGCAATCAAGGTGAGGGCATCTTGGCTAAAAATGTTTGTTTCTCACCCTCTTCCTCCTTGTCCTTGGAACCTGCTGGCCTTCTTATGAAGTCTGCCTATGAACTCCTTTCTTTCCCCCCTTTTTCTTTTAGGAGAATTATGTTGTCAGGGAAGAGGGGTGATGACTGATCTAGCTTCTTCGAGCTGAGCAGGGGCATGGTCCCTAAATTACTGAGGCAACATATTCTCCTTTTTCTCTTTGATCCAGGTCCTTGTGGCATCTGCCTGTGAGATGGAAATTCTAAGGGGGCACCCCATTCTGGCCTAAGTGGGTGGTGTGGACAAGGCTGAATTGACGCATGGGCAAGCTTCACATCTCCTTAGCAGGGCCCCCCATTCTCCTCCCCTCTTGCTTCTGAGGGAGGGGTTTGGCTCAAAGGCCAGATTTCAGGGAAATACACTTTCTTTACGTCTTTTGTCTGGCACATGGAAGAAGCCTGCTATCAAAGCAAGCGTGGGGTGTACGGTGGGGTGCAGGTGTATATGTGAGATGTGTGTGTTAGTGTGCATGTGTTGTTTTCCCATATACACTTGCTTTTTTTCCTTTTAAGTGAGAAAAGTTTTATTTGGGGAGATACATGCATAGAGTGTGGGCCATCTTTGAAGACGAGAGGTTTGAGCCTGCTTTCTTAATTGAACATATTACACCAGTTATGGTTCAGCTTCAGCCTTGGAGTTCTTTGGCTTTCACTTTCACCCTCATCTTTCTTTTTTTTTTTTTTTTTTTTGGGAAGTGAAAAATTTATTAAAGTAAGAAAGGATAGGGAAAAGCTTCTAGGACAGGCACTGGAAGGGAGATAGAAGCATACCCCGCGAAGCCACTTTGGGCGTGGCATTTTATACTTTTTCAGTTGGTTACTAACAGTAGTTTAAAAGAATATATTGAGGTGATAAAGGTCTTACCAGACCCACACCCACAATGTACATCTTTAGATAACATAGGTACAAGTTAAGGCAAGAAACATGTCCTCCAGCAAGATACATTATTACACACCATAGCTCTGTGCTTAAAAGAACATTTTAGGCAAAATGGATTATTGTCATAGGCGTGGCAATCAAGGTGAGGGCATCTTGGCTAAAAATGTTTGTTTCTCACCCTCTTCCTCCTTGTCCTTGGAACCTGCTGGCCTTCTTATGAAGTCTGCCTATGAACTCCTTTCTTTCCCCCCTTTTTCTTTTAGGAGAATTATGTTGTCAGGGAAGAGGGGTGATGACTGATCTAGCTTCTTCGAGCTGAGCAGGGGCATGGTCCCTAAATTACTGAGGCAACATATTCTCCTTATCTTTTATTCGGGTCTTTGATCCAGGGGTTCCAAGTTATAGCTGAAGGAGGTTTCAGGAGCATGAACAATCATTTGTAACTTAAAAGCATTTAGATGATTGAAAATAAATTTCACTATGTAATTATAGATGTAAGGAGTAAACAGCAAAAACAAAACAATCGATTATTATAGAAAGTCTTTCTTGAAGTGGAGAAATCTGTCTTTTCATAGAAGTCTTTAAATGATGAAGAGTGGAGTGGTCCACATATATTGGCAGTGGCTTGTCTGAGTCGGCGGCTGTAGTTTTGTAATGTCTGTTGAGAAAGTTGAATGCTGGGTTACACAAATTTTAGAATTTAAGATTCCACTTAAATTAGGGGAAGTCAGTAGGGTAAGATTCTACCCATTAATAAACTTAAGAACTTCGGGCATTAGCAAAACAATAGCAGTGTTTACCCCTAAACAAAGAGGCCATTTCTGAGTTAGATGATATTCTGGATGAGTTAGAATTCCCAAAGTCAACTATTTAAATAGCCAAAGTGACAAAAGATTTTAGAAGGGAATGTAGAACAAATTCGTTAAGTCTATTGTCAAAAGCAATTGACTCTGGAAGAAAGTGTGTCCTTTTAATAAAGAATAAAAGCTGAATTCAAGCTTTTGCCTCAGATTACCTTTGATTTTCATCATCTTAAATTTATTTTAGAGCCAGTCTTAAATGTGCATAAACCTTTTACTCATGATCCACTTTCACAAATCTTCTTATCACTTTCTGTACTTATCAATTTATTCTCTCACCTTGAAAATAGTCATCTGTGAGACCTACGGTTTTTTTTTTCCTTCATAAAACGTAATTTTATTCCTCATATCTTCTTTACCAAAAACACTCATCTTACTTCTTTTGAACAACCCAAAACTCACCTTTATATTAGCATTCTAATTGGCAAGCATAGATATAAGTGATAATTTCTAAAAACATCATTTTCTTATATAGAAAATGACCTAGTTATTTAATAGACCACTATCACTTAGTTAGCATAACCCTTAGAAATTGAAGCCATTACGATCTAGCTATGTTCATGAAAACAGAGGCTTGAACCTTGTTCTCAGTTGCAGTTTACAGAATGACTGAAATAATAACATTTGACTCGTCTGGACAGTCCTATTACAGTACTGAATCGGGAAGAAAGTGAACCAGGGGCTTCGCTGAGCACAGAGAAAGTCGACCCAGCGTCCAAAAGGAAATTGACTGATTGATCCCCCACGGTTATCAATACCCGGCGTTCCTCAGGTGTTATTAGGACAGGAGCTTGTGTGGGGACCCCTAGGCACCTTCGGTCCTGGTTGTCCTGAGTCTGACCCCTGGGGCCTACGCTGCCTCTGGGGGCAGTTCCTCTTTCAGTGTGGTCTGTGACAGACTGGCCGCACAAGGAGCCGGGGGTGGCTGAGACCCCTGAGGGCAATCCTGCTTCTGATGCCCTTCCCTTTCTCACAGTGATTGCAGATCTGTCCCCATTCACCTGGGTTCCTCTGGATTCTTGTTCCAGGCTGTTTTAGCTAACAGCCAACGCTAGGGCTTCAGTCTTTTCCTGGACTTTTTGTTTTTGCTTTTGTTCCTCGTATTCTCTACTGTAATATATTGTCTGAGTCAGCTGCAGCCATTTTTGTAAAGACTGATTTGGTCTAAACACCCATTTTTGTAACTTACAGTGGGTATCTGGATGTCTCTTAAAAAGATAGTAACTTAGGTAGCTGTTTCCCAGCTTTTCTAGCTATCTTTTGCCTGTATTTCAAGACTGGAGAAACTTGCTTTTCATCATCTTTATCTTGTGTCTCATTTTCCATCTTGTCCTCTTGCTCATCCCAAGCAGAGTACAAGGATGGGAGGAAGCCAAAGGCTTTACAACCAAATTTGACCTTTAGGATGTAAGTCTGGCACATCTCACAGAGAGAGAAAAAGAGCAATACATATGGCACTTTTACCCATTTTCCTTGCTTCCTACAGAACTAATCTAATTGTCAAACAGTATTGTAATTCAGAGACCCTTTAACTAGCCAATGTTCACTATTTTCCAGCAGATATTGTGGCCATGCAGGTTTGCAAAAGAAAGTCAGGCATGTCAAAGCTCTTGAGGGTCAAAATCTATCCCAGTTTTTTTAGAATACAGTCCAAGGTGTTGGGGTCTTGGAACTTTGTGAAGCTCCCATCTGTAAGAGAGAAAAAAACAGTGTCCAGCACCCTTGCTTTTTTCCACCAGAGGTATCCCTCTCTGCTCTAGATGGTGGTGAAGACAGACCGTTCACCTGAGTTTCCCTCCCTGCTTGGACTTAGTCTGTCCCTTACTGATGCAGTAACCCACAGTCTTCCCTCAGTCCTACCCCTGAGAAGGTTAGGCGATGCAGCATCCAGGGAAAAGACCCGTCTGCACCCCAAATTTTAAGTTCCTCACTGCCGAACCACACACTTGGTTTTCCCTTTACCTCTGATGCCACCTGGCATGCGACAGAGTATCTTTTCAGAGGGTTTCCCATGCCAACACAGCGAGGGGAAACACCTTCCTCTAATGTCCCTGGGTGCATACAGCATACAGTACATTTCTGACCACAGTAGAAGCACTAAACCAAAAAGGTAGTGGACAAACACTCCAAAATGTCTCTTCTGAGCATTTTTATCCCAGAAAGTATGATAGCAGAAACCTTTTGCATTCTTGAGATATCAGAGCCAGAGCCAATCTTTCTAATGCATTGCCACAAATTCTACCAAGAGAATGTTTTAAGCCAGGGGAGCTTAGCTGTAGGTTGACCATTCATTTAAAATTTCTAGGGGGTTCCCAAGTGGAATGTGGAACCTTAGAGGAAGCACTTTCCAGAAACTCACTAGCTGGGGATGCAACTTCAAATAAAACAAAAGACAAAGAGAAAGAAAACAAAAAGATCAAAGGGATAAATCTTTTTTCTTTTTTTTTGTCTCATTTTCCATCTTTTCCTCTTGCTCATCCCAAGCAGAGTACAAGGATGGGAGGAAGCCAAAGGCTTTACAACCAAATTTGACCTTTAGGATGTAAGTCTAGCATGTCTCACAGAGAGAAAAAGAGCAATACATACGGCACTTCTACCCATTTTCCTTGCTTCCTACAGAACTAATCTAATTGTCAAACAGTATTGTAATTCAGAGACCCTTTAACTAGCCAATGTTCACTATTTTCCAGCAGATATTGTGGCCATGCAGGTTTGCAAAAGAAAGTCAGGCATGTCAAAGCTCTTGAGGGTCAAAATCTATCCCAGTTTTTTTAGAATACAGTCCAAGGTGTTGGGGTCTTGGAACTTTGTGAAGCTCCCATCTGTAAGAGAGAAAAAAACAGTGTCCAGCACCCTTGCTTTTTTCCACCAGAGGTATCCCTCTCTGCTCTAGATGGTGGTGAAGACAGACCGTTCACCTGAGTTTCCCTCCCTGCTTGGACTTAGTCTGTCCCTTACTGATGCAGTAACCCACAGTCTTCCCTCAGTCCTACCCCTGAGAAGGTTAGGCGATGCAGCATCCAGGGAAAAGACCCGTCTGCACCCCAAATTTTAAGTTCCTCACTGCCGAACCACACACTTGGTTTTCCCTTTACCTCTGATGCCACCTGGCATGCGACAGAGTATCTTTTCAGAGGGTTTCCCATGCCAACACAGCGAGGGGAAACACCTTCCTCTAATGTCCCTGGGTGCATACAGCATACAGTACATTTCTGACCACAGTAGAAGCACTAAACCAAAAAGGTAGTGGACAAACACTCCAAAATGTCTCTTCTGAGCATTTTTATCCCAGAAAGTATGATAGCAGAAACCTTTTGCATTCTTGAGATATCAGAGCCAGAGCCAATCTTTCTAATGCATTGCCACAAATTCTACCAAGAGAATGTTTTAAGCCAGGGGAGCTTAGCTGTAGGTTGACCATTCATTTAAAATTTCTAGGGGGTTCCCAAGTGGAATGTGGAACCTTAGAGGAAGCACTTTCCAGAAACTCACTAGCTGGGGATGCAACTTCAAATAAAACAAAAGACAAAGAGAAATGAAATAAAGTCCAAATAGTATAAATGTTAAATATTGACCTCTCAGTCTCTCATTAGACCTGAGACGTGGCAGAGTCAGCGCCAGCAACCATTTTAGTTAAGTTATTACTTTTGAAGCTTCAGCAAAGTAAGCACAGCCGACATTTTTTTCTTTTGCGGGGGGCGGGGAGCGGAGGGCGGGTTCGGGAGGGAGGTGGGTGGGCGGGTCACTTCTATTGGTCTTTCATTCATCTGTTTTCATCCATCTTTGTTCTTTGGCTCCTGTGGGCCTCCCATCGCGGTGGCCTCTGTTGTCGCAGAGTTCCGGCTCTGGGCGCATGTGCCTTAGAGTTCCGGCTCGGTAATTGGACACATCGGTCCAGCCGCTCCGTGGCACGTGGTATCTTCCCAGGCCAGAGATTGAACCGCCGCCCCTTGCACTGCAAGGCAGTGTCCTTACCCACTGGACCACCAGGAAAGCCCCACGGCTGGCATTTTTTAATTGTACACACAAAAACATTAATTTTGGAATGGCAAGAGCCCCAATTTGGTATTTTCGGTTAGATATTTTTAGTATGGTTTCTCAATTTACTAAGTACTTGCCAGTATAAGCTCCATATGTATTTTACATGAATCTGGCTGGAGTGTTAGTCAGACATTGACTTTGGCTTTTTGATGCTCCTCGTTCCTGTTTGTGAGAGATTCTTTTTCCCATTTTAAGCTGAATTTGTCAGGGATAAAGTTGCTAGTGGAATTGTGTCATGGGTCATGTGCTGCTTGTGAGCTTACCTCCTCTAGGAGTCACCCCAGAGTTGTTTTAGCTCTTACATGTCTTGGAAGCTACCTCTGGCAATCTAAGACCACAATGGTTGCTCAGGTCACTGAATGGCCAGTTCTCCTGTGCGATCCCCGGACAAGCAAATATTTTAATTAATGAGTGGATTTCCCTATGGGACCACTGCACGGTATGATGCCAAGGCCTCCACCACTCCCGTAAATTTCTCAGTCACCTGAGAAAACTGTAACTGGCCGGAAGGAATCGTGTCCCCTTTCTTTGGAACAAAGCTCTCATATTTTGCTCACTTTTATCCCAACAAATTCTATAAAGCAGCCGAATTGAGGAAAAGCATCAGATCAGCCTCTTCCTAACCACTCAGCCAAGATGATTCAGTTTCTTATGACGGAACATCCTCAACATCTTTCAGCCAAACCCTGGGTATTCCTAACCCATATTTCCAGAGAGCTCATGTTTGTTAGCAATGCCTCTGTACATAGCGTCTGGAGGCATAGACGTGATGAAGACTAAACTCTAGGTTTCTGGGCACTCATGCAGATGGCCAGGAGAGATTTCCAACATAAGAGACATTCCTGGAGCTAGAGATCCACCCACTAAGAATAACCATGCATCATCATCCGCAGGATCAAAAAAAGCCATCAACCTGTCAAAGATATGAGGTCTGAACATAAGTACGCGAGAACAGCACAGATTATAAATCCTTTGAAAATCCACAAACACACAGATTAGGTTAATAATTCCAGTTTCTCAGATAATTATGAAATAGTCAAAGGGACCTGGAAAAGCTGACCGAGAAAGGAAAATTCAGTCCACATGCTTTGTTCATTTTTGCCAGTTTCTTGTGGAGGCAGACACCTCTTGACCTTGGCAGGACTCAGGGCTGCCTTACAAGGCATGTCCATGGAACTGCAAAGTTGGACTCCATATTCACTTTATACAGGTTTTTATATGTTTTAAGCAAATTGTACTCATAGACTGGCATATTGGGGGTTAGTAAAAGTAAAGTGGAAGACATGTGCTGAGAGGACAGAAGAGATGAAGCTCTGAGTTTCCTTACCTTGTCTTGAGAATCCTGGACGAGCCCCCAGATGATAGGTGACAGATGATGGTAGGTTACAGTGAATGGTGTCAGATTCTTGATCTCCAATGGAGAAGAATTCACATTGGGATCAAAAAGACTCAGCAATTGTCACTCAGAGCTTCATGCAGTGAAAAGTTTATTAAAGTAAGAAAGGATAGAGAAAAGCTTCCAGGACATAGAAGAGTACCCTCTTCATCTTTCTTAAATTTCCATCTTCATCATTTCAGTAACATGCTTGCCCAAACCTAAAAGGCTTCTGCTCCCTTGCTTTTTGCAGCTTTCTGATGAATCCCAGCCCTACAGGAAGCCTGTTACCCACTTCCTGGGCACTCTGTACCTAAGCAGCTGAACACAGCTGGAGAATGTTGCAGTCAGAGCAGTTCATTCCATACAGATGCTCCAGTTGCTGGTTTCAGCTCCACCCAGATCCCCACAACTGCAGACTCACGAGCACCCGCACTGTTCCTCTACTCACACCCCATACTTCCCAATCATTATCCCAATGTCCTGGTTGTTCATACACCTCCATCCCACCCTTGCCTGTCTATCTCCCTTTCTGAGCAGCTGACCTTGTCTGCACCTGCAACAGACTCTTGAAACCATCAGGATGGTTCCCGTCAACACCCCACCGACAAAGTCCAGGGCTCCTTGGCTGTACAGCCCTGGCAGTATCTTCTCATCCTGTCCCTACAACCCAGCCAGTCCTCCTACCTGCCCTTGGTTGTGGGTCCCTTCCTTGCCTCCCTCCCCAGAGCTGCACCCTCTGTTACCATGTCTTCCTCTGATGTATCCAATAATTTTTTTTCAACCTGTAAATGCACCTAGTATCTTCCATCTTAAAAAAATCCTCCCTAAAAAAAAAAAAAGAAAGAAAAATTCTCCCTTTCTCTATCTTCCCCTCAAGCTCCTGGCTTCTTCTCCCTTCATGGCTAACCCTCTTAAGATCATGGTCTGAGCAATTGACTCTTGCACTCCCTGCTATGCTGTGGATCTCCCACCTCATTCGACAGGGAGAAGTCTGGTCAAGGCTACCAGGACCTTCATGTTGCTCAATTAAAAGGATAGGCTCCAGTCTGTTCCTCCATGACCTTTCCCTGATCAGATCACCTTAAACCACAGTCTCCTGGCTTTTGTGAAAACACACTGGCTTCTTTTTTCTCTTACCATGACAAAGTCCCTCTTTCCCAACCTGGTTAATAAATGTTTGAGTTGCTTAAAGTAACTTTTTCCCTACAGTAAACTCAACCCCCAAGCACTTACATCCATGCCTATGGCCTAGAGGACCATCTAAACCAATATTATATGTACAAAGCTAGGCACAGAGCAAGCACTAGATCAATGTTTGCTGCTGACACTGTTGTTATGTCAGTATGCTGATAACGTCTAGCTTTGTCCCTAGCACAGATTTCTCCTTGATCTCCAACCTGCATATATTGAACTGCTTGTTTGACATTATCTGGTCCAGTATTTCAAAAGTACATCAAACTAAATCTGTAAAAAATGGAATGTATTATCTCTGCAAAGCCTGGTCCTGCTCCAGAGCCACCTGGCTTGGTGGAGGCCCCCACTGTTTGTCCACTGTCCCCAGCTGGAAACCAGCTAGTCATCTCTCTACACACCTGTTCAATACGAGACGTTAACCTGTCCTCCCTCCACCTAGCTCCTCCCTCTGCTTCATGTGACTCCAAGCTTCCTTGGAGGACTTCCAGTCCTTCAGAGACTTCCATTTCTCTACAAGTAGAGAACAAAATGTACACAAAGATGTAGAGTAGCACATGTAGCCTGGACCCTGACCCTTCCCACTCACTGAATCACTGGGTGGTCCAGGCTCAGTGGGCTCCATTAATCTCTCTGTGCTGTTTGCCTTTCTCCCCCACCTCTTGCCCTAGCCATTTGCAGATGCTGCTACCTGTCTGGGAAGCTTGTCCTTTGCCTTCCACTAGAGTAATTCCTAATCATTCTTCATCTCTCCTTGACTCCCTGGTCTGTACCAGGCTCCTTTATCTGTAGCTGCAGAGCCATATTCTTTTTCCCAGAGCATGGTTGGGAACCATGGCTATGGGGAAATGTGCATTCATGGTGTGGTTACTTGAGTTGTGACTGTCACGCCATGAATTTGGGATCAGGATAGCAGGGCTTGCATGGTTTCCTCACAGAAGTGCCCTGAACTCAGTACAAGGTTGTGTGGCTGGGCCTCTTGAGCTCCTTCCTGGCCTTCAAGTCACAATTGCAGACCTCGTAAAGACAGAAAAGGGCAGGATAGGTCAGAAAACTTGCAGGACAGTTCCAGCCGGCCAAAGCTTCCAATCTCATCTGCTCTTCTAGGTTTAAACCTGTGTCCATCCCTCCCCTCCACTGCCCTGTGCCAGGACGTCAGTGGTGTCACAAACCTTTGTCCCAGCTTCAGCCAGGCCCCCTTTACTTTGCTCCAGTTGTAACCTTTTCCTTTTTCTATTCCATATGGTTCTTGTTTCTAGTCATATGGGACTCAGCTCCTGAGTGTGCTCCAGTTTGGTAACCTTTGGGGGCCTTTTCTATTCCAATAGGTTTCTACTGCTTGTTTGACATTATCTGGTCCAGTATTTCAAAAGTACATCAAACTAAATCTGTAAAAAATGGAATGTATTATCTCTGCAAAGCCTGGTCCTGCTCCAGAGCCACCTGGCTTGGTGGAGGCCCCCACTGTTTGTCCACTGTCCCCAGCTGGAAACCAGCTAGTCATCTCTCTACACACCTGTTCAATACGAGACGTTAACCTGTCCTCCCTCCACCTAGCTCCTCCCTCTGCTTCATGTGACTCCAAGCTTCCTTGGAGGACTTCCAGTCCTTCAGAGACTTCCATTTCTCTACAAGTAGAGAACAAAATGTACACAAAGATGTAGAGTAGCACATGTAGCCTGGACCCTGACCCTTCCCACTCACTGAATCACTGGGTGGTCCAGGCTCAGTGGGCTCCATTAATCTCTCTGTGCTGTTTGCCTTTCTCCCCCACCTCTTGCCCTAGCCATTTGCAGATGCTGCTACCTGTCTGGGAAGCTTGTCCTTTGCCTTCCACTAGAGTAATTCCTAATCATTCTTCATCTCTCCTTGACTCCCTGGTCTGTACCAGGCTCCTTTATCTGTAGCTGCAGAGCCATATTCTTTTTCCCAGAGCATGGTTGGGAACCATGGCTATGGGGAAATGTGCATTCATGGTGTGGTTACTTGAGTTGTGACTGTCACGCCATGAATTTGGGATCCAGGATAGCAGGGCTTGCATGGTTTCCTCACAGAAGTGCCCTGAACTCAGTACAAGGTTGTGTGGCTGGGCCTCTTGAGCTCCTTCCTGGCCTTCAAGTCACAATTGCAGACCTCGTAAAGACAGAAAAGGGCAGGATAGGTCAGAAAACTTGCAGGACAGTTCCAGCCGGCCAAAGCTTCCAATCTCATCTGCTCTTCTAGGTTTAAACCTGTGTCCATCCCTCCCCTCCACTGCCCTGTGCCAGGACGTCAGTGGTGTCACAAACCTTTGTCCCAGCTTCAGCCAGGCCCCCTTTACTTTGCTCCAGTTGTAACCTTTTCCTTTTTCTATTCCATATGGTTCTTGTTTCTAGTCATATGGGACTCAGCTCCTGAGTGTGTCCTTATGTCACTCAGGCAATTTTAGGGACAAAATCAGAAGCCTTCTTGCCAACACAGGCAGGAAGAGCTGGCCTCTTATGTCCTCCCATACAGATGAATTCTTCAGTCAAAGCTGTGCCCCTGGGTCAGATCCGAAGTCCAGTCTCTGTGCTCTGTGCAGTGGTGGTGGCATGCTAGCCCACACATGTGCTGCCAACAGCCACGAACAGTTCTATGGCTCCAGCGGGGCATTCAGGTGAGTAGCATCTCTCCACCAACTTTTTGCTTTGGCACCAACCCAGTGAACCTCCTGTCCTTTCTCTTTTCTTAGCATCCCCACCATCTGGGTGCTATGTTTAGGAGGGGACAGGATTGGATGACAGAACTGCAAACTCCCTGGGGCCCTGAGGACTCAAGTTCAGCCCCTTCCTGGAGCACCCTCAGGTAGAGCTTGTGACTCAGGGCACCTGGGAAGGGACAAGAATGATGGGCACAGATCACAGCTCTGCTTCTGCTTTTAATCCTTTCTCATGTGTGATGGAAGACAAGTCACAGGATCTTCCAGACCCAGCTTAAGATCAAAGGAAGGACACTGGATATGTGCATCTTACACCTGACTGAGTACATTTAGAAACACATATTCCTGGCCTCTTCCATTCATTCAAGAAATATTTTGAGCGCCTAGTACATGCAAGCACTGTTCTAGGTAGCTGGACCCTGAGTCTCCAGAGGGGAGTAAGACAGTAAACATGTAAAGGAGAATCACTTCCTGACTGTGATAAGTGCTACAGTGTTGGAGAGGGGAGACCAAGAGGCATAAATATGGCAGTGACTCAGGGACAATCTTAGAAAAAGTGGTCAGGGAAGGCCTCAGCATTGGAGGGGCTGTGCAACCTGAGGGTTAAATATTGAGAGGGAATCAGACTTGAGAAAATCCCGAGAAGGCCAGACAGGCAAGACAATTTGTATTTTCTGGCCAGTTATTAGCAATGGATCAAAAGAATATCTTAAAGCAGTGAAGCCCTTGCCTGGCCCAAAGCCACAGCATTAGCATAAGATTAGCTAGAGAATAGTCTCCAGACTTTAGGGCTAGGTGAGATATTCTAGTGTAAAGGCTTGCTAGGCCCACGACATTAACATAAGACAATAGATTTAGTTTCAGGGTTGATCCTTATCATAACAAACATTTCAGGCTGGAAAAATGTTTATCTTCCTTTCTCTTCGTCCTATTCCTCCCCACTCCTCCTCAAGACCTGCTGGCCTCCTTGTCAAATCTGCCTAGTCACCCCTTTCAGAAATAACACAAAACTTCTTTTGATCTCACTGTCCTCTGTAGCAGCGTCCTGTTTCTCTCTTCTTTACAACAGAAATCCTTGAAGGAGGATATTTTAACATCCTTACTCAGTCCAGTTTCTCTCCTTTCAATCTCCCCCAAACCTTGTTTAAAAATCTGTTCAACTCTCCCACCCCAACCAGTGGAGTTGGTTTTAATTATTGTACTTAAATCATCTACAGAAGACATTCTTCCTCATTGTTGGCAGGTGGATAGACTATTCCCACCACACCTGCCCCTTCCCCCCACCATCCACCACACAGCTGAAACTGCACTTTTTAAAAAATGTATTTATTTGGTTGCATGGCGTCTTAATTGTGGCATGTGGAGTCTTTATGTGCAGCATGTGAACTATTAGTTCTGGCATGTGGGATCTAGTTCCCAGATCAAGAATTGAATCTGGGCCCCTAGCCTCAGGAGCAAGGAGTCTTAGCCACTGGACCACCAGGGAAGTTCTGCAATGGTACTTAATATGGCAGTGACTAGGACAATCTTAAGACAGTAAACATGTAAAGGAGAATCACTTCCTGACTGTGATAAGTGCTACAGTGTTGGAGAGGGGAGACCAAGAGGCATAAATATGGCAGTGACTCAGGGACAATCTTAGAAAAAGTGGTCAGGGAAGGCCTCAGCATTGGAGGGGCTGTGCAACCTGAGGGTTAAATATTGAGAGGGAATCAGACTTGAGAAAATCCCGAGAAGGCCAGACAGGCAAGACAATTTGTATTTTCTGGCCAGTTATTAGCAATGGATCAAAAGAATATCTTAAAGCAGTGAAGCCCTTGCCTGGCCCAAAGCCACAGCATTAGCATAAGATTAGCTAGAGAATAGTCTCCAGACTTTAGGGCTAGGTGAGATATTCTAGTGTAAAGGCTTGCTAGGCCCACGACATTAACATAAGACAATAGATTTAGTTTCAGGGTTGATCCTTATCATAACAAACATTTCAGGCTGGAAAAATGTTTATCTTCCTTTCTCTTCGTCCTATTCCTCCCCACTCCTCCTCAAGACCTGCTGGCCTCCTTGTCAAATCTGCCTAGTCACCCCTTTCAGAAATAACACAAAACTTCTTTTGATCTCACTGTCCTCTGTAGCAGCGTCCTGTTTCTCTCTTCTTTACAACAGAAATCCTTGAAGGAGGATATTTTAACATCCTTACTCAGTCCAGTTTCTCTCCTTTCAATCTCCCCCAAACCTTGTTTAAAAATCTGTTCAACTCTCCCACCCCAACCAGTGGAGTTGGTTTTAATTATTGTACTTAAATCATCTACAGAAGACATTCTTCCTCATTGTTGGCAGGTGGATAGACTATTCCCACCACACCTGCCCCTTCCCCCCACCATCCACCACACAGCTGAAACTGCACTTTTTAAAAAATGTATTTATTTGGTTGCATGGCGTCTTAATTGTGGCATGTGGAGTCTTTATGTGCAGCATGTGAACTATTAGTTCTGGCATGTGGGATCTAGTTCCCAGATCAAGAATTGAATCTGGGCCCCTAGCCTCAGGAGCAAGGAGTCTTAGCCACTGGACCACCAGGGAAGTTCTGCAATGGTACTTTTAAATTACCAGTGACCTCTGTGTGGCTAAATAAAGCCAAAGCCAGATCATTGGCACCACCCATCTTGACCTCCTTTGGGGCACATTTTCTTTCCTGGCTTCAGGACACCACACTTCTTGGATTCCTTCCTCCCTCGTTCCCTGACCTCTGCATGCTGGCCAGCCCCAGGGCTCAGGTCCTGGTCTTGTCTTTTAAAGCTTAGTCTTCAGTGGTCGTATCTAGCTCCAGTCAACATCTATATGTTAACAGTTCCCAGATTTATGTTCCTGTTCAGTCAACTCTTCATAATTCCAGAGGAAATTCCAAACTCATACATCCAACTGCTTACTGGGCATGTGTACTTAGACTTCTAATCACCAAGTCAAGTTTAAATGTCCCAAGTTGAGCTTCTAGAATTTCACAGTCCCACCCAAACCAGTATACCTCCTGTAGTCTTCCCCATCTCAGTTAAAGACAACTCTTCTTTTTAAAAAAACAAACAAAACTCAGTTCCTTTTTTAAAAGTATTGTTATTTTTGGCTATTCTGGGTTTTCATTGCTGCTACAGGCTCTTCTCTAGCTGCAGGGAGTGGGGACTACTCTCTAGTTGAGGTGAGCAGACTTCTTGTTGCAGAGACTTTTCTTGCTGTGGAACTTAGGCTCTAGGGCACACAGGCTTCAATAGTTGTGGCACATAGACTGCATAGTTGTGACTCCAAGGCTGTAGAGCACAGACTCAATAGTTGTGGCTTATGGCCCTGCAGCATGTGGGATACTCCCAGATCAGGGATTGACCTCGTGTCTCCTGCATTGGCAAACTCTTTATCACCGAGCTACCAGGAAGCTCAACATATTGTATTTAGTCTAAAACAAAGATGACAATTAAGATCACTGGAGAAAGGATGGACTTAAGACATCAAATAAAACAAATGCAATGAACTAGTTCCTGGATCTGGTTATCCAAGTGGGAGTAGATTCAATAGTGAGTCATATGACTGGCAAGAGTCAGAGAGTCATGTGCAGAGATGTTGATGGTAAGTGTAATGATGCTTTCAGGTGTTTGGATGAGTCCAGGAGAGAGGCCCATTGCTAAGGGCAGTGTGGGGTCTAAGGCTCAGTGTTGGTTTATTTTTTTAAAGAAGCATAAATGTTGATGGAAGAAGGCCAGTGAAATGGCTTTCAGAAGTGAAAGAGGATGACTACTGTGGGAAGTTCTGAGTGTGGGTAAAGGTGGGGAGGAGACTTTAGCTAGAGAAAGACTTTCCTCCTTTGTTCCTTGAGGTCAGAAGAGTGCTAGAGTCTTGGGCTGCCAGATTCAGCAGAAGGATGTTGAAAGCCATTGATTTCTGTGTTTCCTCGGCGAAGCCAGAGTACATGTCAGAGTGTAAGTGTTGGGGAAAGATATATGGAGAGACAGAGGTTTACAGGAAATGGGTATGTTTTGGGGTCCCTGCTCTATAGAGGGGGACGCTGTCTCAGGAAGTGGTCTCACACTCACTCAAGCACACTTCCAAAGGGTTTATTCAAACACAGAGGCCTGGATCCCGCCTCCAGAGTTCCTGAACCAGTGGATCCAGGGCCCAAGAATGTGCATTTCTAACCAGTTGCAAGTGGTGCTGATGCTGCTTGTCTAGCCCACTCTTGGAGAATCACAGGTGTAGAGTCGGGAAGAGATGCCAGGAATGCCCAGGTGAAGTTAATGATTGGGGAGTGCTCATCTACCTCACTGCTGAGGGGTAGACACACCTGAGGCATACCATCAGGCTCATTCAAGACTGGGACTGTGGGATTGTTGGCTGAGGTAGAGGTGTTAAAACAGGGAAATAGGGCAAGATTTCTTAGGAAAATTTAATGGGAGTAATTGATCCTAGCAAAGAATAAAGGGATGGGATGATAGGACAAAGAAAACTGGAGAAGTGTTCCTAAAAATTAAGAGTATCAATTTCCAACTGACCGAATGTCACAAAATTGATTTTAAGTGTGCTCAACATTTCATGCAAAAAATGTACCTTAAACACAGAGAAACATTTTTTGGGGGATTAAGCATGAAAAATACTTTGTGTTTCATGCCCATTAATTTTGTTAGGGCTGAGTAGACACATAAGGTGTGATAAGACTCCTTCAGAATCATATTTTCCACACTGATTTTAATCTCTGATGTGAGTTTTGATCCAACCAGAGAATTATCCTTGGATAGCCCTGTTAATAGGAGAACACAAGCATCTCCCGTGGGGAAACCAATCAGTGTTTAAAATAAGGAAACAAGCAATGGGTTTCTACAGTGGAATTGAAATAAGCAGATTTTTTGCTATGATTTCATTCTCACACGTTTCCCGTAGATGTGTCCCAGGATGACATCAGGTGAAGTGTTGGGGAGTATATGGAGGACAGAGGTTTACAGGAAATGTTGAAAGCCATTGATTTCTGTGTTTCCTCGAGCCAGAGTACATGTCAGAGTGTAAGTGTTGGGGAAAGATATGGAGAGACAGAGGTTTACAGGAAATGGGTATGTTTTGGGGTCCCTGCTCTATAGAGGGGGACGCTGTCTCAGGAAGTGGTCTCACACTCACTCAAGCACACTTCCAAAGGGTTTATTCAAACACAGAGGCCTGGATCCCGCCTCCAGAGTTCCTGAACCAGTGGATCCAGGGCCCAAGAATGTGCATTTCTAACCAGTTGCAAGTGGTGCTGATGCTGCTTGTCTAGCCCACTCTTGGAGAATCACAGGTGTAGAGTCGGGAAGAGATGCCAGGAATGCCCAGGTGAAGTTAATGATTGGGGAGTGCTCATCTACCTCACTGCTGAGGGGTAGACACACCTGAGGCATACCATCAGGCTCATTCAAGACTGGGACTGTGGGATTGTTGGCTGAGGTAGAGGTGTTAAAACAGGGAAATAGGGCAAGATTTCTTAGGAAAATTTAATGGGAGTAATTGATCCTAGCAAAGAATAAAGGGATGGGATGATAGGACAAAGAAAACTGGAGAAGTGTTCCTAAAAATTAAGAGTATCAATTTCCAACTGACCGAATGTCACAAAATTGATTTTAAGTGTGCTCAACATTTCATGCAAAAAATGTACCTTAAACACAGAGAAACATTTTTTGGGGGATTAAGCATGAAAAATACTTTGTGTTTCATGCCCATTAATTTTTGTTAGGGCTGAGTAGACACATAAGGTGTGATAAGACTCCTTCAGAATCATATTTTCCACACTGATTTTAATCTCTGATGTGAGTTTTGATCCAACCAGAGAATTATCCTTGGATAGCCCTGTTAATAGGAGAACACAAGCATCTCCCGTGGGGAAACCAATCAGTGTTTAAAATAAGGAAACAAGCAATGGGTTTCTACAGTGGAATTGAAATAAGCAGATTTTTTTTGCTATGACATTTCTTCTAGAGTTCCCAGAGACATCAGGCATCACAGCAGTGTGTGTGGAGTAAGCAGGCCATGATAGATGTGCCTAGTCGCCAGGGGGAGGGGGTGGAGGCTCCCGGGGATTCCCTCTTAGAGTTGTTCTCTCCCACCTCTGTGGGCCCTCCTTGCTGACCTGACCATTTCTGTGCAGGTGTCTGGTTGAGAAGGGAGATGTGGCCTTTGTGAAGCACCCCACAGTCCTTCAGAACACTGATGGTATGCACCTGCACTGTCCTTTCCTCCCTCAGAAAACTCAGAGTTCACTCCCCAGGCAGTCACTTTGGTCCTAACATTTTTATTTAGGGAATGAAAAATTCTACACAGGGTTGGTTATCACATTGGCCTTGAACACAACCAACAAAAACAGAGGCCACATTCCAGAGGAGAACATCTGGCTGTCTTGATTTTAGGCATTCTTCGTGTGTTCTAAATACAAGTTTTTGTCAGCTAGCAAATATCTTGTCCCTCCTTGAAAAGACCTGCCTTTCTGTTTCTTTCTTTCTTTCCTTTCTTTCTTTAGTTCTTCCTTTCTTTCCTTCCTTCCTTTTTTTCCCTTTTTTTCATTTATCCCTTTCTTTCTTTTCTTTGTTTCTTTCTTTCCTTTCTTTCACCATGCTGTGAGACTTATGGGATCTTAGTTTCCCACAAGGGACTGAACCTGGGTCACAGCAGTGGAAGCCTGGAGTTGTAACTACGGGATCACCAGGGAAGTCCCTGCTTTCTTAATGATGTCTTTTGATAAAGACGGTCTTCATTTTAATATAGTTTAATCAGTCAGCCTTCTCCTTTGTGGCTTGTGCTTTTCACGGGTTTTTGAAAGTAGACACATAAGGTGTGATAAGACTCCTTCAGAATCATATTTTCCACACTGATTTTAATCTCTGATGTGAGTTTTGATCCAACCAGAGAATTATCCTTGGATAGCCCTGTTAATAGGAGAACACAAGCATCTCCCGTGGGGAAACCAATCAGTGTTTAAAATAAGGAAACAAGCAATGGGTTTCTACAGTGGAATTGAAATAAGCAGATTTTTTTTGCTATGACATTTCTTCTAGAGTTCCCAGAGACATCAGGCATCACAGCAGTGTGTGTGGAGTAAGCAGGCCATGATAGATGTGCCTAGTCGCCAGGGGGAGGGGGTGGAGGCTCCCGGGGATTCCCTCTTAGAGTTGTTCTCTCCCACCTCTGTGGGCCCTCCTTGCTGACCTGACCATTTCTGTGCAGGTGTCTGGTTGAGAAGGGAGATGTGGCCTTTGTGAAGCACCCCACAGTCCTTCAGAACACTGATGGTATGCACCTGCACTGTCCTTTCCTCCCTCAGAAAACTCAGAGTTCACTCCCCAGGCAGTCACTTTGGTCCTAACATTTTTATTTAGGGAATGAAAAATTCTACACAGGGTTGGTTATCACATTGGCCTTGAACACAACCAACAAAAACAGAGGCCACATTCCAGAGGAGAACATCTGGCTGTCTTGATTTTAGGCATTCTTCGTGTGTTCTAAATACAAGTTTTTGTCAGCTAGCAAATATCTTGTCCCTCCTTGAAAAGACCTGCCTTTCTGTTTCTTTCTTTCTTTCCTTTCTTTCTTTAGTTCTTCCTTTCTTTCCTTCCTTCCTTTTTTCCTTTCTTTCATTTATCCCTTTCTTTCTTTTCTTTGTTTCTTTCTTTCCTTTCTTTCACCATGCTGTGAGACTTATGGGATCTTAGTTTCCCACAAGGGACTGAACCTGGGTCACAGCAGTGGAAGCCTGGAGTTGTAACTACGGGATCACCAGGGAAGTCCCTGCTTTCTTAATGATGTCTTTTGATAAAGACGGTCTTCATTTTAATATAGTTTAATCAGTCAGCCTTCTCCTTTGTGGCTTGTGCTTTTCAGGCCTGTTGAGGAAATCTTTGCCTTTAACAGCACTAATGAATTTATGAGTTTATAAATGTTTTTATTCTGTTTTATTTTAAGACTTTATTGTTTGTTTGCATCTCTGTGATTCTCCCAGGCATTGGTGGTCATTCACATCCCCCAGTGAGGGTGCCTTGACTGAAGCCAGCTGCTGTGGCTCATCCATCTCCTCTCTCTCCCCAGGAAAGAACCCTGAAGCATGGGCAAAGGATCTAAAACGTGGGGATTTCCAGCTGCTGTGCCCCGATGGTGCCAGGAAGCCTGTGACTGAGGCTCAGAGCTGCCACCTGGCTATAGTCCCAAGTCATGCTGTGGTCTCAAGGAAAGATAAGGCCGATTTTCTCCGCAGAATGCTCTTCAACCAACAGGTGTGGGAATTCAGTCCTCATCTCCCACATGAATGCTTGGTTCACTTGCAGAGCTGCACGGACGCAACCCAGCCCAGTTGCACACTCTTTCTCCCAGGCACTGGACCCTGCCTTTGATGAAAGCAGAAGGCTGGTGTCTGTGCTCACTTCTTACTCAGGGCTGTCTGGAAGAGTCCAGACACATGGGCATCTTAAGTATCTCCCTGGGACTGAGCAGCATGGTGGGCTTGTCCCATCACAGAAATAAGGGAGCAGCCCAGGTGCCCTTCACACCAGGCTGGGCCACATGTGGGAAAGGTGGAAGCGGAGGTTACTCTGCTTGACCACAGGAGGATCCCAGTGTGTTTTCTGAAGCTGGGCAGGCTGAGCACTGTTTTGGGTTTCATGAGAGTCAAAGAGCCAACATTCTGACAACTCATGGCCTCTATAGGCAGTCAAAAAGGGCTAATCCTAGGGAGTAGGATGGCTGCTGAATCAGATGATCTTAAGGAAACCCAAAGCCTCATCTGCCTTTTGCCCTAGCATGCCCCATTCCTGGAGGAACCTCAAATGAGTAATCTGTATCCTAGCATATACTGTCCACATATACCAGTTAAAGAGTGATGACCCCGAGACAGCTGGCAACACAGAGGCTCTTGGAAATTGGCTTTTGAAGGGATGGGTACCACCCAGAGTGAGTTGCCACCTCGGCTTCAGAGAAGTGGACAAAGGAAATCAGGGGAGAGGTGAGAAGCGATGGAAATGATCAGTGCTTGGGGCAGGTCCAGAGAACGGAAGAGACAAGGTAGCAAGGGCTCTAGTTGCAGGAAAATGTGTCAGAATGACCCAGAGAGTTGAAAATACCCATCAGTTGTTGGTGGGAGAGTGATAGAGTGGTGAACTTGGGCCTGTTTGTATTTATACATACATCAGGCTTCCCCAGTAGCTCAGATAGTAAAGAATCTGGCTGAAGTGCAGGAGACACAGGATTAATCCCTCAGGAAGATCTGCTGGAGAAGGGGACAGTTATCCACTCCAGTGTTCTTGCCTGGAGAATCCCATGAACAGAGGAGCTCAAGGAAAGATAAGGCACTGGACCAACAGGTGTGGGAATTCAGTCCTCATCTCCCACATGAATGCTTGGTTCACTTGCAGAGCTGCACGGACGCAACCCAGCCCAGTTGCACACTCTTTCTCCCAGGCACTGGACCCTGCCTTTGATGAAAGCAGAAGGCTGGTGTCTGTGCTCACTTCTTACTCAGGGCTGTCTGGAAGAGTCCAGACACATGGGCATCTTAAGTATCTCCCTGGGACTGAGCAGCATGGTGGGCTTGTCCCATCACAGAAATAAGGGAGCAGCCCAGGTGCCCTTCACACCAGGCTGGGCCACATGTGGGAAAGGTGGAAGCGGAGGTTACTCTGCTTGACCACAGGAGGATCCCAGTGTGTTTTCTGAAGCTGGGCAGGCTGAGCACTGTTTTGGGTTTCATGAGAGTCAAAGAGCCAACATTCTGACAACTCATGGCCTCTATAGGCAGTCAAAAAGGGCTAATCCTAGGGAGTAGGATGGCTGCTGAATCAGATGATCTTAAGGAAACCCAAAGCCTCATCTGCCTTTTGCCCTAGCATGCCCCATTCCTGGAGGAACCTCAAATGAGTAATCTGTATCCTAGCATATACTGTCCACATATACCAGTTAAAGAGTGATGACCCCGAGACAGCTGGCAACACAGAGGCTCTTGGAAATTGGCTTTTGAAGGGATGGGTACCACCCAGAGTGAGTTGCCACCTCGGCTTCAGAGAAGTGGACAAAGGAAATCAGGGGAGAGGTGAGAAGCGATGGAAATGATCAGTGCTTGGGGCAGGTCCAGAGAACGGAAGAGACAAGGTAGCAAGGGCTCTAGTTGCAGGAAAATGTGTCAGAATGACCCAGAGAGTTGAAAATACCCATCAGTTGTTGGTGGGAGAGTGATAGAGTGGTGAACTTGGGCCTGTTTGTATTTATACATACATCAGGCTTCCCTAGTAGCTCAGATAGTAAAGAATCTGGCTGAAGTGCAGGAGACACAGGATTAATCCCTCAGGAAGATCTGCTGGAGAAGGGGACAGTTATCCACTCCAGTGTTCTTGCCTGGAGAATCCCATGAACAGAGGAGCCTGCAAGGCTATAGTCCATAGGGTCTCAAAGAATTGGACATGACTGAGCATGCACACACACAAACTGATGTTCACTGAGCTGAGTCAAGAATTTTCCTAATGTCACACAACAGGAAAAGATAGGGCCTGACTTTGAACCCAGAGGCCGTGCTTTCTGCCATTTTGTTTCAGTGCCTCCTAAGCTGTCGCTGTGTCCCAGGGTTGCCAGGGGCTGGAGCTGAACCGTCCAGCAGACTTGGGGCTTCTGATGCAGAACACATAGCCCGTTGCTTCCAGGGCTGCTGGTCACTCACTATGTGTCTGTCTCTCTGACCCAGGAGCTCTTTGGAAGAAACGGGTTTGAATACATGATGTTCCAGCTGTTTAAATTCTCAGCCAAGGACCTGCTCTTCAGTGATAACACAGAATGTCTGGCCAGACTTCAGGACAGAACAACTTACCAAAAATACTTAGGGCCAGAGTATCTTCAGGCTATTGCTAATGTGAGACAGTGCTTACACTCTGGTAAGTAGAATAAACACTGAAGAGCAATAACATGTGGGTCAAGCCAAACATGTTTGTGTTAAGGACGACCATGAGCCAAGCCTGCGCCAGTAACAATAGGAGCACAAAGATCCAGAAGGCTTGCTCCTGACCCCACAGGAAGATTCAGACTTACCAGGAAGGCAACTCAGTCAGGCAACAGTAAAAGATACCACCTGAAAAGGCAAAATTATTTGAAGGAAACAGAGAATACAGTAGAGAACTGGAGATTGTTTGCAAACTGAACTTGTTTACATGTGCATTTCCATTTTTTTGCGGGTACTCGAATGAAAATGTGTGTGAACACTTCAGTGTAGGGAGAAGGTTCAAAATGACACATACATACAACTCACAGAGGAACAATTCTCAAAGATTTTAAGTAAAATGTATAGATACTATTTTATACAATATTAATGGAAAAACAAAGGCCATTTCTACATGTATACACATAGCACTAAGAGCATTTCTCTTATCATACTTGGGCCTGTTTGTATTTATACATACATCAGGCTTCCTAGTAGTAAAGAATCTGGCTGAAGTGCAGGAGACACAGGATTAATCCCTCAGGAAGATCTGCTGGAGAAGGGGACAGTTATCCACTCCAGTGTTCTTGCCTGGAGAATCCCATGAACAGAGGAGCCTGCAAGGCTATAGTCCATAGGGTCTCAAAGAATTGGACATGACTGAGCATGCACACACACAAACTGATGTTCACTGAGCTGAGTCAAGAATTTTCCTAATGTCACACAACAGGAAAAGATAGGGCCTGACTTTGAACCCAGAGGCCGTGCTTTCTGCCATTTTGTTTCAGTGCCTCCTAAGCTGTCGCTGTGTCCCAGGGTTGCCAGGGGCTGGAGCTGAACCGTCCAGCAGACTTGGGGCTTCTGATGCAGAACACATAGCCCGTTGCTTCCAGGGCTGCTGGTCACTCACTATGTGTCTGTCTCTCTGACCCAGGAGCTCTTTGGAAGAAACGGGTTTGAATACATGATGTTCCAGCTGTTTAAATTCTCAGCCAAGGACCTGCTCTTCAGTGATAACACAGAATGTCTGGCCAGACTTCAGGACAGAACAACTTACCAAAAATACTTAGGGCCAGAGTATCTTCAGGCTATTGCTAATGTGAGACAGTGCTTACACTCTGGTAAGTAGAATAAACACTGAAGAGCAATAACATGTGGGTCAAGCCAAACATGTTTGTGTTAAGGACGACCATGAGCCAAGCCTGCGCCAGTAACAATAGGAGCACAAAGATCCAGAAGGCTTGCTCCTGACCCCACAGGAAGATTCAGACTTACCAGGAAGGCAACTCAGTCAGGCAACAGTAAAAGATACCACCTGAAAAGGCAAAATTATTTGAAGGAAACAGAGAATACAGTAGAGAACTGGAGATTGTTTGCAAACTGAACTTGTTTACATGTGCATTTCCATTTTTTTGCGGGTACTCGAATGAAAATGTGTGTGAACACTTCAGTGTAGGGAGAAGGTTCAAAATGACACATACATACAACTCACAGAGGAACAATTCTCAAAGATTTTAAGTAAAATGTATAGATACTATTTTATACAATATTAATGGAAACAAAGTGTTAGCACTAAGCAGGCCATTTCTACATGTATACACATACAGAAGTAGCACTAAGTATGTAATTTCTCTCTATTTCTGTATATTATAGAAATGGCACAGCTGCCTCAAAAGAAGTTGTAGAAATAAAAGTAGAGCTGGAATAATTGAGTTATTGGGAGTGTGCCTGAATTTCTGTTAAATTATATCATGTGTTAGAGACAAGGTGAGCAGGAGAAGAGGAAAATGTGTATGTTTAAGAACAGCACTTGTATGATGCTCCGGAGGGGTGGTATGGGGGGGGGGTTATACATATGACTAATCTGAGAACATACATATCTGTAAACAGCAAAACTCTGTAAAAGTTACAAGTAAAATAAAAGTAAAAAAAATAAAAGAAAAAGAATAGCACTGACATAAGTTAGAAGGACAGAGAATTTTTTTAAAAAAATCTTTATTATCTACCATTTACTTTTAGAAAATAGGAATAGGATTGTGTTTAATAAGCACAGGCAGTACATGACAATCTTTCTCTTACGTTACTCTCACAGAACTCCTGGATGCCTGCACATTCCATGGAAATTAAAAACTGATCAGAGTGGGCAAGTGCAGAGATGCTCAGAGCCTGGAAATACAGTGTGATCACAACCTTACTTGTCTGCACGGTGGGTCTGTGTTAGCATCAGTTACCTCTATAATTTATTGTGATAGCTGATGCAAACGTTGGAATGAATAAAAATTATTGTGTCTTCTCAGAAAGCTTCATGAAATGTTCTTAGTTTTTGGGGGAAGATGATTTCTTTATACTAAAATTATACTTCTGAATTTAATATCTATTAAATTATATGTATTTTAAAGACCTCTATAAGAGCGGCTCAACCTCCCTCCATATTCTTTAGTTATTTTACTCAAGAGTCAACTTATGTAAATAGAATTTAAGCAATAGATCTGTCTGAAGGGAGTCTGAGTGGTGATTATGAGTGTGTAAAAAAAAAAGCATCAGTGAGTACAGTATCAAGGAATTACGTAGTGAAAATAAAGAAGAAAGGATGAGTTTCTGCATTTAAAAAATATATTTGTGCATTTAAAATTCATTAAACTCCTGATCAGATTAATTGAAAAATATTTTTAAATTACTACCCAAAATCTAATTCTGCTACCCTTCCACAGTCAATTTCCTAAAAGTTTATTTGAGTTTTTTTAAAAATTATTTATATATTTATTTTTGGCTATTCTGGGTTTTCACTGCTGTTGTAGGCTCTTCTCTAGTTGCAAGGAGTGGGGGCTACTCTCTAGTTGAGGGGAGCAGGCTTCTTGTTGCAGTGACGTCTCTGGTTGTGGAATTCAGGCTCTAGGGCACACAGGCTTCAGTAGCTGTGGCACGTGGGCTCAGTAGTTGTGGCTCTGAGGCTCTAGAGCACAGGCTCAACAGTTGTGGCTCACGGGCTTAGTTGCTCTGCAGCATGTGGCATCTTCCCAGATCAGGGATCAAACCTGTGTCTCCTGCATTGGCAGGCAAACTCTTTACCATTGACTTACCTGGGAAGCCCTTAAGTGAGTTTCTTATCAGAGATTTTACCATATCAGTTACTACCATGACTCCAGCCAACAGTGGTGCCTCAATAAACACCACCTGGGAATCCAAGTTATATAGTGTGACGTGACAGTTTGGTGTGTGGACCTCTGCTTCTGCCTGTGAAAGAGTAACCAGTGCAGAATGTGCTCCTTTTCCATAAACAACTAAAAAACTGGAAAAAAATATGTTGCACAAATGTTTTCAAACATTGGACGGTAATAGTGCATGACTTATGATCCTTGAAAGAAGGCAAAGAAAAAAAAAAGAGGTGAGCAGAGTAGTGACCTTACTCTTTGCCTAGAGGAAATTTCCAGATCACAGCAAAGCAGCAGAAACCCAAGAGAGCCCATCACACAGTTTAGGAACAGAGATAGGAGTGTGAGGAAGCCAAAGTGACCAGAATTTGAATGGTATTTAGTTATTTTACTCAAGAGTCAACTTATGTAAATAGAATTTAAGCAATAGATCTGTCTGAAGGGAGTCTGAGTGGTGATTATGAGTGTGTAAAAAAAAAAGCATCAGTGAGTACAGTATCAAGGAATTACGTAGTGAAAATAAAGAAGAAAGGATGAGTTTCTGCATTTAAAAAATATATTTGTGCATTTAAAATTCATTAAACTCCTGATCAGATTAATTGAAAAATATTTTTAAATTACTACCCAAAATCTAATTCTGCTACCCTTCCACAGTCAATTTCCTAAAAGTTTATTTGAGTTTTTTTAAAAATTATTTATATATTTATTTTTGGCTATTCTGGGTTTTCACTGCTGTTGTAGGCTCTTCTCTAGTTGCAAGGAGTGGGGGCTACTCTCTAGTTGAGGGGAGCAGGCTTCTTGTTGCAGTGACGTCTCTGGTTGTGGAATTCAGGCTCTAGGGCACACAGGCTTCAGTAGCTGTGGCACGTGGGCTCAGTAGTTGTGGCTCTGAGGCTCTAGAGCACAGGCTCAACAGTTGTGGCTCACGGGCTTAGTTGCTCTGCAGCATGTGGCATCTTCCCAGATCAGGGATCAAACCTGTGTCTCCTGCATTGGCAGGCAAACTCTTTACCATTGACTTACCTGGGAAGCCCTTAAGTGAGTTTCTTATCAGAGATTTTACCATATCAGTTACTACCATGACTCCAGCCAACAGTGGTGCCTCAATAAACACCACCTGGGAATCCAAGTTATATAGTGTGACGTGACAGTTTGGTGTGTGGACCTCTGCTTCTGCCTGTGAAAGAGTAACCAGTGCAGAATGTGCTCCTTTTCCATAAACAACTAAAAAACTGGAAAAAAATATGTTGCACAAATGTTTTCAAACATTGGACGGTAATAGTGCATGACTTATGATCCTTGAAAGAAGGCAAAGAAAAAAAAAAGAGGTGAGCAGAGTAGTGACCTTACTCTTTGCCTAGAGGAAATTTCCAGATCACAGCAAAGCAGCAGAAACCCAAGAGAGCCCATCACACAGTTTAGGAACAGAGATAGGAGTGTGAGGAAGCCAAAGTGACCAGAATTTGAATGGTATATAGCAGAGATCTGTACTGGAATCTGCTTGGAATGCTTGGTAAAATATTACTCTTCCTGTGTGTAAAATGAAACAGAATTCTGTCAGGCTAGACAGAGAATGACTGTGAGAGATCTAGAAGCTGAACAATGCAGAGTACTCTCGTAGGAACAGGAATCAATCATGGTGCTACCAACCAGTGTGAAGAGACCTCATTGAACACCGGAGGTTTTCACTGAAGGCAGCTGAGGCTGATACAGCTGTAGACTAAGGGCTGCACCTCAACTGCTCACATTGAGAGTAACATTAGCCTGATGGGATAAAGCAGATCTGCAAGTCCCTTGACTGTCCTTTAAAATAAAACTCAATACTTATTAAAGGAACACAACAAAATCTAAATATTCAACAGTATGGCATGCATAATATCCAGATGTGGCATGAGATTATTAGGTGTGTAAAGAAGCATAAAACATTATGCAGCATCATTAGAAACATAGACCAATAGAAACATACCTAGAAGTCAGAGATGATGGTATTCAGAACTTGAAACAGTCGTAATAAACAGGTCCAAGGATTTAAATGAAAACTTGAAGAAAAATTCCTGCTCTCAGATAGTTAGGACTCTACATTTTCACTGCTGGGGGCCTGGGTTTGATCCTTAAGTGATTAAGATCCCACAAGATTAACAGACAAAAATAAATAAGTGAATAAATGAATGAATTCATGAATAAATAAATGAGCATTAAGCTCATTTAAAAAAAATGATTTATAAAAGAGCCATGACTCCAGCCAACAGTGGTGCCTCAATAAACACCACCTGGGAATCCAAGTTATATAGTGTGACGTGACAGTTTGGTGTGTGGACCTCTGCTTCTGCCTGTGAAAGAGTAACCAGTGCAGAATGTGCTCCTTTTCCATAAACAACTAAAAAACTGGAAAAAAATATGTTGCACAAATGTTTTCAAACATTGGACGGTAATAGTGCATGACTTATGATCCTTGAAAGAAGGCAAAGAAAAAAAAAAGAGGTGAGCAGAGTAGTGACCTTACTCTTTGCCTAGAGGAAATTTCCAGATCACAGCAAAGCAGCAGAAACCCAAGAGAGCCCATCACACAGTTTAGGAACAGAGATAGGAGTGTGAGGAAGCCAAAGTGACCAGAATTTGAATGGTATATAGCAGAGATCTGTACTGGAATCTGCTTGGAATGCTTGGTAAAATATTACTCTTCCTGTGTGTAAAATGAAACAGAATTCTGTCAGGCTAGACAGAGAATGACTGTGAGAGATCTAGAAGCTGAACAATGCAGAGTACTCTCGTAGGAACAGGAATCAATCATGGTGCTACCAACCAGTGTGAAGAGACCTCATTGAACACCGGAGGTTTTCACTGAAGGCAGCTGAGGCTGATACAGCTGTAGACTAAGGGCTGCACCTCAACTGCTCACATTGAGAGTAACATTAGCCTGATGGGATAAAGCAGATCTGCAAGTCCCTTGACTGTCCTTTAAAATAAAACTCAATACTTATTAAAGGAACACAACAAAATCTAAATATTCAACAGTATGGCATGCATAATATCCAGATGTGGCATGAGATTATTAGGTGTGTAAAGAAGCATAAAACATTATGCAGCATCATTAGAAACATAGACCAATAGAAACATACCTAGAAGTCAGAGATGATGGTATTCAGAACTTGAAACAGTCGTAATAAACAGGTCCAAGGATTTAAATGAAAACTTGAAGAAAAATTCCCTGCTCTCAGATAGTTAGGACTCTACATTTTCACTGCTGGGGGCCTGGGTTTGATCCTTAAGTGATTAAGATCCCACAAGATTAACAGACAAAAATAAATAAGTGAATAAATGAATGAATTCATGAATAAATAAATGAGCATTAAGCTCATTTAAGAAAAAAGTACATGATTTATAAAAGAGCCACTGAAAATCTAGAGTGGCAAAATTTGTGTTTCAAGGAACTTGCTGTATCTAAATTGTCTATTTTTGCCGTTAAATTGTTCAAAATATTTTCTTGTTATTCCTTGAATATTTATACTATGTGCAGTGGTATCTCTTCTTCCATTGTCATACTAGTAATCTGTATTTTCTCTTTTCTTTTTTCTTGACCCATGTAGCTATAGCTCTATCAATTTTCTTGAAGAATAAGTTCTTAGTTTTATAAATTTTCACTATTTTTAAATCTTATTTTCTGTTCTTATCCTTCCTTCTACTTATTTTTCATGTAGTTTTCTTTTTTCCCCTTAGATTCTTTTTTTTCCCAAGCAAAAGCATAATTTTATCACAATCAGATTATTTCTTAGTATCTATCACTATTCTTCCACATGTCTCAACTTCACTAGAATTTAGGGTTTTTTTGTTTTCTTTTTTTAAATTTTATTTTGCTTTTACAGAGTTTTGTTGTTTACAACTCTATATAAGCCCAAATCTGTCATATGTCTTAGATTCTTAAGGTGAAAACTTAGATCAATATTTAGCACATTTTATTTTTCTAATATAGACATTTAAAATATTAAATTTCCCTCCAAGCATTACTTCAGCTACATCCCCTCAATTTTTTAAAAATTTATTTATTGTTTATTGGTTGTGCTGGGTCTTCAGTCCTGCATGGGTTTTTCTCTAGTTGCGGCGAGTGGGGATCGTTCTCTAGTTGCAGTGTGTGGGCTTGTCATTGCAGCAGGTTTCTCTTGCTGTGACTCCTCTGCTTTTAGAGAATGGACTTCAGTGGTTGTATTATGCAGCATCATTAGAAACATAGACCATAACATACCTAGAAGTCAGAGATGATGGTATTCAGAACTTGAAACAGTCGTAATAAACAGGTCCAAGGATTTAAATGAAAACTTGAAGAAAAATTCCCTGCTCTCAGATAGTTAGGACTCTACATTTTCACTGCTGGGGGCCTGGGTTTGATCCTTAAGTGATTAAGATCCCACAAGATTAACAGACAAAAATAAATAAGTGAATAAATGAATGAATTCATGAATAAATAAATGAGCATTAAGCTCATTTAAGAAAAAAGTACATGATTTATAAAAGAGCCACTGAAAATCTAGAGTGGCAAAATTTGTGTTTCAAGGAACTTGCTGTATCTAAATTGTCTATTTTTGCCGTTAAATTGTTCAAAATATTTTCTTGTTATTCCTTGAATATTTATACTATGTGCAGTGGTATCTCTTCTTCCATTGTCATACTAGTAATCTGTATTTTCTCTTTTCTTTTTTCTTGACCCATGTAGCTATAGCTCTATCAATTTTCTTGAAGAATAAGTTCTTAGTTTTATAAATTTTCACTATTTTTAAATCTTATTTTCTGTTCTTATCCTTCCTTCTACTTATTTTTCATGTAGTTTTCTTTTTCCTCTTAGATTCTTTTTTTTCCCAAGCAAAAGCATAATTTTATCACAATCAGATTATTTCTTAGTATCTATCACTATTCTTCCACATGTCTCAACTTCACTAGAATTTAGGGTTTTTTTGTTTTCTTTTTTTAAATTTTATTTTGCTTTTACAGAGTTTTGTTGTTTACAACTCTATATAAGCCCAAATCTGTCATATGTCTTAGATTCTTAAGGTGAAAACTTAGATCAATATTTAGCACATTTTATTTTTCTAATATAGACATTTAAAATATTAAATTTCCCTCCAAGCATTACTTCAGCTACATCCCCTCAATTTTTTAAAAATTTATTTATTGTTTATTGGTTGTGCTGGGTCTTCAGTCCTGCATGGGTTTTTCTCTAGTTGCGGCGAGTGGGGATCGTTCTCTAGTTGCAGTGTGTGGGCTTGTCATTGCAGCAGGTTTCTCTTGCTGTGACTCCTCTGCTTTTAGAGAATGGACTTCAGTGGTTGTGGCACATGGACTTATTTGCCATAAGGCATGTGGGATGGACCAGGGGTCAAACCCGTGTCTCCTACATTGGCAGACAAAGTCTTTACCACTGAGCCACTAGGGAAGCCTACATCCCCTCAATTTTGATATGCTTATTTTCATTATCATTGAGGTAAATTTTTTTCTAGTTGTTCAAAGATTTCTTCTTTGATCTGTTGATTATTTAAAAGCTATTTTTAATTTCCAAATATTTGGCAATTTTTCAGATATGCTTTTGTAATTTATTTCTATGTTCCATGTATACTTTTTCAAAAAAACAGGTATTCTTAATTGTTTGCAGGTCTGTAGTATGTAGTGTTGTACTGAAAGTAACGGTTAGGTCAAGTTGGATAAAGTTATTGTTCAAATCCTCTGCCTTGGTTCATTTTCTATCTACTTTCTACAATAATTACTGAGAGAAGAGGTTTGAACTCTCCAACTGTAAGTATGGGTTTGCTCATTTCTCCAACTAGTTTGATCAGATTTTGCTTTATATATTTGGAGGTTTTGTTGGGCACATATACATTTGGGATGTTAGGCTTTCTTGATGAATTGACTCCCTTATTATTATGAAATGTCCCTGGTTGTCCTGTAATACATTTTCTCATTAAGTTTATTCATTGGATATTAATATGACTATAGCTCCACCTTTCTTATGGTAGTTTGTCCTTTATTGCTTTACATTCTTTCACTTTTAATCCATCTGTTTCTATTAAGGAGGGCTTCTTATAAAGAGCATATAGTAGTGTTTTTTTCCCATTCATTGTGACTTCTTTTTTCCTTTTAACTGAAGTGTTTAGTTCATTTATATATAACACAATTGTTGATATTTGTTTTCTGTCTCATCTGTTCTTTGTGCTTTTCTGTCTTCTATCGGATTAACTGAATAATTTTTAGTATTTCACTTGTCTTCTCTTTTAGTTTATTGGGATTTCCTTGGTGGTCCAGTGGTAAAGAATCTGCCTGCAATACAAGAACTCTAGGAGATGAGGGTTCGATCCCTGGGTGGGGAAGATACCCTGGAGGAGGGCATGGTAACTAACTCCAGTATTATTCTTGGAGAATCCCATAGTCAGAGGAACCTGGTAAGCTATAGTCTATAGGGTCTCAAAGGGTTGGGCATGACTGAGTAAGCGCTATTATGCTCTGCTGGTTTATTATATTATATTTTTAATATCTTCTCCAAAGTTTGTAATATACATCTTTTGTTTAATACTGGCATCAAATAGCACTACACCACCTTGCATATTGCATATTGGGTTGACCAAAAAATTCACTTCCGAAACATTCACTTTTGGACAATCCAGTAAGACTGGAGTGAGAATGAACTTTTAACAACCAGATGTTCGAGGTAAAAAAGACCTTGATTTATATCATTTGCCAGTTTTATGGAGCATATTCTCTTACCACGGATGGTTTCAAACTATCAAAGTGGTGTCAGAGACGAGAAGAGATACACACAGTCAGCTTTTACAAGCCAGCACAAGCTGGCTGCACTACTCCATTGATTTCCCTGTTTTATTTTTTTGTGCTTTTATTATCATACATTTTACTCCTACATATGTTAGAACCTCTACTATATATATACATATAATAAAAATATTTTTGCATTAAGCTGTCAAGTACCTTTTTTAAATTTTTTTTGGGGGGAGGCCATTTCCATTAATCTTTCATTTATTTATTTTCATCCATCCTTGTTCTTTGGCCTGTGTGGGCCCCCCATCACATTGGCCTCTCTCGTCGCAGAGTACCAGCTCTGGGTGCATGTGCTCCAGAGCTCTGGCTCGGTAGTTGGATACATCGGTCCAGCTGCTCCACAGCACATGGGATCTTCCCAGGCCAGGGATCAAACCGGCACCCCTTGCACTGCAAGGCAGTATCCTTACCCACTGGATCACCAGGAAAGCCCTGTCAAGTACCTTTTGTTGTTGTTGTTTTTCAGATGCTCAGTCATGTCTGACTCTTTGTGACCCATGAACTAAAGCATTCCCTGTCATTCACTAACTCCCAGAGCTTGCTCAAACTCATGTTCATGAGTTAGTGCTGCCATCCAACCATCTTATCCTCTATTACTCCTGTCTCCTCCTGCCCTCAATCTTTCCTGGAGCATCAGGGTCTTTTCTGATGAGTTGGCTCTTCCCATCAGGTGGCTGAAGTATTGGAGTGTCAGTCCTTCCAATGAATGTTCAGAGTTGATTTCCTTTAGGATTGACTGGTTTGATCTCCTTGAAGTCCAAGGGACTCTTAAAAGTCTTCCCCAGAACCACAGTTTGAAAGCATTTAATTCTCAAAGGGTTGGGCATGACTGAGTAAGCGCTATTATGCTCTGCTGGTTTATTATATTATATTTTTAATATCTTCTCCAAAGTTTGTAATATACATCTTTTGTTTAATACTGGCATCAAATAGCACTACACCACCTTGCATATTGCATATTGGGTTGACCAAAAATTCACTTCCAAACATTCACTTTTGGACAATCCAGTAAGACTGGAGTGAGAATGAACTTTTAACAACCAGATGTTCGAGGTAAAAAAGACCTTGATTTATATCATTTGCCAGTTTTATGGAGCATATTCTCTTACCACGGATGGTTTCAAACTATCAAAGTGGTGTCAGAGACGAGAAGAGATACACACAGTCAGCTTTTACAAGCCAGCACAAGCTGGCTGCACTACTCCATTGATTTCCCTGTTTTATTTTTTTGTGCTTTTATTATCATACATTTTACTCCTACATATGTTAGAACCTCTACTATATATATACATATAATAAAAATATTTTTGCATTAAGCTGTCAAGTACCTTTTTTAAATTTTTTTTGGGGGGAGGCCATTTCCATTAATCTTTCATTTATTTATTTTCATCCATCCTTGTTCTTTGGCCTGTGTGGGCCCCCCATCACATTGGCCTCTCTCGTCGCAGAGTACCAGCTCTGGGTGCATGTGCTCCAGAGCTCTGGCTCGGTAGTTGGATACATCGGTCCAGCTGCTCCACAGCACATGGGATCTTCCCAGGCCAGGGATCAAACCGGCACCCCTTGCACTGCAAGGCAGTATCCTTACCCACTGGATCACCAGGAAAGCCCTGTCAAGTACCTTTTGTTGTTGTTGTTTTTCAGATGCTCAGTCATGTCTGACTCTTTGTGACCCATGAACTAAAGCATTCCCTGTCATTCACTAACTCCCAGAGCTTGCTCAAACTCATGTTCATGAGTTAGTGCTGCCATCCAACCATCTTATCCTCTATTACTCCTGTCTCCTCCTGCCCTCAATCTTTCCTGGAGCATCAGGGTCTTTTCTGATGAGTTGGCTCTTCCCATCAGGTGGCTGAAGTATTGGAGTGTCAGTCCTTCCAATGAATGTTCAGAGTTGATTTCCTTTAGGATTGACTGGTTTGATCTCCTTGAAGTCCAAGGGACTCTTAAAAGTCTTCCCCAGAACCACAGTTTGAAAGCATCAATTCTTCAGTGTTCAGCCTTCTTTATGATCCAACTCACACTTCTGTACATGATTACTAGAAAAACCCTGGCTTTGACTATACGAATCTTTGTCAGCAAGGTGATGTCTCTGCTATCAACGTTTTTATTTTTTATTTTTTGGGGGGGGTGGGTTGGAGAGGGAGGGGAATGGGCAGGCCACTTCTATTGGTCTTTCATTTATCTATTTTCATCCATCTTTGTTCTTTGGCCCGTGTGGGCCTCCCATCGCAGTGGCCTCTCTTGTCACAGAGCACTGGCTCTGGGGGCATGCACTCTAGAGCTCCGGCTCGGTAATTGGACACATCGGTCCAGCTGCTCCGCAGCACGTGGGATCTTCCCAGGCCAGGGATCGAACTAGCACCCCCTGCACTGCAAGGTGGTGTCCTTACCCACTGGACAACCAGAGAAGCCCCATTTTTATTTTTTCATCCATCTTTTTTCTTTGGCATGTGTGGGCCTCCCATCGCAATAGCCTCTCTCATTGCAGAGCACTGTCTCTGGGCACATGTGCTCCAGAGTGTTGGCTTATAATTGGACACACCAGCCCAGCCGTTCCTCGGCATGCAGGATCTTCCCAGGTCAGGGATCAAACCAGTGTCCCTTGCACTGCAAGGCAGACTCTTTACCCACTGAATCGCCAGGGAAGCCCTGTCTCTGCTTTTTTAATATCCTGTCAAGGTTTGTCATAGCTTTTCTTCCAAGGAGCATGGCTGCAGTCACTGTCTGCCATGATTTTGAAGCCCAAGAAAATAAAGTCTGTCACTATTTCCATTTTCTTTCCATTTCTTTGCCATAAAATGATGAGTACCTACTAAACTCCTGTCTCACTCCCTGCTCCTCAATGAGTTAGTGCTGCCATCCAACCATCTTATCCTCTATTACTCCTGTCTCCTCCTGCCCTCAATCTTTCCTGGAGCATCAGGGTCTTTTCTGATGAGTTGGCTCTTCCCATCAGGTGGCTGAAGTATTGGAGTGTCAGTCCTTCCAATGAATGTTCAGAGTTGATTTCCTTTAGGATTGACTGGTTTGATCTCCTTGAAGTCCAAGGGACTCTTAAAAGTCTTCCCCAGAACCACAGTTTGAAAGCATCAATTCTTCAGTGTTCAGCCTTCTTTATGATCCAACTCACACTTCTGTACATGATTACTAGAAAAACCCTGGCTTTGACTATACGAATCTTTGTCAGCAAGGTGATGTCTCTGCTATCAACGTTTTTATTTTTTATTTTTTGGGGGGGGTGGGTTGGAGAGGGAGGGGAATGGGCAGGCCACTTCTATTGGTCTTTCATTTATCTATTTTCATCCATCTTTGTTCTTTGGCCCGTGTGGGCCTCCCATCGCAGTGGCCTCTCTTGTCACAGAGCACTGGCTCTGGGGGCATGCACTCTAGAGCTCCGGCTCGGTAATTGGACACATCGGTCCAGCTGCTCCGCAGCACGTGGGATCTTCCCAGGCCAGGGATCGAACTAGCACCCCCTGCACTGCAAGGTGGTGTCCTTACCCACTGGACAACCAGAGAAGCCCCATTTTTATTTTTCATCCATCTTTTTTCTTTGGCATGTGTGGGCCTCCCATCGCAATAGCCTCTCTCATTGCAGAGCACTGTCTCTGGGCACATGTGCTCCAGAGTGTTGGCTTATAATTGGACACACCAGCCCAGCCGTTCCTCGGCATGCAGGATCTTCCCAGGTCAGGGATCAAACCAGTGTCCCTTGCACTGCAAGGCAGACTCTTTACCCACTGAATCGCCAGGGAAGCCCTGTCTCTGCTTTTTTAATATCCTGTCAAGGTTTGTCATAGCTTTTCTTCCAAGGAGCATGGCTGCAGTCACTGTCTGCCATGATTTTGAAGCCCAAGAAAATAAAGTCTGTCACTATTTCCATTTTCTTTCCATTTCTTTGCCATAAAATGATGAGACCAGGTGCCATGATCTTTGTTTTCTGAATGCTGAGTTTGAGGCTAACTTTCTTTTAACTCTTCTCTTTCACCTTCATCAAGAGGCACTTCAGTTCCTCTTTGCTTTCTGCCATTAGAGTGCCATCATCTGCATTTCTGAGGTTATTGATATTTCTTCTGGCAATCTTGATTCCAGGTTGTGCTTCATTAATTACCTTTTAAAGAAATTTAAAAATGAAAAAAATCGTTAATATTTACTCATTTCTTTACTGTTTATAGCTCTTTCCATGATTTGTGTAGTTTATAGACTTTAGGTATTTTGTGGATACATCTTTCTTGCATGCTTTCATTGTCTGTAGAGATTTTATTTTTGTCTTAATTTTTTTAATTTTATTTTTTACAGAGTTTTGTTATTTACTGCCACACATCAACCTGAGTCTGCCATAGGTATACATATGTCCCCTGCTGAAACTCCCCCTGCAAATCTCCCTCCCCATCTCCATCCCACCTCCATGTCACCACTGTCTTGAATTTTTTAAAAATAGCTTTCTATTGTATATGACCATGGCACTTTCTGTTATTCAATTTTAGGAGAAATTTACTCTCCTGACCTTTTAGAATAAGGCTATTTTCAGGAAAATGTTTCTTACTTTACAGAGCTCCATCTCCTCTTGTTTTGTGCACTATTCAAAAACATAGTAGCTTGCCTTCCTGGGTTTCTTGGTTTTATTCCCTTGCCCACTTTGGTCTAGACCTTCTTTTGACTTTATCCTTGTTTTCTTTTTCCTACACAAATTTGATTCCACTTTTCTTGCTCCAGATTGCTCTAGCATCCACACAAAAAGCCCAGCCGTTCCTCGGCATGCAGGATCTTCCCAGGTCAGGGATCAAACCAGTGTCCCTTGCACTGCAAGGCAGACTCTTTACCCACTGAATCGCCAGGGAAGCCCTGTCTCTGCTTTTTTAATATCCTGTCAAGGTTTGTCATAGCTTTTCTTCCAAGGAGCATGGCTGCAGTCACTGTCTGCCATGATTTTGAAGCCCAAGAAAATAAAGTCTGTCACTATTTCCATTTTCTTTCCATTTCTTTGCCATAAAATGATGAGACCAGGTGCCATGATCTTTGTTTTCTGAATGCTGAGTTTGAGGCTAACTTTCTTTTAACTCTTCTCTTTCACCTTCATCAAGAGGCACTTCAGTTCCTCTTTGCTTTCTGCCATTAGAGTGCCATCATCTGCATTTCTGAGGTTATTGATATTTCTTCTGGCAATCTTGATTCCAGGTTGTGCTTCATTAATTACCTTTTAAAGAAATTTAAAAATGAAAAAAATCGTTAATATTTACTCATTTCTTTACTGTTTATAGCTCTTTCCATGATTTGTGTAGTTTATAGACTTTAGGTATTTTGTGGATACATCTTTCTTGCATGCTTTCATTGTCTGTAGAGATTTTATTTTTGTCTTAATTTTTTTAATTTTATTTTTTACAGAGTTTTGTTATTTACTGCCACACATCAACCTGAGTCTGCCATAGGTATACATATGTCCCCTGCTGAAACTCCCCCTGCAAATCTCCCTCCCCATCTCCATCCCACCTCCATGTCACCACTGTCTTGAATTTTTTAAAAATAGCTTTCTATTGTATATGACCATGGCACTTTCTGTTATTCAATTTTAGGAGAAATTTACTCTCCTGACCTTTTAGAATAAGGCTATTTTCAGGAAAATGTTTCTTACTTTACAGAGCTCCATCTCCTCTTGTTTTGTGCACTATTCAAAAACATAGTAGCTTGCCTTCCTGGGTTTCTTGGTTTTATTCCCTTGCCCACTTTGGTCTAGACCTTCTTTTGACTTTATCCTTGTTTTCTTTTTCCTACACAAATTTGATTCCACTTTCAGCAGTCTCTTGCTCCAGATTGCTCTAGGTTCTTTTGTCCTTCTTGGGAAAGATATTTTCCCATCTACTCCTAGGTTATCTCCTTGCAAGATACTCCTAGGAAGTCATAGTCATGCTTATCCTTTACACTGGGGCTTCTAGGACGATTCTCTTCTAGAGTTTCACCTGCTACAGAGTCCTCAGGCTCTGTTGCCCAAAGCCTCAGAGGCTATGGCCTCTAACTGGCTCAAGTTTCTAACACTAGTTTCCCCCACCAGAAGAGCCACCCTTGTAGTCTTGTGTGGAATAGACCAGAGGCAGGAGCCTGAAGATACTGGTCCAACAGGGACTTCTCCCTGGCTGGGGAAGAGCTATCAAGTACCCTACCTCTACTTTCTCCCATGTTTGGTGTACTAATAGACCCCTTTGAGAATTAATAAGATCCTGGGACTCACACACCCCAGTAACACACACACATACACACACCCTTTGGTGTGTGATTTTTGTGTATTCACAGCTCCAGTTCAGTGGTTCTTCTGCAACCTCATACCACCTTTCCTTAGAATGTTTAGAGTTAATGGGAATAATGGCTATTTATCAGGCAGATGGTATCCTGTGGGGCTAATAAGTCTTGTTGCACATATAGACAAGTTGCATACATTTGTGTAAGAAAACATTAATGTAAAAGGAACATTTATCTGTGGAATATTTATGACAAAAAAGTAAGATAATTCAACTGTAGCAACCAAGAGTTGACACCAATTTCTACAAATCTGTAAAGATCAAAGGTTTGCTTTGGAACAGCTCAGAAACAAGGTGAACTTTGCCATATTTTTCCCATGCAGAGAAGGAACATCAAATAATGGTATTTGCTCTCAGGGCAGTGGAGGAAATCTGTTACTGTTTGTTTTGCCCCAGGAACACTAGACTCTGCTCAGCTTCACCAGCCACCCCTCATGGGTCCACCTGGAGATCTCAGGACTTGGCTTCTTTTGGTTAAAAAGCATGGAAGGTGAAATCCCTAAATAACTTAAAAAACATTATGAATGACAACTTTTAATTTCATTTATTTATTTATTTTTGGCTATTATGAGTTTTCACTGCTGCCACGGGCTCTTCTCTAGGTGCAGGGAGTGGGGGCTACTCTCCAATTGAGGTGAGCAGGCTTCATGTTGCAGTGACGTCTCTTGTTGTGGAACTCGGGCTCTCGGGCTCACGGGCTTCAGTAGTTGTGACACATGGGCTCAATAGCTGCAGCTCTGAGGCTCTAGAGCACAGGCTCAACAGTTGTGGCTCATGGGCCTAGTTGCTCCGCAGCACGTGGGATCTTCTTGGAACAGGGATGGAACCAACGTCTCCTGCACTGGCAGATGAATTCTTTGCCACTGAGCTACCAGGGAAGCCCTATGAATGACAACTTTCAGAAAACCATATCACAGGATGGTGGGGATAGCTCAGGATATTGAGTTCAAAGTTCTGATTTCTGTTTTTGCCTGCCTTGCTGGGTACCCTACCAGTTATGTTCTCTGGCTGACTGTCAGTTTTTTTCTCTGTAAAATGAAATGATTATAACTGAATGGTCTTGCAGAGTATATTTTGCTGAAGGTTTCATTAACAATGGAAGTTGCCATAAGAAATTATGTGAGCTCGCTTCATTAATTCACTGAATGTGTTGTTACTAGCTGGTCTGTGCTGAGTGTTTGGTAACAATCATAGTATTGTCATCTATTGGTGACTGCTACATGTCAGGCAGGACTGGTACCTTAATTACACTGTAAATAATCTTCAAAATGACCCAAGCATGTAAGTAATCATATTCCTATTATTAAAGAGAAAATAGATGTTAAGAATAGATAAGTAACTTGTCCAGCACCATGTATCTTCCAAGTGGTCTATGATTCAAAACCAGGAGTCTCTGACTCCAATTTCATACACATTCCATTCCACAGATTGTACATGGTAATACCCAGTATCAGTCCTTAAGAACGGACAGAGAAATAAAAAGTATACATAGGTGACTAGCATACAGAGAAAAAGTTGCAGCATCTCTTTGCTATATTCTTTATGATGCATTGTCTAGGATGTAGAGGTCAGTATACTTGCAGGACTCCCTGATGTAGTATGACTCAAGGACCTAGGGTCATGTTACTTCAAATTGGAATCAAAAGGGAAGATACTAGTCATGACGTAAATAAAAATAAGGAAGAAGAAAATGTGCTGAGTACTGTAGAAGGTGACTTACTTTAATTGCTAATTTAGTTCTCATAATAATCCTAAAGAAGTAGGTATTATTATTCCCATTTTCTAGGTAAGTAACTGGGGCAGTGAACGCTGAGTAACTTGCCTAATTCACCAAACAATTGAAAGTCTTACTGAATAGAAGTGAGAGTGTAGAGGCAAATGACCAAACCACACTAGCTTTAGTGGTATCCACAGTCAGAGAGAAGCAGGGCTTCCTTCCTCTCTTGTTCCAAACTTTGCAGTTGTGATCATTTCTCTTGTTTACTTAATGTTACTTCTATCACCACCACATTCCTGCTTAGCACTGGGCAGATGATTTCTGAATGCAAATCTGGGAATTAACTCCACTTCTGGGAGCAGATTCCTCTACCTGAGATTTTCCCTCTATTTTAAAATCCACACTCCTTGATACCCAGTGTCCTGGTCAACTGTATACAGGCTCTCAGAAGTCCCCAGCCTTCCTTTCCCCTCCACGGTAGCACACAAAATGGTCTTGAAGAAGTTAGTTGTCAGAGGGGCCTCTGGACAGATGTTCCATCCTGGGACAGAGACTGCTTGTTTCACAGTTTTGCCTGAAATTAGCCCTGCCATGAAGGGTTGCACCCAGGCTCTGACTTCTAACTCTTTTCCCATCTTTGCCAAACCTGTCCGAATGCCCTGTAAAAAAGTATGTCTGAGACTAGCTTTTCCTGGTTGCTTGCCTTTGATCAGGGACTTTTGTCCCTTTACACATGACAGTTTCTAGAGTCCACTTAGCTTCAGGGTCAGTGTCCTGTGCGTCTATTGGACTAAAGGCCGGATATGGCCAGGTTAGGTTGAACATTATACTGATGATGAAAGGGTTTTCTTAGAAGATTCTTTTGCTTGCAGAATGGAAAAGTTTGACTTTTGAAACAAGGACAAACACCTTTTAGTCTCTCCCATTATTCTTTATGATGCATTGTCTAGGATGTAGAGGTCGGTATACTTGCAGGACTCCCTGATGTAGTATGACTCAAGGACCTAGGGTCATGTTACTTCAAATTGGAATCAAAGGGAAGATACTAGTCATGACGTAAATAAAAATAAGGAAGAAGAAAATGTGCTGAGTACTGTAGAAGGTGACTTACTTTAATTGCTAATTTAGTTCTCATAATAATCCTAAAGAAGTAGGTATTATTATTCCCATTTTCTAGGTAAGTAACTGGGGCAGTGAACGCTGAGTAACTTGCCTAATTCACCAAACAATTGAAAGTCTTACTGAATAGAAGTGAGAGTGTAGAGGCAAATGACCAAACCACACTAGCTTTAGTGGTATCCACAGTCAGAGAGAAGCAGGGCTTCCTTCCTCTCTTGTTCCAAACTTTGCAGTTGTGATCATTTCTCTTGTTTACTTAATGTTACTTCTATCACCACCACATTCCTGCTTAGCACTGGGCAGATGATTTCTGAATGCAAATCTGGGAATTAACTCCACTTCTGGGAGCAGATTCCTCTACCTGAGATTTTCCCTCTATTTTAAAATCCACACTCCTTGATACCCAGTGTCCTGGTCAACTGTATACAGGCTCTCAGAAGTCCCCAGCCTTCCTTTCCCCTCCACGGTAGCACACAAAATGGTCTTGAAGAAGTTAGTTGTCAGAGGGGCCTCTGGACAGATGTTCCATCCTGGGACAGAGACTGCTTGTTTCACAGTTTTGCCTGAAATTAGCCCTGCCATGAAGGGTTGCACCCAGGCTCTGACTTCTAACTCTTTTCCCATCTTTGCCAAACCTGTCCGAATGCCCTGTAAAAAAGTATGTCTGAGACTAGCTTTTCCTGGTTGCTTGCCTTTGATCAGGGACTTTTGTCCCTTTACACATGACAGTTTCTAGAGTCCACTTAGCTTCAGGGTCAGTGTCCTGTGCGTCTATTGGACTAAAGGCCGGATATGGCCAGGTTAGGTTGAACATTATACTGATGATGAAAGGGTTTTCTTAGAAGATTCTTTTGCTTGCAGAATGGAAAAGTTTGACTTTTGAAACAAGGACAAACACCTTTTAGTCTCTCCCATTACCTTATAGAAGGATGATTGGGTTGAGGAAAAGGAGCCCAGTGCTCTGTTTAATGGTAAAAAGTGCTTTCTATCTCTGTTCAGTTATTCCTCATTCCACACATGATCCTGCATTCTGCCCTTCACAGTATACTGTGTAACTGTGGAACCAGGTAAAAAGCCTTCTCTTCCTTTTCTCTTTCTCTTGCTTTTTTTATTCCTTTTTTTAGTTAAAAATATTTATTTATTCTCCTCCATTTCCCTTCCTTAAGGTGGCCAGGGGGGAGTGAAGCCTGAGAGACTGGGGGAAAGAGACAACTGGAGGATCAGGAGATTGATATTGCACAGGGGAAAGGAACAAGGGCTAGAAATATTGAGACCAAGGAGAAGGGAGTTGCAAATATGCAGAGGAGGAAAACTAAAAGACTTGCAGTAGTGTCAGCTTGAGTTGCAGGATTCAGTGTGAACTCTTGGTTGAAGAGGGAGAGAGAGATGAATGTAGATGTGTGTTAGTATGGTGGTCCACAGCTATACCTAATATATGTATATATGTCTGTTGAAAGAGCCTATTATCAGTTTTTCTCCAAGGCAGTTGCCATACCTAGCATCCACATTTTGGTTCATAAATACCATTCTATACTAAAAGGATAAAGTTTCTTAGAGAAATAAGATTCCTGAAGTAGATTCTAGAACTGGTACAGGGAAAGTATGAGATAGTCCTGAATGTCGTATTCTGCCAGTAAGTGAAGCGCTTGGAAAATTATGGGGCTTGTAAAAAACACGCAGGAGCAAGCTCAAAGTGCCACAACAATCTGTTTATTCAAATAAATGAGGAATAGGGTTCTGGGAAGATGGCAGAGTATAAAGCAGCAAAAATCAGTCTTTCTACTCAAACAGCAGTTGCACTGGTAGAACTGTTTGATTTAAGCATTTTTAAACTTTAGAGTCCATTGGAGGCTTCCAACTTCTAGGGGAAGGTTTAAAGGGTAAATTACCGTTAATTTCAGTCAGTTTCAGTTCTTAGTTTACCAGTGGCTACCTATTTCCCTCCACATGCCCCACATTAGACAGCTGTGAATGTATTCCAAGAGCAGCTTGCATATAGTTTGTGGAATCAAGGTGAGCAATAATGATCCTGTTGTGAAATATTAAGGATCTTATGCTTAGAGTCATTGATAATTGTTTATGAACTTGAAGCTGCAGGCACAGATGAGGGATACCACAGTTACTGTACTTTCCCTCTTTGTTGCAAGACCCTCCTCTTTTGAGTGACTTCCACAGAATTTAAAGGGCCAGTATCATTTTACATGGGCCTCTAAGGTGGCTCAGTGATAAAGAATCCATTGAGGAGGCAGGAGACTTGGGTTTGATCTCTGGGTCAGAAAAGTCTTCTTGAGAAGGAAAAGGCAACCCACTCCAGTATTTTTTCCTGGGAAATACCATGGGCAGAGGAGCCTGGTGAGCTACACGGGGCCACAAAAGAGTTGGACACAGCTTAGTAATTAAACAGCAGCAACAGCCTTTTAACCACCTTTGTTCACTTTTCTCCCTTTATCCCTTTTGAGAGTGAGATATTTAAGACTAGGTCATTAAAAAGCAACTGTATAGGGCTTCCATGGTGGTCCAGTGGGTAAAGACACCGTCTTGCAGTGCAAGGAGTTCTGGTTCGATCCCTAGCCTGGGAAGACCCCACGGGCTGCAGAGCGGCCGGACGGATGTGCCCAACTACTGAGCCACAGCTGTGGAGTGCCGGTACCCAGAGCCAGTGCTCTGCAGCGAGAGAGGCCACTGCAGTGGGAGGCCCACACAGGTCAAAGATGAAAATGAATAGATGACGACCAACAGAAGTGGCCAAAAAACAAATTTTTTTTTATAAAAGGCACAACTGTATATTCAAAAGTAATTAGGAAGATATTGTGCATACCTAGGGAAAGATGTGGGATCAAAAATACCGGAAAAGACCATAGCTTTGTACTTCAGGTTGATTCTTGGCACAGAGATAGTATACAATGATGAAAACAAAACAAAGCAAACCCAGAGGAAGAAGTCTGTTTTGATTTCCAAGGTTACAATATTGTTAGATTCAAATGTCCAGTTTTCAGCAACAGCAAAAGCACAAGACATACAAAGTAGTATTCAAAGGAAAAAAAAAATCAACAGAAATGGTCCCTGAAATGGAACCTGATGATTGATTTGCCAGACAAAGACTTTAAAACAATTGTTTTAAAAATGTTCAAATAACTATAAGAAGGTATCGAGAAAGTGAAAAAAAAATAAAAGGATATATAGACAAAGTAGAAATGTCAGTAAGGAGATAGAAAACCTTTTTAAGAAACCTAGAAGGAATTCTGAAGCTAAAAGTATAATAACTGAAATAAAAATTCATTAGAGGAATTCAAAGGCCTATTTGAACAAGGAGAAGAATCAATGAACTGCAATTATTGAAATTATTGAGTCTGGGGAATAAAAAGAAAAAAACATGGAGGAAAAGTGAACAGAGAATAAAGGACCTGTGGGTCATCATAGTGCAGAATAGCATATATACTGTGGGAATCCCAGAAGGAGAACAGAAAAGAATAGAGAGAATATTTGGAAACATGGACAAAAATTTCCCAGGTTTGATGAAAGACATGAATATAAATAAATCCAAGAAGCTCAATGAAGACCAAGTAAGATGACTTCAGGATTCACATTGAGACTTATTATAACCAAATTATCAAAAGCCAGAGTCAATAAGATAATCTTGAAAAAAGGGAAAAAGGGAAAGAATTCTTGACATACAAGCAATCTTTGATAAGTTCAAGAAATTCCTCCTCAAAAACTTTGGAGGTCAGAAGGCAGTGGGCTCATACATTTAAAATGCTAAAAGAAAAAACCCACTATTAACCAAGAATCCCATATCTGGCAAAGTTGTCCTTCAAAAGTGAGGGAGTAATTAAGATATTCCCAGATAAACAAAAACTAGGGATGATTGTTACCATAGACTTGTCCTGCAAAAAACAGGTAATCCTGCAGGTTGGAATCAAAGGACACTAGACAATAACTTGAAACCTTATGCAGAAATAAAGATCACAATAAAGGAAGATGCAGAAAGTGATTACAAAACAAAGCAAACCCAGAGGAAGAAGTCTGTTTTGATTTCCAAGGTTACAATATTGTTAGATTCAAATGTCCAGTTTTCAGCAACAGCAAAAGCACAAGACATACAAAGTAGTATTCAAAGGAAAAAAAAAATCAACAGAAATGGTCCCTGAAATGGAACCTGATGATTGATTTGCCAGACAAAGACTTTAAAACAATTGTTTTAAAAATGTTCAAATAACTATAAGAAGGTATCGAGAAAGTGAAAAAAAAATAAAAGGATATATAGACAAAGTAGAAATGTCAGTAAGGAGATAGAAAACCTTTTTAAGAAACCTAGAAGGAATTCTGAAGCTAAAAGTATAATAACTGAAATAAAAATTCATTAGAGGAATTCAAAGGCCTATTTGAACAAGGAGAAGAATCAATGAACTGCAATTATTGAAATTATTGAGTCTGGGGAATAAAAAGAAAAAAACATGGAGGAAAAGTGAACAGAGAATAAAGGACCTGTGGGTCATCATAGTGCAGAATAGCATATATACTGTGGGAATCCCAGAAGGAGAACAGAAAAGAATAGAGAGAATATTTGGAAACATGGACAAAAATTTCCCAGGTTTGATGAAAGACATGAATATAAATAAATCCAAGAAGCTCAATGAAGACCAAGTAAGATGACTTCAGGATTCACATTGAGACTTATTATAACCAAATTATCAAAAGCCAGAGTCAATAAGATAATCTTGAAAAAAGGGAAAAAGGGAAAGAATTCTTGACATACAAGCAATCTTTGATAAGTTCAAGAAATTCCTCCTCAAAAACTTTGGAGGTCAGAAGGCAGTGGGCTCATACATTTAAAATGCTAAAAGAAAAAACCCACTATTAACCAAGAATCCCATATCTGGCAAAGTTGTCCTTCAAAAGTGAGGGAGTAATTAAGATATTCCCAGATAAACAAAAACTAGGGATGATTGTTACCATAGACTTGTCCTGCAAAAAACAGGTAATCCTGCAGGTTGGAATCAAAGGACACTAGACAATAACTTGAAACCTTATGCAGAAATAAAGATCACAATAAAGGAAGATGCAGAGTGATTACAGTAACAATGGTATGTAATTCCACATCTTGTTTTCTAGTATATAAGAAGCTGGGTGGCACTAGTGGTAAAGAACTTGCCTGACAATGCAGAAGACCTAAGAGACACATGTTCTATTCCTACGTCAGGAATATCCCTACATCAGGAAGAACCCACTTCAGTATTCTTGCCTTGAGAATCCCATGGACAGAGGAGCCTAACAGGCTACAGTCCATAGGGTTGCATAGAGCCAGACACAACTGAAGTGACTTAGCACACATGCAATGAACAATAAGTTATTAGTTTATGTTTTCAAACTCAGTGTGTAAAGAGGTGATTTTATGAAATAAACTACTGAAATGGTAGGGAATGGAGATGTAAAGGAGCAGTTTATGCATGTTACTCAAGTTGATGGTATAAATTCAAATTAGAGTGGTATAAATTCAAATTATATGATTTCCATAGTAACTGCAAGATAAATAGCTATAGAATACACACAGAAGGAAATGAAAATGTTTCACTACCAAAAAAAAAAAAATCAACTAAACACAAGAGAAGACAGTAATCCTGGAAATGAGAAACAAAAATCAGCTATATGGCATATAGAAAACCAATAGTATTATGACAGAAGTCCCTTCTTATCACTTTCAATGAAAATGGAGTAAACATCCCACTAATAAGACAGAAATTAGCAGAATGGAAAAAATTATCCACCAATACACTGTCTATGAGAGATCTACTTCAATCCAAGGAAATGGCAACAGTATTCTTGCATGAAGAATTCCTATGGACAGAGAATCCTGGTAGGCCATAGTCCCTAGGGTCGTAAAGAGTTGGACATGACTGAAGTGACTGAGCAAATACACAAATAGGTTGGATGTAAAGTGATGGAAGAACGTATTTCATCAAGATAGTAACCCAAACACAACATAATTGACTATTAAATGCTAAGAAAAACCCACTATTAACCAAGAATCCCATATCTGGCAAAGTTGTCCTTCAAAAGTGAGGGAGTAATTAAGATATTCCCAGATAAACAAAAACTAGGGATGATTGTTACCATAGACTTGTCCTGCAAAAAACAGGTAATCCTGCAGGTTGGAATCAAAGGACACTAGACAATAACTTGAAACCTTATGCAGAAATAAAGATCACAATAAAGGAAGATGCAGAGTGATTACAGTAACAATGGTATGTAATTCCACATCTTGTTTTCTAGTATATAAGAAGCTGGGTGGCACTAGTGGTAAAGAACTTGCCTGACAATGCAGAAGACCTAAGAGACACATGTTCTATTCCTACGTCAGGAATATCCCTACATCAGGAAGAACCCACTTCAGTATTCTTGCCTTGAGAATCCCATGGACAGAGGAGCCTAACAGGCTACAGTCCATAGGGTTGCATAGAGCCAGACACAACTGAAGTGACTTAGCACACATGCAATGAACAATAAGTTATTAGTTTATGTTTTCAAACTCAGTGTGTAAAGAGGTGATTTTATGAAATAAACTACTGAAATGGTAGGGAATGGAGATGTAAAGGAGCAGTTTATGCATGTTACTCAAGTTGATGGTATAAATTCAAATTAGAGTGGTATAAATTCAAATTATATGATTTCCATAGTAACTGCAAGATAAATAGCTATAGAATACACACAGAAGGAAATGAAAATGTTTCACTACCAAAAAAAAAAAAATCAACTAAACACAAGAGAAGACAGTAATCCTGGAAATGAGAAACAAAAATCAGCTATATGGCATATAGAAAACCAATAGTATTATGACAGAAGTCCCTTCTTATCACTTTCAATGAAAATGGAGTAAACATCCCACTAATAAGACAGAAATTAGCAGAATGGAAAAAATTATCCACCAATACACTGTCTATGAGAGATCTACTTCAATCCAAGGAAATGGCAACAGTATTCTTGCATGAAGAATTCCTATGGACAGAGAATCCTGGTAGGCCATAGTCCCTAGGGTCGTAAAGAGTTGGACATGACTGAAGTGACTGAGCAAATACACAAATAGGTTGGATGTAAAGTGATGGAAGAACGTATTTCATCAAGATAGTAACCCAAACACAACATAATTGACTATTAAAATATTAGAAAAAATACACTTTAAATCAGAACAGCTTATAACAGACAAAGAAGGACATTATATATTAGTAAAGATTTTAATATAGCAAAAGGATATAATTACAAACACAAGCATGAAAACAGACCATCAACATTATATAAAGCAAAATTTGTCAGAATTGAAGGGATAAATACACATTTCTACAATAATAGCTGGAGACATCAATGTCCCATTCACCATCATGGAAAAATAACCAGACAGGAGATAAGCATGGAAATAGCAGACTTTAACAACTTGTTAAACCAACTAGGTCAAACAGATGTATACAGTTCCATCACTGTAGAATACTCCACTGATAACAACAGAATACACATTCTTTTCAAGTGCAAATGGGACATTTTCCATGACAGACCATGTGCTAGGCCACACATTAAGCCTCAATAGATTATAAAAGATAGATATAATAAAGTATCTTCTCTGATCACAAGAGAATGAAGTTAAAAACCAACAATGAAGGGAAAATGAAAAATTCATAAATTTGTGGAAGTTAAGCAATGTACTCTTAATCAATGGATCAAGGAAGAAATTGCAAGTGAAACTAGAAAATACTTAGAAATAAATCAAAATGAAAGCACAACATACCAAACTCATGGGACACAGGAAAAGAAGTGCTAAAGGGGAAATTTATAGCTATTAATACTTACATTAAAAATGAAGATCTCAGATAAACTGTTTGTGCTCACAACTTAAGCAACTAGAGAAAGAATAGCAAACTAAACTCAAGTTAACAAAAGGAAGGAAATAATGAAACCTAAAGATACATACAATCAGAGAATAGAATAGAAAAACTAGAGAGAAATCAATGAACCCCAAATTTGGTTCTTCAAAAAGACTGAGAAAAGTTTAGCTTGATTGACTAGCAAAACAGGGAGAAGACTCAAACTACTAAAATAAGAAATGAAAGTTGAAAATTTCTACTGTTTCTACAGAAAGAAAAGGGATTGTAAGAGAGTAATATAAACAATAGTATGCCAAAAATTAAGAAACCAAGATAAAATGGACAAATCTCTTGAAACACAACGTCTATCAAGACTAAGTCACAAAGAAATAGAAAATGTGAAGATCTTTATCTAGTAAGGAGATTTAATCAGTAAGTAAAAATCTTCTCTACAAATGAAAATCAGTCAATGGCAATATATCACATTAACAGAATGAAGGAAATACTCCATGTGAACATCAAAACTGAGGCAGTAAAAGCGTTTGACAAACTTCAACGGTCTTTCATTGAAGAAAATCACTCAATAAACTAGGAATAGAAGGAATGATCTCAACATAATAAAACCTATATATGGAAAAATTCACATAATAAATCATACTCAATGATGAAAGACTGAAAGCTTTTCTTCTAAGATCATTAACAAGGTGAGTATGCTCACTTTCACCACTTTTGTTCAACACAGTAATGAAAATTCCATTCAGAGCAATTCATCAGTTCAATCACTCAGTCATGTCCAGCTCTTCATGATCCTACGGACTGCAGCACACCAGGCTCCCCTGTTCTTCATCATCTCCTGGAGCTTGCGCAAACTCAGGTCTATTGACTCAGTGATTCCATTCAACCATCTCGTTCTCTGTCGTCCCCTTCTCCTTTTGCCTTCTTTTTTTTCCCAACAACAGGAGGTAGGGCATAATGAGGAATTATTGTTTACTGAGGATAGAGTTTAATTTTGCAAGATGAAGTATTCTAGAGATGAATGGTGTTGACAATTTGCACAGTAATATAGCAGTAATATAGACGTTCTTTTTTTTTTTTTTTTTTGGCCACTTCTATTGGTCTTTCATTTATTTATTTTCATCCATCTTTGTTCTTTGGCCTGTGTGGGCCTCTTGCAGTAGCCTCTCTCGCTGCAGAGCACCGGCTCTGGGCGCATGAGCTCCACAGTGCCAGCTCGGCAGTTGGACACGTCCGTCTAGCCACTTCGTGGCACATGAGATCTTCCCAGGTCAGGGATCAAACCAGTGCCTCTTGCACTGCAAGGCGGTGTCTTTACCTACTGGACCACCAGGGAAGCCCTATAGATGTTCTTAATATCACTGAATTGTACATTTTTTAATGGTCAAGATGATATATTTCATGTTATGTGTTTCTTAAGCACAATAAAAAATATTTTAATAAGAGTAAAGTATTATAACTCACTGAATATAAATGAAACCCCTAAACCCATGCTGATAAAAGCAAGTTAATGAAGAAAGCGCAGTACTTGTTTACTTTAGAATATCAGTAGATAAATGTATAGGGAATGATATCATCAGAAAATCATTATTTGACAATGAACATAGTAATAACTTATTCGGGCAAGAATCACCAATGGATGCTAAAACTGGAGGATGAAAGTCTGATAAGGAACAAAACATTAAGTAGTTTCAAAGTATATCCTCACAAACTACTCATTAATTACAAAGGAAAATTTACAGTGTAGAAACCTGTCAGACACCACCTTAACCAAATAAAATTAACAGTAGTGATAATGGGACAAAAATTACTATTGTTTTCCTTCTAATGCAATTCTCTGAGAAGCCTGTGTCACTTTTGTGACATTGTTGCCAAAAATGCATGCCCTGAATCAAATCATGAAACAATTTCAGACAGCCAAATTGAGGAATCTGACTTTTTTTTGGTAAAATGCTGTTAAATGCCAAGTAACAGGTTAAATCACATCAGCCAAATCCAGAGTATTGGAAGTACCAAAGAACAAAAGATGTGATTCAACAAATAACTAGCATAAAAGGTAAAAGAGTAGAAGAGTTCTTAAAATTTTTGACAACCAGGGAAATTGTCATTTCACTGGGAATTAGATGATAATATGAAACAAATCATCATTTTGACAGGTGCGATATACACATTATGGTTATATATTAAGAACTCCTTAACTGTTAGACATGCGCACTTTGGGGGGTGAAATAATGAATGTCTTCTATTCTAGAAAAAAAGGTGAGGAGTGGGAGGATGGATGAAATATTTTTGGCAAAATGTTGACAACTGCTGAAGTTGGATAAAGTGTTGTTGTTTAATTGCTAAGCTGTGTCTGACTCTTTGTGACCCCACCAGGCTCTTCTGTCCATGGGGTTTTCCAGGAAAAAATACTGGAGAGGGTCGCTGTTTCCTTCTCCAGAGGATCTTCCCAACCCAGATATTGAACCTGTATCTCTTGCATTGCCAGAGGATTCTTTACTGATAAGCCACCAAGGAAGCCCTGAATAAGGTGTGCATATGAGTTTATTACGTCATTTCTGTATTTCTATGTATATTTGAAAATTTCCTATATCTATGTAAAAGAAGCAGGAGAAAGAGGAGGGGAATCAGAATTAAATCTTAAACCATAGCTAGTAAAGAGTTTTATTTGCTTCTTAATGTGATAGAATTGGAATAAACATAAGAAATTATATACCAACTACTATAGATGTATGTTTACAAATACTTATTTAGTGGACTGTATATAATTTTCACTGATACTAATACCAGTATTATATTATAAAAACCACTTGGGTAATTTTATTGATAATGAACAACTGAATTGTGTAGATATGACAATTATATTCCAGATGTTGGTAGTTAGAATTGGCAAAAAAATTTAGAAAAATCAAATGGCTTCTGCTCTAATTTTAGAATGCTACAATTTATATAGTCAACCAAACGTCTATTTAAGATTTTTTGTATTTCCCTATCAATTTGAGAATTACATTGTCAATTCCCACCAAAAGTATAAAAAACTTATTGGGAATTATATTGGGGATACATTGAACCTACGTATTATATTTTGAGAGTAATTGACATCTTTCGTAATATTGTGTCACTATTCTATTTTCTGGGTATAGCCCTTCATTAATTTAGAGTTTCTTTAATTTTTCCATCAATATTTTATAGTTTTGTGTGTAAAAATTTTAGACATCTTTTGACAATTTATTTCTGGACATTTGTAGGTCTTAAACTATTTTAAATAGTATTTTCTTTTTAAATTTTGAATATAGAAATATAATTGATTTTGCATATTTATCTTGTACCCATCAACACTGCTTAACTCATTACTTTTCTAGTATTTGATTTAGTTTTTTAGAATTTTGCATATTTTCAATCATTTTATTTATAAAAATCACAGTTTTATTTTTACTTTTCAATCCTCTTACATACTGTATCTTTTTCATACCTGAGCAGGCTGGCAGACAGGACTGCAAATGAAAATGTTGAATAGAAATAATAATAGTAGACCTTCTGATCTTTTTCTTGATCTCAAAGGGAAAGCTTTTATGTACAATTTCACTACTGAATATGATAATTTCATATGTAAGTTTCTTATATATATTTTTATATATTTCTTTGATGCATATTTCACACCCACACATATATACTCTTTATCAGATTAAGGAAGTTTCCCAGAAAAATTTGCTAAGAGGGTTTTAATATTATTGGTCGTTCGATTTTATCAAGTGCTGTTCCTCTAGCTACTGGTGGCCATATAATTTTTCTCCTTTATTCTGTTAATTTGATCAATTATACTGACTGATTTTTTAAAAAGACAGCTTGCATTCCTGGAAGAAATTCAACTTGGTAATGATTTACTATCCCTATTACATATTGCTAGATTCAATATGCTATTACTTTGCTCAGGGTTTTTGCATCTATGTTTATAAGAAGAATGTTTTATGTCTCTGATGATATCCTTGATGGTTTTTGCTTTTTGTTGTAGTTACTGGCCTCAAAGGGGGGCTTCCCTTGGTGGCTCAGTGGTAAAGAATTTGCCTGCAATGCAGGAGACACAGCAGACATGGATTTGATCCCTGGGTCAGGAAAACCCCCAGAGGAGAAAATGGTAACACATTCCAGTAATCTTGCCTGGAAAATTCCATGGACGGAGGAACCTGGTGAACAAAGAATCGGACACAACTGAGTGACTTAGCACCCACACGGGCACTGGCCTCAAGACTTTAGTCAAGGGTATTCCTTCTTTGTCTATTACCTGGAAAAGTATGTATAAGAATTCTTCAATGTTTGGTAAAATTCATCCATAAAGCGATCTGGCCTTCTACTATTTTTCATGAAAAGGACATTTTTATGGGTTTCTCTGGGAGAAAGAACTGAAACTTACGAATCATTTATTATTCAGGGATTTCTGATGGGTAAACTAAGAGAAAGAGGAGATTGTGTATGGCCTTTTAAGCTACCTGACATTTTCCTAAAGGGAATCTGCTCTTGGTTACCAATTATCATGCCACACATCTCTGAGCTGGCCGGGCTGTGGGATAATGAGTCCACAAGTATAGTTCTCGGGCTGCCTAATTCCACCTTCCTAATGACCCAGGAGCAAGTTTTCCTAAGGGGAAGCTTGGGTGTTGGGCAGAGAGGAGTGAGGGGGAGGGGGAGGAGGGACGGTTCAAGCAGACAGAGGCTCTTTGTTTGCTTTGCTTCTTTGTAAATGAGGTAACATTTGGAAACAAATATTGGTTCAGAAGACCCATGCTTTCATGTCATCTCCTTTAGGTCAACTATTCAACCACCCTGCACGTACACACAAATTCAGCCCTTTCAACACGAAGGTCAATCTTGTTGAAATTTAAGAGTTTTATTCAGCTTATAGTGGAAGATTTGGGTCATGACTTCAATTCCTTTTAACTGGAAGCTCTCTCTCTCCTCTCCCTCCCTTCTTTCTTTCCTTCCTCCCTTCATTCCCCCTTTTCTCCTCTCCTCTTTGGACAAATAAAGAGAAGATCAATACAGAAAAAAGGAAAGAAGATCAATATGAAAAAGAGAAGATCAATATTTTTTTAAAAGAAGAGAAGATCGACATCAGGAAGGCAGCTGTGATCTAGAGGAGGCTGGGATTTATGAAATGTGAGTGCAGGTCTCAGAGTTCTGTGAATGAGGACCTTCATCTTACCATCACATCCACAAGTAAAAAGTAGGTGGGGCTAATCTTACCTCCTTAAGCAGTGGGTCAAGATCACAAGGCCGTGCCTCAGAACAGTGCCTGGCATGTGAAACAGCTGGAAACATGATCCTTTCCTTCCATCTGAATGTGTTAAGACAGTGCATGCCTGAGATGGTGCAGTTGGGGCACCCAGGTCTCTCCCAGAGACAAACCCCTCTGCAGCAGAAAAATGGGGCTCTGTGTCTGTGAAGACACACAGGAGGTATGACAGGGCTAAGGGTGCCAGGTCTGTCTCTCTCTCATTATGACCCCAAACAAAGCTCTTGACTTGGTGTGTGTCCCTGTTTGGTCGGGGAGGTAGTGTCCCTGGTGGATGGGGTCACACACTCTGGAACCAGACAGCCACATTTTGCACCTGGCTTGCCAGCTGACTTTGGACAAGTCCTAATCTCATCTATAAAATGGAGACTCTAACGCCCCTTTCTCCCAGGACTATGGTGAAGGCCCAGTGAATCTCTCAGCAAGTATAAGCCACCATCAAGCTGTAAAAGAAGGACTATGAGTTTCATGATGCCAGAGTGTCTCTAGTTAAGAATTAAACACCAGAAAGGAGAGCAATGGGATGGGGCCAAGTGTTATGGGACAGGGCCAAGAGACATAGGCCACCAAAGGCCCAGAACACTGACACTTCTCCCTCGCGCCTCTAGACACCCTCATATACATTATAGATGTGGGCAGGCCATACCGCCAGGGTCATGCACACATGTACACCCACAGCTGGCCTCACCCCTTGCCTTCTGGGTGTGACAGACACAGGTCTCTATCCTGTCCTCTTGAGTTAGAACCAAGGCCCACATGAGTGGACGACGTGGAATCCTGTTCTCTGTGTCTCGTCTGGCCCTTCCTCAGATTCTGTAGGCACTGCACTTCCTCTCCTGCATAGCTGGGGTTCAGACTCCGAGGGCTCCACTGAGGCAAGGCATGGGCTTGGCTGACCTGGAGAGAGCTCTGCCTGGCCAGGATGCTCCCTCTGAGGAACTCAGGCTAGGTGGTGGGCCTCAGGAAAGGCTCACTGTGAGTGAAGAAGGGGCCCGAGGGCAGGATCATGGTCTGTCTGTCCTCCACCAAGCTCTCCTGAGCTTGACAGTTCTCCTTCCTGCTTCTGGGCAGACTCTGCAAGCTCACTGCAGGACCTGTAGATAGCGTGAGGTAAGAGGGGCTTCCTGCTCTGTGGAGTTTCGTCCAGTCAGCCCTGCCCTTGACTCACCCCTCATTGTGCTCTCTGTACCTAATGCCTGCTGCAGAGGGGAGCGGGAACACACCCCTGCTGCTAAGACTCTGGCTTTTCCAAGGATGGGGCATGAGGCCACCCTCGAAAGCCCCAGGGCAGGGGCAGAAGAAGAATAGCAGAGATTTGGAGGGCTGGGCTTGTCTTATGTCCTTGCTGTAAACAGAAAGTCGCTGCTAAAGCGGTGCTCTCTGTACTGGGGAGGGGGTCACCCCTTGTACATGAGACAATCTACTGGGGTGTGGGGAATTTATCCTAGCTTCTATTTACATCTCATGTGAAAGATAAATAAGTTACTAGTCACTTCTGCTTCATATGAGGATTGGCACTGCCTCCCATCTGGTCTGCAGGTCAGACAGATGCATGGCATGAAGGGCCTTTGAAGGGTCCTGAATAAAGAAGTGGAAAGTCTCACAAAGAGTTGGGTGGGGCAGGGGATGCTGGAATGTTGTGACTCCCTGACCTTCCCTTTACTTTTGGCTTTTGTGGTTCCACATTTTGTGGTTTGCATGTGCTCAGTAAAATGGATGTACAAATGAAGTAATGTGATTTAACTCATCAGAGCTCACAAGATGCACAGATGCCTTCAAAAGATTTCTGCAAAGAAACTAGAAGTAGAAGATGATTCTGACATCACAAACACAGGTGAACCCAAAACGACTCTACTGACATATCGTCTAAGCCTGGCGTAACTTAGTGTAAACAAAACCAAAAGCAATGATCATCTGATCGGGTTGAATAAATAACTTAAGAAAACTATCTTGATGACCCTCAGGAATATGGATTCACAATTGCTATCAGGAACCTTACCCTTTCTCTAAGTGTATGTTTTGCATTGAGATATTTTTCACCGTATATAAAGAAAACAGAGAAATGTTTTACAATGAATGCTTCATCCTTGTCTCATAGTTTGAAGTTTTTCTATTTCTCTCATGATTGGAATATACACGATATTAGTTTTAAGTACATATATAGAAGGTTCAGCTTCACTGTCTTTCCTCATAAGGGCAGGTGATCAGAATGATTTGGAGACCACTTTTGTGGAGAGAGCCGGGATGACCCAGGACACTGAGATCTCTCCTTGGGACTCACCCCTCCATTGTGCTCTCTGTACCTAATGCCTGCTGCAGAGGGGAGCGGGAACACACCCCTGCTGCTAAGACTCTGGCTTTTCCAAGGATGGGGCATGAGGCCACCCTCGAAAGCCCCAGGGCAGGGGCAGAAGAAGAATAGCAGAGATTTGGAGGGCTGGGCTTGTCTTATGTCCTTGCTGTAAACAGAAAGTCGCTGCTAAAGCGGTGCTCTCTGTACTGGGGAGGGGGTCACCCCTTGTACATGAGACAATCTACTGGGGTGTGGGGAATTTATCCTAGCTTCTATTTACATCTCATGTGAAAGATAAATAAGTTACTAGTCACTTCTGCTTCATATGAGGATTGGCACTGCCTCCCATCTGGTCTGCAGGTCAGACAGATGCATGGCATGAAGGGCCTTTGAAGGGTCCTGAATAAAGAAGTGGAAAGTCTCACAAAGAGTTGGGTGGGGCAGGGGATGCTGGAATGTTGTGACTCCCTGACCTTCCCTTTACTTTTGGCTTTTGTGGTTCCACATTTTGTGGTTTGCATGTGCTCAGTAAAATGGATGTACAAATGAAGTAATGTGATTTAACTCATCAGAGCTCACAAGATGCACAGATGCCTTCAAAAGATTTCTGCAAAGAAACTAGAAGTAGAAGATGATTCTGACATCACAAACACAGGTGAACCCAAAACGACTCTACTGACATATCGTCTAAGCCTGGCGTAACTTAGTGTAAACAAAACCAAAAGCAATGATCATCTGATCGGGTTGAATAAATAACTTAAGAAAACTATCTTGATGACCCTCAGGAATATGGATTCACAATTGCTATCAGGAACCTTACCCTTTCTCTAAGTGTATGTTTTGCATTGAGATATTTTTCACCGTATATAAAGAAAACAGAGAAATGTTTTACAATGAATGCTTCATCCTTGTCTCATAGTTTGAAGTTTTTCTATTTCTCTCATGATTGGAATATACACGATATTAGTTTTAAGTACATATATAGAAGGTTCAGCTTCACTGTCTTTCCTCATAAGGGCAGGTGATCAGAATGATTTGGAGACCACTTTTGTGGAGAGAGCCGGGGATGACCCAGGACACTGAGATCAGGCCACATCCTCTACTGGTTCCCTTTCTCTGTGTTCATGAGTCTCTTGTCCTGAGTGTCACCACACTGAGTCTTAACCACACTCCTGGACAGCTTCTTGTGGAGATACCTTGTCTCTCCTGTCAGTCCTTAGTGAAGATGTCCAAGAGGTTGTATGAAGGGAAGGAAGGCTACCTGTCTATCATCAGTGTTCAGGAGGGCAAACTCCTCCATGGGGTTTCAAAGGTGCAAGAAGGAGCAGGATTTGTGGATATGCCTCTCTTCGACTTGTGGTCAGCTTTATTCTTTTCTCACACCCTCTTCCCAGAAACGTCTCTGCCTGTCTTCCTCTTGTTCTAGTCTGTGTTTGGGGTAGTCCGCTTCCCCCTTCCATCTGTGGAATGAACACAGAGGCTGATTCAGGACCAGCTCTGGCACCCTGGGATTCAGAAGCAGTCACCCCCGCCCCAACCCGCTGAAGCTCTGCTCCTGGCACAGAGCAAGCACACATTAACAACGGGTTGATTTTTCTTTCATTCCCTTCCCATCAGCACTTTCGTGTTGGATTCTATCCACAGGTCTTTTTCAGAGGTCAGAAAACGAGGTTATCTGCCTGGGCGAGGAAGGAAGGGGTGGGCTGAGAGGCGATTGGGCAAGCGGGCTGCGCAAACACAGGGGTCAAGGATTGTGTTTGGCCAGCGCCGCGGGACATAAAGGGGCGCGGGCCACAAGGAAGCAGCGCAGAAGCCGCCAGTCTGTGCTTGGCACTCGCGCACAGACCCAGGAGGATGAGGCTCGCTGTCCGCGCTCTGCTAACCTGCGCGGTCCTGGGTGAGTGTGGGCGCCGGGAAGGCCCGCAACGTCGCCGGCCCGGGCACCCCCAGCATTTCAGAGTCCGCTGCACTGTCCCTGAGCTCTGCACTAGGGCTGCAAGCCTGGGGCCTTTCCCAGGCTTCGCTTCTTCCCGCCGCATCTTTGCACCTGCTTCAGCACTGCCCCAGAGACAGCTCTGCGCGTGCACAGACCTTCTGGTCCAGCCGGTGCCTCATATATAGAGACTTCACTGTCTTTCCTCATAAGGGCAGGTGATCAGAATGATTTGGAGACCACTTTTGTGGAGAGAGCCGGGGATGACCCAGGACACTGAGATCAGGCCACATCCTCTACTGGTTCCCTTTCTCTGTGTTCATGAGTCTCTTGTCCTGAGTGTCACCACACTGAGTCTTAACCACACTCCTGGACAGCTTCTTGTGGAGATACCTTGTCTCTCCTGTCAGTCCTTAGTGAAGATGTCCAAGAGGTTGTATGAAGGGAAGGAAGGCTACCTGTCTATCATCAGTGTTCAGGAGGGCAAACTCCTCCATGGGGTTTCAAAGGTGCAAGAAGGAGCAGGATTTGTGGATATGCCTCTCTTCGACTTGTGGTCAGCTTTATTCTTTTCTCACACCCTCTTCCCAGAAACGTCTCTGCCTGTCTTCCTCTTGTTCTAGTCTGTGTTTGGGGTAGTCCGCTTCCCCCTTCCATCTGTGGAATGAACACAGAGGCTGATTCAGGACCAGCTCTGGCACCCTGGGATTCAGAAGCAGTCACCCCCGCCCCAACCCGCTGAAGCTCTGCTCCTGGCACAGAGCAAGCACACATTAACAACGGGTTGATTTTTCTTTCATTCCCTTCCCATCAGCACTTTCGTGTTGGATTCTATCCACAGGTCTTTTTCAGAGGTCAGAAAACGAGGTTATCTGCCTGGGCGAGGAAGGAAGGGGTGGGCTGAGAGGCGATTGGGCAAGCGGGCTGCGCAAACACAGGGGTCAAGGATTGTGTTTGGCCAGCGCCGCGGGACATAAAGGGGCGCGGGCCACAAGGAAGCAGCGCAGAAGCCGCCAGTCTGTGCTTGGCACTCCGCGTCACAGACCCAGGAGGATGAGGCTCGCTGTCCGCGCTCTGCTAACCTGCGCGGTCCTGGGTGAGTGTGGGCGCCGGGAAGGCCCGCAACGTCGCCGGCCCGGGCACCCCCAGCATTTCAGAGTCCGCTGCACTGTCCCTGAGCTCTGCACTAGGGCTGCAAGCCTGGGGCCTTTCCCAGGCTTCGCTTCTTCCCGCCGCATCTTTGCACCTGCTTCAGCACTGCCCCAGAGACAGCTCTGCGCGTGCACAGACCTTCTGGTCCAGCCGGTGCCTCTACCACCTTTCCACTCTCTCCTTGCTTCCTCCTCGTGTCCAGTAAATCTTGTGGTAGTGGAATACAATCAACTGGAGCACGTCCATCACAGTTTTTTATCAGATCGCTTTGCTGCAGCCTCCATCAAGTCCAAACTGCTTAGGATGGCCTCCCCAGATCCAGTCCCACCTCCATTGACAATCTGATGCCCTTGGTGTTGACCATGTCCCTCTAATGAGACAGAGCCGTTGAAGGGTTCTGAGCATGGGTTTTGAAGCCAAACTTTCCGGGTCCAAACGTTTTGTTCCCTGGGCAGTGAGAAAGGCAGTGTAGCCTGGCCTGGGAGGGTCCCCTGAGAGTAAGTGAGGCCACAGATTGCGGCACAGTGGAGCGGAGCTTGCTGCACAGGTCTGTGCTCTGGAGCCTGTCGCCGTGGGGCCCCCTTTGTTCTTGAACTTCTGCTGTCCACTTGTGGGGCATTTATCTTACCTTTGGAGCCTTCTGTGTTTAGTTACTTGTCTCTCTTGAAAAAGTTAGCCCATGAGAGTCCACCCACCCTACTTACTTTTGCCCTTCCCCGTCCCAACCCCACAGAATCTCACAGGGATGTGGAAGGTAAATGCATGACTGAGGACAAATGACTGCCTTTGGGGCCTCCAGAGGGATGGCTTGGGGAGGATCTGGAGGAGTGGTTTGGGGGAGGCCTGTGCTGACCCCTTGCTACCTGCTTCAATATCCCATGGGCAGAGATGGGGTCAGAAGTGGTTAGGGGAGTAAGTTTCCTGTGGCCCCTATTTTTCTATGCTAGAGAACTGTTCCCTCCCCATCTCCTTCTCTGTGCATTGTGGAAATTCATCAGCTTTGGGTCAGCCCTGTGCTGTTGATCCACAGCGTGGAGTTGACAGAGGGCTTTGGCTACAGGGGCAAATGCTCATATCATGAGGACAACTATGTGGATTAATTTTCACAGACATGGCTGGCTTTCACTTCTCCTAGTGGCAGCCAAAAAGCCTAATTTTGGACACTAAGAGAGGGGTCATTAGAAACAAAGATACACTGCATATGTGAAGTTTCCAGTTATTCCTGGAACAGAGGATGGCAGATGAACATCACAGGCAAACTCATCAATCATCTACCCCTATCTACTGGCCAAACAGATGGAAAGCAATTCAGCATGTTATCTTGTGGTAGTGGAATACAATCAACTGGAGCACGTCCATCACAGTTTTTATCAGATCGCTTTGCTGCAGCCTCCATCAAGTCAAATGCGATGGCCTCCCAGATCCAGTCCCACCTCCATTGACAATCTGATGCCCTTGGTGTTGACCATGTCCCTCTAATGAGACAGAGCCGTTGAAGGGTTCTGAGCATGGGTTTTGAAGCCAAACTTTCCGGGTCCAAACGTTTTGTTCCCTGGGCAGTGAGAAAGGCAGTGTAGCCTGGCCTGGGAGGGTCCCCTGAGAGTAAGTGAGGCCACAGATTGCGGCACAGTGGGGGCGGAGCTTGCTGCACAGGTCTGTGCTCTGGAGCCTGTCGCCGTGGGGCCCCCTTTGTTCTTGAACTTCTGCTGTCCACTTGTGGGGCATTTATCTTACCTTTGGAGCCTTCTGTGTTTAGTTACTTGTCTCTCTTGAAAAAGTTAGCCCATGAGAGTCCACCCACCCTACTTACTTTTGCCCTTCCCCGTCCCAACCCCACAGAATCTCACAGGGATGTGGAAGGTAAATGCATGACTGAGGACAAATGACTGCCTTTGGGGCCTCCAGAGGGATGGCTTGGGGAGGATCTGGAGGAGTGGTTTGGGGGAGGCCTGTGCTGACCCCTTGCTACCTGCTTCAATATCCCATGGGCAGAGATGGGGTCAGAAGTGGTTAGGGGAGTAAGTTTCCTGTGGCCCCTATTTTTCTATGCTAGAGAACTGTTCCCTCCCCATCTCCTTCTCTGTGCATTGTGGAAATTCATCAGCTTTGGGTCAGCCCTGTGCTGTTGATCCACAGCGTGGAGTTGACAGAGGGCTTTGGCTACAGGGGCAAATGCTCATATCATGAGGACAACTATGTGGATTAATTTTCACAGACATGGCTGGCTTTCACTTCTCCTAGTGGCAGCCAAAAAGCCTAATTTTGGACACTAAGAGAGGGGTCATTAGAAACAAAGATACACTGCATATGTGAAGTTTCCAGTTATTCCTGGAACAGAGGATGGCAGATGAACATCACAGGCAAACTCATCAATCATCTACCCCTATCTACTGGCCAAACAGATGGAAAGCAATTCAGCATGTTATCTTCTTCTATTCCCTGGGCAGAGACCAAAGTGTGGAGATCTGATTCCTAGACCAGGTTCAGCTAGTAAGAGGCTGGGTTATCCCTGGGTAAAGCATCACTCTCTGAGCCCAGTTCCCTCTTCGGTAAAAGATACTAATTACTAAAATATAATTCCCACCCGTTGACTTCCCAGAGTTATAACATTCAGCCAGCACCTTGATGTACCTAAAAATCCCCCATTCCTCTGGAAACTTGTCCTCCATGGCAGGCCGCAGCCCATGAGGTGAATGAAGAAGGCTCAGAGAACACACAGGAACAGGTTGTTGTCTCCAACTGAGAGCTGAGCGTCCCTCTGGTCAGCACATGCTGGCCAGTGGGAAACTAAGAGGCCATTAGGGTACCTGTCACTCACCCCAAGACTCAGAAAGCAGTAAAAGCTATGCCCCTGTTGTTCGTGGCCCAGAGTGGGAGTGAACAGGGTGGAGGGGAAGGAGCCTTCACAACCCTCCAGAGGCTGCTGCTGTCTCTCCCGTGGGCACAGGGACCTCTGGCCTCTCTCCCCCAGGGCTGTGTCTGGCAGACCCCGACCGAACTGTGAGATGGTGCACTGTTTCAAATCCTGAGGCCACTAAGTGCAACAGTTTCCGTGATAGTGTGTCCCGTGTCTTTGAGAATGGTCCTTCTGTCCTCTGTGTGAAGAAAACCAGCTACATAGACTGCATCAAGGCCATCTCGGTAAGTCACTGCTGCCTAAAAGAGAGTGGAAGAAAATCCATACTTTCTCTCTCTCTGGCATTTGGAATGATTCTCTACTCACAGTTAGGAGGCTGGTGTATGGAGCAGTCAGCCCTGAGCCCTAGTAAAATCAGTTTAGAGCTAAAAATAGGAGCTGTCATCTTAAATGAGTCTTAAAGCAAAATGTAACATTCTCTAAAAGGGACTATTCTTTTTTTTTTTTTAGTTGAGAAGCTCTATTTATTTTCCTTTTTTTTCCATTTTTTTCTGGCATTTATTACTTTTTTATTTGAAGGATAATTGCTTTGCAGAATTTTGTTGTTTTCTGTCAAAGATCAACATGAATCAGCCATAGGGATACACATGTGCCCTCCCTCTTGAACCTCCCTCCCATCCCTCACCCTATACCATCCCTCCAGGTTGTTACAGAGGCCCTGATCCGTCATACATCTCGCCTTCTCCTCCCCTGCATGCCTGTGTCCATAAGTCTGTTCTCAATGTTGCTTCTCCATTGCTGTCCTTCAAACAAATTCACCAGCACCATCTTTCTAGATTCCACATATATGTGTTAGTACATGATACTTATCTTTCTCTTTTGAAGCTCACTCTGTATAATGCTGTAGATTCATTAGCCTCGTTAGAACTGATTCAAATGCATTCATTTTATGACTAATATTCCACCATGTATATGCACCACAATTTCTTTTTCCATTTATCTGTTGATGGACATCTAGGTTGCTTCCATGTTCTAGCTATTATAAATAGTGCTCCAGTGAACAATGGGGTACATGTGTCTTTTCCAAGTTTGGTTTCATCAGGGTATATGCCTAGTATGGGACTTCTAGTGCCTATGGTGGTTTTATTCCTAGTTTTTTCAGGAATCTCTATACACCATCCATAGTGACTCTATCAGTTTACATTCCCACCAACAGCGTATGAGGGTTTTAAAAGGGGGCTATTTTTGATCTACTATGTTTTCTGAACTCAGAGAAGAAAACAAAAATGCATGCTATCAAAATGACCACCTGACACTATTTTGGAGATTCCTGATGCATCACAAGAAGCAGATGAATGATAAAACACAGGGAAGAGGAATACAGTGTCATGATTGTAGATGATAACTGATCCTTTTGTTCTAGGCTTTTCAAAATTCTTGTTCAACATTGTTTCTGCACATCTGAACATGTGTCAGACCCTGTGCTGGGCAATGGCTGCAGCAGTGAATTTAACACTGATTCTTGAGAAACTTACAGTCCAGCCAGGAGAGAAGAAAAACATGCAAATAAGTATATATGAAATTTCAAATTGTGTGATGTACAATGGAGGGAAATAAACAGAACTTTCAGAGGAAACTTACTCTGGAGTGTCAAGGACAATCTCCCTGAGAGGAAGAAATGAATCTGGGACCCCAGGGATGAGCATGGGTAAACCTGCCAAAAGCTATAGGTAGAATATGCCAGGTAGTGAACCATAGCATGTGCAAAGCACCTGGGGCAGGGGGCAGCTGGGCTTGGGTGACTGGAGCAGAGCAAGCAGGAGACTGGAAGGAGAATGAGGGAGATAATTAGATTCAGCCAGACGGAGCATGGTTAACTGAAGGTATAAACAACTGATGTGTGTGTGTGTGTGTATTCAACTGCAGTTATATCAAGGCTTCAGTATAACTCTTGACTTATGACTTAGTTTTGCTTTGGTAAATGTGTACCACTCTTTGGTTTTGAATATGTTAATAGCATAAAATGATAACTATCCACAAACCCATCAGAGGTTCTCAAAACTTCTTCACTGCCAATAGCTTACTTCCAGGGTTACTGGGCAGCAGCTCAGATTCCACAGGAACATCAGCACTTGGGGCAGTGTAACCCACTGGCCACACTTACAACTATCCACATGTTTCCTCATTCAGTGCAAACAGAATCCTAAAACCTTCTTGCCTCTTATCTTTAGACTTGTATAGGTATGTGTGGATGATTGTATAGTTTTCCTTCTTAAAATTTTTTATAAACGTGCCATTGCTGTGTGTTGTCTTTGCATACTTGCATTTTCCTCCTCAATATTATGCTAAGATTTCACCAATGTTGTTGAATATAGCTATTGCTCATTCCTTTTCCGAGATCTGCAGAAGTCCATTATGTTAGTATACCACAATTTTTTTCTTTTGGTCATTAGGAATTTGAATTGTTTCCACTTTTTTTGTTATTCTAATCAGGGCTTGAGGAATATTTGTATACAAATCTCTTGGAAGACAATATTACTAGTTTCTTTTAAACAGATAAATGCAAACAGATTTTCTATGAAATGAGATATGTATTGACTTCAAAGACAATGCAAAATGTATTCGATTTTTAAAAATAATTATTTTTATTTTACTTTTACTTTTACAAATAAGTTCAAATTGTGTGATGTACAATGGAGGAAATAAACAGAACTTTCAGAGGAAACTTACTCTGGAGTGTCAAGGACAATCTCCTGAGAGGAAGAAATGAATCTGGGACCCCAGGGATGAGCATGGGTAAACCTGCCAAAAGCTATAGGTAGAATATGCCAGGTAGTGAACCATAGCATGTGCAAAGCACCTGGGGCAGGGGGCAGCTGGGCTTGGGTGACTGGAGCAGAGCAAGCAGGAGACTGGAAGGAGAATGAGGGAGATAATTAGATTCAGCCAGACGGAGCATGGTTAACTGAAGGTATAAACAACTGATGTGTGTGTGTGTGTGTATTCAACTGCAGTTATATCAAGGCTTCAGTATAACTCTTGACTTATGACTTAGTTTTGCTTTGGTAAATGTGTACCACTCTTTGGTTTTGAATATGTTAATAGCATAAAATGATAACTATCCACAAACCCATCAGAGGTTCTCAAAACTTCTTCACTGCCAATAGCTTACTTCCAGGGTTACTGGGCAGCAGCTCAGATTCCACAGGAACATCAGCACTTGGGGCAGTGTAACCCACTGGCCACACTTACAACTATCCACATGTTTCCTCATTCAGTGCAAACAGAATCCTAAAACCTTCTTGCCTCTTATCTTTAGACTTGTATAGGTATGTGTGGATGATTGTATAGTTTTCCTTCTTAAAATTTTTTATAAACGTGCCATTGCTGTGTGTTGTCTTTGCATACTTGCATTTTCCTCCTCAATATTATGCTAAGATTTCACCAATGTTGTTGAATATAGCTATTGCTCATTCCTTTTCCGAGATCTGCAGAAGTCCATTATGTTAGTATACCACAATTTTTTTTTCTTCTGGTCATTAGGAATTTGAATTGTTTCCACTTTTTTTGTTATTCTAATCAGGGCTTGAGGAATATTTGTATACAAATCTCTTGGAAGACAATATTACTAGTTTCTTTTAAACAGATAAATGCAAACAGATTTTCTATGAAATGAGATATGTATTGACTTCAAAGACAATGCAAAATGTATTCGATTTTTAAAAATAATTATTTTTATTTTACTTTTTACTTTTACAGAGTTTTGTTCTTTACAGATATGTGTAATCCCAGATTAGTCATATGTATATCCCTGGCCCCCTCCCTCCCCCACCCGCCTCCTAGTCCCCCATCCCACCCCTCCAAGCCATTATACAGCGCCCCTGCAGGATCCCCTATTCCCACAGAGCAATGACAATAGTTATCTTTTTCACATATGACAGTATAGGTTTTCATGTTACTCCCACATGTGTGTATTCATTTGGACTGTTTTCCTTCTATTCCACCTTTCCCCCATTGGAAGTAAGTTCAAACAATTTGTCTATATTCTTTAATGACTTCCCTTGAATTTTTACTTATAATTTTAGTTTAACAAAGTGTTAACCGTAAAATAATCGTGAACCCCCTACATTCTTCAGAAACAGTAAAAGAACTCTGGAATATAGTAGTTCAGACTTCCTTCTTTCCTGTTTAGATATTACTATTTGATATTTTATGTTTAAAATATCAAATTTAATATCAATATCAATTTAAGATATTTTACTTGGTATTTTATCCATCTTTTCTTAATTAACCCTGGAATGCGGGTACGTCATGTATTTGTTGACAGTATGCATAAATATTATATAAATATATATGCGTGTGTGTGTGCGTGCACTTGTAAGTGTGCGTATGTGACCATAAATTCAGAGAGAGAGACAGAGAGAGAGAAAAATTTGGATTTATCTACATTTTTGCCATTTAATCTATTTACGATTCCTTTTTTTTATGTTATTATTGTTTAAACTTTTCAAAAAAAATTTGACCATGCTGCCTGACTTGCAGGATCTCAATTCCCCAGCCAGGGATTGGAGATTCTCTGGTGGCTCAGTGGAAAATAATCTGCCTGCCAATGCAGGGGGCATGAGTTCAATTGGGTTGGGAAGATTAAAAAGCCACTCAGTGTTTTTCCGAGATCTGCAGAAGTCCATTATGTTAGTATACCACAATTTTTTTTTCTTCTGGTCATTAGGAATTTGAATTGTTTCCACTTTTTTTGTTATTCTAATCAGGGCTTGAGGAATATTTGTATACAAATCTCTTGGAAGACAATATTACTAGTTTCTTTTAAACAGATAAATGCAAACAGATTTTCTATGAAATGAGATATGTATTGACTTCAAAGACAATGCAAAATGTATTCGATTTTTAAAAATAATTATTTTTATTTTATATTTTACTTTTACAGAGTTTTGTTGTTTACACATATGTATAATCCCAGATTAGTCATATGTATATCCGTTGCCCCCTCCCTCCCCCCCCCGCCTCCTAGTCCCCCATCCCACCCCTCCAAGCCATTATACAGCGCCCCTGCAGGATCCCCTATTCCCACAGAGCAATGACAATAGTTATCTTTTTCACATATGACAGTATAGGTTTTCATGTTACTCCCACATGTGTGTATTCATTTGGACTGTTTTCCTTCTATTCCACCTTTCCCCCATTGGAAGTAAGTTCAAACAATTTGTCTATATTCTTTAATGACTTCCCTTGAATTTTTACTTATAATTTTAGTTTAACAAAGTGTTAACCGTAAAATAATCGTGAACCCCCTACATTCTTCAGAAACAGTAAAAGAACTCTGGAATATAGTAGTTCAGACTTCCTTCTTTCCTGTTTAGATATTACTATTTGATATTTTATGTTTAAAATATCAAATTTAATATCAATATCAATTTAAGATATTTTACTTGGTATTTTATCCATCTTTTCTTAATTAACCCTGGAATGCGGGTACGTCATGTATTTGTTGACAGTATGCATAAATATTATATAAATATATATGCGTGTGTGTGTGCGTGCACTTGTAAGTGTGCGTATGTGACCATAAATTCAGAGAGAGAGAGACACAGAGAGAGAGATAAATTTGGATTTATCTACATTTTTGCCATTTAATCTATTTACGATTCCTTTTTTTTATGTTATTATTGTTTAAACTTTTCAAAAAAAATTTGACCATGCTGCCTGACTTGCAGGATCTCAATTCCCCAGCCAGGGATTGGAGATTCTCTGGTGGCTCAGTGGAAAATAATCTGCCTGCCAATGCAGGGGGCATGAGTTCAATTGGGTTGGGAAGATCCCCTGGAGAAGGAAATGGCAACCCACTACAGTGTTTTTTCCTGGAAAATTCCATGGACAGAGGAACCTGGTGGGCTACAGTCCATGGGGTTGCAAAGAGTTGGATATGACTTAGTAACAAAAACAACAACAAAATGAGGGATCGAGTCAGGACCATGGCAGTGAAAGAGATAAATCCAAACCACTAGACCACCCTACTATTCCTTCTTATGCTTCAGATCATCTTTATGAAATGTTTTCCTCCTGAAATGTTTCATATTTGTTTGTTTGTGATAATTTAGAGTCAGTTTCTTGGTATTAAACCCTCTCCATTGCTCACTTGCTTGTTTTCTCTGCAAATGCTATAATCTCCCCTTTATCCTTAAATGGTAATTTTGCTAAATGTATAATTTTAGTTTGATGTTTTACACTATTTAAACATATTTCTGCTGTTTCCTGATTTCCACTATAATCATTGAGAAGTCTGGTATCCTGTTTCTCCTTCAATCATCTCTCAGGATAACTTTGCATGTCCTTGGTTGATGATGTTTTGTAGATTCACTGTGATATTTCCATTTGTTGAAATCTTGGTACTTATCTTCCTTGGACTATGTTGGATCTGTAAAATCACAT